>CAMZMU010000027.1:47902093-48542704 GCA_947311845.1 Poa pratensis | reverse complement strand
TCGATGATGATGAACTTCAGGATTTTATCCTTGCTGGTCTCGATGAAGAATACACACCTCTGGTCGCCTCGATCAATGCAGTTCCAAGCACCACTCTGAATGATATGTGCGCCCAACTTGTGGCCTTTGATCTTCGTCAGAAAATGTTGTCTGAATCAAAACAGTCTTCGGGTGCCTTCACATCTTCTGCAAATATGGCAACTCATAACTCTGGTTCTGGCTACCGTCATCCCAATCATGGTGGTGGTCAAGGACGTGGCCGCGATCGCTCACGTGGTCGTCAAGGGCAGGGACGTCGCGGTGGTCGTGGACGTGGCCGTGGCCGCGGACGTACTCAACCTCCACATCGTGATGTCACTTGCCAAATATGCAAGAAGTTTGGGCACCCTGCAAGCGACTGTTGGTGGCGTTATTCAGACAACAATGTTGAAGATGATTCTTATACTGAAGAAAAAGGTGCTTATGGAGTTGACACCAATTGGTATATGGACACCGGTGCCACCGATCACATCACCGGTGAATTACATAAATTAACAACTCATGACACTTACAAGGGACATGACCAAGTTCAGAACGCCAGTGGTGCAGGTATGACAATTGCGCATATTGGTCACTCAATATTACCTACCCCCCATAGTTCCATTCGACTAAATAACATGCTCCATGTTCCTAGTGCATGCAAGAATTTATTATCTGTTCATCGTCTTGCTCTAGACAATAATGCTTTCATTGAATTTCATCCTTCTTTCTTTTTGATTAAGGATCTGGCCACGAAGCAAATCATGTTTAGAGGTCCTTGTCGTGGTGGACTCTATCCACTTGTGCCTATCTCCACAGGGTCGCACAAGCATGCCTTCGTCTCAATAAAGCCTTCGTCGTCCACCTGGCATTGTCGTCTAGGGCACCCATCATCATTTACTGTTCAACAAGTGCTCAGGAAAAATAAGTTGGCACCCATCATCATTTACTGTTCAACAAGTGCTCAGGAAAAATAAGTTGTCGTACTCTCCTGAAATAAATCCCTACATATGTGATCCCTGCCAACAAGCTAAGAGTCATCAGCTCCCCTATCATGTTTCTACAAGTGTATCTCATGTTCCTTTGGAACAAATATTTTCTGATGTGTGGGGTCCTGCTCCTGCCTCTGTTGGCAAACATCTTTACTATGTAAGCTTTATTGATGACTATAGCAAATTCACATGGATTTATTTGGTAAAGAAACGATCTGATGTTTATCAAGTCTTTCTCAACTTTCAGCATCTTGTTGAACGTAAATTTGGTCGTAAAATTATCACAATACAAACTGATTGGGGTGGTGAATATGAAAAACTCCATAGTTTTTTCCAAAAAGTTGGCATCACACATCATGTCTCTTGCCCTCACGCTCACCAACAAAATGGTTCGGCTGAGCACAAACACCGTCATATTGTTGAAGTTGGCCTTGCTCTACTTGCTAATGCTTCCATGCCCTTAAAATTTTGGGATGAAGCTTTTCTCACCGCAACATTCCTAATAAACATGCTTCCCACTAAAGTTTTGAATCTTGAAACTCCCACAGAGAGACTCCTCCAAGTCAAGCCAAATTACGACTCTCTTCGTATTTTTGGATGCGCATGTTGGCCAAATCTTCGTCCATATAACAAATGCAAACTTGCGTTTCGATCTAAACGGTGTGTGTTTTTAGGATACAGTCCTCTTCACAAGGGTGTCAAATGTCTTGATGTCACCTCTGGTCGCGTTTATATTTCTCGTGACGTAGTGTTCGATGAAGGTGTCTTTCCTTTTGCATCACTTCATCCTAATGCTGGAAATCGTCTACGTGAAGAACTTCTTCTACTTCCTCCACAATTAACCTCTCCAACCTTTAATTATGGGGGTGTAAATAATATTGGTAATCATATGCCTTTTGTGCCTGCTGCTAACAATCCACAGGATATACCAGAGACGACTACTATGGATCATTCGCAAAGTTTTTCTGAAAACAGTACAACAAATGATGCAACAGGCGCTACAATGGACAACACAGAAAATTCCAGCTCTAGCACGCCTTTTCAGAATTATCCCCCTGCAGATTCTGGAGACAAATCTCCCTCGGATCGCGCAGCTTCTCCTGGCCATCCGGCGTCCGCCACGTCGCGGATGTCCCCCATGTGCCACCAGCAAAAGCTGGGCATCCTGGAGATTCTCTGCTGACCGATCTCTCGGGATCGGAAGACGAGCAGGGCTGGCGCACGCCTCCGCGCTAACCACGAACTGCCACGTCAAGTCGGTCCCCCACCGTCTCCATCGATGAGCAGCCGCTATCTGGATCCTCTGCGGCTGATTCCGTCTCAGCCACTGCTCCAGGATCTCCTGCGCCCATGGCTGATGATCAGCTCCTGTCAGGCGCATCTTCCACGTCAGCTGGATCCTCCGCCACTACTAGCTCTGTGGCTCCTGGTGCTGCAGCACCCCCTGCTCACACATATGGTACTCGCCTCTCCAAAGGAATTCGACAACCCAAAATATTTACAGATGGTCGAGTTAAATGGTGCATGCTCACATCTACACAAGAGCCTAAATTTTTTAAAGAAGCCATGGCTAATGACAAGTGGCGACAAGCTATGCAAGAGGAATATGATGCCTTGATCAAAAATAAAACATGGCATATTGTTTCTCCAAGCTCAAGCAAAAATTTAATTGATTGCAAATGGGTTTTTCGGATCAAGAAAAATGCCAATGGCACCATTGACAGGTACACAGCTAGATTGGTTGCAAAGGGTTTCAAACAACGCTATGGTATAGACTATGAAGATACTTTTAGTCCTGTTGTCAAAGCTGCTACAACCAGACTTGTTCTAGCTATTTCTGTCTCCAAAGGCTGGAGTTTGCGGCAACTTGATGTCAAGAACGCGTTCTTACATGGTGTTCTAAAAGAGGAGGTTTACATGAAACAACCACCTGGGTTTGAAAATCCTAATACCCCAAATTTTGTTTGCAAGCTAGACAAAGCTCTCTATGGTTTGAAACAAGCCCCTCGAGCATGGTACTCTCGTCTAAGCTCCAAATTACATGATCTTGGTTTTACACCTTCGAAAGCTGACACATCACTGTTTATCTACAACAAGGGAGGCCTCGTCATTTTCATTCTAATATATGTCGATGACATCATTGTGACTAGCTCTTCAGACAAGGCCATTTCTGCTTTGCTTCAAGATTTAAGTGACAACTTTGCTCTCAAAGATCTTGGTGATCTAAATTTCTTCTTGGGCATTGAAGTCAAGAAAACATCAAATGGACTTCTGTTGACTCAAGAAAAATATGCAGCTGATCTACTTGCTCGTGTTGGCATGAGCAAGTGTACAACGTGTCCAACACCCATGTCTACTACTGACAAATTGACACTAGGAGAAGGTTATCGTCTTGGCCCAGAGGACAGTACTCATTACAGAAGTATCATTGGTGCACTCCAATACTTAACATTGACTCGACCAGATATATCCTTCTCTGTTAATAAAGTGTGTCAATTTCTTCATGCACCCACTACTATACATTGGACAGCAACAAAGAGGATTCTTAGCTACATCCAAGGAACAATTGGAGTCGGACTTACCTTCCGAAAATCCTCCTCCACACTCCTTAGTGCATTTTCTGATGCAGAATGGGCTGGTTGCCCTGATGACAGACGATCTACAGGAGGTTTTGCTATATTTTTTTGGTCCAAATCTAATATCTTGGAGTGCAAGAAAACAAGCCACGGTGTCAAGATCCAGCACTGAAGCTGAATATAAAGCCTTGGCTAACGCCACTTCAGAGATGATTTGGGTTGAAGCACTTCTTCGAGAACTTGGTGTACCCATTTCATACAAACCGTGTCTTTGGTGTGATAATCTTGGGGCTACCTATCTCTCAGCTAATCCAGTCTTTCATGCCCGTACCAAGCATATTGAAATTGACTTCCACTTTGTTCGAGAGAGGGTCGCCAACAAACAACTGGACATCAAGTTTATCTCTACCAAAGATCAGATAGCTGATAGCTTCACCAAAAGTTTACCGGTTCCAAAGCTGAATGAGTTCAAACGTAATCTAAATCTTTCCCAAAGTTTAGATTAAGGGGGGGTGTTAGACTTAATTGTAATCCATATGAGCAGGCAAGGAGTAGTACACCTTCCTCTTCATATTCCCTAGTGCGTGTAGTGCTCTCTCTAGTGCTCCACTACTATGCTTCATCTCCCTGTAACTCCTCCATGTAAATGCCACCAATGGGGCTTTTCCATTGCACTATAAACACGTACCCGAGCCCCTCAACAGGGGGCATCGTTTCCACCAACAATAACAACCGCTACTCCGAAACTGAATAGTTACAAAGATAGATTTTAGAATAGACGAGAAGCAAGATGAGAGACAGTATCGATAAATATGGTATTCACCCCTCTGATTTGGAGAGATATTCTCTAGGGCCCCTCGAGTTAACAGATTTGGAAATATACCATGCGACTCAGATTAAGTGTTAACCTAGTTTTCTAAATCAATATTAGCAGATCAAGAAGAGTCGTCGGACCGTCACCAAGGATGATAAGCACTCGCCTTGAGCCTAACAATATATATGTTTATGCCACAGTTTCATCATTCGTAAGAATTACTTTATATCACTCGAGATTTTGCAAGTTATGTTAGGACTGCTCATATGAGTGGTCGTGAATTTATAGGGCCAGACACTTAATTAAGGGAACATAAACCAGCTAGATAGGATCCAAGTGGAACGGAAGGGTTGGGCCGAGTGGACTTAGGATAAGAATTCTACTAGGCCGAGATCCTGATAGAACTTGTATTGCAGTTTGACCGGGACACAAGTGCTATGCTACCAAGCAAATATCTATATTAGGTGCTATCCTGCCACTACTTCTGCCTGAAAGGCAGTCTCTCCTTATTGCAACATCTTTTGGAGATCAACCACGTCTTGTACAACGTCAGATATATTTCTACCTTATGACTTTAGGCCAAGAAGCAACTAAGTTCTTGCCGAGTTTCATCCATCGCCAACTCTAAGTGGTTCGACCGTGGTGGTGAAAAAGGTGGCCAGACTCTAAAGATTGCACACTTCTGAGGAATTGGTAGCCAATTGTGCTTCTTATTCTTACTTCTAGGTCCTTCATGTAAATCTAAAGGGTTGTGCTATAATATTTGTTTAATTTCTAGAGTCCTTTGTGATTGTATCCCGACCACTTTAATCTAAACAACAATTGCTTTTGCAAGAAATAGGGAACCCTCCCTTTTTAAGGTCGCCCTAGGTGTTGTGCTTAAAATTTGATGCAACAAGTCTGAATCAAGTGTTTCTAGGAATCGTTCATGTTGTAGTGCTTCCAAGACTCAGTTTGCTGCTTTGAGCTAGCAATTTGTTTTGATTGTACCCGTATATTTTTCTGACTTGTGCGTACACTGGGTGTGTTGCCAGTATTTTTCTAGTGTGAGTGTATTTGGTTCCGGTCGAGCAACTTTTCTTGTCTCCAGAAATATTGGCGGTAGTGAGTCTTAGGTAAGCATCTCTAGAAAATGGACCTGGATTGGCTTTCAAGAGCATATCAAAATTCCTTGTGTGACCTTAAAACTATCGAATTTAAGCGAAGCATCTTTGTGCGACATATCTTATGGCTTTAGAGATTTGACCATTGATTTGAATATCCATAGGACGATTCTAAGGTTGGTGCAACCAAAGAGCGAATCTTGGATCAACGACACTTTTCTTCCAGCTACCTCCATCAAGAACCCAACCCGTTTGGGCTCATGTAGGATTTTGAGCAATTGCATCTACACCAGTGCACTTAATGTGAAAGCCGCCTCTTTGGTCTTAAGTCTCATCTTACGAAAATAAATTGTTGGAAGTGTGATTTGTGCTTACATTGAGCATCAAGCAAGAGCACCTTCTAGTACATAGATTTTCATCTCTTAACTGGATAGTTCTCATTTGAGAGCCTCTATATTGTGTATCTGCCCTGAGAAGTTCGTAAAGGATTGAGGATCATATCAACATTGAGCATGACTGGTTAGGCGAGTTCTTCGTGACTTTGGCTAAATGAGAACATGGCGAAGGCGAGGTGACTTTGGTGCTGCATTCCAAAGACTCTTGAACAAAGGCGTAGAGTTTCACCAACAACTTGAACTTAGGGACACATCTGTTCACAGGTGGATCTACATTGTCTCCCCTCCAGGCCATGCTATTTTACTTTTCTGGGCCCTTAGTAATGGCCTCGGCTAACAATTATGTCTAGCAATGCCGCTGCATCCGGTGTATTAGCGTCAATCTCTTTTTACGTGCATGCTTTACTGTATTATTGTCTTGTGCTAGATATTGCATATTGGATTGTTGCTTTAGTTTTAGTATATGTAATTTGGATATAGTTTGATCATGTTAACACCCCTCTTTTCGATAGTCATTAAGTTTTCAGCTTTGAAACGTCACACTAGAGCATGTGCGAAACAATGTGGTGAAACATATCTGTGAAGTTCACTGAAACATAAGTGAATCTGTTATAAGCCATGCTGAAACGTGTGTGGAAGGCCATGATTCCATGAAGCATGAGCAGAACCAAGTAAAACATCTATGAAACTCCGCATACATATAAATCTTGAACATTCCAATAGAAATACATGCCCAAAATTAATCATATATTTTAAACATCTAGAAAATCAATGTAGTTTTTTTTGAAATATGTGTCAGCTATTTTTTCTGAAAAGGAAGACCCTCAGCCTCTCGATTGATTGATTCATATTAGTTGTTTGTTCAATAATGCCAAGCAAAATAAAACATCGACGCCAAGCAAATCAGCTAGTAACAATAAAGAAGCATCCAAAACCCACTAAAATGGACATACCCTGTAATGATATCTCCACAAACTACTAGGAACCCTAGGAGATGACTAATAAGCAATATGGATGAGTGTGAGACCTGAAATCAGATACCCTTTTCTAATTCTAGGTTAACCGATATTTAAGTTAGGGATAGGTCGATTTTTTTCCTAGTGGCACATGGGTTGAAATTGCACATGAGTTGTAATTGTGTGCAATTGCACATGATTTTTATTTTATTTGCAGTTGCACATGAATTGCATACACAAACTGGGTGATCGATAACTAAGTTAATTCTAGGTTAACTGAAAATTAGCCGCGTCCAAGATCCATTTTGCTAATTCTGAGATAGATGTACCATGCAAGATATATGGCCACAATGAAATACATGAACACATGCCAAAACCAAATGTTGAACACCTACATGATTTTGGAGGATGGAAGTTGCAAACGTTATGTCGTTGATAGCTGCTCGCAGCCTAATTGGTACTCTAATTAAGTGGCCCAGTAGGTATGAGACACTGATGTCTGTAGTTTGCTGATGTGTGGTCATTACCTTAAGTACAATTGTACAGTACTAGTGCGCTGGCTGCTGGCACGAGGCACCAGTCACTGCCGGTGCACTCGATGTTCAGTATGAACGGAAGAAATCCTCGTGGGGGACAGGTACCAACTGAAAACACATTCTCCTGCCCCGTGAGTTGCTGAACCTTCCAAATTCCAAACCTAGAAAAGATCACAAGTCCAGAAACTCACCGTCTCACGCAACTTCTAGTCCACTGGAGTCCGGCTGTCTAACTGTCTAAGTTGCAACTTCTACTCCACTACAAAACGTAGGAACTATCGATCGATAAATTCAACACTGACGGAGTAGAAGCAAGGAAAGAAACCAGCACTGAGCTATCGTTGTTGATCCGTGAACAAGATCCACTCTCCAGCTACCGTTAAGCCGAGACCCCAATCTTGACTCTTGATGAGAGCCATTTGTCCGGATGTGCCGTACGTTAACACTGTCTCCAGCGCTGCAACTTGAGTACTAACCACTTTTTCGCTGTTCTAATGGTGTTTACTGAGAAACACCTACCCAGGAAGCTCATAAAGAACGACTTAGATGATCCTGCTGCTTCTGGTTTCCATGAAACCAAGTACAGCGAGAAATAGTTTTAAGTTCCAGTGCGTCACAAAATAGAGTTGCACACAAGATTTATTTTCTTGAGTAGTAAAAAACGTTTGAGGGCTCGAATCCGTCAAGGAATTGGTAACTGCTACTTCCGGAACGTTGTTCTCTTGGCCGATAACACAACGCCAATGTTCAGGTAAGTTTATCCACGTTTCTAGACAGTTCATTCTAGCATTTGTCTCCATGAGGTGCTCAAGGGAACATCATACCGAACAAGAACAGTGCGTTAACGACATTGCCAACAACCAGCGCAAAAAAAAAAAACGACATTGCCAACAAATAAACGAGCTCGAGTTCTGAAAGCAGAAGTAATTCAAGGAGCGATAACGAGCGAGTAAAAGAGGCATACGTACCGCACTGATCCGTGGTCGGGCCGCCATCGCAGAAGCAGGCGAACGCACCCATCCCTCCATTCGTCTGGTTGTGTCGGTAGCCGCACCATCCGCCGGAACGCTCGCATCCGCCGCACTGCTCGGTGTGCGGGCTGTAGTTCAGTTCGAACCCGCCCATGAGCACATCAGTATATCTTCTCTCCGGAAGCAGTTCCCCCATGGCTTTCTTGTGGACATCCAGCACGGGCGCCACCACCGCCGCCTCGCACCCGTACTCGTACGCTTCGCCCGTGTAATCATCGCCGGTGAACACGTACGAGCTCTTGCTGTAGCCTGGACAGCCACTTATTTCCACGGCGGAGGGCCAGGAGGCGTTCTTGGTGCAGTTGTAGAAGAAGGTGATGCTGGAGTCCGAGCTCGTGAGATGCAGCGCGGAGCTGGTGTCGATGGTGAGGTTGAAGTGGAGGAGCGGGCAGCCGGCCGTCGTGTTGAAGGCCTCGGCGTCGTCGACGAGGGACACCGTGTTCGTGTCGTAGTGGATGGCCGAGACTCTGTACCGGTGGTGGGATTGGGCGAGGAGAAGCAGAGTGGTGTTGTTCTCGCAGGCAAGGCCGAGGCCGGGGTAGCCGCAGCTGGAGGAGGAAGAGGAGTTGAGATAGAACGGATAGGCGATGGTCAGGTCGCCGCAGGTGGCGTTGCTGCAGGTGGAAGGGTAGCCGTGGGCGGTGGCGAAGAGGAGCATGACGGGGAGGAGGAAGAACAGGGGAGGCATCGTGGTGTGGACGAGGAAGTGGAGGGAGAGACTGGGGGGAGTACCGGAGTAGTGCCGATTAAGTCGGCGAGATCGTGGTGGCGCGTGAGAGTCAAGCGAGGGTGCTGAGCTGACG
Organism: Poa pratensis; assembly: GCA_947311845.1. Lineage (NCBI taxonomy): Eukaryota > Viridiplantae > Streptophyta > Magnoliopsida > Poales > Poaceae > Poa > Poa pratensis. Next base: position 48,533,480 of record CAMZMU010000027.1, on the reverse strand, counting down.
GCGACGGCTGACAGGTGCTTGGACTGGATGTGGAAACTTCGCTCCTCGACTGATCACGCCGTGGCAGCTCGCGGTTGCTCGACGCTTGGGACTTGCACTCCCGGATGCTATTTATCGCGGACGACGACGACGGAGCGTAACGCAAGCCGGTGATGGGGATTGTCACGGTTGGAATGCATTTTACAGGACGATTAAGGCGCGGTTGGAGTAGTAGTTATCACTGCTCCGACTCTGTGCCAGTAATTCTTACTGTTTCTTTATCTAACGAAAATTCTTACTGTTTCTTTGTAGGCAGTGCTCATTTTGACTTGGAATTACCAAGTATGCTGTAATTTTGACGGAAAGAGCAGCCGAGCCTGCTGTTTCATTAATAGTAGGAGAAATAAAATGTGTACAAAGACATGTACAAAGTATGAATCTAATCTTATTTTTGCGAGAAACTTCCGATCTATTTATCAAGTGTCAAGGCGGTACAAAGAACACAAGAAGCAATAAAAAATACATCTAGATCCGAAGACCACCTAGCGACGACTACACGCGCTAGAGCGAGACGAAGGCGTGCCGCTGTCATCACCCCTCCAAAACCAGAGTCGGTCAAACCTTATTGTAGTAGACAGTCGGGAAGTCATCGTGCTAAGACCCAATAGGACCAACGCACCAGAACAGCAACCGTCGCGGATGAACAGAAGCATAGATCAGAAGGATCCAATTTATAGACACACAACCGATGACGAACGAAGATCGGATCCAAACAGATCCACCGAAGACAACCACCGACCGAATCCCGCGAGATCCGCCGGAGACACACCTCCACACGCCCTCCGGCGACGCTACAAGCACCGCCGGAACGGAGGCTAGACGTGGAGGACCTTATTCCATCTTCAGGGAGCAGCCGCCGCTTCATCTCCCTAAGTAGGACACAAACCCTAACCAAACAAAAAAACATGTGAGAACGGAGCCCTCCCGCCGGCGAGTACCGAGATCCACCGACCCACCATGGCACTAAGGCCACGGAGAGAAGGTGAATCGGCGGCCGGCAGGAGGCTGAAACCCTTGATCGCCTTTTCCCTGGGAGCTCTGTGCGCGAAGGGGTACGCCCGTAAACTGATATTAGTTTGCGGTTTTCTTGTGTGTTGTATCTAACTGAAATCCCTAAGTAAGAATCTAATCTAACAACAGTAAGAGCGAACTAGAAACAAGGTGTAAAAACTAGTCCGGCTCTCTCGGTCTTTGGAGCAGGTTAGCAGCTCTGTGCCTGCCAGCAGAACGCCATAGGACCGCTTCCTAAAAGATGGCCGCCTTCATGTCGACCATGTTACGTCCTTGACGATTGAATATCCTACCATTTCTCTCCTTCCAGGTTGTCCACCACACTAGCTGCGCCAATGCCACCCAATCTTTCTTTTTACTCTTCTCAGTGTATTGTCTTGTGAGCGATAACCAGTCATGTAAAGGTTGACCAGTTTGAGGCAAATAACAGGGAGGTCCGCCTGCAACTGAAAGTAACAGAGCCCAAAGCTGCATGGTGAATGGGCAATGTGCAAGCAGGTGCTTTGCAGTTTCAGGTGATGAAGTGCTGAAAACACATTTATCCTCATGAGGCCACCTCTTCTTAGCTAAGATATCTGCAGTATTGCAGCGTCCTTTAATCGCCAGCCACACAAAGACACAGTACAACGCAGATGCTCACATACACGCGCATGCACTCACTCTATGAACACACACATGCACACCCTACCCCTATGAGCACTGATACGTCTCCAACGTATCCATAATTTCTGCTGTTCCATGCTTATATTATACCATTTGCTACATGTTTTTATAACACTTCATATCACTTTTATGCATTTTCTGGGACTAACCTATTAACAAGATGCCACAGTGCCAGTTCCCTGTTTTCTGCTGTTTTTGGTTTCAGAAAGTTACTTCTGGAAATATTCTCGGAATTGCACGAAACAAAAGGCCAAGTCCCTATTTTTCCAACACGTACACGGAGTCCGAAGGAGAGACGAAGGGAGCCACGAGGTGGCCAAACCACCTGGCGGCGCGGCCCACCGCCGCCAGCCTGTGGTTTGGGCCCCTCGGGGGTCCGCCGACATCGCCCCTTCGCCTATTTATTCCCCGAGACGTGAAAACCCTAAAACACCGAGCCTTTCATCCAGAACATATTCGCTGCCGCCGCCGTCGTCAACCCTAACTCGGGGGTTCTGAAGCTCTTCCCGGCACCCTGCCGGAGAGGGGAATCATCACCGGAGGGCTCTACATCGCCATGCCCGCCTCCGGAGTGATGCGTGAGTAGTTCATCCTTGGACTATGGGTCCATAGCAGTAGCTAGATGGTTGTCTTCTCCACTTGTGCCATCATGTTTAGATCTTGTGAGCTGCCTATCATGATCAAGATCATCTTATTGTAATGCTACATGTTGTGTTTGCTGGGATCTGACTTATATTGATACCTATGTGGAGCTGAATATTATATTATCATGTCTATGTCATTTGTGATCTTGCATGCTCTCCGTTACTTGTTGAAGCCTTGGCCAAGTGAATACTTGTGACTCCAAGAGGGGTATTTATGCATGATAGTTGGGTTCAACCTCTATTTAACCTGGGATAGTGACAGCAAGTTCTAAGGTTGTAGATGTGTTGTTGCCACTAGGGGTAAAACAGCAATGCTTTATTCAAGGATGAATGTATTGTTTACATTACGCACATTACTTAATGCAATTGTCTGTTGCTTGCAACTTAATACTGGAAGGGGTACGGATGTTAACCGGAAAGTGGACTATTTAGGCATAGATGCATGCTGGATAGCGGTCTATGTACTTTGTCGTAATGCCCAAATGAATCTCATAGTAGACACCACAACTCACACATGCATGTTATATGCACTTATCAATTGTCAATTGCCCAGCTGTAATTTGTTTACCCAGCATGTTAGTTATCTTATTGGAGAGACACCACTAGTGAACTGTGGACCCCGGTCCATTCTTTTACATCTGAAATACAATCTACTGCAATCATTGTTCTCTACTGTTTTATGCAAACAAACATCATCTTCCATCGATACGTTTAACCCTTTGTTTTCAGCAAGCCGGTGAGATTGACAACCTCACTGTTAAGTTGGGGCAAAGTAATTTGATTGTGTTGTGCAGGTTCCACGTTGGCACCGGAATCCCTGGTGTTGCGCCGCACTACACTCCTTCACCAACACCTTCGAAGCAACCTCGTTTTCCTACTGGTTCGATTAAACCTTGGTTTCATACTGAGGGAAAACTTGCTGCTGCACTCATCATACCTTCCTCTTGGGGTTCCCAACTGACGTGTGACGTACAAGCATTGTTTCTGTGCTGTTGCCGGGGAGATATTCCCTCGTCAACTTAGCGCTAGCAACACGTTTTCTGGCGCCGTTGCCGGGGAAAACCGAATTGCTTCTGCAAGGGGAGTCTCTCACACCCAATCTCTTTACTTTGTTATTTGTCTTGCTTAGTTTATTTTTATTTAGTCTTGTTTGCTCTCTTTATCAAAAACACAAAAAAATTAGTTACTTGTTTAATTCGGTTTGATTTTGTTTTTCAAAATGAATGCTCCTGAAGTTGAAGTTCGTTCTTTTAGGCAACTAGGAGGTGAAAATTTGAAAGATGCTTGGTATAGAATTAGTGATGCTCATCATAGATGTACTAAGAAACACTCTACCACTATCCTCCTTAGGAACTTTTATGTTGGTATCTCTAGTTGGTATAGGTATGTTCTAGACACTCTTACAGGTGGAAATTTCTTGGGTACTCCTGCTTTAGAAGCCTGTAATATTATTGAAAGTTTGGTAGGAACACCACCCACTAAAGATATTAAAATTGAGATCACCTTGGAGGATGTTATAAATAAGTTAGACTCTATGGAGAATTTTTTTCCAAATTTTCTTGATTGTATTGGTAAGACTAATGAATCAATAGCCACCATCAATGAAAGAATCACTGTTCTTGAGGATAATAATATCCATGACACCCAAAATCATAGAATTGATGAGTTAGAGGAAGCTATTGAAACCTTAAGTTCAACCTTTACTTCTCTTAAGTCTAAAAAGGAGAAAGTTTATGTGGGTAGAGAGCAAAAGTTTATGTATGTTCCTAAAGTGCCAAAACCAAAGACTCATTATGAGCTTAAAATTGATAAAACTTTTAGTACGGTTAAAGGTAATGAAACACCTCCAGGAACATCTAAGATACCCATTGTTACAAGCTGTGTGTTGGAAGAAGCTTTTGATGATTTGAATGATTTGCCACTTGACAACACTTGATTTTCACTTTCTGCGCCTAGCTGAAAGGCGTTAAAGAAAAGCGCTTATGGGAGACAACCCATCGTTTTTATTTGCTGTTATTTTTGTTTTCTTTGAGTCAAGGAGTTTTGTTACTTCTGTAGCAACTCCTTTGTATCTTTATTTTATCGCAATGTTGTGCCAAGTAAAGTTCTATATTGAAAGTTGATGCAAGATTTGGATTTCTGCGCAGTGACAGATTTTTAGCTGTCACGGATTTGAGCTTATCTCCCTGTAGAAAATTCAAAAATTCTGAAAAAATCACGCATATTCCTGAGATATGTACGCAACTTTCATTATTTTAGGCCAGATCCATCTGAGCAACTTAAGTGCCTCGAAAAAATTCGTCATTCCAGACTGTTCTGTTTTTGACAGATTCTGCCTTTTGTTTTGCATTCGCTCTTTTACTGTGTTTGTGTGGATTTCTTTGCTCCACAAAGCATTGGTGGCTGTAGCTAATGTCCAGAAGCTTTGGGATTGATTGTATCATTACAGAATATGAGAATTTTTGATTATGCACTAACCCTCTAATGAGAACTGTCTTGAGTTTGGTGTGAAGGAAGTTTTCAAGGATCAAGCGAGAAGGGTGATATTATGTGATCAAGAAGAGTGAAAAGCCTAAGCTTGGGGATGCCCCCGTGGTTCATCCCAACCATATTCAGAGAGACTCAAGCGTCTAAGCTTGGGGATGCCCAAGGCATCCCCTTCTTCATCAACAAACTTATCAGGTCATCTCTAGTGAAACTATATTTTAATTCTTTCACATCTTATGCGCTTTACTTGGAGCGTCTGTGTGTTTTTATTTTTGTTTTTGTTTGAATAAATTCGGATCCTAGCAATCCTTGTGTGGGAGAGAGACACGCTCCGCTTTTTCATGTGAATACTCATGTTCTTCACTTATATTTGTTGAGTATTCTTAACTAGCTACTGCAGTGCTTTTAGCTCCTGTTTTTCATGCATCTCTTCGAGCTGTTAGCACTTGTTTATAAATACTCTCTTGCTGCATTATATTATCATTTGGAGAGTTTATGTTTAAATAAATTGGTGTTTGTTTGGAAGAAAGAAAATGCTACATGTAGTAGTTGGTATTGGAAAAGACATATGCATTCTTGTAGATCATTGTCTTGTTTCGATTTGATACTTTGCAATTGTTTTGAGCTCTCAAGTAGATCATGTTTAAGCTCTTGCATCATGTAGTTAAAGCCTAGTAGTGGAGAACTACCGTAGAGCTTGTTGAGACTTGGGATGCATATTTGTTCTCTCTAAGGTCTAGATATTTTCTGGTAAAATGTTTGAGCAACAAGGAAGACAGTGTAGAGTCTTATAATACTTGCAATATGTTTTTATGTGATTCTTGCTGTACCGGTTTATACTTGTGTTTGCTTCAAACAACCTTGCTAGCCTAAACTCTGTACTGAGAGGGAATGCTTCTCGTGCATCCAAAACTTGAGCCAAAACCCATGCCATTTGTGTCCACCATACCTACCTACTATGTGGTATTTCCTGCCATTCCAAGTAAATATTTCATGTGCTACCTTTAAACTATTCAAAACTTTATTACTCCTTATTTGTGTCAATGTTTTATAGCTCATGAGGAAGTATGTGGTGTTTTATCTTTCAATCTTGTCATTTACTTCTGACAGACTTTCACCAATGGACTAGTGGCATATACATCCGCTTATCCAATAATTTGCAAAAAGAGCTGGCAACGGGGTGCCCAGCCCCAATTAATTACAACTTTCATTAATAATTCTCTTCACATGTTTTGCCCTGATTTATCAGTAAGCAACTTAATTTGCAAATAGACACTCCTCCATGGTATGTGAATGTTGGAAGGCACCCGAGGATTCGGTTAGCCATGGCTTGTGTAAGCAAAAGGTTGGGAGGAGTGTCATCTATAAAGAAACTAAAATACATGTGTAAACAAAAGAGAAGAGGGATGATCTACCTTGCTGGTAGAGATAACGTCCTTCATGGGAGCCGCTCTTGAAAGTCTGGTTGACAAGGGGGTTAGAGTGCCCACTACCATTCGTTGACAACAACAAACACCTCTCAAATACTTATTTTGTGCTCTCTATATGCTTTCGAAAACTTAAAAAGCTCTAGCACATGATTTAATCCCTGCTTCCCTCTGCGAAGGGCCTATCTTTTACTTTATGTTGAGTCAGTTTACCTACTCCTTTCTATCTTAGAAGCAAACACTTGTGTCAACTTTGTGTGCATTGATTCTTACATGTTTACTTATTGCACTTGTTATATTGCTTTATGTTGACAACTATCCATGAGATATACATGTTACAAGTTGAAAGCAATGCTGAAACTTAATCATCCTTTGTGTTGCTTCAATGCCTTTTACTTTGAATCTATTGCTTTATGAGTTACCTCTTATGCAAAACTTTTTGATGCTTGTCTTGAAAGTACTATTCATGAAAAGTTTTTGCTTATATGATTCATTGTTTACTCTTTATCTATTTGTTAGCAAACTATAGACCATTGCTTTGAGTCACTTCATTCATGACATGAGCCTTGCAATATATTGATCAAGATTGTGTGAAAGCATGTCTCCTCAGAAATTATTTGTTGTTATCGTTTTACCTACTCGAGGACGAGTAGAACTAAGCTTGGGGATGCTTGATACGTCTCCAACGTATCCATAATTTCTGCTGTTCCATGCTTATATTATACCATTTGCTACATGTTTTATATACACTTCATATCACTTTTATGCATTTTCTGGGACTAACCTATTAACAAGATGCCACAGTGCCAGTTCCCTGTTTTCTGCTGTTTTTGGTTTCAGAAAGTTACTTCTGGAAATATTCTCGGAATTGCACGAAACAAAAGGCCAAGTCCCTATTTTTCCAACACGTACACGGAGTCCGAAGGAGAGACGAAGGGAGCCACGAGGTGGCCAAACCACCTGGCGGGCGGCCACACGCCGCGCCGCCTGTGGTTTGGGCCCCTCGGGGGTCCGCCGACATCGCCCCTTCGCCTATTTATTCCCCGAGACGTGAAAACCCTAAAACACCGAGCCTTTCATCCAGAACATATTCGCTGCCGCCGCCGTCGTCAACCCTAACTCGGGGGGTTCTGAAGCTCTTCCCGGCACCCTGCCGGAGAGGGGAATCATCACCGGAGGGCTCTACATCGCCATGCCCGCCTCCGGAGTGATGCGTGAGTAGTTCATCCTTGGACTATGGGTCCATAGCAGTAGCTAGATGGTTGTCTTCTCCACTTGTGCCATCATGTTTAGATCTTGTGAGCTGCCTATCATGATCAAGATCATCTTATTGTAATGCTACATGTTGTGTTTGCTGGGATCTGACTTATATTGATACCTATGTGGAGCTGAATATTATATTATCATGTCTATGTCATTTGTGATCTTGCATGCTCTCCGTTACTTGTTGAAGCCTTGGCCAAGTGAATACTTGTGACTCCAAGAGGGGTATTTATGCATGATAGTTGGGTTCAACCTCTATTTAACCTGGGATAGTGACAGCAAGTTCTAAGGTTGTAGATGTGTTGTTGCCACTAGGGGTAAAACAGCAATGCTTTATTCAAGGATGAATGTATTGTTTACATTACGCACATTACTTAATGCAATTGTCTGTTGCTTGCAACTTAATACTGGAAGGGGTACGGATGTTAACCGGAAAGTGGACTATTTAGGCATAGATGCATGCTGGATAGCGGTCTATGTACTTTGTCGTAATGCCCAAATGAATCTCATAGTAGACACCACAGCTCACACATGCATGTTATATGCACTTATCAATTGTCAATTGCCCAGCTGTAATTTGTTTACCCAGCATGTTAGTTATCTTATTGGAGAGACACCACTAGTGAACTGTGGACCCCGGTCCATTCTTTTACATCTGAAATACAATCTACTGCAATCATTGTTCTCTACTGTTTTATGCAAACAAACATTCTTCCATTCGATACGTTTAACCCTTTGTTTTCAGCAAGCCGGTGAGATTGACAACCTCACTGTTAAGTTGGGGCAAAGTAATTTGATTGTGTTGTGCAGGTTCCACGTTGGCACCGGAATCCCTGGTGTTGCGCCGCACTACACTCCTTCACCAACACCTTCGAAGCAAACCTCGTTTTCCTACTGGTTCGATTAAACCTTGGTTTCATACTGAGGGAAAACTTGCTGCTGCACTCATCATACCTTCCTCTTGGGGTTCCCAACTGACGTGTGACGTACAAGCATTGTTTCTGGTGTTGTTGCCGGGGAGATATTCCCTCGTCAACTTAGCGCTAGCAACACCTTCGAATGACTGCCGGCGGTTGGGTCTTGAGATTGACGAAGTCACCACAGCGCCTCGCTGTTGACGGAAAGTCGCCCCCATTGAAGAAAATTCCGCCTAAATGAGAAAACACCAGCGTCAAACCTGGGGCTTGAACTCTGGTGGGCTTGGGGTACAAGCATCCTCATAACCATCTTGCCACATGCAAGTTCTCCTCTCTGTTTTTGGATTCGGTAAAAAATGGAAGCACAAGTCTCGCTCAATCGCAACGCCATATTCGCATGTTGTGCTGATTGGCTTGCCTGAAATATTTTCTTTGCCCGCTGGAGTCGGAGTAAGGACGACCCACTCTTCCTAATGTTGTTCATGTTAGCCACCGAGCCTCTTCACAAGATTCTTTAGGATGCTAGCAAAAAAATCCTTTTATCTCTAGAACTACGAGTTTCATGATTGCAGACGATTCTTCGTGCCGCTGATTGTGACACTGTAAATTTGAATTTGCATCGTGCCACAGCTGCCGAGCATGTAGCTGTAAATTTGGGTTGGGTTTGCGTCAGCACTGGACACGCGTGGACATTGAATGATATAATCCCCAAGTTTTGTTAAAAGTGAATTCCAACTCACACTTCCACTAACATTGCAATATATAAAAACATAAAAAATCTAACAACTATGCAATATTATCGCACACTCTTCTCATGCCCAGTAAATTTATTATCTCGACTATGATCAATTAAATTTCTTATATTTTGTGTTAGACAATGCAATGTCTCGTATCTCTTATATCTTTTTTTACACAACTAGCAAGGTGGCCCTCGCAAATGCGAGGGCATTGTCTTAAGGGTATTGAATATGTCAATGAATTAAATTGGTTGTTTCATTGATAAAAATCGAAATCATAAAAATGTATAACTCTTGTAAATATTATGGTATATGAAATATCTCATGCATGGAATCTATTAATTTATGGGGGAGTAGATGTTATTGATATTTCAAAAAAATAATTGTGTCACAATTCTATAAGGTAATTTACTATTAACCGTAGCTAGTGCTATTTTCATAGATATTTTTCTTTCTTCTCGAAATCCCTCATTATTCATTGTACTCTCTCACTAACACATATTTGTATTGTTGCGCACATATTTTCATGTAACATAGTTTTCAACATTTTTAATCAGTCACCAATTTTACTTCATGCCACCCCCACAATATTTTTTTTAATTGGACTACAAACTCTAGCAAGCATGTTATTAATTATTGCTGCCTGCAGGAACCCATATTGTTCAATATTGTAGCTCTTCCTTGATAAACCCACTCTTAAACCCAATAATTATATGCTCTCGCTCACTTTTATTTATTGTTTATGAAGCATGACCACGTTGTTTTGGACAACATTGTTTTAGCATCATCATCGGTCATAATGATTTCTACATGTTTATAAATTCCAATGATGTCTCCTATTAAATTTATTTAAAAATCCAAAGAAACTAAATAAAAGTGTACGTAATCGCTCCATAGGAAAATCATATTGCGTTGAAGTAAGCTCATGAAATATTTCGATTGTTATGACTTTATGTCATATTACTAAATTTCATACACTTTAGGAAGATCTATTGGTTGGTACAACTATCATGATCTATTTGATCTTTCTTAAGTAGAATTGTGAAAATCTATTGACTTTTGATTTGTTCAAACACAATCATGATGATATGTTGATTCGAACTTCTCGCATGTCTATATTTCTCTACAACATTGTGCTTGTCTACCATATTTTGATTTTACAATAGAAATTCTTTTGTCATATGAATAGTTAAAATTATGATGATTATAAAATAGCTGCCCAATTAACTTTAGAATCCCTTTGCCTCATATGTTTCTTAGTGTTTTCCTACGAGTCAATGCTTTATCATACAATCCTCAATGGAACTAATGGTTCTGGTGGTTTGTCTTTTATTTTTTCAATCAAAACTTCGGGTTTCCTACAGATGTGTAGAATTAAAGAGATAACATTTGAATATGAGCCAATAATGGTAGCTTTGTAAATCTCGAAACTGCTCGACTCAAGTAGTCAATAGATGATGTAGTGTATATGTGTGTATATATAGTTTGGTCTCCGATACCAGAGCACCTGATACACACAGTGTTTTATAGAAATCCAAAAATGTCAAATAATTCCGAATTCAAAATATGCCAGATAATTCCAAAGTCTTCTACTCGTACAAAAAGTTTGGCCAGGTAAAGACTTTCATATAAATAAGAAAAAAAAAGAAAATCTAGGATTAATATAGCGTGGTGAATATATTGTCTTTGTTGGCATATATTTTACCCAGAGTGAAATAAAAATTAAATTGCGAATATTTTTATATAGATACAATATTTGATCATTTTTGGCCGACTGAAAGTTTCAGAACTTTTTGAATATTTTCTGAATTACTAATTTATTTTAATATCGGTGCGCTTATACCCATGTTCACCAACGTAATTTCGTATATATAGTGCTAGTGTGCTCATTCTCAATTATGCACAACATATTTGTCACTACGTGCTAGCTAGGGTACGTAGTTTCCTATTTTTAAATAGGCATAGCTTGTTTTATTTATGGATCAGTCTTTATTTGAAGGAAAAAAGGAAGAGAAAGAGTCACTTGTTGACACGATAGGATACGCTGAAATAAGCTAATTATTGTACGTGTTTTTTGTTTTAAACAATCCGATCAGTTTTTTTAGGAAGGTTTGTTGGACGTATGTCCGTGTTTTCCTTTTTAAGCAGTCCGGTCAGTTTTTTTTCTTTTTTAAAGGAATCAGGTTTGTTGAACTCAGGTGACATGTTTAACGTACTAACAGGATCTGTCATATTGGTTACATAAATCCAACGGTTGTGATTTAAAATCCTAGCAATAAGATTTGGATCCAACTATCAGAATAATTTAGGCGATGTGGCTCAACGTGGTGGCTTTATTAGCTAACTTATTTTGCTTTTAGTATATAATAGATATTGAGAACAAGCAAACGCCCACCCCGATCTCTGGGGCTATCCACGTGGTGGGACTGGGCTGGACAGCCGAGAAATGACAAGAAAAGCGTGTCGTTGTGCTGCCGAGAAAAAAGGTTTTGCTTCTTCGTTCTGTTGATTGCATCAATCCACAATCAAACTCCTCGCGATAGGCTAGGGTTCCTCGTCTTTCCCCTGCGCGGCGGCGGCGGCGGCGGCGAGCTGCACGGGCCACCCTCGGGCAGCCGCATAGCTCTGTCGCATGGCCGTCTAGCAGGCCCACTACCCGACCCTAGCCGCCGCCTCCTCTCTTCGTCACGCACGCGACCTGCGGCCGCCACCAATCTCTCTCCAGTGTCACTGCTCTCTCCCGCGGCCCCTTCTTCCTCAAGCCTATCCCCACAACGCCGCTCCATTGACACCGCCCACGACCTTCCATGGAGTAGATCAGGCGGATGGGGGTTGGAAGGGGGAAGGGTTGTCCTTGGTGTGGAGAGAAGGAGAAGAGCAAGGCCGGGGAGACATGCACATGCGAGCCTTCATTTATCGCTTGGAGCACGGGGTTCGTCCAGGCACCGGCGCGCCGCAGGTTCGCCCCCTCGCCGGCGAGCTGACCACGACTCCAACTTCTTCTCCCGGTTCCGCTCCTTGCCCGGTCCGTGCAGTTTGCGCCGTCGCGCCACTGGCTGCACCCAGTAGGAGCTCCGGTCGCGGCATACGGTGCGTCGGCGCCAGGCTTGATCATGTCGTCGTCCTCGGCACCAGGGCGTCGTTCACCATGGTGCTGCCGGCGGCACTGCCGGATGCAAGGTTCGTCAGAATCTGCCTGCAGGAGGAGCAGGAGGAGGGTCGGCTGCTGGTGGCGCCGCCTTCTTGTCGTTGACCCATACTTTGTTTTGTGTTCTTCGGTTGATTCAGTGTGCTGCCTGCTAACTGTTTGTTCTTATGCCAGGCCCTGTACATGAGGTGCTCGTCGGGACAAGAGGCTGAGAGTGGAACGGGGCTTTCTTCTTCCTAGAGTCAGCTGAGCCAAGCAGGCTAAGGACACAACAACAACGTGCTGCAGACTTTCCTCACTTCTCTCAACTAAGCATTGGCTTTGTCTTGTACTTTTTTATACGATCAGCAGCATTTGTGTTTGTTTATGCAATGTGTTCAATTTCATGCAATGCAGACATGTGTGGCCGTTGAGTGATCTGGCCCTAAAAGCAGATGTCTATTCAAGTTTTTTCATCGATTGCAGGTGATTTTCTTGCCAAACCAATTGAGGGTGTTACGTATTTTATTTCTTTTATATCTGATCATACTTAATTTAATTTGTAAGCTTTAGCATAAACAACAACATGGATCATGAATGCCCCTGGTGATACATATTTACAAGCTCTTTGTTCATTATGATTTTTCTTCTATAGTTCTATGCATTCACATCATTCACGCCCGGATTTGATCTGATTTGACTCGGTGCAGACTTTTCTTAAGTCACATACAAGTGGAGAAGGGAGGCAAGGTACTTCTAGTTTGTGAGAATGAATAGACGATGGAGACATGGTTGATAGAAGGACAAGAGGAAGATGGCTCCACGTCTCATTTTTTTATTATTTTCTAGAGTTGAGTCCTTACTAAGGCTAGACTCTGATTTTTGGCAATAGTTGAGCCGCTGCCGGGAAGGAAAACGCTGCCGGAACGGAAAACTGATAAACGATGAGGAGGACTAGCTGTAAAGGATTGATACATAGGTTGTTTATCATGGGGCTATAATCATCTCATAAACACTTTTTGTGCAGGTGCAAGCATGCTGCAAGAGAGCTAGAGAGATATTGATGGAAGAAAACAACTTAAAGGATGCCACTGTGCCTTTTAAATTAGCACGGTATCTTTTCTTGGCTAAAGTCAGGAAGCACTGAAACTGAAGCAAAGTTCCACTGTTAAATCAGATATGCGATATGTTGACAGTTGCCTCCAAGGCTGAAAAGAAGAGTTGAACAAGGATTTCTTCGGTCCATGCCGCCCGTCAGTTGGTCTGACATATCCTATTTCCATAATCAGGTTTGTTTTGCATCTCTCCCTTCTCAATGATGTATCTAAATTGTATGCACACCCATGTAAAGATTATAAATGATTATTTGGGAAACACAGATTCTGCCCATTATAAAGAAGTACAAGGTTATTCATCTGAATATAGGACAGATGCTCGGCTTGCAAATAATGACCTACCCATGGAGATTCAGAAACTGAGGTGCCGCGTCAGTTTTGCTGCATTGAGATTTACCCCTGAAATAGAAGAGCTGGGCAGAAGCGTGGTTCGAATTCTTCGTCAGAATGGGCCCTTTGTGGTTCTTCACTTGCGGTATGAGATGGACATGCTTTCCTTCTCTGGATGTACACATGGTTGCAGCCACAAGGAGGCTGAGGAGCTCACAAGAATGAGGTATTACGTTCTATCTAGGATTTTCTCAAGATGTTTTGAACCCTTCATTAACAAATGAATTGTGTTGTAAACTTAAAGATAGGCTTACCCATGGTGGAAAGAGAAAGTGATCGACTCCAATGCGAAGAGGAAAGACGGCCTCTGTCCATTAATACCTGAGGAGATTGCAATGGTGTTAAAGGCACTCGACATTGATCCCAGTTATCAAATATATATTGCTGCTGGTGAAATATATGGTGGACAAAGAAGAATGGCTGCACTGACCTTAGTTTATCCCAACGTGGTTCGTTCAACATCTTCAACACAATACTGCATTCTTGTAATATCTTTTGTTCCTGAAATGTATTCCTTACTGGTGATGATCAGGTAAGAAAAGAGACATTGCTGCCTTCGGGTCTCAGGTTTTTCCAGAACCATTTTTCACAGATGGCAGCATTGGATTATATGGTGTCCTTGGAGAGTGATGTTTTCATCCCCACTTCTGGTGGTAACATGGGCCATGGCAAAAGTTGTTGAAGGCCATCGCATGTTCTTTTGTCAAGTTCCAGTATTCCAAATAATTGATAATATTATTTGGCATGTTATGTTTGTGTAACATTTTCCCCTTGTTATGCTACACTGCATCATGCTATACTTTCAGTTATCGGTAAACATAAAAGTTTATCCATTGGAATAAATATCAAGAAACTAATACCTTATACCTGCACTATGCTATGTTGCATGGTTTCAATGTTAAGTTGTGTGTTGACACTCAAATGTCTGAATCATGAAGTATGCTATGGCATATCTAGGTAATCTACAGAAGAGTCTAGGTGGAGTTGGGAGGCAGAATAACTATACTTTCCTTCTAATTTGCCCCTATCGATGGTATTTCTTTTTGGAATTTTTGTGCATGGTGAGATATAATTTTGTAGTTTGATTGATAGGTTTACACAGTTTACTTATTTAGTACTTACACATCATTTAGCTTCCAGTTTTATTGCAACTTATAGTGTGCCATATAGGCATTTGGGTAGGCATTTCATTTTGTCTTTTCGATAAATTACCTACAGATATTGAAGGTTTAAGATTATGATGTACTTAACTTTTGCTTAGTGATATGTCGTCCTCCACACTGCTTTCATCTCATTTGCTTCATTGCGTCCGCCATTGATGAAATATGCGTTCCATCTTGGCTTAGGATTTTCTTTGTTGGATTTTGAACATTGAGTCTATTTACCTTAAAGGGGTACAGTATTCTGAAGCACTCACTAGCTAGCTTTTGTGATTTCAGAATTTACCTTACATACTTTATGAAGCATGCCCTCCATTCTCTACGATTTGATTAAATACTTCTATTCAGTGTGACTTTCTACGAGTAGGTATGTTTTTTTTAGAAAGTAGAGACATTTATATGTTCTGTCATGAGCATGTTTGCATTCTTCGGGTGTTCAGGTTGTTCTTGTTCTACATACGACATTAGAACATTGCCAGGAACAATTGATATAATCCGGAAGTACACTTTATGTTGGATCTGTAGGTTCTGTTTAATTGTGCCGGATCATTTATTGTACTAATACCATTAAACGGTTGCAGTTTTTCTTACCTATTCGTGTTACCAAGGCCAAAACGGACATCTGGATCTAGGTGCCAACATCCGGGTTGAAGTGTAATGTACAATAGCAGTAAAAGCCTGGATGAATATTGTTACTTTCTTAACATGTCAAGTCAAGCCTTTTGTATGTGTACGAGCTTTGTGTTGGAAATGTAGCTCCTAAAGCTTTTTGTATTCTTTTCATTACATGTTTTTCTTTTTGTAAATAAGCAGTATCATGAGAAAAAACTGCAAATGACTCCTGAGCTACATGGAGCTCGTTTTTTGAAAAATTCGAAATGTCTGAAGATTGAGTTTGTTTGTATGCTATAAGCATTGTAAATCTTTGTTGATGCAATCTCTTTCAAGAAGTCATTGTGTATGGTGGCATTTTTGTTGCAAGGATGATTACCCCTTGAGCCGTTGAGCTGTAGTGTGTTATAGCCGACTTTTTATATAACCTTGCAGTTTTCAGAACATGTTACATTCATCTAGAAATTTTTATTGATAAATATAAAAATGAGCTTGACAATGTGTAAGCATCCACTGCATTGTATATTAGCTAAGCCTATATAGATTTGTAAACCTGAACCTGAATTAGGCCATCACTTGGACGCCACGGACCGGCCAGGAGGCGCCCCGAGGGGGCCCCAACCTCTAGTAGTTATTAAAGGACCCTCTGCAACGAGTCGAGTCGGGCATCCTTTTAGTATCTTGCAAATAAAACCCACACTAACATGCATTAATATATCCTATCTCTACGTGCAAGTTATTCACATCATCCATCATTTTTACCAACCAATTATCCATCTTATCATGCTAACCATTCTTTCATGAATCCTTCACAGAACTAAGCTCCTTAGAAATGGAATCTTGTGGTTGATTCTAGGTGTGAACATGGGTGGTCCCCACATATAAGTGACTAGACACTAAAAAAAGTTGAGGTTTGTGCTTACTCCTAGGTGTGAATAGGTGTCCTTTAAAGAAATAAGCTCCCTAGAAATGGAGGCTTGTGGTTGATCCTAGGTGTGAACATGGGTGGTCCCCACCTGTAAGTGACTAGACACTAAAAAAAGTTGAGGTTTGTGCTTACTCCTAGGTGTGAATGATGGTGGCCCTACCTGTAAGTGAGTGTGATTTTGTTCTTTAAAGTACTAAAATCTTTTAAAATAGAGGGATGTGATTGCTCCTAGGTGTGGACATATGTGGCCCCACATGTAAGTGAGTCGGTGATAGTCGTTGATAGCACCGCTTTGCTAGTTTGATGAGTCTACGTGTTGATCTTGTGTGATTAACAATGACGCCATTGGTCCCAGTCCACCCTGCAGCGCCTCTGCGACCTTCGCGAGTCGGCAGCTACACCACCCTTCATCTCGGACAATTCCTCCACACTGCTCTGTCGGGACTTGACGTTGCTGTCATTCTTCCCCATCCTCCAGTGTCGCCTCCGACACCAAAGTGGCCGGAGCAGCCAACATACTCTGCACTCGTGCTCCTTAAGAAACCCTCCTTCGGGAGCATCACTGTATCGCGTGCAAACGATGATGATGCACGTGAGCCGTCCAACCTTTTCCTGACCATCATGTTGCCGCATCTCGGCGTACTCTTCTCCAACTGTTTGGTTATCTGCAAGCTTCGGTCTAAACTCTAGGTCACCCTCGGTTGCGCTGCCACTATACACCATGCAACGGCGGTGAGACGAAGAAGGCACAAATGCGTCACATTATGGCCGGAGACGAGGACATTTCACTGATCGGTGTAATGAGCAGTGGAGCGATTGCGCCGGCTTGGGAGATGAATCTCTCGATAAGCGTGTGTTCGCCATCCACATGTTAGAACTTACCACATTTGAGACGATTTTAGTCATGAACATTAACTTTTTTTGCCACTCTACAAACGGGCGCAGCAAAGCGCGCCTACATCTTCTAGTATTTATCTACACATTCAAGTTATCCACGTCCGCTCTTTCAATCGCCCGATTTTCCACATCACCAATTTTAGCTGTAAAGTACACCATCATTTCACAATTAAATATGAGATTGACGTGACCAATTATTGAATCTTGCATATTATTTTGTACAACTTTAGTTCATTTGTTTTTAAGCCTTGTATAACGGTGTTCCTAAAACATTATGCGGCAAACATGCAAGATATTATTTATAAGAAAATCCCTAACTTCGTGTTTCGTAACTTTATTAGGAAAGGGAGAGTTTAGAGGAGGAATCAACATGAAGATTAGGAATATTAAATTGATTACCAGTCCCAATTCCATGTTTTCTATGTGTTGGGAATTTGTAGGGAGTCGATCGGAAGATGTTTTTTCTTTTACAAGTTACCACGCGTTCATGCATCGCCTCCACGCTAGCGCTTTTGTTCCCGTGCTTCTGACACTCGTGTAAACCTGGCATTAGTCCCAATCTCATACTTTGTCGTTTCTCTCAGCTGATGCTAGTACTTTTGCTCAGAGATATTCTCCTTACACCCGTGTAAACCTGGTATTAGAACAAAATCGGTGAATAGTTTGGTTGTGAGTTCATAGAACCTTCTTTATCGACTAACGTTGTCTAAGCACACGTGCGGCCTCCCCAAGGACGTTTGTGCCTCCATTGTTGACCACATTTTAGTCGAAGAGATCTGATCATTTAGTTGCCCACGACACTAGCGTCGTGCCCAACCGGGATGAGAGGGAACACACCACGGAGGTGCAACCTTACTAGGATGGAAGGGACACACCACGCTGCAGACCCATCTTGCAATACAGACCGATATATGCTATCAAGGACGAACTAGCTCTCATCTCCAATTCCCAAACCCCGGCTGAATTACTCGCTACCCTAGGGGAAGAGATCGGAGGGAGTTGTCGTTCTTAACTACCACTGCTAACTCTCATGTCCACCAACCAATTAATTGAATTTAAGTCTGACATCTCTCAAAATCCCATTCCCATAATTCAAATCACGCCCAACCAACACATGTTGTAACAGTGGTAAGAGTAGGGTTGGAGAAGGGCAAGGAGGGCAAGTGCCCCCATCCATCCCAACAAATATAAGATACACTAATAGTATTGTAAACATATTTTTAATGTAGCAAGCTATGATAAAGGGCATGGGCTTCTTGGAAGCAAGATGGCTGACCTACATCCTTAGAGAAACCAAGAAATGAAATCACAAGACAACGCTGCAATCCTGTGATGAAAGCAATTCAAATTGTCAACATATAACAGTCAGACTCACTTTCCATTTTAATCTGGTCTTTTATTTATTGGGAACAACCATGATATTTGCATTTGTTGAGCTTTTGCTCAACAAGTTGTTTCTCAAAAGTGGATGTGATTCTATCCATAGAGGCACATGTGGCGACCCCCTCGTCAGATTCTATCCACGAAGTCGCTTCCTTGGTCAATGTTGAAGGGTCCTTCACAAGTTCTTACCTTAAAGCAACAAGACATTTCGTAAGGTGTCCCACATCTAGTCGTCAGCAAGCAAACCATTACTTCCACAATGTCAAGGTAGTATCTATTTCTGTAATCAGTACTTTGTTGTTGACTGGAATATATTTTGGGAGAAGTTGAAGATTCTTAATATCTCCAAGTACATAATTTATAAACGTGAATCAGGAAATTCAAGGAGAAAATGCAGCTCTTGATTCACAAAGCAACCAGGAAAGCTGTTCATGGATTAAAGCCATGGGTACAAGCTTTCGTATAATCCTGAGTTCCTCTAGTTTTCTGAGACTTGGGACATAATTAGATATCTATATGCTTCCACATATGTAACAAACGCTTTGACTTCATTTAATAGAAAATAAAAAAATGCAGTAGGGCAACCTACTATATAGGTTAAAAAAACATGAATCAGGGTCTCCCATGAGCGGTAAACATACGGGTTTACAACATCAAACTCCTCATGAGGCTGCCCGGCTATGCTGATACAATTTTCATGTAACTCTATCTCTTGGTGCAATTGGTCAATGTCGGCGAGAGTTTCTGCTACTCTTTTAGCATATAACAGCGATACAGAGTGACAAATGCTATCAAGGTTAACCTAGATCTCATCTCCAACTCCCAAACCCCCGAATGAGTTACTTGCCCAGGATGGGAAGGGATTTGTGGGAGTTGGCGTCCTTAATTACCCTTCCTCTTTCCCCTCATAACTTACATGTCCACCAACCAATCAACGGAATTTACGTCTCATATCACTCAAACACCATTCCTTAACTCCAGTTACCCCAACCAAACACGTTGTAAGAGTCGGGGTGGGGGGCACGTACCCCCCAGCCCCTCCCAACCAACATAAGGTAAATGTAAACGTCTTTTTTAATGTACCCAACTCATGCGTTCCTCTAATTGCAACATGAATTCCGGAATGTACATAGAGCCTTGTCATCTTTCTTCTAGGTGTGTATGCAATGATTGTTCAAATACCCATCCGCGGTTGCTAATATGTCATGTATTGGAGATGAGGTGGGTGAATTAATTATTTATCTTCTGGCCATTCAGATAAATAGAGATTATTTTTTATGTTTATCTTGTTCGCCAAAGATCACAATAGTAGTAAGCTTGGTTGCACCTTACTTTTCGACCGTCATAGTTGGATTTTTATGGTGTCAACACGTATTTTCACAATGTGGAAACCTTGTAGGTGTGGTAGTGTCTGCCTTCAGTGGATGGCTCTGCATGTCAGCATTTTTCCTTCATACCTTCTACTTGATGGCTCCGCATTAAAATAAGTAAGCTTTTGATATTGTATGTTTTCTTTACTATTTGTTTCTTGTATCTATTTTTTTACTATCAGCGTGATGGGCATCCGTAGCTCTTTACCATTTTCATCCATCGATGATGGTACTGCACAAGACAAGTCCAACGAAATCAGAATTGGGCCAATTACACGATCATGTGCAAAGCTGTTAAAAAAACAAGTGAATTCATTCTTGGTTGAATTAGATATTTGCAAAATGAGGATTTTATCTTTCCTACGTCTTTGCACTTATTTATGATCAGGTTCAGGTATAACACAAGCATTGCACGAGGAGGTGAAGAAAATTGTACCAAGAAAAACCTTTGCAGATTTCCAACATCTGCAAGTGCGCGAGGGAGAAGGAGGCCGGCGTACCAGAAGCTATTGAGGAGACAACCACGTTTCAAGGGAATTGAGGTGATGCACTAGGATAACCCAAGAAGAGGTGACACAGATAAGATGCACCAGACGAGAGAGGTCTACGTGTGAATTAGGCCAAACCTATCTATGTGTCGTTTTGTATCTAGTTGTATCGACCAAACCATGTTTGGTTCGAATTCCATTGTGGTTCCATGTTATACTTCTGGCCACCACCTTTGTACAAACTAGGGCACCCCTAGTTTAGTTTAGACCACGTTTAAGAATAGACTAATAAGATTTAAATTGCTACAAACATTCATCTATAATCGGTATATTCCCTTTGTTTTGATAGGGAATATTTATCATACCTCCACTATTGATTCAATTTGGAGTTTACCTTAACAATTTCAGGTATTTTCTGCTGTTCCAGTGAGAGTTAGTAGATTGCAAACCGCTTTATGGTCGGCGGCTACATGCGCAGGAGTTTGAATTTGCGAACATCCTCAAAGGTAGGAAACCATTCCACTGGCAACATGGTTTTATTCACAGAGTTCACAACATCTCGCCAGTTATCATCCACCATTACAACAAGCTCAACGAGAAGATCGAGCAACCCTTATCACAGTGTGATGAAGGACATGAAAAGACTACTCCGTAGTTATAGAAAGACTACTCCGTACTGTTTCTCAAACAACAAAAAGAGTAAAAAAAAAAGGTAAACCAACGATACTACGTACGCCTAAACAGACGGGGAAATATAACTGTGAGTTTCTATTAGTTCACACATTTTATGTTTTCCAACAAAAGAGAAAGGAAAAGATAAGACTCAATCCTAAGATACTCCTGACAACAGTGTCATTGTGCACAAAGCGACAGGTAATCAAAATTCGGAATCACTCTCGTTTCAAAAAAAAAAAAAAAAACCGGAATCACGGAAGGGAACGAAATGAGAAAGGTCGTCGAATGGATTAGCTGCTTCGTTGACTCGTGGTCCTATGGCACCAAATTTCCACGTCCGATGGAACCACCTATCCCGATTCCTCCCAGCACGACTGCGGACTGCCCTATTACTTCCTCGCTCGTCTGCCATGAAACATCGTCTCACCAACCACTGCATACATAAACTGGCATTCATTTTGCCTCTTGGTATCTTCTTCCTCGATCCCTCCATAGTCCACCACACCATGCATCATCTACTCCTCCCGGCCGTTCTGCTCCTCTTCGCCGCAGCCGACGCCTACACCTACACCGCTTCCTGCAGCAACGCCACCTGCGGCGGGCAGACCATCACCTACCCGTTCTGGCTCGCTAACTCAGGCCCCAACTGCGGCTACCCGGGCCTCGGCATAACCTGCAAGGAGAACACCCCGATCATGGACGTCCAGTTCCACAGGTACCGAGTACTGCGCATCGACTACGCCGATCGCACCGTCTCCCTCGTCGACGCCGACGCGTGGAACACGACCTGCCCACGGCTCAGCTTCAACCTCTCCCTCGACCCCAACTCGTGGCTGCAGCTCACAGCCTCCAACTCCAATCTCACCTTGCTCTACAACTGCAAGGCCGGCGTTCCCCGCCATCCGCCGTGAAACTCGAAGGTTGCCCGGAGCAGAGAACGACGTGGTACGTGCTCTCGGATGACGGGGTCACGGGCAAAGCGTACGGGCACGGGTGCGAGGAGGCGGTGACGACGCCGGTGCGGCAGAGCCTGCAACGTCTGGCCAACGGCCCGTCGCTCGGCGAGGTGCTGAGCCGCGGGTTCCAGATGCGTTACGACGCCAAATCGGAGCAGTGCGGCGCATGCGAGCAGTCCGGCGGGCGGTGCAGATACGGACGCATCGAGGAGCACGGCGGGACGGAGTTCGCTTGTCTCTGCGACGATGGCGCAAACGAGCGCCACTGCGGTATGTAATTTGCTCCTTCCTCCTACATAGCTTCTGTGCTCGATCTGATCAGGAATTTGCTTGGCGAACCACGCGCACGTCTTCGCCGTGGTGGCTGCTGATCATAAAGATTTTTCTGTCATATAAAAGACTTTCCCGCGCGGTTGCGTGTCGCGAGTCCAAGTCTTGCGTACTGGTAGCCTGCGTTGAACGCCTGTAGTGAGCCCTGCCCCTGCGATCGGGGGAGCTTGCCATCGGTATTCGGTAGACCAGCACATTTGATTACGACGCGATAGGTTGATAGAAATCTTTCGTTATCAATTAGGACAATCCAAATACACTAAAGAATAGAGAAAAATGGAGCTGGCATAGTGGCATTTGTAATTCCGAATTTTACTTTCAGACACCGCTTACCAAGTCAGACGACCTGTACACGACGGAATAGGATGACAACCTCCCATCAGCTTCAAAGGGTCTTCCCTGTCCGTGCCAAGCTAGCTGGTAGCATACAGCTGAGCCTTCATTGTTGGGGTTTTTTGCGGTACGGACAAGCAAACAACAGCCGTCCCAGCCCCCACATCCAATGGCTGAGCCCGATCAATACTTGTTAATGCACCCAGCAGTATTTTTCCACCAAAGGGTAAAATGGGTAAACGAGAAAAACGTGTCCTCCAAAACAATTTCCAAATCTAGCGGGGGTTTTCGCAAGGGGATCATAATTTCTCCACCCGCTAGTGGGGTTTGCCGCGAGAGTAGGCTTTTGTTTTGTGGGTGTGGGTGTTATCTGTAACACGTATGCCTGTACCTTAAACTATACTCCCCCTTTTTGAATGAATTAAGGCAAGTCTTTTGCCTTTCGTTCAAAAGACACACTCGGCACTCCTCAACGTCCTCTTCCAGGTTGCCGTCGCCAAACTCACGTCCGGGCTGGAGTGTGGCGGATCTGGAGATTGGGGGCAGAATACAAAGATTGAGGGCGGGCGGACGGCTAGTGCGTGAAGAACCTGGAGATCGAGAACGGCGGACGGGAGCTCGCGACGAAGGGCCGAATCGGCGGGCGGGCGGTCCGCGGGAGCTCGCAACCAAAGGTCCGCGGGCGGGCTGCGGGACGAACTGAGCCGGAGCTTGGTCCTTGTTTGGTTTTCTTCTACGCTCCCTCTCAAAGTTCTTGCAAGAGCGATCGCGGGCCGCGTGCACCAGATGGGACGTGTGCTGCAGCACTCGCGGTCTGTCTACAGTCCATGACGGCGCCAAGAAACATCAGCGACGGTGGCGGTGAGCGCCTATGTTTCGAGTTGCGTTTTGGATGGATATAACATAGTCAATTACCCCCTTACAATAATAAGTTATCTAAACTAGCCCAAACAATCAAGGCTAAATACTACTAGAGCATGGGACAAGTAATTTGTACCGTAAAAGAGCCCTTGTTGTTGATACCGATGTTTTTGTTTTGTTTTGTCAATCTCAGATTGCTAAGCACCGTATTTCGAAGTGGCGCACTTCTACATACTCTGGTTGGTAAATAAAGCCACATCTTGGTCACAGGACAATGAGATACTACTCCCTCCATATCAAAATATAAAATTCTCTACCAAAATTTTACACACATGTATCTAGACATTATTCAGTGCACATGAATCTTGCACTGTATCATGTCTAGATACATGCGTGTAAAGTTGGTAAAGAGCGTTATATTTTGATACGGAGGGAGTACTTCATATACCAGCTTAAATTTTTAATAGACCACCCCAAGGGCACACACACATGGTCAAACAAAAACAACAGTTCCAACAAGTTTAGAAATCCCCGTTTAAAGGAACAAGCTTAGGAAGATAATTAAACATATACTCCCTTTGTTTTTAATATAAGATGTTTTAGTACTGTGCATGTGTCTAGGTGCATACTAAAGTGGGTGAACATATATACTAAAATATGACTACATACATTTATGTACATATCAATATGAATTTATGCTAAAACATTTTATTTTAAAAAATGGAGGTTGTATGAGCTCAGGGTCCAACACCAAACACGCTAGGTATGTAGGTGTCGGAGTATATAGGTGTGGAAGGAGCACCACCATCTTGTCTACAAGTGACTCCGCCTTTGGCTTAGCAGAGGACGCCAATAGTGTACCATAAGTAAGGTTTTAACACACACAACACATTGATGAGGAAAGTTACATTCAACCATAATTTTATTACGAATAAGACATAACCAAAATTATGTCATGGTGAAGATCCACAAGATGTGTCTAATTTTGCCTGAAACTCACGATTATAGAGAACATGTCAGGAAAATTGGTTGGGTTCCAAAGAACGCCCAAATGGATCTATGGATCTCACTCCCTCCACATGAATGGAGTTAAGACACATCTGAAAAAGATATGTTCAACATCCTCTTGTTAGCCACAAAGGGTGCACTTCCAAATTATTTCCTTAGCCTCACAAGAGGGCAGCTCATGAATAATCTCGTGGAGTGCCATGGCATCATTCACCTTGACGGTGGTAGTTTCGGAGGGACCTATGATCCGGTGTACTACTGGGAATAACCTAGAGAAATAAGCCTTAGCTATGAATTCAAAAAGAGTGTACTCAACATTAGCAATTGATTTTTTTAGTGGAACAAATGTCGGAACAAGATATCTAGATTTTTTCTTTGCAACTTCATCATACCTTTACATAGGATTAATCTGATGGCACAGATAACCTATCGCACATAAGTATGCTACAAGCTCGATCAATTTCACTAAATTTATTGTTCACATTTGCGATCAAATATTGCAGGGGATGCACGCTCTTTACACTTGAGGAGACAAAAAATGTGTAAGCGACATTCTTTCCCAACTTCAGTGCTCTACTTCTAATCTTTTGTTCACATATATATATTATTATTGAACAAATCTAGTATCTCATTATAATACGAGCACAAGATACTTGATACAAATACTTGTTAAAAAGTTGGATACCTAAAAATGATTGTAAACCTGCTACCACCATATATACACTTAAAACATTAGCAACGGCCATTTTAATAGCAGCTCGGGTTCCTAGCAAATTAAATTTGGAGTTCAAAACATATTTTTTAAGATGTGGCTGGTATTGATCTTTCTGAAAAAGGAGGAAAAAGCCCCGGCCCGTGCATCATATTTACACACTTCTATTTTTTAGTTTCCACCAGGCCCCATCCGAGTGAATAGGCAAATCGTCTGACATTTATATTTACCAAACGTACCTGACACAAATAGTAAAGTTTAAAAATGAGTGTTAGGTTCTCTCATTCGAAGTAACTCCATTTTGACTGATGTGGTAGAGTAATGTTATGGAACCTTCTTAATGTTTCCTCTCATATTTGCAGATAAAATAGCAAGCACCTCGAGCTTAGTTTTGATATGCCTACTAGTCTTTACATGCTTATTGGGATATAAGAAATATTGTTCCGCAATACGGGTCAGCCGTCCTCCGTGCTCCTCTCAGGAGCCTATTGAGGTTTCCTTGAGTCTCTTGGCGGGTCATGCTGGATATGGCTCATCCAAAGAGGATGCGTGGTTTCCACATCACAAAGAAAATCTTCCCCAGTAACCAGCCACCTTGTAAGCTTCAGCACATTTTTTTTGGTCTTTGGTGGAACATTTTCCCTTGGTGTCGGTTGCTTAATCGACTGGCAGTAGTCCAAAGCCAATTGTATTTGGTTTTTTCTACTTTTCGCTATTAGTGCAGGCAACATTGTTTCTTCATAATGAAATACAGCTACTGTTGATTGCTCCAAAAAAATGGAGCAAAAAATATCAAAGGTTACATAGAGGATTAGGCCCTTTTACAAACAATGGACCAGAAGGATATCCAAGCCAAGGATTGAGTCCATCATGTTGGATATTTTGTGTGGCTTTTAAATTTTAATCAACATGATTATTATATTTATCTAGATTAACGTGGAAGTAGGTATATTAGCGATGTATGTGATGAGGAATAATTGGTGCGGAATTTCACTTGAGGAATTAATATTCGAGGTGCTAAGTATGGAGGAGTTTTACTCGAGGTGTGAGGGATGGTTGTGCTAGAATATCCTAGAGTACTACCTCTGTTCCATATTAGTTGTCGTTGATTTAGTAAATCAACGGCAACTAATATGTATCCGAGGGAGTAATTAATTGAGGTCAAGCCAACAGGAGACGCTTTCTTCCCTTGTAGCTCTCTCCATCGCCTCTCCAGATTCGGCCGCCTAGCCCCTCCCCGCTTTTCTCCTACGGTCGCCAGCGTTGAAATTGTGCGAGGCACCATATCGCCGTGTACAACAGTAGTGTAGGTTAGGTTGGTTGGCTTACTCTATGGTGTACTATTCTAGACTACATAACAAAAGACAAATAAGACAAAAATTCAAGTTTCACAAAATGCCTACTATTCACCAATTCAGATCCACACTCATTTTGCAGCCTAACATACAACGAAATTAAAAATAGTTATGTGCACATTTATAGATCATATCATTACCTATATCTAGCAAAAAAATCTAACTTTCTTGAAACTTCAAAATGCAAATTTTGTTCTTTCAAAAACGAACTCCATGGAGGTCGGTCTTTAAAACGCCACACTTGCTTTCTGCACATAGTTTGGACAGACTTTTTTTTGAAACCGTCCTATCTATTTTTTAAGAAGAAGGTGCCCGGTTTATTATCAGAAGAAACCGGGAATGCATAGGTAGAGCTAAAGATGATAACTTTGGAAGACCTTGGTATAAATTTTGTTTCGTAAAAGACTACTATTGCTGGTGTTTGTCTTAGCTAGTTGGATCTTATGTACTTTTTACCTAACTAGTAGCCTTGCACGTGCACGCACGTCTGAACTAAAATTTGTGAATACATTCTTCTTCTATATTTCGAAGTAGTAGTAATACTAATATAGTGTGATGAATTATAGTCAAATTTATAAAAATTAGTCTGCGAGCAACATTTGGCAAAATTGCATGTGCGTTACAACGGGTTTAAAATGATTGAATATTTGCTCACAAACCTAAAAGATTATATATTTCCAGCACTCAAACATATAACTGTCATTCAGAAATCGCGTACGCAACACTAATTGTTCACCCACGGTAATTTTCAAGGTCAGTTAAGCACCTTTTTAACATCTTGAAGTCCTGTTATTTGGATCAAGACTGATTGCGGTGTGCATTTGTTTTGGACGTTTAAAACAAAAATTATGAAAGAAATAAGAAATACTGAAAAAAAGGAAAAAATTGCTGATGTCAGCGATGAAGTCATCGTCTTCAAGCTCCGGACGGAAATCACGATCTCGTAACAGCTCACTGTATGCGTTCCTTCTCCAATTGATTCCGGACGATTTAAAGCACCAAATTACGTGCCGTTTCTTTCCACTAAAATCTCTCGATCCCCTTCATCCGTAGCCCCCAAAACCCCCCTCCGAAACGCCCCCAAACTGCCAAATTTGCTCGCCGGAGTTCTTAACGGCCCCCGTTTCCATCATTCAATTTGTGCCATCAAGGCCGCGATCATCGCTCCCGTCTGCACCAACACAACCCCCACATCCCCGGTCCTGATGCCGTCTCGTCGAGGGAGCTGATTCGCTGATCTCCACCGTCAGAACCATGGCCGTGCTCGCGCTGAGCTCGACTTGCCGACGCTTCTTTTCTTTTTAATTGGTGGCAATCCTTTGTAATTAACCGCAAAACGAAAAGGTGGTAGCAATTTGGTCGTATTATGTGATTGGTGGGAGGGCAAAACGGTCTAAAACGGACAATGTTGAGTTGTCAAACATTGGCACGATTTGAGCCGTTTTGATCGGATATTGAACGGTCCAGATTTAAAGTATCAGAACAACACAAGTTTGCTCTTTTCGCTACTACTAGTAGGTCTGCACGTGCAACTATTCAACTTCGGTATGATGATGATCCATCATCTTCTTTTTGTGATTAAGATTGTCTCTATCAATGTGAACAATGTTATCTTTATTCTCGTCATACTTCAAATTAGTTGTCATGCACGTGTGTAACGTCCCACGATTTAAGGGGTAATTTACAAATTACAAGTAGGAAAGACCATACTACCGATTGTTCCCCTGTGCTGAGCATGCTAGACGCAAAGTTCGATGGTACTGCCCCCCCCCCTCTGCCTCCCGTGTCGCTCCTCTGGGGCGACACCGGGGGCCTCCCAAACCCTAGCCGCCGCCGGCCTCCCCCTACTCCATCCTCCTCGTCGCCACCCGAGGAAGCTGCCGGGAAAGCCCGTGCGGCCGCCCGTGACGGTGGCGACGAGGATCTGGCTGCTCCGCCCCGCGTGCGGAGGGCTCGGGTGTCGGCGACGGCGGTCGCGGGTGGGGTTGCGGCGTCGGCCCTGGCGGCGGGGGGGGGGGGCGCCGCTGGTGCTGCTGGTCGCTCTCCTTGGTCGCGCGGGCGGCAAGGGGGCGGTGGAAGAGGCTCGCGGTGGGAGTCGCCCCGTTGACTCCCTGATTCAGATCTGAAGTCGGCGGTCTCGTCCAACACGGATCCCTGGGCGGGGTTGGGGTCTCTGCCGGGAGAAATCCTTGGCCGCGGGGCGGCCACGCCGTCGGCGACGTCTTCGACGCCGCGCTTCTCCTTGGAGGCGACGATGAGGTTCTGCTCCCTACCTGCCCTCCTTCTCCTGTGCTCGGGTGAAAACCCTAGGTCTTTGACCGGGCGGCGGCGCTCTAGCGTCGCGTTCTCCTTGGAGGCGCCATCTTGGGCTGCGGGAAGGTGGTGGCTTTGTGTGTGATGGTGACCTGCCTGTGGCGGCGTTTCTTGTGGTGTAGTGTTGTCTGGCCGATGCTCCCATGTTGGTTGTGCTAACCTTTCGCAGGTGGTCTGCTCGCCGATGGGTCGGCGCCCTCGAGCCTGGGCGAGAGGGGAAAGGGTTCCCCTCTGTGGCGACAACTTCCTGGCGAATGCGTGGAGCCAGCGTCTTGGTTGAGCTCTGCCATGGCGGTGCTGGCCTCCCTTTGGCCGTGTCTTCTTTCTGCGTGTCCTTGCCCTACAGCTTGCGTCTTGCTGCGTGGTCGGTGCCGGCGGCGTTCTGTGGGTTGCCCGCTCGCGTGCGGTGGTGTTCGTGCTGGGTCCTTCTGCTGCTTCTCGAAGTGTCTGCGTTCGTGCTCTCGGGTGAGCCGCTCCACCTTCTGACGGTCCGGCGCCCTACGAGCCAGGGCGAGAAGACAGGGGTCTTCTCTGAAGGTGGAGGCGAATGGCATGACGGCGACGACAAGCAAGGGATGAAGAAGATGATCTCCCCGGTGGCGTGTCTGGCTTCTCGGCGTCCCTCTCCGGTTTGCTGCCTTTTGTAGTCGGGCGGTGGTCTCGAATTTCAAGCTGTGCTACCTTGTGTATCTTGTGTTTGCTGGTTTTTCGTGTCCTGTAAAGCTGTTCTTTCAGCATCGTGTAATTGCCGTTGTATCACTGAGCTTTGTTAATTCAAAACTGGGCTTATGACTTTTATCTAAAAAAGACCATACTACGATTTGGATGAATTGCTTCTTTTACATTTTTTGCATAAAGGCAAATGAAGGCGCAATGCAAAATGCTAGCAAGAGTGTACACAATCATCACACATCTTCACACAACTTTACGGTTCCAATTCATTCGCCTCACTCAGCAAAAAGATGCTAATCAAGTAATCATCAGGGAAACAAGAAAGAAAAAAGAAATCAAAAGCCTCAATTTGTCTTAGTAGCAAATTTTCAGCATGTGTCCGTCGATCATCCCTGTCCAGGCATTCGTGGCAGCATGACGTGCCGCGTGCAGCTCCACGGCCAGCAAGGCAGCAACGCGATGCTGGCATGCTGCTTGTCCCCGAGGGCACACATTCGCCGTCGGCGCTGCCGAGTTCTCGGGCCAGTGCAAGAGCGGCGACGCGCCGATGATAGTCTTGATTGACGGCGTGCTCCGGCCTTGCACGGTTCGGTCTTATACTCGCTCCGTTCCAATTTAATTGACTTGCTATTAATCACATATGGATGTATCTATATATGTAACATGTCTAGATACATCCACATTTGGTGGATAGCAAGTCAATTAAATTGGAACGGAGGGAGTAATTCCTGGATCGCGTTCTGTGCCTGACCAACCTCCTGGTCACCGGCGCCGGGATCCTCGACGGTGAAGGAGGCGCAAAGACCAACAAGCCCAAGACGACAGTACTGACTCCGGCCGTACGTTCATTCAGCACTACTCGATCAATCGAGAGTGTGCCAGCTGTTTTCTTTCTTGTACTATCATCGACCAGAGCTACTGCCCCCACGACCGCTGCTCCGGCGATGTCGGCCGGCCTTCTCCGGTGCAGATCACAATGGAGCAGAGTCCTCAAAGATAATAACAGAACAGAGAGAAGGATAAGGTCGAATTTTCTACCTGTAGATCTCAGTGCGTGGCTAGTGGGCCGATATAGGGGATGAAATCGGTGTAGTAGTTAGCGCCGAC
Source organism: Poa pratensis (assembly GCA_947311845.1). Classification (NCBI taxonomy): domain Eukaryota; kingdom Viridiplantae; phylum Streptophyta; class Magnoliopsida; order Poales; family Poaceae; genus Poa; species Poa pratensis. Next base: position 48,502,500 of record CAMZMU010000027.1, on the reverse strand, counting down.
GATGGCCTGATGCTGCGGGTCTGCCTGCCGTCGAAGTCCATGGCGATGACCAGCTTGGCCGTGAAATCCCACATGACGATATCGCTGACGCCTTGGAGCGCAGCAGCTCGTTCTGCCGCCAGAGGAGGGCGGCGTCGCCGGTCGCCGGGGATCGAGCGGCTGCCAGCGGGGAAGGAACCTAGATCCTATTTCGCGTTTTGTTGACTTGGCGGTGGCAGAATCCTTGTAATTAACGTGAATCTAAAAAGGTGTGTTGAGTTGTCAAACATTGGAGCGATCTGGATCGTTGATCAGATATTGAACGGCTCAAATTTAATGTACCAACACAAGTTTGCTAACGGCAACTCAACCCGCACTCCACATACCTGTTCGTCCCGAGCGAGGAGACATCGACTCCATCAGAAAAAAAACACGTCGCCTCCCTCCCGTGTCCTGTCTCCACCGCCTCCCTCAGGGCAGCCCCTCCGCCACCGTCGTGGTATCCTGCCGGTAGCAGGTAGATGATGCCGCCCTGTAGAATAATCGCACACGGAGATGCCCGCTCCGAGTCGTGTAGAATAATCGCACATGGACTACAAATCTGAAGCAGAGTCGCTGCTGGTTCCAGCGTAGATGCGCATGGACATGGAGACGACTGTGCAACTGCGATGCTCATCTCGATCTTTCCGGAGGATTCAAGTTGGATAGAGCGCATCCATGTCTCAGCCGCCTCTCCAATCCGGAGGTCCTCGTGCTGCCGCGTCCTCCTTTCTCTCCCTCACGTTTTCTGTTGCCTTGCCTCTCGCTGGGACATGGATGTATCGTCTTATCCACCAAACAAAGTACCAACCGGAGGCAATAGGCTTTCAGCTTTTCATGCCCACGACCTCCCAGCCATCTCCTCTGATTTCGTTCTGCCTTTGAAGCCCAGATCCCATTCCATCCTCATCTTCCTCTTACTAATTGCTTCACCTTATTATTGTGTTGTTCTGTTCTGTTGTTCTGTTGTGTTGTCTGTTCTTGCCAATAAGTATGTGCATACAAGTGTATATTATACATCTTCCGTTCTAATTTACCCCTCTCTTCATGTTGAACAGAGGAGGAACTCATGCCAAATGATTAGAACTTAGAAGCATCCAAAAAATAATGAACACAATTCAAAAAGCTGTTCATCCTCACTGTTGGAATTAACTGAGAACTGTAGTATATCTCAAGCAAGATTTATTTAACCGAATTCATGCGATGCTTTTCCCAAAGCCTAGAAAATGCCGTACACTTGTATCAGCCATGTACTCCATCCAATCCAAATTAGATGACTTTTATTTTTCTAAATGTGGATGTATTTGAACATGCAACATATCTAGATACATCCAGTTTTAAATAAATGGAAGTCATTTAATTTAGAACCGAGGGAGTAGTAATTTCCAAGCCTTTTGCATATATACATTTAATTTAGACTTTCAGTTTCCTTCCCTCTCTTTTTTACATGTTCCTTCATTTAAACACAATGTCAGTTTGAATGTTTGAGGTTGCTCCAAGCTGCGCCATTATTTTCTTCTGAGATTCATTTAGTTGTGGATCAGATAAAATAATGGTTTGGGAATATGGGTTATACCATAATATTTTCTGCATTTAATTTAGCAGTTGATTTTTGTTCGTCTTTTGCGAGGATTGTTATATAATTGGACATGCAAGAGAACTGAATGTAGGGAAAGCCAATTTACTTCGAAAAATGATTATAAGACCAAAATAAAAAAAAGTCTTCAAACATAAGATGTTTGATTTAGTTTAGACCCGTTGCAACGCATGATTGTTGTATAATGGGACCTATAAGGGAATTGAATCTAGGAGAAAGCCAATATACTTCTAAAACGATTATAGAACCAAAATAAAAGTTTATGTTTGATATAACTAAAACCCGTTGCAACGCGTTCCTGTCCGGCCGTCCGGGGATGGTAATCATCTGTTGATTCTGCGAGGAGGATTTGAAGGCTCAGATGCATGCAAAGTTCTTGGGTGAGGTGGTAATCATTTGTTGATTCTGCGTGGAGGATTTGAAGGCCACACGGCCTGCACTTTACGTGCGGCTGTTCAAAATTCTGAACTCATAAGTAGATAGTTCTGAATACCATTTTTATAACCGGCAGTACATTGCTGATAGTGCTAGCCAGTTGTTTGTGGTGTAAATAAACATATCTTATTGAGGATAACTTAATTTGAAGAACAATTCGTATTGTTGAATGAAATGAATGTACTCCCTCCGTTCGGAAAAGGATGTCACAAAAATGAAATGGTATAGTTCATTTTTGTGACATACTTTTTCAAACGGAGGGAGTAGATGCTACCTTGGGATAAAAAACGTGGGTGTCTATTTTTCTTCTTCTTTGAGGCATAGCTGAACGTATGGTTCATACTTGAGAGCGGATTCAGATCAAGGCTACCCAGCGCAGACTTTTTTCAGTCTGCGTCCAGGTCAACTGAATCTGCATTAGCAGCTGATTATAGTTGCAGTTAAAAAGGGTTGTATCGAAGATCATAAACCTTTTATTAAGGTATGTATCCAACTGTGCATGATTTTAGTTGCAGCTAGGAACTAAACATGTTTAATTTGAATGAAAGAAAGTTTGTTTCGGCCATCATTTCCAATCAATAATCCTAATTTAAGTCTTTTGTTACAAAAAATGTGACACATTTGGTCCACCCGTAGCAACGCACGGGCATTTAGCTAGTAGATATAATATGTCTAGAGGTGATGGTGATGGTTGGTATGTTTTTTAAATTTCCAGTTTTACCCCTCAGTTGTAGGCTGTTTTACGAAATAGTTACACCATTTGCCACCGCCCGCGGCCGACGGCAGGGAAGTTGGAGCACGGCCGACGGCGGGGCAGATAGAGCGCTAGTGACGGCGATCAGCGAGCGGCGGATCTACGGCGGGCGGCATCGAGAACTCGGGGAAGATGGATCGCGTCCACGGCCGGCGGATCGACATAGTGCGGACTGGAGACGGTGACGGAGGATCGATGGGCGGCGGCGGCCAGAGGATCGTTGGCGACGGGCATGATGGAGCGTGGGCGAAGGCGGGCCCAGGCTGTGAGGGGATGAGGGCGAGCGACCTGCGGATCGAGCGATGTGCCCTGGCGGCTGGCGTCTGGCTGTGGTCACTCTCAACCCGCAATCAAGCCGAGCGAAATGGATCCTTCCCCGCCGCCGCCCACTCGAACCCATCTCTCTTTTCTCCCAGTAGCGACCAACGCAGACGCTAGAAGCCGGCGGGAATCCCCGAGGGAACGCCGCCGCCTGCACACCGCGCTGGAATCCCTCGTTGCCTCCGAGAGACGGCACGCGTTCCTCGACAGTGCCTTGATCTGGAGGTTTGCCGATGCGGTTTGTCCGCTGTTCTAATCTGCCCGAGCTTGGTGCTGAATCCCGGGCGCGGCCATCAGCATTAGGAGTGAACTGGCAGAGATGCAATTGGGGAGAGATACAACTGCTTTTTGTTCAGAGACACGAAAATAGCTACTGCTTGTTCATTGAGAGAGGACGGCAGTCTGTAGACTACCGTTGCTACTGTACTCCTTCCTTTACTTCTTCCTTTGCTTGGTTTGAGCGGGTGCATCAGGAGAGATAATACTGCTACTGCTGCGTGATTTACTAGCCGTGATTTTCTTGTGCTTGCTCGGTGTTGCTGTTGTACTTGGGCATGTGCTGCTCTGTGTGATTTACTAGCGGAGAGATCTTAACTTCTATATCAGCAAAGAAGAGATTGCCAACAATTTGATGCTCGGGTGCAAGGAAAGTATTCGCTGAAATGCCAGTGATAAGTGTTGTGTCGTGAACGGCTGTGGCCTGCGATGAATGGGTATCCATAATTCAAAAACTCATGTTCTTTGTTGTAATTAAATTTGTCAAAGCTTTGTACCACCGTGCATTCGGGATAGGCGTCTAGCTAATTTGATATTTTATTTGCTTTCTCAAAAAAAAAGATATTTTATTTGCTTTCGGATACAAGCATGATTTCACTCCCGATTTTCTTTTGACACGTCGGACAGTGGGGAAGACCACCACTGCGTCATGTTCTATTTTCTCATTAAACAAAAATATTTACATACAACACAAGTTCATGAAAGGAAATTACAAAAGATCCAGCCAATCTTGCATGCCCTCCTTCAGGCTGGATTTAACCTTATGACTGATAACATTGATCTCATTCTTGAAGAAGGAAAAGCAAAATTTCACTCCCGATTGGATGCACATAAAAGCTGACGAAGATATATATAGCTGAAAAATTGGTTAAATTCACTCTGCTACTTTGCTAATTTATTTGTTGGTTGTAACTGAGTCGCCTTGAATTAACTTGCTTCTTTTCCTACAATTTTTTTTTTGTCTATGTATTCTCTGACAAGAAGCGCTGGTACCATTGTACCAAATGTGAATCGACTCATATCTCTGCCACCCTTCTCTTTGAACCGGCGCTACGTTGTGCTTGGTCTAACTAAGCAGGAGGGTTTGTGGAAATTTTGAGATTTACTTCTCTAAGTTTAGTTCAAAGCTAATATGTTATTTATTTTAAAACCGTTGCAACGCACGGGTATTTTGCTAGTAATAGTAGTATAGATGAAGTCGTACATGCTTCCATTGACCAGTTATTGACAATTTGCAACAAACATGTGGCAGACACAAGGAGATAATGAGGTGGAATGGTCATGCGGCGCAAAATTTCCATAGGACAGTGCTGAGTGTCCTCCGGAGGTTGGAAGCGAACGAACCTCCGGGTCGACAGCCGTCCGATCTGGTTGATCGTGACCGTCCACGCGCGCTGCGAGGAATCGCCGTCCCGCTTTTGCTTCTGTGGGGGCAAATCCCGCGCGCCGCAGCAAAAATGCACAGAGGCAGAGAAAAAGGGAAGCGGCGAGGCGGAGATGACGAAGTGAGGCGAGAGGCGGCCGGCGGCGTGCGACCCGGCGGCGCAACGTCGCAGCAGACCCCGTTGCTCCAAGGATGTCCCAAATTCGCCAATCCATCCTCTATCCTCCCCCTGGCCACCTGAATCACTTGATTCCACCCGCCATTGTTGCGTCGAGCTCGACGAGGCATGCTGCTCCTCGGCGGCGAACCGCGAACGGATCGGCGGGCGGCGACTCCGTAGCAGGGCTGCAGCAAGGATCCGTGCTTCCATACAGCAATCCGCCCGTCTTCTTCAACCAAAATCCCGAGAATCAGCAACCTCCTGCTTTGGTGAGTTTTGCTACAGATGATCCTGTTGTAGATCTCGTATCATTTGAACACTTGCTGCTTTGGTTGATCCTGTTGTGCTCCGTAGATTGTTGAGTAGCAGTAAAAATCAGTTAAAAATGCTACTACGTAGCTGTTGCTTAAGTTCAGAATTTATTCAGTCAAAACTTCAGAAACTAAAAAAATTCTGCATATGCTCCTCGAATAACCTTCATGATTTCCTGAGTAGCATTTAACTGAAGCATGTCAATATGTTTCATGAATTTGCAGGATTTTGTAGCTGACAGCATTCTGGGGGGATTCGACCTCAATATGCCAGCACTTGAACCATTCTGGGGTGATCATATGCAGCAAGGCAATGCTCCCAATGGATTTGCACCTGGACCAGGAAGTGCTGCGAGTGGTAATGCTACAGATGCACATGAAGAAGAAGGTGAAGAAATTTCCTCGCAACCTCTAGTTCCATTTGTTGGTATGACATTCGAGCACATTGAAGATGCTCACACAGTCTACAACGACTACGCATGGAAGCTGGGGTTTGGAACACGAATTGGGAACACAAAATACAGCCAAGCAAAAAATGTCCCCAAGGACACAATACTGAACAGGTTGTTCGAGTGCGTGCATACTGGAAAACCAGCACCTGAGAAGCAAGAGTTGGGGAGCAAATGTGGTGTTGCTGCGTCGGTTCATGATGCTACAGTTGATATGAGCAGCTATAATGGTCAAAGGTCTCGCAGCAAGCAAGCGGGTGTGCAGATGGATGTCTCTTACTCCAGGCAGCGAAACAGATTGCTCCGGCATAATTGCAAAGCACACATGCTAGTTGGTAGGCGGCAGGGGGTTTGGACAGTCACTGTATTCGTAGAGGAGCACACACACCCCATGGTGCAGCAGATTTGTAGGCACAGATTCTACCACTCTCACAGGAAAGTGCCCGAAGAGGACTTTCAGTTCCTGCAAACATTGCACAACCAGAACATTACTACTGCTCAGATCATGGGTTGCCTTGGAAGCGTCCATGGAGGTGACCCCAGGTGCCTAGGGTATGTCAAAAGGGATGTATCCAACATCAGAACAATGCTGCGTGATGAGGTATCGCTAAAGGACATGAGCCTGACAATCAGCTACTTCAAGCAAAGACAAGCTGAAGATCCCAGGTTTTTCTATGCTTCACAAGTGGATGAAAATGGTGCTGTCAGGGCTCTATTTTGGGTAGATGGAAGGACCAGAGCTTTGTATCCTAAGTACAAAGACTGTGTTTTCTTTGATACCACATTTTGCATGAATCGCTATAACATGCCATTTGCTCCCATTTTGGTTATCAACAACCATACACGTACTGTTGTTCTCGGGTGTGCCTTGCTTCCTGACAAAACAATAGAAACATTCAAGTGGGTATTCTCTCAGTGGATGATAGCAATGGATGGCCAGTACCCTGATCACATAATGACAGACCAGGACCAAGCTATGGCAACCGCAATTTCGGAGATATTCAAAGATGCTATCCACAGATGCTGCGTGTTCCATGTTCTGCGTCTAGCGAGAAAGCACCTTGGTAGGAACCTGGCAGATGGGAACCCATTTGCTGATGCTTTCTATGCGTGCATTTATGGCACAGACACGGTGGAGCAGTTTGAGACATGCTGGCAGCAAATGCTTCTGTATTTCACAATGTCGGAGAATAACCATCTGAAAAACATGTGGAAAAGCAGGAGCACTTGGGCACCAGTGTTTTTCAGAAAGTGCTTCTTCCCATTTACCAGTACAACAGGCAGATCAGAAGGTCTGAACTCTTATTTCAAGACATTGATCCGCCCCAATGACTCGGTCTGGAATTTTGTGCAGCAATATGAGTTGTGCCAGGTGCTAATGCTTGACCGGGAGGAAAATTCAGGATTCACAATGGAAACAACAGGAGCATAACTATGGAGCAGGTTAGACCTATCAACCAAACACAACACATGCATTTCCTATTTTGCTCCAAAAAGTTCTAGCTTGTAGAAAAACTAATCTCATAAAAACAACAAAGAAAATGCTTGCTTGTGGAAACAAACACAATGAGTTTGGGGTCCTGAAGCATAGTACAGAAGCATGTTTATTGATGTGTCCTGGAGACCTGGAGTGTTTGGAGCAAATTGTTTGTTTTATTGTAACAAAATAATAATTCTATAATAGCAAGCTATGAGTTCTTCAGCAACATATTTATGTTTAAGGCAAAAAACATATTCTTGTACATATGTGAAAGCAACTTATTTCAGAAGCAATAAAAAATGTTCTAGCTCCCTTGTATTACCATGTTATTTCTTGTGAATGAAAACAGTTCATCAACAACTTGCAGTTACCCCATGGAGAAGCAAGCACTGGAATTCTACACAAGGGAGGTCTTTGACCGGTTCTAGAAGATGATAAGCGCTTCTACAAAGTTCTATCCCGTGCAAGCAGAAGCAGAAGGCCTCTGTTTCGACCTTGTACCGAACCCTGGTCATGATATGAAGACGTATCGTGTTCAAGTAGGGTTTGTGGATGGAGTGTGGATTGATATGCCCACACATAATCAGGGTCATGGTGCACCTCAATGTGCAGCAAATACCAGAAAGGTACCTCCTACGGCGATGGTCAGCTGCAGCATCAACACCTGCCCCTAAACCTGGCGCAGGCGGCATCAGATTTGGTATCACACCAACAAACACGCTCAAATATAACGCGCTGCAAAGGCAGATGAATGCACTGGCATCGGATGCATGCTATGCAAATGATACATATGAGGTTGTGTCAACCATGGTGAAGGAAGCGTCAAAGAGAGTTACTACAATGATAAGAGCTCATATTGAAGGAGATGAAAATGCTGCTACGGCAAATGAAGCTGGGAACCACCAGCAAGGTGATACGCAAGATGAAGATGCAGGTATACAGCTCAAAAACCCTGAAAGGAGAAAACCTAAGGGTCGTCCATCCTTGAAGGAGCAAAGGCGGAAGCCATTGATTGAAGTGATCGCTGATGCAAATGCAAAGAGAAGGAAGAAGGCTAATGAACCAAAGAAAGAAGTCAAGACTGCCAAGAAGCCAAGGCAGAAAAGGCCCAAAAAATGCCCATTCTGCTATGAGGAGGGACATGTAGTTTAAGATTGCATATACATGAAAGAAAGGCTGGCAAGAAATGCTGAGTTGGCTGCTGGAGCAGAATTGAAGCTGTAGATCATGATATTCCAAATAAAAATGCTACATAGACTATTGTCATTCATAGATTGATTGAACAAAAAACCATATGGATATTACTTGTACCTACTTTTTTCTCCTTTTGATACATCATGAAAAGTTTTGGAGGTTGATATAGAACATTATTTGTTTGCATAAAGATGTCCCGATGATGCTGCTGGAATCCAATTTTAGTGGAAGCAAGTTAATTGTTTTATTTCAGCTATGTATATCTTCTGTAGTAGCAACCTAAAAGTCCTACAGCAGCATCTTACTCCCCCAAATCATTAAGTTTGTTTTAAAGGTACATAGGCTGACCTGGATGTTTGAAGCAAGCACTTTCTTAATTTGCAGCAAAATAAATTGTTTGTGGTAGCAAGAAAAATGTTCTTCAGCAGCATGATCTCTCTTGTACTGACAGCATTTACAGGGGCATCAAAAAGTGAAAAAAATGAACTATAGTATCACAATGAATCATGTGTCCAGCAACCTCACGAAAAAATCATAATTGATTTGCTAAAAAAGAAAAGTACAAACTAGAAACAATAGACTTGTGTTGGATAACAAAGTAGCAAAAATTTTGATCTCCAGAACATCGTATTCATGGCCTTGCCTTGACAGCACGTTGCAAGTTTTGCTACAAGCTCGAATAGATACCAAAGTAGCAAAATAACGACAAAGCACACGACACGAGATCATCCTCCTATTACATTTAGTTTGCTCCTACAAAGTTTTGCTACATGCCTAAACAAGGTCTTCGTCCATTATACTAACAATGTCTCCCGAGTTTTCCCTTGCTTCAATGAGGGTTGCTGCGATCGTCTTGCGGTAACTTGGGATAGCTTTGCTGTCGAAATCCACCATTGCTCGAGCATTCAAGTTCTCCATGAAGAGCATGCAGAAGTACCCACAGTCAAAGCTGCGAAACAAAAATGAAGTCAATTAAGCAAAAAGGGATGTTACACAAATGAAGCTAATGAAGCAAATAACCACATAGTTGATTTACAAAAGATGCAAAAACATACAGAGTTGTTTGCTGAGGGTGCTCAAGAGTGATTGGCTGGAATCTGGCCCAGTTAATTTTCTTGACAACCTTTGACTCGTTGATGCATGTAAAATGCATACATGAACTTTGCACTATATCACTTATATTCCAATCATATTTGCATCATATAAGGGTTATATTACTGTTATTTAATGATTTTAGGAAATAAATCAATTGTTTCCTATTTTATGGAATTAACTCTGCGCAGGCAGAAAACTCTATTTCTTTCCTTTTATGTTTCAGGGACCCAAACGACGTCCAAAAATTATGGAAAAATACAGGCATCATTATTTTGGAAGGAGGAAGACCTCGGAGCGAAGGAAGCAAGCAAACGGAGGCCAGAAGGCCAAAAGAGGGTGCCCCACGCGGCCCCTGTACCTGGCCGTTTGGGCCTCGGGCTCCGCAGCCGTCGATCCTTTCTCCACCGCCTTTGTCTTGACCTAAAAACGCCTATAAAAAGGTCCCCTGGCGTTCCCGTACACAAGCACCGCCACATCACAGAAACACGAAAACGAAGACCTGGAGCTGCAGATTGGAGGGGGAAAACTCCGGCGGGGCGCTGCCGCGCGTGATCTCCTTCATCTCCATCGACATCTCCACCGTCTCCACCATGAAGAGGGAGTACTCCACCTCTGGACTATGGGTTTGTGGAAGTAACTTATGTATCTCTCCTCTCTCTTGAGCTTCACTAATGAGTACCTTATGAGCTGCTGAACATGATTACGGTCATATTTGTATTACCTATGTGGTGGATCTTTTTGTGAGTTGATATATATTGAGATTGCAAATGTTTGTTTCAGTTATGAGTATAGATGCATATTATGTACCCCGTTCTTATCTACTTGTTGTGATCAAGCATGTTTATGAGAGCGTGTGTGGGGGTGATGTGTGCATTAGTTGGAGTAACGGGGAGTGGTGAGTGCGGTAAGCTGACAACTGAAATATCGCGATCCACTTGGGTGTTTACCTTACTTTGTTATCTCACTAGGGATAAACAAAAATACCATGCTGCAAGGGTTGAGGGTGACCAAGCTACTTCCTGTGACTAGATCCAGCATGTTCTTATTTTCACTTCATGTCATGAAACTTATTGCTATACTGTGAGTCATCTTAATTACCGAGGTGTTATGATTTAGTTCGCATCTTGGTGGAGTATAAGTGAGACTAATAACCAAAAGGTCTCTATGTTAGGACGTGATGCCCATATAATTGTTAACTAGATATCAAACTTTGTGCTTGCAATCTCATATGTCAACTCTATGTCCACTTGTCTGCCACACCATTTAAAGAGATAGTGCATACCTGAAACCATGAACCCCGGTCCATTTTTAATCATAAGAAACACCTTTCCAACCACTTTTGCCACCTTGCCATTTTCTGCCATTTATAAATCTGAAAATACAAAAAGACTTTTCCACCTTGCATCCATCATAAAAACCCAAAAATATATCATATATCATTGCCATCATCATCCTAGCATATTCATCACCCATCATTGCATATTTATCTTGATATCATTCTACACCTTGTGCTTGACAACCACAGGTGAGGTTGAGGACCAAAACACTTAACTTTGTTTTGCAGGTAACCCAAAAGAAGGATAAGGAAGATAAATCTATCACTTCTGATTCCTCGAGAGTTCGATATTAAACCCTCGAGTCACCCTCGTGGGAAAAACACTTCTTCCACTACTACATACTCTGCACTTGGAGGCTCAACCTAACCCCGTATACTTTTCACTGTAGGTAGCTACTACGGGTATCAAGACTGTTGTCTGGCGCCGTTGTCAGGGAGATAGAAGTAACACCGCAATATATCCCCTAGTCAACTTAGCGTTCAGCAAGGTGTTTTCTGGCGCCGTTGCCGGGGAGATAGAAGCAACACCGCAATATATCCCCTAGTCAATTTAGCGTTCAGCAAGGTGTTTTCTGGCGCCGTTGCCGGGGAATCGTAGCTGAAAAGATTTATCCAAGGGTGCAACCTTGAAGATCTGACTCCACATCGACAGCTGTTTTCTGGAGCCGGATTGATTCAAGGATATCACATCAAAGTCAACTTCATCACCAACTTGTGCTAACACCTAAGCTTGGGGAGGTTGCACCTACGTGAGCATCATCTTATCCATCTTTACCTTCAAAGCAAATTCATTTGTTGTCATTGTCACTGCATTGTGTCTTGCATTTGTAATTCGGTTTGCATTTGTGAGTCATATTTATTTTCAGTTATGCATCATAAAAATCAAAAACACATAAAATTTTTCTAAAATGGGAGAAATAACTAAGTTGTGTGACTACACAAACACTCATAATGATCAATTTATTGCTAGGCCGATTGCCAAACCTGAGATTAAAGCTGATAGTTATGAAGTGAGTCCTAGTTTGCTTAACTTGATAACTAGGGAACAATTTGGTGGTAGTGCTATGGAGGATGCCTCAATGCATCTTCATGATTTTATTGAAATATGTGACATGCAAAAGTTTAAGAATGTAGAAAGTGATATTCTGAAACTGAAGCTATTTCCTTTCTCGCTTAGAGGAAAAGCTAAAGAGTGGCTGCACTCATTACCTTCTGATAGCATCAATACTTGGAGTGATTTGAAAGAAGCTTTCATTAAGAAATACTATCCTCCTGTTAAAATTTTGCAAAATAAAAACAACATCCTTTTCTTTTAGGCAAAATGAAAATGAACATGTTGCTATGGCTTGGGATAGGATAAAGCTTATGCTTAGAACTTGTCCTTCGCATGGGGTCAATGAATGGACCATATTACACTCTTTCTACAATGGTTTAAACTTCATGTCTAGTAACATACTTGATTCTGCTGCTGGAGGTGCTTTTATGAGTAAGACTATAGTAGAGGCTAAGGATATATTGGAAAGCATTTTCCAAAACTATAGTCAATGGCATACTGATAGGGCACCGAATACTTCTAAGAAAGTGAATTCCATTGAGAAAACTAATGATTTGTCATCTAAGATGGATACTATTCTTGCTTTGCTTAATAAACCTAATGTTGAAAATATGCCTTTGCAAGAACTAGTTGGTACTAATCCTGAAAACATTGATGTCAACTTCATTAGGAACTTGTGGGGACCCCAGACTAGCTGTCCGAAATACCCGATTATGCTTAACACAACGATCCCGTGATCAGTCTGTCGTTGCACATAATCCGAATTGGATACCAAAGTTTACATCCATTACAGTACCGAATAGAAAGTCTTACATAAATGGTCATTTAGACCAAGTTCTTACATAGGTGCCTTCATGGGCCAAACCAAATATATCAGCGGAAGCTACGGCGTAATCGACATCATATTCTAACGACGACGACCCGACAGGCAGCTGACTTGTGGAGATCCTTAGTTGGCGTAGAAGTCGCCATATTCCTGCTCTGCGTAGTGTTCCTCCTCGTAGTCTGGCTAGGACAATAGCCAGGGACGAAACCAATATGAGTACATTTGAATGTACTCGCAAACTATCCCAACATGAGTATGCACCAGTTTTATTTTAGTTGACAACTTTTCTTATTTAAAACATCTCTATATCTTTATTGAAAAAGGTAAGAAGAGTTTTATAACTATTTTAAAGAAGTCACCGTTTTCATCTGTTTTTCCAAAACTCCTCCTTTCTCCCGACCATAGCCCGTCATGGTCCACTTTATCCAACCACCTCATACCGATCCGTTGGTATAGGTGTAGGAAACAATCTCCACTTCATTTTTCTTTTAAAAACTCAAAACCTTTTTAAAACTTGCACAAGGTCTTAGGACAGTCTCCCAATTGTCCATATCCGAGGACTCGGCTATTCGAATAGTTTTAAACACTCTGCAGAGGTAGCACGCTTTTAACCCACATCCATCCGGCAACTCATCGTGTCTGCCACGTCTCGCCATACCAGGTGTATGCGAAGTAAGCCGCCGGCCATAGCCTCTTATTTGCTCATGCTAGTATAGGATCCTTCCCATATGACACTTTCCATCGACACCCAGTCCGGTTTCCCGTCAGAAACCCTAAGTGTGAGGACTCATAGTTTTGTCCGGCGGTTTATGGTGGAACCTTCTATCCTCCCCACCAACTTGTGTGAGGACCCGGGTCAGGGGGTAGATCCTCGGACCATCCCCTCATGCATAACGGAGTCATCTCCGTCGATGAGGTATCCCATACTAATAAGAGCAAACTACATGACTACGCCTTTTCCCATATGTGGTAAATGTGGTCGCACAGGGTAGGATTGGTTTCCATAGTACTAGGACACTGTGCATTTTTCACAAACATCACCATTTTTCCACCTTTCCAACACAGCACCGACATCTCGGCGTTCCATAAACTCACAAACATTTCAAAGGAGTTTTGAATAAACAACATTGTTTTCCCATCCTAAAGTTTTATATAAACTACTACATAGGGTGGCAAAATAATATCCATATATTTTTGAAATGGGTTTTGTAAATCTTGCTTTGAGAGTAAACATATTATGAAAGTAGATGCATATGTTGGTAGTGCAAGCTCAGAGAATAGCTTGCCTTGCTTGGCAAAGTGATCTTGCTCTTGTTCTTCAAATTCAGCAAACTCTCCTTCCTCGATATATCCGACAACGTTCTCGTCTAATTAACAAACAAACAATACAAACAATCACTAAGCTATACAAGCAATCACCTCAACATAACCATCATTAACATCACAATTGGCTACTGCACACATCAAACCACACAATTTGGTTTTCAAATAAATTGAATTAAACATTATTTAATTAAGTCCAAATTATGGCAGAAACTAGTTATTCATGTTTAATTCCACAACTTGAGTTCTGTTGGTCACAAAAATACAAACTAAAATTCTATGGAAAGCCACTGATGTGTAGAATACAACCCAATTTGAATTGGATCATTTGGAGTTACCAAACTCCCTACACATTGGATTGAATCCAGTAGCTTAATAATCAAGTTTTAGCTACCATTAAATTATATTGTTCCAAAAATTAAACCCTTTTAGGGGTAACTAAACATGGATATATGTGAGCTAACAAAATTGGTCCTAACTCATTTGGATCAACCAATAAACATATTTGTCTGTTTTAGTCCAGAAGGGTTTATTTAAAGTCACAATTAATACTTAATTAATTCTACCAAAATTAGGGGAGCTAACACAAGGCAGTACTAAGCTAGCAAAATTGGTTTGGAATTATTTGGACTAACAGAGTATCAGAAACAAACAAGTTTAGATTTTAAAATTCTGTGGATTTTCAATAATACTTTTTAATTATTTAATTAAATGACATGAGACCAATTGTGTTGGTTAAACAATTTCATAAGCTTTCCAGAACATTTGAGTTTGATTTATTTGGATTCCTAAATCTCGAGATATTTAATTTTAAAGTTGACATCAGTACTGAGAATTTCAGAGAATTTAAATTAGAAAAATCCACTGTTGTGGATAATGTTGAAATCCCTGACGGGTGGGTCCTACCCGTCAGTGACTCAGCGAAACGGTACGCGCGCGAGGGAAAAGATTAAAATTATGACAGTGGGACCCACATGGCAGTCTAACTTAACACGAAGCGGTACGTGGCCGTAGATCTTCGATCCAACGGCTCACGGAGGTCGCCATCGGCGACGACCTAAAACGAGCGGCGCTGCCGCGCCGGCGACGGCGAGGTGGACGGATCTCTCACCTAGGGGCTCGGGAGGAAGCGGCGATGACGCGAATCGACGGCGGCGGCTCGGGGAAGACGATGGTGCGAGCGGCAGTTGCTGGGGAAGTCTCTGTCGACGGCGGCGATGTCGCGCTCTTCGTCGGCGTCGGGCAGCAACTTCGGCGGAGCTTCGGGGTCGCGTCCGTGCGCTAAAAAGAGGGAAAAGAAGCCTGGGTGAGTGCGGTGAGCTTGGGCAACAGCGTAGAGGGGTCAGAGGGAAGAATGGGAGGGTGTGGCGTTGTGGTGGTGCTCGACCTCAACGGCGGCGTCGGGTGCGGCAGTGCACTGCCCTCCGGCGGTGCACAGACGAAATTGAGGCGAGGGAAAGCTCGAGGGGAGGTGTGGTGTTCCAGTGAGGTCTCAGGGTGCTTTTATAGGCTCGGGGCGGTCCACGATGGTCGGGGTCTACGGCGGCGGCCATTGCGCGTCCACGGCGACCATTTCTGCGATTACCCGGCGAGGGTGCAGAGGCTCGTGGCGGCTTGGGGCTTAACGGGGTCCGGCGAGGTTCTAGAATCATCTAGAGGAGTGGTGCGTGTCGGGAAGCAGAGACGGGGGCCAATTAGCTCGGCGCCGTCCAATGCATCCGCGGCGGTCGTCGGGGAACATCGGCGTTAAGGCGACGGGAGAGGTGCCCGTTTTCTTCCCTGCGGTGCAGAGACAGCAGAGGCTCCGGGCGCGCGCAGGGGGGACCTGGGCGGCTCGGAAACGGCGACGACGGTGGAGGCGACACGGCGGCACGTCGGGGCGAGGGAGAGAGGTAGGGGACGACATTTTCGCAGAAAACCCCCTGCCTCCTCTCTGCTTCTTTTTTTATTTCTGTTTTAGTCCTTCTGTTAAAACCAGAAGGTTTTCTAGGATTTAATTAGGGCATTTAACATTTTAGAAAAATTTGCAAAAATTTGTGGGGCCTTCCCATAATGTACAGAAGCTCCACAAAAATTGGCATAAAATAATAAAATGTTTTGAAACATTTTCTTTTATAGTACTTTGTTTATGTTATTTGAATTTATTTCAATTGTTTTTATTTTAGAATTTCAAAACTAGTTCAAAAATAATATTTGAGAGGGGAAAGTGGTAGGAACAAAATGGGGAGTGTTGACATTACATCTCCACTGACTTTGGTTTGAAAATAATTGAAGTTGTCACTTGAGATTTTTAGTGACAACTTGCACTTTTATTTTCTTGCTTTTATTTGGATTTTGTTTTCTTTTTTCTTATTAGTGTTTACTAGAGCAAACACTCACACAAACAGCAAGAACAACATCTCAAGTAACAAAAGCAATTAACATACAATAAACAACAAAAGTTTTTGTTGGCTCTCATTTTTGGAATATAATCCTGATAATAATTTTGGGATGTTACAGAACTATGGTAACAATGGGTATGGGAACAACAATTATAACTCTTATAATAAACCCCCATATGTGCCAAATAAATATGCTTCTAGTGGTAGTGTTTCTAGTGATTTGGAAAATACCATTAGATCTTTTATATCTACTCAAAAAGAGCTCAATAAAGATTTATCTATAAGTTTGAAAAACAAGATGCTTTGTTTGAAAGAGTTGATCAGCTTGCTAAGGAAGTCTCATCATTAAAGGTATCATTACAGCCCAAAAACATGAGGAAACAATTAAGTATTGCCAAGAAGTTATCAATAAGTCTTGGGATCACATTCATGAGTAAGAGAGAGTTGCTAAAGAATCTATTGGGGTAATGAAAGAAAAGAGGTTGAAGAAGTTAAAATGCTTAGTGAAGTCAAGGATCCTTTGCTTGACTTAGAAAATTGTAGCTTGCATGAATTGATATCTATCTACAAAAGTTTGCAAGTGATCCTTCTATCAACACTAATCAAGCTGGCTTTGGTTCCTATATTGCTAATCATGTCTTGAAAGAGAAAATTGCTAGGTACAACCAAGAGGCCATGATACCACCTAAGCTTGGGGATATATGGATCCCAAGGTGCTAGTAACTATTGGAAAAGAGACACACCATGCCATACTTGATCTAGGATCTAGTGTCTCTGTCTTGTCTAAAGAACTATATGAATACTTGAATTGAAAAATCTTGAAAAATGCTCTATTGAACTTGCACTTGCTGATGATTCCATTAAACATGCTTTAGGAAAGTAAGTGATGTTATGGTAGAGTACATATGACTTTTGTGCCTGTGGATTTTCTAATCATGGACATGGGGAATAAAACCTCTAGTCCTATTATTCTTGGAAGACCTTTTCTTCGTACCACAGTGCTATCATTGATTCAAAGGAAGGGAATGTGAAGTTTCAGTTCCCACACAAGAAGTGCATGGAACACTTCCCAAGGAAGAGGGACATCATTCAAGCTCCCTCATGAGCTTCATCTTCATAAACAACAAGTAAGAAGCCTAGCTATATGGCTATAAAGAAAGCGCTTTGCGGGAGGCAACCCGGTTATTTTTGTGTGTGATTTTTCTTTGTGTCCTCTTGCTGTAACAAGAGATTTTGTCTAGTTTAGTTTCTGGAGTTTTTAATAAAGTGCCAAGTTTTACCCATTTGGTTTGAAAAGTTGCTTATAGTTCGGAGATTTTATTCCTGCACGAATCTTGCACGGTATGATTTTTAATTCTTATTCTGTAACTCCGAATGAGCTCATATTTGAACTGTAGTTGCAACTTTTCATCCTATGTATGCATGAATTTTTTCGGAATTTTTCGACAAAGTTTGTAGGGTAGAAAAATACGTTTTTCTGCTGCTGTTTTTCTGGACAGATTCTGTCCCATTTTGTTTATGCATGCTTTGAACTTTTATCTTGAATCTTTTTGATTCAAATGAGTTTATGAGTAGGCATACAACATTATACACTTTCTGGACATTCATATGATTTTTGTTCAAGGATTATATGCAGCAAGAAACCTATTTGTTTATCACTACTAATGCACCCCACAGAAAAGAAATGGGAGAAACGGTGTTTTGAAGTTTTTTCACAGGGATTGGAGGAGATGCACCAAGAGTTATCCAAGGATGGTGAAGACCATAAGCTTGGGGATGTGAAGACAACCCCACTGGACCTACACACTCTCGGTTTGCACACGTCTAACTTCTGTTTTTCGATCGAAACACTTTATCGCATAAACTTGGAGCGTCTTTTTGTTTGTTTGTTTGTTGAGTTTGTGAGACCACCACATATATTTATATGGGAAAGTTGGAAATTGGGTTGAAATATGTTGGATGCTTTATATATTGGGAAAAGGGATGTTTGAGTTGATTTTTAATGATACATATAGTTGCATGATTCATGAGCTTGTTATGAGTAATAATTTGCAAATGCTTTATCAAGAGCTATCACTTATTCATGTTTTGATGCTGAAAGTTATTTTACTTTGTTTAACATGGATTAGTTGTTCTATGGACACTCATGCATGCATCTAGATGGTCAACTTTCTCCCTTTGCTAGCCCAAACATTCCAACAAGTAAAAACTTGTTTCCAACACCTTCAACCAAAGTTATTCCAGTGAGTCCACCATATCTACCTACTAGCTATATGCTATTCCGAGTATGTTCATCATGATATTTGTGTTATCTATACCTCTGAATGAAAATGATTATGTTATTGATTGCCATGGGAAAAGTTGGTTATATAGCTCTCATGAACTTGATGCACATTTTACTATCATTGCATAAATAAAACATGACCCATTGTGATTAAGATTATGATGCTAGTGGCTTGATAAATGTCCGAGGTTGGGAGTTAGCCCATATGTGCTGTCACATGCAAAGCTTTCAACATGCTCCTTTAGTTGATATCATGTGCTTTTGTTATGGATGCCTATCATGGTGAAATGAGGGGAAATGAAGTAGTTTGAATGAGTTTGTATAAATGGTTAGAGAGACGCCTGGGCCGCTAATCTAAGCCATGCATTATTCATGGTGGAAATTTACTTACATGCTATGGTGAATATCTATGACACACCTTACAATAAAAAGCTATTCCAATGGTAAATAAAAAGGGTGTTGAGGTTGTTCATCTTGTTTGTTTGTCTTGTCATTTTGATATGGGCTTGTTCCATATCCTGGGACAAGAGGTACCCCAGTTGACGCTCTTGATGATACTATTATTACTTACAATGATAGATAACTTGAACTTGCTTTTCCCAAGTTGAGTAACTCATGGTGTAGTGTACAAGTTGAGTAACTCATGGTGTAGGTACTTGTATTCAAGGGGCATGAGACACCTAACCTTTACTTTGTCAAGCACACTACTCATATTTGCTCTCACATTAAACTATAATCATTCAAGATGCTATGATAGGGGAATGAGAGCTTGACACCAATTACCACATTGCAATCATTAACTTAAGTAGAAGAGTTTGGAGTTAGATGAAACTTATGCATGCTTTACCTCTACTCACTTATACATCTTTCCAAAGTGTCCACCAAACATATTCAGATTTTCATCATCACTCTATGACCATGTAGGATGTTCTTGCTTATCATTATGCATACATGTGGTCCATATACTATCTGTTATGTTACACTTTGTGAACTATCATTGAACATCCTTGCATTGAATACTTGATATCACTTCATAAACTGTTTTGCATATTGCTACTCCTTTGAAGAATGAATCATTTGACTCTATGTAGCAGTAGCAATCATCTTTGATATCCATTGTTAGTGCTATATTGCAAAGCCCATGTTAGTTTTATCACCTTCATACTCGAGGACGAGTATTGGTTAAGCTTGGGGATGTTGATGCATGTAAAATGCATACATGAACTTTGCACTATATCACATATTCCAATCATATTTGCATCATATAAGGGTTATATTACTGTTATTTAATGATTTTAGGAAATAAATAATTGTTTCCTATTTTTATGGAAAAACCCTATTTCTTTCCTTTTATGTTTCAGGGACCCAAACGACGTCCAAAAATTATGGAAAAATACAGGCATCATTATTTTGGAAGGAGGAAGACCTCGGAGCGAAGGAAGCAAGCAAACGGAGGCCAGAAGGCCAAAGAGGGTGGCCCACGCGGCCCTGTACCTGGCCGCGTGGGCCCACCTCTTTGGGCCTCGGGCTCCGCAGTCGTCGATCCTTTCTCCACCGCCTTCGTCTTGACCTAAAAACGCCTATAAAAAAGGTCCCCTGGCGTTCCGAACAAGCGCCGCCACATCACAGAAACACGAAAACGAAGATCTGGAGCTGCAGATTGGAGGGGGAAAACTCCGGCGGGGCGCTGCCGCGTGGTCTCCTCTCTCCATCGACATCTCCACCGTCTCCACCATGAAGAGGGAGTAGTCCACCTCTGGACTATGGGTTTGTGGAAGTAACTTATGTATCTCTCCTCTCTCTTGAGCTTCACTAATTAGTACCGTATGAGCTGCTGAACATGATTACGGTCATATTTGTAATTACCTATGTGGTGGATCTTTTTGTGAGTTAATATATGTTGAGATTGCAAATGTTTGTTTCAGTTATGAGTATAGATGCATATTATGTACCCCGTTCTTATCTACTTGTGATCAAGCATGTTTATGAGAGCGTGTGTGGGGTGATGTGTGCATTAGTTGGAGTAACGGGGAGTGGTGAGTGCGGTAAGCTGACAACTAAATATCGCGATCCACTTGGGTGTTTACCTTACTTTGTTACCTCACTAGGGATAAACAAAAATACCATGCTGCAAGGGTTGAGGGTGACCAAGCTTCTTCCTGTGACTAGATCCAGCATGTTCTTATTTTCACTTCATGTCATGAAACTTATTGCTATACTCTGAGTCATCTTAATTACTGAGGTGTTATGATTTAGTTCGCATCTTGGTGGAGTATAAGTGAGACTAATAACCAAAAGGTCTCTATGTTAGGACGTGATGCCCATATAATTGTAACTTGATATCAAACTTTGTGTTGCAATCTCATATGTCAACTCTATGTCCATTGTCTGCCACACTTTAAAGAGAGAGTGCATAAGTGAAACCATGAACCCCGGTCCATTTTTAATCATAAGAAACACCTTTCCAACCACTTTTCCACTTGCCATTTTTGCCATTTATAAATCCGAAAATACAAAAAGACTTTTCCATCTTGCATCATCATAAAAACCCAAAAATATATCATATATCATTGCCATCATCATCCTAGCATATTCATCACCCATCATTGCATATTTATCTTGATATCATTCTACACCTTGTGCTTGACAACCACAGGTGAGGTTGAGGACCAAAACATTAACTTTGTTTTGAGGTAACCAAAAGAAGGATAAGGAAGATAAATCTATCACTGATTCCCCGAGAGTTCGATATTAAACCCTCGAGTCACCCTCGTGGGGAAAACACTTCTTCCACTACTTCATACTCTGCACTTGGAGGCTCAACCTAACCCCGTATACTTTTCACTGCAGGTAGCTACTACGGGCAACTCACAAGCAATTTCAAAAAATGATGCTTGTGCAGCGCATACTGCTGCTTAAACTCCTTCAAGGCCATCTTCAAGACCAATCCAGTGAACTCACAAATGAACATGAGCTATCAAAAAAGCATGAATAGGTTAGCGATGAGATATCCAGAAGCAACTCACAAGGCCATCTTTTACAAACTTGTGCAGCGCATACTGCTGCTTAAACTCCTTCATGCACTCATTTGGGTCGAATGACTCTGGATCAACAGAACGCTTCATCTGTTTTTGCGATATGGATGCAAAATGGAAGTGAGTAAAATAAATTCAAATGAAGTGAGCCCAAATATTAAGGGTCACAAATATAGAGGGGATACCACACATGGGGAGGTGTGGACCCTAACTCGAAGGTGGACCGGTAATATTTCCAACACGAAAACGCAACAAGTTTTCCAAATGAAATCCGTTTTCGAAGAACTTGGGCTTGTCATGAAGATCACGACAAGCACCAAAACCAACAAGGAGAAAAGCCATATAAGAACCAAGAAGGATGAAAAGCCAAGTATAGTATGCAAAGGTTTGAGCTCTCCACAAAGATGCGATCAAGTTACTCACTTGAGAGCACCTCTTGATAGTACGCCGTCTATCCTAAAACCCGGTCTCCACTAACAACATGAGACCGATAAAATAGAAAACCTATCAAGATCATACATTTGAATTTCGCATTCCACTTGAGCTCGATGATGACGATCTTGACTCTCTCAAGATGGAACACCTTTCTTGATTGTGCTTGCTAGCACATGCTTGATGAAGACTTCTCCAAATGCTCCCCCATACTCCATTATGGGAGGGCCTCGCTAAGCTCCGTCTTCATGTCTCCTTTGCAAGCTTCAATCAAATGATGTCTTTCGAGATGGATCATATTGAGCTTGCACTTCATCTTCTCTACACATGACCATTCTTCATATAAACCCTTGAGTAGAGCATTGATCATCATGTAATCTTCTAGAGTCCAACACATGAACTCCAAACATTTCCTATGGACAAGATCTACAAGAATATCTCAATGCAAACATTAGTCCATAAGGATTATCATTAATTACCAAAACCACACATGGGGAAACACATGCACTTTCAGTAAGCATCAAATAAATGACATGAAAAAGAAAATTGTGGCAAGGTTTTGTGAAGCAAACCAGTTTTGGCAGAAGTCTCCAAGATGCTTTGATTCTTAGGTGTCCTGTAGGAATCAGAGGTGTGAAATTGCTTGTAGACCATGTTTACGCAGCATACAATCCAGTGATTGCTCTTTACGAGGGCAAAGTAGATCTACATTTTGAAGAAACAAAATGAACATGAGCTATCAAAAAAGCATGAATAGGTTAGCGATGAGATATCCAGAAGCAACTCACAAGGCCATCTTTTACAAACTTGTGCAGCGCATACTGCTGCTTAAACTCCTTCATGCACTCATTTGGGTCAAATGACTCTGGATCAATAGAAAGCTTCATCTGTTTTTGCGATATGGATGCAAAATGGAAGTGAGTAAAATAAATTCAAATGAAGTGAGCAAAAAACAAAATAAGGAAGCACAGGAGTAACTAACCGTCAGGTAGCACGAGAAAGCAAACTTCCCTTTTGCTGTCTTATTGAAGTTCTCAAGCCAGACACCCATTACTTGACTGTCGCAAGGTTGACGGGGCTTCAACGACATTTGAAAACTCTTGTAAGTGCAATGGGTGCGACCAATCACAATAAATGGCTTGCTGCATGGTAAACACAAAGATGCAAAGAAAGGAACATCAGCAATAAGGTTAGAAGTGTTGTAGCATTACATGATATCTTAAGTACTAATGTAGCATTACATGATCACTACAATCCACAAAGTAGCAGCAACAAATGTAGCTCATAATTAGTAGTATTGTAATAGGTCAAAACACACACATAAAAATGGAAAAAGGTAAAAAAGAAACAAGACAAGTTAACTCACGGGATCTCATCTTTCATCCTCGGTTCTTTCTTAAAAGTCCGTGCATGCGTGACGAATTTGTTGTAAATTTCAGAATCATCTTTAGAGACCTTAATCTTCTTCATCACCACTGTTTCTGAATGATCCTTCGCAGCCCTTTTGTGCCAATTCTTCCTATCAAGTGTTGCAATCCCAGTGCTGCCGGTTTCTCGGTAACCTCTGTGGTAGCAACATCTAAAAAAGACAAAATAAAAGCAATGAAGCAAAGAATAGAAAAAGGAAATTGAAGCAAAAGGAGCAAACACTAAAAACAGGTGACAAAACCTTTGCTCTTGGGCACATCTGGAGTCAGTGGCGGAGCTAGCCAACGCAAGGAGCCTGGGCAAGGCCCTTTGACCATGGAGCTGGTTCGTTTTTGCCCCAGTAAACATGGTCGCTAATCACCATGTGACGCTAAAATTTAATAGGGAGTGGCCGGAGCAGCCCGGGCAGCTGCCCAGGGTCGCCGGGAGCTAGCTCCGCCACTGTCTGGAGTAGAAATATCAATGACAGCAACAGTTGCTTTGGGCACATCTGGTGTAGAAGAAATATCGATGACAGCAAGAGTTGCTTCAGTGGTGTTTGTGACCAAGACAGGAACAACAACCTCAGAGGAGACACTCGGTGCATAGCCCTCCTTGTTGACTAGGATTGAAAAAATCAAGTAGATGTATCAAGGAAAATGTAGGTCGATCCACACTGAAGAAGATAAAAGTGAGGATCAAGAGATAGCCGGCAAACTTACTTTCATTTGGTCCCTCTGCTGCGCATGGCATATCCCCATCAGGTGTTCCAGGAGCAACAGTCAAAAGGGTTGGAGCATCATCGTCCTGACTAAAAATATCAAAACTAGGACAATCATCCCAATAGCCTGGGGTTTCCAACCTTCTGGGAGTCGGGAAGATCATGACTGGAAAATCAGACCTGATGGGGCTACTGACGGCGTGCTATAACCCAGAATCACCTCCTGCAGCTTGTTGCTCATCTCCGACACCAGCAGCTTGTTGCTCATTTCTGACGCCACCACGTGAGTGCTCCGAGGCCTGCGGTTCATCAACTGTAGGAGCCCCATCATGACCAATACCCTCTTTTGCTACAGCCATCTTAACCACAACATCATTTGCTTCGTCAAGTTCTGTTTCTTCATCATCAACATCGACATCTTTTGATATGCCCTCCTCTTGTGAAGCTGAACCATTCTGGTTGCTTGGACCATGATCTTCTGAAGGAACAATGTTGAATACTATTGGATCATCATCTTCTCTCATAGCAGCATCCACATCAACCAGCAAGCTACACATGCGTTGTGATTGCATCGCTTTCAACCCTATAGCAAGTGACTTCATAGTTGCATCAACATCAGCAGCAAAAAGGCCCTTGTGCTTAAGATACAAATTCTTAAACCGACTGAGAACCTGGCAATAAAAAGGAAACATATTAGAAATAACAAATATATAGTCAATTGAAGCATTTACGTGAATGTTTCATGCACCAGTAGCAAAAAAGAAAATGCAAGGAAAAACATACAACATTACACTAATGGCAGCAAAAAGTAGTGCGAAAGGAAGCACACTTAATACATTATATTAGCAAACCTATGACATTACAGTAGCAATTATAGTAAAGGTTCAATTATAAGGTGCAAAAAACACAAAAATAAGCAGAATGTTGGTAGCAATGGTTAATAATCTCTACAGCAAGGCACACAATACTAATGATGCAAGAAAAGAAAAGTAATGCAGCATGGGAACTTACCTCCATTTCCTGGCTGCTAGGGAACGCAAGCCATTTGTTCAAGGATGCAGATGGGTTAACTTCAACCTCTTCAACAACAGGTTCATCAGCAGCAGGTTCATCAGCAGCAGCATTTGCTAGAAGAATTGCATAAGGAGTTTTGATAGCTCTAGAAACTGCACAAATGGAAAAATAAACAAAATAAGGAACTCTGAATATTTTGCACCTCCCAAATGAAAAAATGCATTGTGGTCAGTAGATTACCGGGCGCCTCCCAAACACAGTTTTGTTATGCAGCGTCAACTTATCAAGGTCAGTTTGCACAAACAAGCTGAAGTTGCTGCTGGTAATAAAGCATGCCCTCGGCACCGAATAGTTAAACTTGTGCTGGTTTGGTGGATAATCCAGATGGTCAACGTAGATTGTCTATGAAAACAATGGATGCAACAAACATATAAGTCACCAATCATAGTATGCAACAAAAACATAACAAAAATGAACCGATGCATGAAAGCATGGGGAGCAAAAAAAGGTGAAGAAAAAGGTCTTACAGCAAGTAGAGGGATTGGACCAGAAATCCAGAATTCAGGTTTTGTAGATCCCTTCTCTAACACCACTGGTTGTCGCTTCTTGTTCTGAATTTTTTCAACATTTATCATGGCCAATTCAAGAAGATGCTCATCCCAATCAAACTCGTGAGTTTTCTTAAGGTCTTGCATGATGCCTATGTAATTGAAAAGCATCATGTTGCCCGAGCCGGGGTTGAGAACAGTAGCCACACACAGCAAATCCCACGTCCTGATGATAGCATCTTCATCATCAGCTGCAAATTCCTTGAGCATTTTTTGAACATTTTTTATCGGGACCTTGAGCAAACCGCCTTTGTAGGCATCTCGCATATCAGACTGGTCACTCTTACCCAATAGCTTCACCTTTTTGCTTCCTGAACATAAGCCATAGACTTTGCTCACCATCTGCTTGTTGAAAACTATTCTTTTGTGACCGTAATGGAATTCACGCAGCTTCGGGTCAGTATTGACTACGAGAAAATCAACCAGCTCATTTGGAACATTGAATGTGACACATTCAGCTACGAACTAAATGCGCTATGTCCTCGATTAAGGCTCTTGTTAGTATCAAGACCGTCTGCAATAGAGCGCAAACGTTTTGCAACAAACCTATCCTTTAAACATCACTGAGACGCCTACTCATAAAAAGAAAAGCAACAACATATGAGCATAAAAGGCATAATCATCAGAACAAAAATGCTACTGGATAAGCAAAATGCTAAAGGGGCAAACACGCCAAAAATCTGCTTAAGCATCAATAGCTATTAATGCTGCATCAAATGGTACTACATCAACAATAAAAGCTACTGAATCAACACAAACACCAAAGTATACATGAAAAACATGAAGCACCAAAAATGCTATAACAGAAAAAGTTATCCGCTGTGCAAAGCCCACCTAATTTGCTACTGAATAACTAAACATGATACTGAAGTACACACACACAAAAGTTCTGTAGCAACACACTAGGAGCAAAACAAATAATACACACAAAAACACTGGAGACTAATAAGCACATGTCATAAACATCATGTCCAAAAATGTTTTTCAAGTTACAAATCTCAGGGAAATGCTCTAGAAACCCTACCAGACGCACATAACTCGCCCTGCTGCAACCCTATGAGCAGCAAATCATGTACTAGTGGACCCTAGCAGAAGGAAAACATGATGAACCCTAGCAGAAGGAACAAAAATCCTAGGGGACGGGGAGAAGGGAAACTCAAAGCCATGGTATCGGGTCGGATTAGAAGATCTCGGACGCAGATGTAGCTGACGTCGCTTCCCCAATTCCTCCCTGAACAACGGGATCCGGGATATGTTAGATAGAATCCAGCACGGGAGCGAGATAGATGGTGCGGAGGTTGAAGGAGGTCGAAAACACTCACCAGGAGTCTCGAGGGCGGCAGCCGTTCCCCTGGTAGCAGCGGAATAGCGGCGCGCGCGGGGTCAAAACCCTAGCTCGCGATGCAGCAAAAACCGCGGAGCGTGCGTGGGAGCTGGAGGTAGCCGGTAGTACCTCCCGCCGTCACCGGGTCTCCGTGGAAGGTCGCCGCTCAGTGCTTCAGGGCAAGCTCGACGGCGCGGCGAGCGTCTCGTCCGCCGCCGCCTCCTCTCGCAGACAGACGCAACGAACGAAAACTGCCTCCCCTGAAATGGGCTCGACGGTCTGCAGCAAAACGAATCCGAGGGTTTCTCTCCCCTGTCCGAGAAGACACGAATCGCTCGACGGACGGCTCGATCGGAATCGATCGGACGACGCGCAAGCCGGAGGTTGGAACGCGCCGAGCCTCCGGCTGGAGGGAAGCGTTTTCCATTTCCATAAGCACCCGTTGCCTTCAGCCCTCGTGATGATGGACCGTTGCAAACAATCTCACGGAGAAAGTCGGCACTCTACGTCGTCTTCTCTTCGTCATCCACACAATGCTTCCACTGTTTCTCCTCCCCGTTCTGCTCCTCTTCGCTACGGCCCACGGCTACCCTCCTACTTGCAGCAGCGCCACCTGCGGCGACCTGACCATCGCCTACCCGTTCTGGCTCAACTCCTCTTCGGCCTCTAGCTGCGGCTACCCGGCCTCGGCCTTGCCTGCGAGAACAAAACACCACTCAAATTCTGATTTCTGCTCGTCCAATCCCACCATCGATACATAGTCACGGGCATCGACTACGAGACACACACGGTCTCCCTCGTCGACGGCGCCGAGGCCTTTAGCACAACCAGCCGCCCGCTCCTCCACTTCAACCTGACCATGTACACAAGCTCCGTGCTGCAGCTCACGAGCTCGGACTCCAACATAACCTTCTTCTACAACTGCAACAAGAACGTCTCCTAGCCCTGCGCCGTGGAACTAAGTGGCTGTCCGAACTATGGCAAGAGCTCGTATGTGTTCACCGGCGATGATTACACGGCCGAAGGAGAGAGCGAAGCGGTATGCTTGTACGGACGAGCTCTGGCGATTTGAATTGCGATGCGCGGGGCGACTTCTCGCCGCCGGCGTAGTTTGCGGCCAGCCGGCGTGAGGGGCGGAGCAGCCTCGGAGCGGTGGCGTCCCCAGAGAAGGGGAGGAGCTGGGGCCGGTTCTGGGCCCTCGCGGAGCTGCCGGAGGACGGCGACATCTCGGAATTCTCCGGGGAGGAGGAGGAAGAGCGGGAGGAGGTGACGGC
This sequence comes from Poa pratensis, assembly GCA_947311845.1. Taxonomy (NCBI): domain Eukaryota; kingdom Viridiplantae; phylum Streptophyta; class Magnoliopsida; order Poales; family Poaceae; genus Poa; species Poa pratensis. Next base: position 48,474,007 of record CAMZMU010000027.1, on the reverse strand, counting down.
CTCGATCTTGGATTCGCCGCGGCGGCTGCTGTCTTCCGTGACCCTGGGGTTTCATTGAGAGGGCGGAGGAGCTGGGGGGCAGCCTCCGCCACCAGCGACGGTGCGCGTTTGCTCCGGGTGGGAAGGCCTCGAGGTTCAACGCCGGCGGTTGCGGCCGTGGAGGCTGGCATGCGGTCCAACCTCGGCGGGCGAGGTCTGAGCCTCGGGCTGCTCCCTCGGGTCGCCGGAGCGGCGCCTGACGCTGATGGCTCCGCGAGGGCGGTCGGCGTCGCCGGAGTTGCCGGCGGCAGAGGCGCCGTTGAACCCTAGCCCCACTCCGGCAGAGGCGTGGCGAAAGACGTCGGCCTCTCCGTTGTTGGGCCCTCCAGTTGGGCCGGGTGGGGATCTGGGCCCAGCCCATCCTCTACTCCCCCTGGGAGGGTCCGTGCCGGGGATGGGCCAGGCTGTGAGCCCAAGCCCATCGCAGCTAATGGACCTCGGTCCGTTTAATTCCACATCGTACGGGCCGAGACAGGGAGTTATCTGGCTGTGGGTGCCACGTGGAGGAGTTCATCCCACTTAGGTTTTCCCGCTTCCGAGTACGAAGTGTGGCGGCGGCGGCGATTTCCGCATCGCACTCTTTTCCGCTCTCCGGTGGCCCCTCCGCTCCAGCTCTCCTTTGCGGCGGCGCTGGCGATGGACAAGGGCGGGAGCGCGGGGGAGACAGGCGCAACAAGCGGAGATTTGAGGGAGGTGGCGGAAGTGGGGGTGGCGGCAACAACAATAGTGGCGGTGCAGGATGTGCGGGCGGCAGTGATGGCCGCAAAGACGGCGGCGGCAGGCAGCCGCAGAAGGAGTACCGGCCTCGCCATCAGGGGCAGGGCAAAGAGGACTGGGGTCCTCCGCCTCCCTGGTTGATTGAGGAGGAGAAAAGAAGAAAGCAGAAGGAGAAGGCGGACAGGGCGTCTGGCTCGGCGCAGCAGAACTACCGCGGCGCGCAGAAGGGCCAAGGAAGCTAGGCGAAGACGGGCGGCGGAGGCGATGCAGGCCAGGGGGGCGGCAAGCTGAAGAACAAGGCGGCGGCCGTTACGCAGCAGGGAGCTGGCTCGGGCGCGGAGTGCTTCAAGTGTGGCCGTCAGGGCCACTACCAGATGGACTGCACTTTCGATCCCCTGTGTGTGCTGTGCAGCGAGGAGGGCCACGCCTCGGCTAACTGCCCGACCAGGGAAACACCCTCAGGTTGCAGACGATGGGGCATGCCATCGAGGGTGGGCGTTTTTTCGCCATTGAGGTTGATCCGATCCTGGAGCAGGGGCTGACTGAGGTCTTCAGGGCAGTCATCCAATTCAAATCATCCCCTCTCACCTTGGGCCTGCTGTCAAGGGAGCTCTAGGAGCTGGATGAGCAGTGGGATTGGCAGGTGTGTCGTATGTCGAACTCGGAGTTCACCATCCGATTCCCATCTCAGGCCACCATGAGGATGAGCACTAGGAGTGGGAAGATGTTCCTCCCGCTGTGCAAGAAGGAGGTGAGCATCCACGAGGCCTTCCTGGGTCCCCGCCCAGCGCCGGCGTGGCCGTCGGTCTGGGTGCGTATCTCGGGCCTCCTGGTGGAGATGATGGAGACTAAGCGGCTCATGGTGGGGTTGGTGATGCTGGGGCGTCCTCTCGCCGTGGACGAGCTCTCGCTGCGGAAGAACGCCACTGAGCCGATCCGCATGCAGTTCCAGTGCAAGTTTCCGACCAAGCTCAAATGCACGATTCAGCTCACCGTCAACGGCGTTCCGTACACACTCGATGTGCAGCCAGAGCTTGGGAGCCGGGGTGGAGGTGCGGGTGGCTCGGGCGGTGATGGTGCACAGCGGCCACCGCCACCACCACCTCGTGATGACAGCACGGAAATGGACTACGATGACAGCACCCCGACCGAGGCAGAGTGGAACCTGCTTAGGAGCAAGGACCGTGACAAGCGAGCAAAGGACACGGGGCGGCGAAGGAGTCCGGCAAGCAGAAGGAGGTGGTTTCCGCCTCAGCTTCCGTGGGGATGGCGCCGTGCCTCGGGTCGCTGGTTCATGCAGCGCCCCACCTCTGGGCAAAGGGATGGGTCTGGTGGGATTCCAGTGCCCCAGGATCGATGAGTTCGGTTCCAATTTGGCGCTGGGCAATGCCATCCTCTCGGAAGTGCGTGACCCGGCCTTTCCTTGTGGGAAGATGGCCTCCCCTATCCCGGGCGTGTCGGTGGAGGAGGTGTCCATGGGGGAGGGGTCGCAGATCACGGATGGGCTGGTGGCGGAGATGGAAGTGGACAAGCAGGCGAGGGCGGAGGCTGCCATGGAGATGCAGGGGGTGGTGGAGGATGCGCTGGGCGAGGCCGGCCCAGCCGCGGGTCCGGCCAAGGAGGCGGCCACCTACTCCAGGGCTAAGAAGCCGAAGACGACGGGTCCGGTGAGAAAGAGCAGCAGGAAGAAGGGCGCGGCGGCGGCTACATCCACCCTGGAGAAGGCGCAGCGGCGTGCAGCGGAGAAGAACCTGGAGACAACAGGTAACGATTTTTCGGTCCTTGATGTTCTTCCCGATGTGCACATTTCTTCCATTGTTGAGGACTGTTGTCTTATCTTCAACCCGAGGGTGGGTTCGCCTAGTGAGATTGTGTCCCTCCTTAGGGCGAAGGAGCAGATACAGGCGGCTTTGGCAGAGGCCGCGTTCCGCAAGGAACAAAGGGACGCTGTCTTGAGGACAGCGGAGGTGGAGGAGGCCGCCAGGTTGGCCAGGGAGGCTGACCCGGCCGCTAACTCGGTGCTAACCGATGGACGGCGAGCACGTCGGGGGAGGCTGGCCCTTCCTCTCGTCATAGCTCACCTAGATGCAGGGGCACGAAGAGGTCGGTGCTAGCTGTCCGTAAGGGACGCTCTAAATCCGTGGTGTCCAAATGAGAGGCCTTATCTACAATATAAGAGGGTTTGGGCAGCTAGGGAGGCGTACCCAACTCAAGGGCTACATCAGGCAGGAGAAGGTGGACATTATAGGTCTACAAGAAACAATTAAGCAAGACTTCTCCGCGCCCGAGTTGCGTAGTTTAGAGTTTGGGGGCGAGTTTGTCTGGAATTGGTTGCCAGCTAAAGGACACTCGGGGGGTCTGTTGTTGGGGTTCCGAGACGACTGCTTTGAGGTTGGGGATTGGAAGAAAGGGATCTTCTTCCTTAGCGCCACAGTCTTGCAACGAAATTGCAACACCAAATGGCGCTTCATACTTGTGTATGGCCCAGCTGACCATAACAGATCCGCAGAGTTCTTGGGGGAACTGGAAGCGGAGGTTCTTGCGTGCAACCTACCAATTGTGGTAGGAGGTGATTTCAACCTAATTAGAGGTGCGGGCGACAAAAACAATTCTAATTTGAATTGGCCGCGCATTCATAGGTTCAATGATGCCATTGCAGCAATGTCTCTGAGAGAGATTAAACGGGTCGGGGCTCGCTACACATGGACAAATAAGCAGCTAAATCCTGTTAGATGTGTCCTGGATCGAGTCTTCATGTCTCCGGCCTGGGAGGCCTATTTTCCGTTGTGCTCCCTGGCAGCTGTGACTAGGGTAGGCTCGGATCATACCCCTTACTCTTTGGTAGCGGGGAGGAGGACGTGATGAGACTAGCTAGGTTTATGTTCCAAACCTGGTGGTTCCAGGTGGCTGGCTTTGGGGAGCTGGTCCGGGGAAAGCTTCACTCCTTTTTGAGTGAAGGAGGCCCCCACCGTGGGAGCATTGACTTGTGGCCATGGCCCTCACAATCCTCGCATCAGTTTCCGAAAGGCTAGCGGGCCAATTTGGGTAGAGAGAAACGTGCGTTTCGGGCTAACCTCATGACCCAGATAGAGGCTCTAGACCAAACGGCAGACGCGGGTGGCCTAGATGAGGAGGGATGGGCCCTCCGATACCATTTAGAAGACCAGGTACTCCTCTTTGATAGGGTAGAGGAGGAGTACTGGAGGCAACGCAGCCGGGTCCGTTGGACCTTGCAGGGAGATGCATGCATGGCCTACTTCCACGCAATTGCTAATGGAAGAAGGCGGAAGTGCTCGATACCAAGATTGCTATCTGACCAAGGGGAGGTCAGTGAACAACGGGATATCATGGAGCACGTGTACTCGTTTTATCGAGAGCTCATGGGTGCGGAAGGGGAGGAGAGAGCTTTTCTCCTTGCCCCCAACCTCTGGCCAGCAGGAAAACGCATCACTGCGGCAGAAAACCATGAGTTGGAACTCACCTTCACAAGGGAGGAGTTGGATGAGGTCCTACATGGGATGAAGGTGGACTCGGCACCGGGGCCTGATGGCTTACCGGTGGCTTTCTTTCAGAAATTCTGGGGAACACTGAAGGATATCGTATTCCAAATTCTCAATGACTTCGCTCTAGGGAGAGTAGATGTTTCTCGCCTAAACTTTGGGATTTTGTCCCTTGTCCCCAAGGTTAAGGGTGCCGATAGTATTAAACAATTCCATCCCATCGCGCTTATTAATGTAATTTTCAAATTTATTGCGAAAGCATATGCGATCCGTCTAGCTCCTCTTGCGAATAGAACAATTGATCGGAGTCAGACGGCTTTCATCAAGGGGCGCGCTTTACACGAAGGGGTGTTGGCACTACACGAGATTACTCACGAGCTAACTGTGAAGAAGCTTGGGGGCTTGCTTCTTAAGTTGGATTTCGAGAAGGCCTACGACCGGGTGAATTGGGAATTCCTCCGGGAGGTGCTTCGGAACAAGGGCTTCTCACCTATGATGGTACATCGCCTTATGCAACTGGTCTCGGGAGGCCAGACGGCGATCAAAGTCAACGGCGAGATTGGACCGTATTTCAGAAATAGGCGAGGAGTGCGTCAGGGAGACCCACTTTCCCCGTTCATTTTTGACTTTATGGTCGATGCACTGGCTGCCATGCTTCATCGGGCCAGTGCGGCTGGGCACATCCGGGGGGTTGTGCCACACCTTATCCCGGGAGGTGTGTCTCACCTGTAGTACGCAGATGACACACTGATCATGATCGAGCCTAGCGAAATGGGGATCGCGAACCTGAAAATCATTCTCTTGTGTTTTGAGAATATGTCAGGGCTCAAAGTCAATTTCTCCAAGAGTGAGGTGGTTGTACTGGGGGCTTCAAGTGTGGACAAAGTTAGGTTTTCCAACATGCTTAACTGCAAGCTGGGCTCCTTTCCTTTGTCATACTTGGGTCTTCCGGTTAGCGACAAGAGACTGAGTGTAGCGGATTGGGAGTTCCTCATTCAGAAAGTGACACATAGGGTGGACCCCTGGCAAGGCCTGTTCTTGGCCTCTGCAGGGAAGCTTGAGCTCACTAACTCTTGTCTATCGAGCCTTGCCATGTTTGCGATGAGCCTGTACATGCTCTATGATTCAACTCATGCATCCATGAACAGGGTGAGATCTCGATTCTTCTGGGAGGGAACCTGAGATAAGAGGAAGTACCATATGGTGGATTGGGCGACGGTATGTAAACCGAAAGAGTTTGGGGGTCTGGGGATCCTCAACACTAAAATCATGAACATTGCCCTGATGCTCAGATGGGCCTGGAAGCTCTACCAAAACAGTGAGGGTCTATGGGTAGACCTCCTGAAGGCCAAGTATCTGGGAGATAATGATTTATTTGCCGCTGGCATCCCTCCTCGGGCTCCTAGTTTTGGCGATCTCTCCAAAAACTTAAATGGTACTTCAAATTGGGCGCCAAACACCAAGTTAACAATGGAAAAGCCACTCAGTTCTGGATGGACTGGTGGTCGGGCTCTGCTCCCTTGCGGGATAGATTCTCGCGCCTTTTGCCTGTTGCACACACCCCTTCATTATGGTGGCTGATGCGCAGGCAAGTAATGGTGACTGGCACTTAGTGTTTTGGCGACAACTTGGGCTGGGGAAAGGGTCGAGTGGGACAACCTCCTTAGGGAAGTGGGGTCGGTCCCGCTGCCTCCGTCCAGGGATAAGGTTTCTTGGTGCTTGGACCCCTCTGGGTGTTTCACCACTAGATCGATCTACCTCCGCCTCTCCCAAGGGGCGGCGGTGACGCACTTCAAAGAAGTGTGGCATACCACGGTCCCGCCCAAGATTAAGATCTTCCTGTGGCAGATGATCCGTGGTCGTTTGCCCTGCTGTGAGTAGGTGGCCAAGAGACATGGACCCTCATATGGTTCATGTGCGCTCTGTGGAGCTCTTGAGGACTGTAACCATATTTTATTTGCATGCCCTATTGCAAAGTTTATGTGGGCAGGAGTTAGGGAACTCCTCAACTGCAACTGGAATCCGGCGGGGGCCGGCGAGTTCCTATCTCTCACTCACGGTTTGTCGAGATCCTACCGTAGGCTCGTGTGGTTCACCTTTGCCGCCCAATGCTGGGCGCTATGGACTGTCCGAAACAAGTTAACCATTGAAGGAAAACTGATTGGTAAACCCGCTGATGTTACTTTCAACATGTTGATTCATATGAAGAGATGGCGGGTGCTGGTCAAGAGGAAGGACAGGGCACTGCTGGATGGAGCGATGGAGGGTATTATAGCACTTCTAGATAGGCTTCGGGTGGATGTTCCCCCTAGCTATTTGTATCGCTTCTCGCCGGTGTGTGGTGAACTAGACTTGCTATTTGGTGTGTTGTAAGCCCTGTGTTGGGCGGTGCTGTGGTTTGGGGATTGCATTGGTCGGTGACTTTGATCGACGGTTGTATCGGTGTGTTTGTGGATGTTGTGGCTTTATTTATAAAGCTGGGCTATGGCCTTATGTTTAAAAAATTACACGGCCAAAGCGTATGATTACGGGTGTGAGGCGGTGGGGGTGGCGCCGGTTTTCGATGTCCACAAGAAGGCCATGGGGGAATTGCTCCCTCCGGCGAGAAGATGTGCTAATGGGCGGCTTCGAACTGAACTACAGCCCGCACTCCGAGCAGTGCGGCGTATGCGAGCGCTCCAGCGGATGGTGCGGCTACCGGCATAACCAGACGAATGTATGACGGGGTTCACCTGCTTCTGCGACGGCGGCCCGACCATGGATCAGTGCGGTGCGTGTCCCTATCCTACGCATTCATGGCATGCCCAACCCAGCACCGCATACGGACACAAAAAACAGACAGATTATGTCCGTTCGGTGCGGACCGCGAACGGATTCTTGATCTCTTTCCGTTTGGGGTGGGTGCCCCAACGGTCGGCCGCATTCTGAGCCTGGTCCGGCATATGCCATGTATTTTTGTATTTTCAACCGGAATTTGTACATATATTGAACAAATTTAAATACACAACATTGAACAGATAAAACATCAGTAGTTCACAAATAAATGACAAATATGGTCAATATTACAGTAAAGTGCTTTAAATAACATTGTTCATGCAATGAAAATGAAATGAGGAGGAGGCAGCTATTGGTTTGCAGATGGGTCCTACTCTGGAGGCGCTTGTGGGTGGGTTTATCACGCATCTCATGATACACGTGCAGATACTCCTGCCACAACGCCGCTCCAGGAGTAGGCTCAACCAACTCACCCTGAAATTCCCATCCCTGATCGAATAGCTTCGTATCGCTCATCCTCAACGATCATGTTGTACATGATCACACAAGTAGTCATCACCTCCCACATGACCTCCTTGCTCCATGTTCTTGCAGGGTACCAAACAATAAACAATAGCAAACCGAGATTGGAGCACACCAAATGCTCGCTCCACATCATTCCGGCATGCTTCTTGTTGCTGAGCAAACTTGCGAGTTTTCTCACTATCAGGTCTGTGGATGGTCTTCACAAATGTGGACAATGAAGGGTATATACCATCAGCTAGATAATACCCCCTTTTCATATGCATTCCCATTGACCTCAAGGTTGATCATTGGAGCATTGCTCTCGGCAACTCGATCAAACACCATTGATAGCTGAAGCACATTGATATCGTTGTGAGAGCCTGACATACCGAAAAAGGTGTGCCAAATCCACAGATCCTTGGAAGCAATGGACTCAAGTATGAATGTGCACTCTCCAACATGTCACTGGTACTGTCCCTGCAAGGCAAACATCCACTCCTAATGGATATAATCTATGCACTTAAGCATTCTAGGAAAACCTCTACTCGAGTTCATCCTTGGAAGACGAGCAATGTCTCCAACATTTGGGTCTCTCAAGTATTCAACACCAAACACCTGAACTGCAGCTTCTCAGAACCGATACATGGACGGTAGGCAAGTGGACTCGCTCATGCGCAGGTACTCATCAACGAGATCACCAGTTACTCCATACGCAAGCATCTGTATAGTTGCAGTGCACTTCTGATAAGAAGAGAAACCATACGTACCAAGTGCATCTGGTTTGGCCTCGAAGTAGTCATCATATGACCTCACCCCTTTGAGTAGACGTAAGAACACGTGCTTTGACATCCGAAAACGGCATCGAAACTTGATGGGCGGATATGTTGGCTTGACGGGTGGAAATAATCCTTCCAAAGTTGGAAGTGACCCGTTTCCCGGTCACGATCCAACGCCGACGCCCTTTTAGTAACCGAGTCGACATGCCAAGGTAGTGTGGCCTCGTTGAAGTTGTGGATGAGAGTTGCCACGACCATCATGATTTCGGTATCATCATCCGATGACTCGTCCGACGTATCGATGAAGGTGTTGTAGAAGAACTCTCATCATCAGTATCCCTTCAAACAAAAGAAACAATAATTATGCAAACGAACTTGTATATGATTTAGAAAAAGAAGAGAAGGATCCTCTTCTACCTTCCGTCGAACACCTTTCGAGCAATGGACTTCGGTCGAATACGAGCAACCGGCCGACCCTACAGAAGTTTCCCGGTGAGCAGGTTGTCCTCCGACGGCCCCCAGGTGTCCTAGAGGCCGGAGTCGGGCTTATCTTGCGAGTACCGGGGCCGGAGAAGATGAGAGGAAGACGGCCGGTGGAGAGCTATCCTGGGACAGGAAAACGGCGACAAAGAGCAGCCTAGCCGAGGACGGAAATGGCGGCGAAGGGCGGCCGCTTGTAGCGGCCGACGAGAGTGGATGGCGGCGAGGAGAACGGATCAGGCGGCAGGCGATCGAGATGTGGAAGGGGTGGGAGGGGTGGGATGGGCGGAGTTGTGTCGATGCCGATTGGGCCCAAGGCGGACATGGGAGAACATAGTGCGGACCAGGACGTTGTCCATTTCTCCCCAAACGTGGACTAAACTTGGGCCAGGTTTGGAGCGAAAAATGTGTCGACGCTGTGAGGACCCCGGATTAATTATCCGAGATACTCGTTATGTTTCCTGCAACAGTCCCATGATCAGTGTGCTGTTGCACATAACTTGAGTTGGTATCACAGAACACCCTTAAATACCGAATAAATATACTTACGTGATTGAAGTGATCAGCTTCAACAGGTACTTGCAGCGGAAATCACCAAACAACGTGGAGCCCAAGTCATTCGCCTTTACCCTACAGGCAGCTGACTGGGAAGCGCCCTAGTTCGCAAAGACGCCAGTGAACCCTTCTTCTCGAACTGTTCCTCTTTAAAATCTGGCTAAGACAATAGCCAGGGACGAAACCAATATGAGTACATTTGATTGTACTCGCAAACTACCCCAACAGGAACATGCACTAATTTTTTTAATTTTCAAGACTTTTATTTTTAGGGGAAACCTTCCCCAAATCTTTCAAAAGGAGAAGAGTAGATTTTTTTTTTAATCCTGTTAAAAACAAAACCTTTTGGAAAGTAGTTTTCTTACTATCTTTGTTTAAAAAGGGTAAGAAATCTTTTTAAATCTTTTTCCCAAAAAAAATACACCTTCTTTTGAAAAGGGTAAGAAACCTCTTTTAAAACCTTTTTCCTCGAAAAACAACTTCTTGTCCTGATTCCAAGCCCGTCGCTACCTCGAACCAACTCATTGGTACAGGTACGAAATAACCTTTCCAGCCAACTTCCTTCCAAAACTCAACACCTTTCTCAAAACTTGCACATGGTCTTAGGACAGCCTTCCAACTGTCCGTATCCGAGGACTCGGCTATTCGAATAGTTTTACACTCTGCAGAGGTAGTACGCTTTTCCCACACCCATCCGGTCACTCATCGTGTCAGCCACGTCCCGCCATACCGGAGGTATGCGAAGTTGAGTTCCCGGCCATAGCCTGTCCTTTGCTCATGCTAGTATAGGACCCTGCCGCTACGACACATTCCATCGACACTCAAACCCTCAGGAACTAAGTGTGAGGACTCGTAGTTCTGCCCGGCGGACCCAAGGGAGCCCTTCAATCCTCTTCCTCCAAACACGTCCATACCGGCTTCCGGTAGACCAACACTGAAGAGGACCCAGGTCAGGGGGTAGGTCCTCAGACCATCCCCTCATGGAACGAGGTTATCCTCGTTGTTGAGGCATCCAGTACTAACACGAGCAAATTATATGACTACGCCCTTGCCCATATGTGGGTAAGTGTGGTCGCACAGGATAATGGTTGGTCGTCATAGTGCTAGGACACAATGTGCATTTTTCTCAAAAACAACACCAACCTTCTTCAACTGAGCACCGACCTTCCGGCAGGTCTATCCAAGTATTTTTAAAAGAGAGTTTCGAGAAAACATTGTTTTTTTTTCCCATCCTATAGTTTTAAATAACTACCTTATACTTCTATATAAGGTGGCAAAATAGTTTTTCATAAACCCTTTTAAAAAGGTTTTCACAATCATTCTAATTTTTCAGAGCAAAAATACTTTTAATCAAAACTTGGGTGGTTTGTAATCCCACCAAAAGATTTTCATAGAAGGCTTTGGAGTAAAACAAGTTCATTTAGAAATCATTGTATGCCGCTAACACCTCTATATCGGGTGCCTCAACAATATACTTGTAATTTTGGAAAAAGGGTTTTCAAAATCATCGCTTTCGTGGCAGACACCACAGAAATCATTTATGCTCTTTATAAGTAAAACGGGTAAATCAAAATAGATGTATATAGATGCAAGCTCAGTGAAGTAGCTTGCCTGATTTCATCCTAATGCTTCTGGAATTCTTCCCACTGATCAAAGAAATAACTTCCTTCCCTCTTTGATAACTCCTCTCCAAATACCACTCCGGTAGCGTTTATATCTAGCGTCGCAACATGAAAATAAAACAATACCCAATAAGCAAACCATCTCACAAGTGGGACACCAACAAGGAATCATACCACAAACATAGCACTCATTTAATCAAGCAACAACATCAAGCAAATACTAACAAACAACAATCATGAGGGAACATTATTATCTAACAACGAGTTTAGCAATCATCACATCTATCTAGAGGCAAACCAGAAATCAATCCAAACAAGCAAGACAACGCATAACATTAGCACCAACATAACCACAGAATACTAACTTCATACTTGTGCTAACAGAACAGAGCACAAACATAGATTTAATTGAAGGTAACTAATAGACAAACCTAGAAATTCCTAATTACTAGGAGAAAAGCTTTATAGGGAATAAAACCCTAACAATTTCATAACTCACAAGTAATTCCCCTAACATGCTAGTACAAATAAGGGAGCACTTCACAACAATGGTTTACCATCCCACACATGCTAGGAAACACAATTATCATCATGAAGGTATAACACATCAATTAATAAAGGATACTAAAAATAGGCAGAAAAGCCCTAAATCTTATAATTAGCACCACAGTCAATAAATGACTCCTAAATTCAAACCAATTTAGGGAGATGTTCTTCTACACATGTAGAAGACAAGACAATTGGATTTACTCCAAAATTCATCTCCTAAAAATCTACAAAAATCCACAAAGAGCTACTGATGTGTTTACCAAATTGAATAGAACTTTGGTTTTAGATTTCATTTGCATACAAGACCAACAGATCTAGAAAGGTATCACTTCAAGCTTTCAATAGAATTTTAGTTTGCAATATTTGGAGTTATAAAACTCTAGATATTAATGATTTAGTGAATAATACACTTTCTACAAGATTTAATCTATACAACAATTAAAAATAGATTTTAACAAGCAACCAACTCTACATGATTAAGAAAACACAGAGGAACACAACAAAATTTATTTCACTCAATTTCATAGCACATGGATTTAATGGTGATTTAAATCCTAAACTAGATCTAGCAGGGAAAATAAATCAGGAAAAATAACCTATTAGAATAAAAGAGGAATGGGCTCGGTCTGGCCCGGATCTGGCAGGGATGGGCCGAGCAGTGCGGAGAGCAGCCCAACCCGCTGCCCACCTACACGAGTGAAGCGGTACGGGCCTCCCTCTTCTTCCTCGACACGGAGGGCAGAGCAAGCGAGGCACGGCGAGGAACGGGGCGAGGTTGGCGTCGGCGATTTCGGCGATCCCTGGACAAAAGAAGTGGCTCATGAGGAAGCTTGCGAGGAGGGGACCTCAGAGATGCAACAATGGCGGACAACGGAGGACGGAGTGGCTCCTGAGCTTCCCGGGAAGGTGATAGCCGGAGAAGAAAGGGATGAGTTCGGTGGGGGCGATTTCGGGCGTCCCTTCGCGATTCCTTGGTCGTGGACGAAGAGGACATCGAGGCAGACCTTCGGGTGGTCTTGGATTGGGAGGGGGAGGCTTAAATCGATGGCGAGGCTTGACGGCGAGCTCGGCTGGAGTTCGGGCAGTGGAAGAGAAATAAGTGGAGAGGGAGAGGGAGCAGGGAGGAGTGAGGGAGCACGGGGGAGGCAGAGGAGTGGCGTGGGGTGGTGCTCTTATCTCCTCCCAGGGGCAAGGAGGGAGGGCCACGGTGGCGTGCTCGCGGCGACCACGGCGTGAGGAGCACGGCGTCCATGCCGTGCGGCATCGCTGCAGCAGGGATGATGGGGGACAAGGGAGAGCAGAGGAGAGTGGCGTGGAGGCGTCGCCTCCTCCAGGGCGAGGCGTGCGTCAGGGGCGAGGCAAGGGAAGCACGGCGACGCGGCGAGCGCGGCAGCACGGTGCCGTGTCGGCGACGTGCTACAGGAAGTCAATGAAGTTCTTGCGAAAAGCCCCCTGAACTCCTTTCTGCTCTCACAGATGGGTCCTCGGCTAATTCTTTTTAATTCCTTTTAAAACCAGTAGGGTTTCTGGGATTTATTTGGGGTATTAAAACATTTTACAAAATTCCGAGAAAATTCAGGTAGCCTCCCATATATATGAGGAAGCTCCACAAAAATTGGTTTTACAAAATAAAATGTTTTGCTCCATTTTTGTTCATAGGTTTTGAATAAACAATTTTTGGAAATTAAAATTTGATACTCCTTTAATAATTCAAAACCAGTGGTAAAAGAGTTTGTAGAACCTTTGGAGCCTTCTTGACAAATATGGCACTTCAAATAAGTTTTATTTTCATAAAGAAAACATTTGTTTTGAAGAAACAAAGAAATTGGGAGGGAAATTATTTATGAAGATCATTTTAACCCATGACCTTCATTTCTTTTTGATAAAAGAGAGGAGGGGTTTGTTTTAAATCAACAAGTAGGTTACTAGAGGAGGAGTGATATGAATGGAGAGAATTAGCATTTCATCCCTTCCTAGAATTTTGATAAAGAAAGAATAATGTTTTCATAAAAAGAGGAATAGATAAGAGGAAGTTTTATTGAACCATCTCCCTAAATTTTAGGATTTTAACTTGGGGTGCCTAATTGTAGAGGATTTATTCCTCTTCAAGTCACCCTCCAAGTTTGGTGGCCAAGGTGTCCTAAAGTGGTAACAACTCCACTGAGGAATCATCCTCACAAGAAGATCACACACACAGCAAAATCACAGCAATAGCAACAGCACCAAAATACCAATCAACACAACAATATCCACAACACAACAATTTCCACAATTCAAACAAGCCACACACTTCAAACTACAGGAATAAGTCACACACCTTTTTCCATAACTAGCAATGCTATTTTGTAATAGTGGCCACACCCAATTATGACAAGAGGTTGTTTAAGGGATATACCATCCCATAACTTAGTGGTTTTCAAAGATGGGTTGAAAAGGGAAAATATGTGGGTAATATATTTCCCACTAGAATTTCTTTTAAACAGAGTTGAAACCTTGGGGTTCATAAAGATTGGAATTTTGAAATGTCAAGGTTGAGGAAAGGATAGGAGATCACAGAGAGTTCTCCATATTTTATAAATATGAAAGTGTTGAAAATACTTTTACTGTCTCAAAATAAAGGGCATTTTATTTGTTGCTAGAACCAAGTCATTTTTGAAATAAACTTTTGGCCAACATAAGAATGGGAAAGACATATGGAATATTTTCTTGTCATAACATGGTCACCAGTGTTGAAAATATATTTTTACTTAGGTTGAGTTCTTAGGTTGACATTTACTAGTCAAACAATCACAAGCATTCAAGTCACACAAGGTCAAACAGAACAATTTTAAAAGGAAACACAATCATTTGTGAATAATTCAAAAAGTTTTTGTTGGTTCTGAATTTTGGGTCTTATTTACTCTTATTATAGATTTGGGATGTTACAGATCCTTCCCCCCTTAAAATAAATCTCGTCCTCGAGATTTGCCCGGGGGTACCGGGGAGTTTTGAGGGCACGGGTTTTGGGCTTGACTTCTCTTCCGAGGTCGTTGCTTCTTTGGTAAGGTTGCCAGGTGAGATCTTGACAGCTTGATGTTGCGAGGCCGTCTATTGGTTAGTTGTATAAGAATGTGGGTGTCTTCTATGACATCAAATTGCCTTAGTCATACAAGAAGAATTTGGTAACAAGGTAGCTAGTCTTGTCATCAAATCACTTTTCATTTCCCAGAGGCTGAGATGTACTGAATTATCTGATGTTCCGATTATTTGTGTATGACACTCCATTGTTTGAGCATACAAAAGTGAGTTGCTAACAAGTTCATGAGGCTTGTTACCAAACTACTTCTATATAACCCGAACATTGGAGGATCGCACTATTTCTAGAGAGGTTAAGAATAGTAGATTCTGACATAAGAGTTTCCAAATACTCAAAGATCGTCTGGTAGATTGCTTCTTTGGTTCCGGGTCTTCACACAGCTTCGCAGGTGTCTTCATAAGTAAGCTAGAGTGCTCCAAAATAGTTAGGGTCTTCGGGAAAACTTTATGGTTGAGGGGCTTATGTTAGTTTTCAAGGGAGTTGGGTGCCATACCTTAGACATCAAACTTATTATACCTATGATCCTGAACGATCAACTTTACCTAGGTCTCTAATTCTCGATTTTTTTTCAAAATACCATTCCAATATTTCTGGTAAGGCCACTACTATCAATCAGTTAATTTAAAACATGGTCCTTGCTCAAGCTAAAATTATTAATCCACCCTCATCTTCCTTGGGCATAAACTCTTTATCATGGTATAGTTCAATCTATCGGGTACCCATCAAATCTTTTTAGGCATATTCTTCCCATTGCCTTTTTATCACTAAATCATTGTGCTCCACCTATCATTTCCTGATTGATTTTTCTCTCCAGATAGGCATATCTCGAATTGTCTGACTCCGTCGGTTGTCATTTTCCTACGACCATATCATCAAAACTAAATAAAGCATCCGACAATCATGTGATCATATCATCAAGAATTGACCCACTTTCTAACCAAATTCAGATTTTATCTCAACACTTTTGGGGCCTTGATCTCGTAATCAAAGATAACTGATTTTTTTCTAAGAATAATCCAAACAGAGCGTGACAAGCTCTGAAAACTACTGTCACCTAGAATGTCTGGCTACTAGACCAAGTCATATTGACTCCTAGAATCCGATAAGCATTCATTTATCCTCCACTAATTATTTCTTGCATACAACGATCTACTCATTGGCTAACTCATCCTTGATCACTTCCCATAATTCCATAAGAGTTTATTGCAAGGGTCATTTGCGCCAAGAATCACCCTAGACATTTCCACACCGGAGTATTTTTCTTAATCTACTTGCTTCTAACCAATCCAATTATCCTTTTATCAGCAAGTGCTTCCTAAAAATCCAAGAACTTTCACCTTTATTTCTAAACCTTAAATCAAGGGTCACATCTTCTAGCTCCAGATAACCACCAATGGTTGGGGACCACAACTGGTTAGCCCCAAAGCATAATTCAGATATATCATTTGTCCAAATCCAATTAATTTATCGATCCACTCCAAGTTTTCACTTCTATTCTAAACCCCAAATTTTTTTGATATTACCAATATCATCCAACAAGTTCTGATCTCCTCAACTAGATTCTTAAGGGACCCTTTTAACTAATAATCTCATAGTTCAACACTTGTATATCCTCCTAAAGTTCTCCTTTCTACCAAATAGTTTTGAGTCGTCCTATGGCACCTATTTCCTTTGTCTAGAAAAAGCAGTTAGTAGCTTTGCAAAACTTGGTTAGATGAGAGATTTAAAGTTAGATAAATTATGTTAGTTATGTTAGCTTTCATAATCTTTTGTTAGTCTGACAGAATCCAACTAGTGTCATCGAACGTCGGGTCTTGAATCTTCATCCTTCTCGATAGCTTGATGTGGTTGCTCAAAACGACGTATGAAGGCCGCTATCCGTCTTGCAGAAGGTCGTAGAGTCTTGGGCCTCAAGGTTGAAGTAGAGAGTATTCGGTATCTTGTTCCTCTTACTAGGTCAAAATTTTCTGGAGGGTTTTCTAGGTCGGACTTTTGAAAGGATACAAAACCTCAGGCTATTTGGTTAAAGATCGGGGGTCTTTTGGTATCTTGAGGAACTGTCAGTTCTGTTTGGGAGATGATTTAGATAAGAGGGAAGAATATTTTAGAAAGCTTTTCCTTGGCGGGTTTACATCCGTAACAAGGTGCACTTAGGTGGCAAAAAGGAAACTAAACTTTTCCTTTTTGTAAAACTACGTTTTTCCACCTCACAAACAACACACAAGCAGAGTACACACAAGCAAGGTGCACACAAGGTACGTCTAGTACCAACGGATGTCTAGTACGCGTGGTAATAGGGGTGAAACAACCAAGGTTCCTATCATATGTTTTTCCTATGGGTCTTGGTTAAACAGGGGTGCTGAAATCCTCATTTCGTCGCCTTAGTCTTCAGCTGGAAAAACTGAGATTGTCGAAGTAGCAACTTGAGTAGAATTGCTGAGGCTGAGCTGAGGTCTTCGGAGGTCTCTTGCTTTGTTGGTGTCGACGATCTTGGCATTTGCATATCAACCACCTTGATGTTGAATGTTGAGTATTTGCGATGGAAGCTTCTTCTTGTAGGTGCTAGCTAATTAGGTCTCCATTGGACATCGTCAAGTATTTTGAACAGGTAAGAGGGAGTAGAGAAATCCTTGGTAAATTTTAAAATAGAAAGGTAAGTCTCAGAAATTAATTGAGAAGGCGAGAAGAGCGGGAGTCATTTTTGGACTTCCCTAAATAAGGATATATTTTTGGTGTTAACATATTTTTAACAAAATATTCTCTTCCTAACTAACGTCCATGCTAACTAAGGTCTGTTACAGTCAGGATGGCTCTGATACCAAGTCTGTGAGGACCCCGGATTAATTATCCGAGATACTCGTTATGTTTCCTGCAACAGTCCCATGATCAGTGTGCTGTTGCACATAACTTGAGTTGGTATCACAGAACACCCTTAAATACCGAATAAATATACTTACGTGATTGAAGTGATCAGCTTCAACAGGTACTTGCAGCGGAAATCACCAAACAACGTGGAGCCCAAGTCATTCGCCTTTACCCTACAGGCAGCTGACTGGGAAGCGCCCTAGTTCGCAAAGACGTCAGTGAACTCCTCTCGTCGAACTGCTCTTCTCTGGAATCTGGCTAAGACAATAGCCAGGGACGAAACCAATATGAGTACATTTGATTGTACTCGCAAACTACCCCAACAGGAACATGCACTAATTTTTTTAATTTTCAAGACTTTTATTTTTAGGGAAACCTTCCCCAAATCTTTCAAAAGGAGAAGAGTAGATTTTTAATCCTGTTAAAAACAAAACCTTTTGGAAAGTAGTTTTCTTACTATCTTTGTTTAAAAAGGTAAGAAATCTTTTTAAATCTTTTTCCCAAAAATACACCTTCTTTTGAAAAGGGTAAGAAACCTCTTTTAAAACTTTTTCCTCGAAAAACAACTTCTTGTCCTGATTCCAAGCCCGTCGCTACCTCGAACCAACTCATTGGTACAGGTACGAAATAACCTTTCCAGCCAACTTCCTTCCAAAACTCAACACCTTTCTCAAAACTTGCACATGGTCTTAGGACAGCCTTCCAACTGTCCGTATCCGAGGACTCGGCTATTCGAATAGTTTTACACTCTGCAGAGGTAGTACGCTTTTCCCACACCCATCCGGTCACTCATCGTGTCAGCCACGTCCCGCCATACCGGAGGTATGCGAAGTTGAGTTCCCGGCCATAGCCTGTCCTTTGCTCATGCTAGTATAGGACCCTGCCGCTACGACACATTCCATCGACACTCAAACCCTCAGGAACTAAGTGTGAGGACTCGTAGTTCTGCCCGGCGGACCCAAGGGAGCCCTTCAATCCTCTTCCTCCAAACACGTCCATACCGGCTTCCGGTAGACCAACACTGAAGAGGACCCAGGTCAGGGGGTAGGTCCTCAGACCATCCCCTCATGGAACGAGGTTATCCTCGTTGTTGAGGCATCCAGTACTAACACGAGCAAATTATATGACTACGCCCTTGCCCATATGTGGGTAAGTGTGGTCGCACAGGATAATGGTTGGTCGTCATAGTGCTAGGACACAATGTGCATTTTTCTCAAAAACAACACCAACCTTCTTCAACTGAGCACCGACCTTCCGGCAGGTCTATCCAAGTATTTTTAAAAGAGAGTTTCGAGAAAACATTGTTTTTTCCCATCCTATAGTTTTAAATAACTACCTTATACTTCTATATAAGGTGGCAAAATAGTTTTTCATAAACCCTTTTAAAAAGGTTTTCACAATCATTCTAATTTTTCAGAGCAAAAATACTTTTAATCAAAACTTGGGTGGTTTGTAATCCCACCAAAAGATTTTCATAGAAGGCTTTGGAGTAAAACAAGTTCATTTAGAAATCATTGTATACCGCTAACACCTCTATATCGGGTGCCTCAACAATATACTTGTAATTTTGGAAAAAGGGTTTTCAAAATCATCGCTTTCGTGGCAGACACCACAGAAATCATTTATGCTCTTTATAAGTAAAACGGTAAATCAAAATAGATGTATATAGATGCAAGCTCAGTGAAGTAGCTTGCCTGATTTCATCCTAATGCTTCTGGAATTCTTCCCACTGATCAAAGAAATAACTTCCTTCCCTCTTTGATAACTCCTCTCCAAATACCACTCCGGTAGCGTTTATATCTAGCGTCGCAACATGAAAATAAAACAATACCCAATAAGCAAACCATCTCACAAGTGGGACACCAACAAGGAATCATACCACAAACATAGCACTCATTTAATCAAGCAACAACATCAAGCAAATACTAACAAACAACAATCATGAGGGAACATTATTATCTAACAACGAGTTTAGCAATCATCACATCTATCTAGAGGCAAACCAGAAATCAATCCAAACAAGCAAGACAACGCATAACATTAGCACCAACATAACCACAGAATACTAACTTCATACTTGTGCTAACAGAACAGAGCACAAACATAGATTTAATTGAAGGTAACTAATAGACAAACCTAGAAATTCCTAATTACTAGGAGAAAAGCTTTATAGGGAATAAAACCCTAACAATTTCATAACTCACAAGTAATTCCCCTAACATGCTAGTACAAATAAGGGAGCACTTCACAACAATGGTTTACCATCCCACACATGCTAGGAAACACAATTATCATCATGAAGGTATAACACATCAATTAATAAAGGATACTAAAAATAGGCAGAAAAGCCCTAAATCTTATAATTAGCACCACAGTCAATAAATGACTCCTAAATTCAAACCAATTTAGGGAGATGTTCTTCTACACATGTAGAAGACAAGACAATTGGATTTACTCCAAAATTCATCTCCTAAAAATCTACAAAAATCCACAAAGAGCTACTGATGTGTTTACCAAATTGAATAGAACTTTGGTTTTAGATTTCATTTGCATACAAGACCAACAGATCTAGAAAGGTATCACTTCAAGCTTTCAATAGAATTTTAGTTTGCAATATTTGGAGTTATAAAACTCTAGATATTAATGATTTAGTGAATAATACACTTTCTACAAGATTTAATCTATACAACAATTAAAAATAGATTTTAACAAGCAACCAACTCTACATGATTAAGAAAACACAGAGGAACACAACAAAATTTATTTCACTCAATTTCATAGCACATGGATTTAATGGTGATTTAAATCCTAAACTAGATCTAGCAGGGAAAATAAATCAGGAAAAATAACCTATTAGAATAAAAGAGGAATGGGCTCGGTCTGGCCCGGATCTGGCAGGGATGGGCCGAGCAGTGCGGAGAGCAGCCCAACCCGCTGCCCACCTACACGAGTGAAGCGGTACGGGCCTCCCTCTTCTTCCTCGACACGGAGGGCAGAGCAAGCGAGGCACGGCGAGGAACGGGGCGAGGTTGGCGTCGGCGATTTCGGCGATCCCTGGACAAAAGAAGTGGCTCATGAGGAAGCTTGCGAGGAGGGGACCTCAGAGATGCAACAATGGCGGACAACGGAGGACGGAGTGGCTCCTGAGCTTCCCGGGAAGGTGATAGCCGGAGAAGAAAGGGATGAGTTCGGTGGGGGCGATTTCGGGCGTCCCTTCGCGATTCCTTGGTCGTGGACGAAGAGGACATCGAGGCAGACCTTCGGGTGGTCTTGGATTGGGAGGGGGAGGCTTAAATCGATGGCGAGGCTTGACGGCGAGCTCGGCTGGAGTTCGGGCAGTGGAAGAGAAATAAGTGGAGAGGGAGAGGGAGCAGGGAGGAGTGAGGGAGCACGGGGGAGGCAGAGGAGTGGCGTGGGGTGGTGCTCTTATCTCCTCCCAGGGGCAAGGAGGGAGGGCCACGGTGGCGTGCTCGCGGCGACCACGGCGTGAGGAGCACGGCGTCCATGCCGTGCGGCATCGCTGCAGCAGGGATGATGGGGGACAAGGGAGAGCAGAGGAGAGTGGCGTGGAGGCGTCGCCTCCTCCAGGGCGAGGCGTGCGTCAGGGGCGAGGCAAGGGAAGCACGGCGACGCGGCGAGCGCGGCAGCACGGTGCCGTGTCGGCGACGTGCTACAGGAAGTCAATGAAGTTCTTGCGAAAAGCCCCCTGAACTCCTTTCTGCTCTCACAGATGGGTCCTCGGCTAATTCTTTTTAATTCCTTTTAAAACCAGTAGGGTTTCTGGGATTTATTTGGGGTATTAAAACATTTTACAAAATTCCGAGAAAATTCAGGTAGCCTCCCATATATATGAGGAAGCTCCACAAAAATTGGTTTTACAAAATAAAATGTTTTGCTCCATTTTTGTTCATAGGTTTTGAATAAACAATTTTTGGAAATTAAAATTTGATACTCCTTTAATAATTCAAAACCAGTGGTAAAAGAGTTTGTAGAACCTTTGGAGCCTTCTTGACAAATATGGCACTTCAAATAAGTTTTATTTTCATAAAGAAAACATTTGTTTTGAAGAAACAAAGAAATTGGGAGGGAAATTATTTATGAAGATCATTTTAACCCATGACCTTCATTTCTTTTTGATAAAAGAGAGGAGGGGTTTGTTTTAAATCAACAAGTAGGGTTACTTGAGGAGGGAGTGATATGAAATGGAGAGAATTATCATTTCATCCCCTTCTCTAGAATTTTGATAAAGAAAGAATAAGGGTTTTCATAAAACAGAGGAATAGATAAGGAGGGAGTGTTATTGAAACCATCTCCCTAAATTTTAGGATTTTAACTTGGGGTGCCTAATTGTAGAGGATTTATTCCTCTTCAAGTCACCCTCCAAGTTTGGTGGCCAAGGGTGTCCTAAAGTGGTAACAACTCCACTGAGGAATTATACTCACAAGAGAATCACACACAGCAGCAAATTCACAGCAGTAGCAACAGCACCAAAATACCAATCAACACAACAATATCCACAACACAACAATTTCCACAATTCAAACAAGCCACACACTTCAAACTACAGGAATAAGTCACACACCTTTTTCCATAACTAGCAATGCTATTTTGTAATAGTGGCCACACCCAATTATGACAAGAGGTTGTTTAAGGGATATACCATCCCATAACTTAGTGGTTTTCAAAGATGGGTTGAAAAGGGAGAAAATATGTGGGTAATATATTTCCCACTAGAATTTCTTTTAAACAGAGTTGAAACCTTGGGGTTCATAAAGATTGGAATTTTGAAATGTCAAGGTTGAGGAAAGGATAGGAGATCACAGAGAGTTCTCCATATTTTATAAATATGAAAGTGTTGAAAATACTTTTACTGTCTCAAAATAAAGGGCATTTTATTTGTTGCTAGAACCAAGTCATTTTTGAAATAAACTTTTGGCCAACATAAGAATGGGAAAGACATATGGAATATTTTCTTGTCATAACATGGTCACCAGTGTTGAAAATATATTTTTACTTAGGTTGAGTTCTTAGGTTGACATTTACTAGTCAAACAATCACAAGCATTCAAGTCACACAAGGTCAAACAGAACAATTTTAAAAGGAAACACAATCATTTGTGAAATAATTCAAAAAGTTTTTGTTGGTTCTGAATTTTGGGTCTTATTTACTCTTATTATAGATTTGGGATGTTACAGACGCGGACATTGGTCCACATGCGGTGGGCCGTTGGAGGAGCTCTCCTGTCTGTCCGGACAAATTCGGACTGAGTCTGGCCGTATGCGGGGATGGGTTGGGCATGCCCTAAATCGCGTTGAATTACTATTTCAGAACAATGTTTTTGTTTTGGTCTGATGCTCCCGCGAGCAACTCATGTAGCAGTTGCTAGAACGATTTGTCCAAAAAAAAAGGATAAACTGGCCTGAACATTGCCGTTATTTTACCGGCAAGCAGAGCAAAATCTTTTTGCTTTTTGGCCCACTGTGTGCACTGATTCACTTGCTAATTTCATAGAAGCAGGAGGATCATTCTATTGGGTACTGCAGGGAGTCTCTGCCCCACATCTCCGGGACAACGAGTAACTAGACTTTCTACTAAACCTGGTCAAAGTCCACACAATTTATATATACAGCTACTGCGGTCGCCGAGACAGTGACGTGTAGGGCTAGAGATGGAAATTAGCCAAATTCCCTTGCCTCCTCTTCGTCCGAACCAGTGGCGTTTAAGACTAGAGAAGAAAACAACCAAGTTCGTCTGTATCCTCTCGCCATGGCTCACCTTCCACGCTTGCTCGTCCTCCTCTTCCTCGGCATCCATGTCTCCCATGGCTCCCTTCTTCCTCCCAGCTACGACGGTTCCATGTGCTCGGAGTCGTTCATGTGTGGCGGCATTGAGATCAGATATCCATTCTATCTGTCAGATGCAACAAAACCAACACCCGATTACAAATCCTACTATTCGTGTGGCTACACCGATCTGAAGATCTTTTGCCAAGGCAAGAGCCCAGTCCTTCATCTCGAAGGAGACACCTACACCATCCTGAGCATCTCCTACGACGATCACACCATCATTCTCAGGGACGCCGACGTGCTCCCCGGCAACAGCTGCCCCAGAGTCAGCCACAACGTCTCATTCGGCCAAGAGTGGCTGAACTATACCGACTCCTTCGAGAGCCTCGCGTTCTTCTTCGACTGCTCTCTAGGCGACCAGCTGCCTCCTGATTTAGAAGAACACCAGATAAACTGCAAAGGGTTCAGTGGAGATGGTGTTTCCTTCGTGTTCATGTCTGGCCCTGTGGAACGAAACCTTTCTCAGGAGTACCAATTGGCTGACCACTGCGGACAGAATTTCGTGGTGCCGGTACATGAAGATGCTCTGCTGGGAAGAAATCCGTCCATGTTGCCGAGCCAATACGGTGCCGTGCTGAAGCAGGGGTTCGAGTTGGAATGGAACCAGAGCACAGCGCAGCCATGCCAAATGTGCGAGCAATATGGCGGACGGTGTTCCTACAGCGAGAGAAAAACGTTCCTTGGTTGCTTCTGCTCTGGTGGGAAGGTGGGCGTTCAGGATTGCCATGGAACCGGCGACACCACTGCTAATTATGCAGACTCCTCATCAGGTAAATTCTTCAGAACTCTGATCCTTCAGTTTTATTTCCCTCTGAAAACAAACGGCCTATACTATCGATACGCAAGTCCTGTCTTAACTTGGTGCTTTAGAAAAATTGGAGTCGACTTATGAAACTTACCACTATCTCGTCCAACCAAGTTTTCGGTATGCAAACTAAGTTCTGCCGCTTATATTTTGGGATAGTCAAATGTTCGTGAGAAAAGGGATGTCGCTATCGTTCTGTTCATGTAAATCAATCTAATTTATACAGTCAACGAGAAAATTCTAAGACAGACAGCACACGGCTGACTATTCTGGCGTCCAGATACTGATGAGTGGTAAGACCCCGCCATCATGTACCGTTCAATCTTACGACCGGTTAGTCGCCCTTCCTTCTCCGAAATTTCCTGTATCCATGGGCCATGGCAAAGATCCAAGCAACAAGTGAACAAAGACAGACGGGCAAGTTGCTAACTACTCCGTACTTGTTTACAGATCAAAGCGGAGAATGGAACACTACTCCGGACTTAGCTAGACAAGCAGCCATGCCTCCCTTGCTAAGCCACCACCAGGAGCTGCTGCTGTTTCTCCTCTTGGTTGCGGTTGCCGCCTCCCATGGCGATTCATCCGGTGATACTTACGACACCTCCATGTGCTTGCCGCAAAATTACACATGCGGAAGCGTGAGAATCAGCTACCCGTTCTATCTCTCTGAAGAGACAAAAGATCTCAAAGGCTTCAGCAACTCCTACTGCGGCTATCCTGGCATGGGGATCGTCTGCGACAACGACAAGCCCATCCTGCAAACCTACAGCGAAGACAACTGCACGGTTTTGAGCATGGAAGGCACGAGCGCGAACGTGTCTCTAGCCGATCAGGATGTGGTTGAGGGCAACTGCCCCAGAGTCGATCACAACGTGAGCTTTGGGCAGGGCGCATGGCTGGAATTTCCCGCCAGCACGGTCGATTACCTCCTCTTCTTCCTCGGTTGCTTCGTCGGGCCTGCCCTCGTCCAACCACCTCCCATCAGCCCGATTACATGCTTGGGATTTGACAGCGGTTATCCTGGACAATCGTTCGTGATTCCGGAAGATATCGTGCCGGCAGGGAACTGGTCGCAGGAGTGCAAGCAAGTCATAAAAGTTCCTGTGCTGAAACATGGCTCCGTCGACCCAAATGATACTGCATGGAGAAACGGTGGATACCGCGACGTTCTTCGTCAGGGCTTCCAGGTATCCTGGTACAACAACAGACCCGTCCCGTGTACGCAGTGCGAGGAATCCAGTGGACGGTGCACCTTCAGCCAAACCAGAGGATTCCTGGGTTGCGCGTGCACCAGCGGGCAAATCAACGATGAGAACTGCGGTGCATCCCGTTCAACTGGTAAGCACTTTTCAATCTGGTACTCTTTATTCCAAATGGCAAAGGGGTTCGTTTTACTCTGCAAGTTTCAGTTGATACGTATTGGCATGCCGTCTCCGTCTTTTTCTGGAAGAAACAGAGACGGCAAAAAAAAATTAACAAGTGGATACGGGAAAGTTATATACTTATATTAGTACAATTATCGCATGGCGAAGCTAGGCAAATTAAGCATTGGGTTCATCTATATAAAACTATGGGCTTAAACTAACTGATATAAGGTGATATGCAGTAGTTTAGGCTTGATTAGTAAAATATCGTTGGGTTCATTTGAACCCAATCACTACATGCTGGCTCTGCCACTCATCGAGCGATCTTAACCAACTAACTAAACCCATGCAAAAGTGTCCATCTAGTCATCTAGACAAATTTAAACTGAAGCACTTTTGCCGGGCCTCCCTCTCTTTCATTTCCTGAAATCAGTTGGGGTGTTTTGGCCTTCCCATGTTCGGCAGTTCGCATCCCGCATTCCTTTCCATGCCCCGGAGTACCCGCTCCTCCTGAGTCTTTGCATTTAGTTATGTCGTTCTCACCAACTAGAGGTGCAAGTGCAAAGCCTGAACATTTGTGGTCGCTGTAAACCAAGCCTATCAGATACCGCGTAACTCTGAATCTGCAATTTCGTTAAGTTTATTCAGGCGTGGCAACAACTGTAACTTGAATATAGTAGTTCAGGTTTAGTTGTTAAATTTTAACCTAGCTTCAGCCAAACGAAATCACCGCCACCCTCTCCTGCAGAACAGTAACGAAGTTGTGTGTTTGTCAATTGAAAATGTGCGCTTACCTCTTTTCTGGCAACCGGCAGGAGTGCTGCATTTTCATATAAATGATAAATAAGGTATGTACAAACGTGAGGAGACGTTTTATGACAAAGCATGACAAGATCCCCAGGTTTAGCATTACACTCTCAGTGCCTGTGCGGAAACCTTGAGACAGAGCAGGCGTGAATAGTCATGGGTCCAGCCACACAAGCTAGCCGATCAGCCGTCAGGACGCGGTTGTAAGGGACCACAAGAGAAGAGTATTTACACTTTGATTCAGTGTGCGCCTTACAGATCCTTCCCGACGTGAATTTGGGGTGTATACCAAGGAACCACGACATGCAAGCCGAGCGGAAGGAATCTAGTATCACCCAATTAACATTTGATATCGAGTATTCCGACCTGAAATAGTTAGGGCACGTGAACAATGTACATTGTTCTGATACGAAATCCATTGTCATTAACCCTCAAACTGACAAGAGGGCTCGTTGCAGGTCAAGAGTTTACGTCTAGGATGTAAAATCAACTTCAAGTGACAATCTTTTGTTTGAGAAAATAAGGAATGGGTGTTAGTTTTCATGTATCAATTTTATATCTGTCAGAACTTATACATTGAAAAAATGGCCGTTCTTATTCTTGGTAGAAGAACACTTAGCTGTTCTGTAACACAATTACTGGTAGATGAATAAAAAGTTACCTTCTATTTTAAAATGTTAATGCATACGAAAAACTAACGGTTTTAACAGTGGAGTGCAAACTCTATATATTATGAACAAATTCAACTTTCACATACTACTGACCACTTATGCTGAAAATTTTGCAGGGCATCGATCCACAAAGACCAGAATAATAACATGTAAGAAATATTTCTCAGTCTCATGATAATTCTTTTCTATCTTCCCATTTGTGTTCATGTTTTACAAGCTCTTCTTCAATAGCATGTTTAGTAACCTTGTTAGTATATCTGAAAAGTGGCACGAGTTTTTCAAATGTATCTTAAGCTAGAAAACAAACCACAGTAGGTTTGTCAACAAGGGTATTTAATAGCTGAAGATGCATTTCTCTCAGTTGTGTGACTAAGATTGTGTTCTTAAATATTCTTTTTCCATTCATTTATCTCTTTTACCAGCATGTAATAGTAGACAAAGTGCAAAGGACCGGTTATACAGAAGATTTTAATCATTTTATAAGTTGCTTCCCCTTTAATGCACTTTCTCTCAAAATTGTCTTCACAGATACAATAGCAGGCATCTCAAGCATACTATGTCTGCTTTTGTTTGCGTTTTGGTTGGGCTGCAAGAAGTATAGATGCAAATGGGAGTCAAAGGGAACAACAAGGATTGAGTCCTTCCTACAGAAGAATGGAACCATACATCCAAAAAGATACACTTATGCACAAGTGAAAAGAATGACGAAATCTTTTGCTGAAAAGCTAGGTCAAGGGGGATTTGGTGCTGTTTACAGAGGCAGCTTCTCTGATGGCCGTCAGACAGCAGTGAAGATGCTAAAGGACTACAAGACTGATGGGGAAGATTTCATCAATGAGGTGGCTAGTATTAGTAGAACTTCTCATGTCAACGTCGTTACTCTCATAGGATTTTGCTTGGAAGGATCCAAAAGGGCACTAATTTACGACTATATGCCTAATGGTTCACTTGAAAAGTATGCTTTCAAAGATAACTCTAAAGGTGGAAATACATTAGGTTGGGAAAAATTGTTTGATATAGCGGTAGGCATTGCTCGGGGACTTGAATATCTCCACCGAGGATGCAATACTCGCATTGTGCATTTTGATATCAAACCCCATAACATTCTACTGGATCAAAACTTCTGTCCAAAGATCTCTGACTTTGGACTGGCCAAGTTGTGCCTCAATCAGGAAAGTGCTATTTCCATTGGTGGTGCAAGAGGAACAATTGGCTATATTGCCCCCGAGGTTTATTCGAAGCAATTTGGAGTAGTAAGTAGCAAATCTGATGTGTACAGTTATGGAATGATGGTTCTTGAGATGGCTGGTGCAAAGGATACAAATATCAGTGCAAATACTGAATCTAGCAGTCAATATTTTCCACAGTGGATTTATGAACATGTAGATGAATACTGTGTGAGTGCTTCTGAAATTAATGGTGAGATCACAGAGATTGTAAGGAAGATGATCGTGGTTGGGCTGTGGTGCATACAATTAAGTGTTGCTAATCGTCCAACAGTGACTAGAGTCGTCGAGATGCTAGAAGGGAGCACAAGTGTCCTTGAATTGCCACCAAAAGTGTTCTTGAGTTGCTAATCATCATCAGCCAATATGTTTATATTTATGTATATGCTGAGCACTTGCTCCAGTACCATTTTAAGGAACTGAACATTTTAGACTTCCTTAAAATGTTGTAACACTAGTGGAAATAGGGCCACTGGTCCCGGGTCGTAAGGGCCTCTAGTACCGGGTGTCCACCCGGGACTAGCAAGGCGGCACTAGAGGCCCCTCCCTCTAGTACCGGGTCCGTTACGACCCGGAACAACAGGCTCCCACGTGGCCGCCGAGGCGCGGGCGTGGTGGAGGACCTCTAGTCCCGATTGGTCATACGACCCGGGACCAAGGACCTCACACGTGGCAGCCTGTAATTTTTTGTTTTTCCTCCCAATTTAATATTGAAATGGTGCAAAAAAATATGCGTTTTTAATTAAAAAACAGAAACTACATATAACATATCAAAATGTTCATAAATAAAAATATGTTCACGTCTATCCGGTTACATGGAGGTGCTCATAACCGGGACTAGAGCCCGTCTATTCGATTACACGTCTGTGGAGATCATAACCGGGACTAGAGCCCGTCTATTCGGTTACACGGGAGATCATAACCGGGACTTCACCGCTATTCTCCATTGTATGTTCCTTTTGTAGGTATGACTTCGCTGAGCAGAAACCCCGCAAGTTCCTCTGCTAGTGCTTGAAAGCGCTTCTTTAGTGGCATACTCTCGCGCAATGGCTCTGCCTATAAAAGAAGGAGATCAATACGAATATTAATCATGACTATCAAAAATTATGAATGACACTGGAGATCAATTGATGAATATGATTGTTCACGTACGTCTAAAATTTCTTTGGGTCCCGCTCAGTGACCGAACGACGAATCCACTCGCAAACGAAATATCCACAGAAATTGGTCCCCTGTGGTTGCCTCTCGATCCACTTTACGAGAATAGAATTCAATCAAATCATAGTCAACATATAGTGGTATTGAAAACAATAAATAAAGAGATGCGCGAACCTAGCTAGACCGTACTACCTACCTGTGGGTGAACAAAAGTCAGCTGTTCTTCAAATGAACCTGAACCCTTTGTCCTCGCTTTGAATTGTTTCCAAACCCTGCCGGCAAAAAAAAGAATAAATGAGTTATTAGTTGCTTGATATCTCTGAAATCAATAAGAGAGACTGATATAGTGCGATAATGTTTGAAATTACCTTTGGAGCGTATCTAGAATGCTTTGGTACCTCCTCAGGCCAGTCCAATGAGTCGTAGACTTGAACTCTTGATCTATCAACTTCAATGACTAGCAGAATGTAATGATCGCTGCGCATGATTATATACACGTCAGTAACTCATCAGTTACACTTAATTTGTACAAGCGAGTAACACTCTCTTACCTGAAGAAGTAAGGAAACATTATCTCCGTGTTGAAATGTTGCTTCATTAGGGCATTTAGCAAGTTCTTCTCCGTGTCCTTCACGTGGTTTTTTAGTGTCCTTGCATTAACTCGTACTGGGTTAACGAACCCAAAGCCATAGATGCCCTTTCTACCACATTCATCACTCTTCATTCTGCATAATACCGTAGTGAGCATAATTAGCGATGGCAATGAACGAGCTGAGAGCTAAAGACTTTATCTTTTTTGGAAATAAATGAATTGAATCACTTACAGACAGTAGGCACCGACGAGAGCCAAGTCGAGGGAGTCAAGGTTGTATAAGTACCAGAGTTCTTCGAGCTGAATTGTGAACATGTCTTCACCCGCGAAATGATTTTTTGTAACTTTCACACAGATCAAAAAGTCATCAAATTCCTTTGTGGTTTTCATGTACCAACTATGGAGTTGTCGCATACATGTCGGTAGACACTTTATCTGATCACCTCGCAGCAGGGACCTCCCCCATTTCCATTTCCATGAATCATCTACATCAGACGGAAAGAGATTTTCGTTGTCCAGTTGAGCAAGAGTAATACCAGCATCTGCAGCAAAGTCCTTCTTCAAGGATAAAGTAGGAATTAGGTCCGTCACGGAGCCATGACCACTGGGTATAACTACGAGCGGGGCTATCGACTGGTTTGCCTGTTGTCCGAGCTGGGCAACGTCTCTTTTCCCTCTGGCACTACTACTTCTCGTCTTGGGAGAGCTACTACTTTTACTCAGAGCTCGTAAATAGTTATCTGGCTTATTTTTCTCATATTGCGATGGTTCCGTGATGAATCCAATAGCCCACTTGTTTTCCTTTGCAGTAAATGTTTGCTTTTCCTCGGGCTTTTTCCGTGCAAGCTGTCTTTTTGTGTCTGCATCCACCCACGCATCCAATTGCTCTTTAGTCATGTCGCAAGCTCTGAGGTCGTCAAGGCTTTTGGGTACTTTTGGGAGGGGCGAACGTCGGGGGTCTCGCCCGAATCCCATGGACGACGAAGTGGCGCCCTTCCTATGTCGGGGCTCAGGAGTCGGCTCATGCGGCGGCGGAGTCGGCTCATGCGGCGGTGGAGTCGGCTCATGCAGCGGCGGAGTGGGCTGACGCGCAGTGGAGTCGGCTCACGCGGCGGTGGAGTCGGCGCACGCGGCGGCGGAGACGACTGATGCGGAGGCGACTGATGGTTGTCGTCCCCTTCATCGTCATCAGGTGGTGAATCGTGAATTGGCGGAGACGATGGTGGCCTTGGCGCCCAGCCTTCAAACTTGATGTATTTCTTCCGCCATAGAATTAGACCACCCACGACGTCCCCTAGCACCGACTCATCATCAGCTCTTGGGAACTCAAGGTTCAGTGATTCATATCCTTGTACAACTTGATCCACGCCGACACGAGCATATCCATCTGGAATGGCATTGCCAAGCCACGATGCTGTAGAGTCAATGGAGAATGCATAGCCGTCCGCCACCTTCATGGATAAGTTAAATACTGGGACATGCAGCTCACAAGTTGTTTTCTCCGTGATATAATCCACGGGGTAACTTGTCTCATCATCACCGACCATAACCGAGGAAGCCACGCTGCTTCTGCGATGCGATGGGCCGCCTTGACTCGCTTGTTCCAGCTGAAGAGTTGGCGCCCCTTGCTCGCGCATTTGATCTATTTGCTTCTGCTGCTCCTTATAGAGAGCAACCATCTGGTCATGATTTCTTTCTAAGATCATCAACCGGTCTGATTCCTGCTGCTCCTTCCTCCTCTTTGCTCTCAATCGGCTTCTATAAGAGGCACGGTCCTCGGGAAACCCTTCAATCCACGGCACTTCTCCTAAGCCTCGTGTTGATCCTCCTTTTTCTTTGGTCCCGAGGGCCTCTGACAGCTCGTCCTTCTCTCTGTCGGAAATAAACTTTCCCTCTTTAGACTTGGCAATTAAGTCAATAATTTTTTTTGGGCTCCGTTGACTACTTTGCTTTCATCAATTATTAACTCCCCTGTTTCCATGTCATACTCCCCTCCATGCGCAAGTAGCCAATTCCTTATCCTTCTGTCCCATTCCTCTGTGACCGGGGTGAGCCCTTTTGCACGCAACTCGGACTCAATTTTTTCCCACTTAGGCTCGGCAACTCGGTAGCCACCTGGCCCCATCTTATGGTGATACTTCTTTTTCGCTGCATTATTCTTATTCGTTTGCGACCTTTTCTTAGCTCGTTCTGATTTCTTGTACTCCAGAAATGCAGGCCAGTGAGGCCGCTGCCTCTCTCGTGTGCCGGTGAAATCCGGAAGTTTCCCATCTTCTTCCCACTCACGGAATAATTTGTTCTTGTAGTTATTGAATTGTTGAGCCATCTTCTTAAGAGCGAAATGCTTGACTTTGTCCGTCATTTTTTTTGTCTTCACCTCATCTTCCAAGACCGGTAGGGTGAAATGTGCAATGAGCTTGTTCCAAAGCACATCTTTGGTTCTCTTGTCGACGTAACTAACTCCCTCTAACTTTGGCTTAATCCATTCCTGAGTGCTGATATAAACGTTGTCCCTGACAGTGACTCCGCATTGATGCACAAACTTAACTGCGTTCGGCACGGGTGCCAGTGGTTGGCCAGTAGTTGCATTCACCTCGTCAATTGTGAGATGCTCATCTTTGCCCAACATAGGCTTAATATACCTCGCCAGACGGCGTGGGTCCACCAATTTCGAGTCCTCATCTTCAGCTCCTTCCGCGGGATGCCGAAATTCATCTTCAGCTCCTTCTGCGGGATGCCGAAATTCACCGGGTTCACAAATGTAGGAAAGTAGCTCTTCTTCCCCTTCTCTCGTTGCGAAGGGAGCATCGATATCCATTGTTTAACTAATACAAAAAAAAGATAAAACAATAATAGCATTAGTACAATAATTCAATATACAAATATGCAACAAAAACAATTTAATATTGCATCTAAAGAAAAAAATCAAAAAAAAACTTAGGCTGCTGTCCCAATCCCAGCCCAGCCCAAATTTGGGCCAGAACCTGGTCAAAGGTGGCCACCGTGGTCATCCCTGACCCACCTGCCAGCGCCTACCCGCCCCACCGCCACGTGTGACCGCCCACTGGCCACGCGTGGTCAATGCTGGCCCACCCGCCGCCCTGCCTCGTGTTCCCGCCCCGCCTCGTGTTCCCACCCGGCCGCCTCGCCTTCACCCCCGTGGTCAATGCGGAGCACGAACAGCCCCCGCCCACCCGGAGTCAATGCTCCTGGCCCACTTGCCAGCGACTCGGGCGCTGGCCCACCCGACGGTTCCCCTCCCGACGGTCCTGGTCTTTAAAAAGGGACGCGCCCGTGCGGATGTGGACACTCCACTCCGCTCCGCCCCCACGGTTCCCCTCGGCCCGACGGTTCCCCTCCGCCCGTCCAGTGCCCTCGCCGCCATGTCGCGCTGGTTCGGGAAGTCCCCGAAGAACGAGACCGGCGAGTCCTCCAACCGTCGCCGCGCTTCTCCACCGCCTCCACCGCCGGCGGCCTTGGGCGTCGTTCCCGTGGGCGTGCGGAGGACCGCGCCACCAGTGCGGGTCGCCCACGCACCCGACGCGCCGCCACGAACCTCCACCACCACCGCTGGAGGGAGGAGGATCCGGCGCCGGCGCTACGTGCCGGAGCCGGAGTGCCAGTGGCACTGGGACAACGCCGCCACGCTGGAGTGGCACGACGTCCACCTCCCCGAGGGCTGGCACCTGAACCCGCAGAGGATTCCGGTGCCGGGGTCCCGCTCCCTGGGAGGCAACTGGACAGGGAGATCGCGCGCCGGCGCCGCCTCCTCCCTCCGGCGCTCCGCAACGACCCCGTCTACGCGGCGGACTCCCCTCACTGGGAGCAGTGGCTCAAGGACGAGCACGAGGACCGCCGCCACTCCTACTTCGCCCCGGCGCCCCGCGCCGTCCAATCCGCCTACCCAGCGCTGCCCGACCCGCTGTGGTTCGAGGAGGAGGTCCCCGAGGACGACGACGACCCGGAGATGCAGGCCGCCTACGAGGCCTCCAACCGCACCCTCGTCGAGGACGAGATCAAGAGGTGGGAGAAGGTGAGGACCCGGCCGCGGCCGTGGCCGCCGCCGCCGCCAATGCAGCAGCAGGAGTACGACCCGGACGAGGTCGAGCCATGGCACTACGCCATGGAACGCGAGCAGGAGCAGGAGCAGGACCTTCCGCCGCCGCCTCCTCTGCCTACCGGCCTCGTTGGCCAGTCCTGGGTCTTTACCGGCGGGAGCTGGGAGGTGCCACCGGAGCAGGAGCAGGAGGCGCCACCGGAGCAGGAGCAGGAGGCGCCACCGCAGCAGCAGGCGCCACCGGAGCATCTCTGGACCCCGCCGCCGTGGATCGTCCTCGACGACTAGGCGGCACCGGCACCGGCGACCCTCCCCCCACCCCCAATGTAATGGCCTTATCAATGGCCTCCCCCCCCCCCCAAATGTAATCGGCCGGTTGTGGCCTATAACTATTAATGAAATCGGCCCCTTTAGGCCCTAAAAATTTGTTCTTGTTTGCCAACTCCGGCGCCGGCCCCGTGGTTAGGGTCCGCCGCCGCCGCCGCGCGCTAGATCTGAGAGAGGGAGAGAGTAGTTGGTCGGGGGGACGAGCTCACCGCGTGGGTCGGGGGCGAGCTTTGCTTGCTCGGGGACGACGACCTTGCTCGGGGGAAGAGCGGGGACGGCCGCGCCCGGAGCAGGAGCAGGACGGCGACCCACGGTGAGGGCGGCAGCGGCGCGGGAACGAAATCCGGCAGCCTGGCGCGCAGGGGGCGGCGTCGTCTGGAGCCCGGAGGCGGAGCGTCGATTTGCTGGACTTGGGCAAATTTTCGGCCCGAGCCACTAGAAGTAGCGCCAAAAAGGCCTCTAGTACCGGGCCGTGGCTCCACCCGGTACTAGAGACCCTCTAGTACCGGGCCGTGTTACCACCCGGTACTAGAGGTCCCTCAGGGCCGCGAAAATTTGCGCGCCAAGCCCAGTGGACCTGTAGTACCGGGTGGTCGCACGGCCCGGTACTAGAGGTTAATTTTTTTTAATTTTCTGGTTTCTTACTTTTTTTATATCTTTTGATTTACTTGTCTAAATTAAGTAAAAATTGCTTTCATTTTCCTGTTTTCTGTTTTGGTTTAAAATGAAGTATCACATGCGCTTGGTTTTAAATTAAGTACTACATACGCTTAATTTAAAATCAATTCAAAAATTTATAAATCAAGTACTACATTCCGCCACCGCCATACGCTTGATTTCATTGACATGTCTGTCTTGTCCTCCAGACTATAAATTATATAAAAGTTTAATAAATTATTACACATCATGAACAACATCTTTATTTAGTCTTCGCTTTTTCTTTTTGTGAGACCCTTTCTTCTGATCGCTCCGTAACCATGGACAAGGGTCTGCGTATAACTTGAGACTTGGGTCAGTGGTCACTTTGAAGGGCGGAATTTCATGAAACTTGTCGTAATCTTCTGACATGTCTGTCTTGTCCTCCACTCCCACGATGGTTCTTTTCCCTGAAAGAACTATGTGGCGCTTTGGCTCATAGGCTGATGTATTCACTTCCTTATCTTTTCTTTTTTTTGGCTTGGTAGACATGTCCTTCACATAGAAAACCTGAGCCACATCCTTGGCTAGAACGAATGGTTCGTTGTCGTACGCAACATTCGTGAGATCCACTGTAGTCATTCCGTACAATGGGTCTTCCTTTACCCCGCCGCCTCTCAGGTTGAACCATTTGCACCAGAACAAAGGGATCTTCAAAGAAGGTCCATAGTCAAGTTCCCATATCTGCTCTATGCAACCATAATATGTGACCGTGGCCTCATTCGTGCTCTTATCATCAAAGCGGACACCACTATTTTGGTTGGTGCTCTTTTTATCTTGGGCGTTCGTGTAAAATGTATTCCCGTTTATCTCATACCCTTGGAAAGTCCAAATAGTCGAAGATGGCCCCTTAGACAACAAGAACAGCTCATCTGAGACTGTGTTGTTGTTGTTCAGATGCGTTTCCAACCAACCGCCAAAATTCTCCATGTGTTCCTTTGCAATGGCGGAGTCATCCATCCCCGGGTTGTTAGAGCGTACAATATCCTTGTGCATCTGGATATACGGAGCCACCAAAGTGGAATTATGCAGAACTGTGTAGTGTGCTTTTGTGAAAGAATACCCGTCCCTGCATATGTATGATTTCTTTCCTAGAGTGCCTTCTCCACTTAGTCTCCCCTCATGTCGCGATTCAGGAAGACCAATCGACTTAATGCCGGGAATAAAGTCAACACAAAACTCAATGACCTCCTCTGTTCCATACCCTTTGGAGATGCTTCCTTCTGGCCTAGCACGGTTATGAACATACTTCTTCAACACTCCCATGAACCTCTCAAAGGGGAACATATTGTGTAGAAATACAGGACCCAGAATGTGAATCTCGTCGACCAGGTGCACTAGGAGATGTGTCATAATAGTGAAGAAGGATGGTGGGAACACCAACTCAAAACTAACGAGACATTGAGCCACATCCTTCTGTAACCTTAATAGAGTGGTTGGGCTGATTGACTTCTGCGAAATTGCATTGAGGAACGCACATAGCTGAACAATGGATACTCGAACATTTTCCGGTAGAAGCCCCCGCAATGCAACCGGAAGCAGTTGAGTCATCAGCACGTGGCAGTCATGAGACTTTAGGTTCTGGAACTTTTTCTCTGCCATATTTATTATTCCCTTTATATTCGACGAGAAGCCAGACGGGACCTTCATACTGCTCAGGACTTCAAAAAATATCTCCTTCTCTTCTTTGGTAAGAACGTAGCTAGCAGGACGTAGACGTCCTTTATCCGTCCTCATTGGATGCAGGTTCTTTGGGTCTTTCAAAAGTTGCTGGTCCTCTCGTGCTTTCGGAGTATCTTTTGCCTTCCCATACACGCCCAAGAAGCCTAGCAGGTTCACGCAAACATTCTTCGTCACGTGCATCACGTCGATTGCAGAGCGGACCTTTAGGATTTTCCAATAGGGTAGTTCCCAAAATATAGACTTCTTCTTCCACAGGGCATTCGGAACAGACTGTCCGCCAGGACCCTTTCCAAAGATTACATCTAAATCCTTGACCGCATCATATATATCTTCACCACTTTGGAGGGGTGGCTTCGGCCGGCGATCTTCCTCGCCTTTGAAATGCTGCTGCTTGCTTTTCTTTCTTAGGGGATGCTGAGTTGTAAGAAATCGACGATGACCCGGGTACACATTCTTGTTACCTACATATATACTTTCAGTGCCATCTAAACAGTGTGTGCATGCATTGTATCCCTTGTTCGACTGTCCTGAAATGTTACTAAGAGCAGGCCAATCATTGATGGTTACAAACAACAACCCTCGTAGGTTAAATTCCGCTTGTTTGTACTCATCCCACACAGGTACCCCTTCATCACGCCACAACTGTAAAAGTTCATCAACTAATGGCCTCAGGTAGACATCAATGTTGTTACCGGGTTGCTTCGGGCCTTGGATGAGCACTGGCATCATAATGAACTTCCGCTTCATGCACAACCAAGGAGGAAGGTTATAGATACATAGAGTCACAGGCCAGGTGCTATGACTGCTACTCTGCTCCCCAAAAGGATTAAAGCCATCCGTGCTAAGACCAAACCTTAAGTTCCTTGGGTCACGTGCAAATTCCTTGTACTCTGTATCGATTTTTCTCCACTGCGACCCATCAGCCGGGTGTCTCAACATCTCGTCGCTCTTGCGATCTTCTTTGTGCCATCGCAACAACTTGGCATGCTCTTTGTTTCTGAACAAACGTTTCAACCGTGGTATTATAGGAGCGTACCACATCACCTTGGCAGGAACCTTCTTCCTAGCGGGCAGGCCCTCAACATCGCCAGGGTCATCTGCTCTGATCTTATACCGCAATGCACCGCATACCGGGCATTCATTCAAATTCTCATACTTCTCACCGCGGTAGAGGATGCAGTCATTAATGCATGCATGTATCTTCTGCACATCTAATCCTAGAGGGCAGATAATCTTCTTTGCTTCATACGCAGTCTCGGGCAATTCGTTACCAGCCGGAAGCTTGTCCTTCACTATTTTCAGTAAACTCCCAAATCCTTGTCAGATAAACCATTCGCTGCCTTCCATTGCAATAATTCCAGTATGGTACCGAGCTTTGTGTTGCCATCTTCGCAAGTTGGGTACAACTTTGTTTTGTGATCCTCTAACATGCGCTCCAACTTCAACTTCTCAAGTGTAGTTTCTGCTAGGGTATGTGCATCAACGATGACTCCACGTAAATCATCATGTATGATGGGATCATCTGGTACCTCTTCATCATCAGCTTCCCCTGTTGGGTTACCAACGTATTCAGGGTACATGTCGTTGTCATCGTTCTCTTCTTCTTCGTTGCCTTCCATCATAACCCCTTTTTCTCCGTGCTTGGTCCAACAATTATAGCCGGGCATGAAACCTTCAGTTATCAGGTGGAGGTGAATTATGTCTGTGTTAGGGTAATCCTTCTCATTCTGACATTTCTGCACGGACAACACATAAAACCTTTCGGCCCCTTGTTATCCTTAGCCACTTTGAGAAAAGATTGCACGCCATCCATGTACTCTTTAGAGCGTCGGTCAGCGTACATCCATGGATGACTCATCTGCAAATCACCGCTAAAACCCATTACGATAAACCGACATAATAGGAAACATACCATATTCATTAATACAAGTTCATCACATTAAAATCAAAGTATAGTAGTGACCAAATGTAATACATAGTTTTGAGAGAGATACGGATTTTCAAAGTTTCTGCCATTTATTTAAACAGAAAAACAGAAAACAGAAAAACCCTTGGATAATGTTTAAAATCCTGACAGCGGGTCCCACCCGTCAGTGTGCACTGCTATGAACCGTTCCTCGCGGAAAAAATAGAAAAAGCACTGTTCAACGTTGGCGAACTCACCGGCGGCGATTTCCCGTGGCTAGGGGGCAGGGGAGGCGAGGGAGAGGGTGCGGGGAGGCTCGGGGAGGCGTTCCGCAGCTCGTCGGTGTACTCGCGCTTGCTGGGGAGGTCTAGCGTGAGCGGAGCATCATCGACCGCGGCGCCGGCGATCTGTCGAGGACGGATACGTCGATTACGGCCACCAATTACTCCGGCGAGGGTGGCTGGAGGTTTGCCATGGTCCAGGCAGGTGGTGTGTGGGAGGAATTGGACTGGGGAGCTTCTACGGCGAAGGAATCGGGCGGAGGCCGTGTGGCGGTGGGGAGCTCGAATCCGGCGATGTGGTGTTCTACTGGCTTCGATACTGCGGTGGGGGTGATTGGGAGCGAGGAGGAGGTGGTGTGGTGCTCTGGGGTGTCGGGGAGGGCTTTTTATAGCGTCCCGTGGTGGTCGCCATAATTGGTGCACGGTGGTGGATGGCGCTGTTCGCCGCGACGGTGCGTCGCATTGCGGTGGCTTTTGCGTGCGTCCTGGGGCATTTACGAGCTCGCAGGGGGGCGAAGCAGGCACGGGGGCGTGTGGTCGTCGTTGCTGTGCACGGCAGTGGAGCTACTGCTCCGGCGGTGCGTCGCGTTGCTCCTCCGCTGCTTGTGGCGAGGCGAGGGAGGGCGACGCGTGCAGGCACGAGGTGGAGGAGGGCAGGGGAGTGCAAGGGGGCTCGGGCAGGCAGGGGAACGACATGGCGGCGTTGACACCTGGCGGCCACAGTGCGCCGCGGCGCGTCGCCGTGTGCTTGGAGCCTTGCGGCGGAGGGCTTGCCGGCGTCGTGGAGGTGCTGGAGTGGCGTGGGGGAGGTGGAGGAGGCAGGGGGAGGTCGGGGGAGCGGCTGGGGGGCCGTGCGCCGGCGACGAACACCTGGCGGTGCACTGGTGTGGTGATGCCAGTGGTAATCACCGCCAGGGGCATGCCGACAGCGGCATTGCGCCATATCTCGCGAACCGCTGAACCAAATCGAGTGTGGTTTGGATCTTTGTGCGCCAAATGTGATAAGCTCCAACTTTCCTGAATATTGTTTTGCCAAAATCGAAAGTTGGTCTATAGGAATTTTTAGAAAAACACTTCTGGTCAAAAGAGGAAATGTTGTTTTGGTGAAGCAAATGAAATGTAAAAGGGTTCATAAAATTCCCTGAGGTGTGTGTGTCCATTGTGGTTGTATCTAGGGCCTTGCCTCACAAGAAAGAAATTCTTTGACTTGCTTTTGAAAATAAAGAAGAAAAAGGGCAGAAACTAAAGTGGGGAGTTACTCCAAAATTTTGTAAACAAGGTATCAAATGTTTTTGCATACTTGGGCTATAAATTGCCTAGGGGTCATCCCCTAATTTTTGCAGAATTTTAGGAAAGATATTTAGGGTACTTCCTTTGTAAAGTCACAATAAAGGAATTTTGGTAATTAAAATAAGGAAAATATAGAAATAACATTTTTGGGTGAAATGAGCCGGCAACATGTTTACCAAGTGGGACAGAATTCAAAACATAAGATCCCAAACTTGGACAAGGTTTCGTAAATGGTCGAGAATTTTTTAAAGGGTTGCCAAACCGAGGGAAATTTTAAATTCCAAATCACAAGAATGAGTTTTTGAAAGAAAATTTTTGAAAGGCCAAATTTCAGGATGTTACAGCTACTTCTATATGGTTCATCATCCAAATAGGTTCTACTATGTTATCCACCTACAAGCATTGCTAATATTTTTGGCAACTGGCTGAATGAAGTGGATAATAGGTTCAAACAACTTATTAGGGTGGCAGCGCTTGCCGTAATATGGTCGCTTTGGCTATGTAGAAATGACAAGGTTTTTAATGATAAAAATTGTTCTCTTATGCAGGTTATCTACCGGACTACTGCTACACTCCGTTCGTGGTCTCAGTTGCAACGTGTGGGGCATCGAGACCTGTTTATGGAGGTCTGTACAAGACTGGAGGATACGACGAGAGACTTTTTATCCCTACATGGATGGCAGCATAATTTGCGGATCGGCCCTCCACCACCATAGGCGTTTTTACAATTTCTCATATTGATATGTAATTCGCCTTGTTATTCTTTTGCTAGTACTTCAGACTTTTTGGCTTTGTGTATCTTAGTTATGCAGAGGCTGGGTATAATGCTTAAACTCTTTTAAGTAATAAAGACTCCCTTTATCTAAAAAAAATAGCATCGGTAATAGCACACTATAGCTTTCTGAGTAATGTCTCACTAATGAAATCCGTGTACAATTGTCCTCTATAGCGTGATATAGCTTCGCTATAGCGGATTTTTACGGTTTCCCTATCTCATCGTAGCACGATATTTAAAACATCGGTATATCCATTTGCTTCAACTTGACTGTGACAAAAGGGTGCATTGACAACTTGGCTCCTGTAATAAGTGGATTTAAATTTTGAATTAATTTTTGTAACTTGTGTTTCCTAGCCTTAGTTCACATGTGAGACCACATTTAGTCGTTGAGCTTCTAGAGCTATGGTTTGCCTCTACGCTTCAGTTTTACCTGCAAGTTTCATGTACAGCTTTGCACATTTGTTAGTGGGAAGCATATTCCTCCTGGCCATGCAACTTTTCTTGGCTTTATTTTCTTTATATCAGCATAGCTATGAATCTTTCTTGTAGCCAAAATTGATGTATCTGTACATGAACTTGCTGCATGGACATATGTTTAGGTTACTGCAAAACCACATGCTGGATGATGCTGATGCAGTGGATTCTTAATGTTCCCAGTTGTGTTGTTGCAAAGATATGTGTTCGCAGTTATTCAGTTGGTGTCCGATGAACTGGTCATGCATTAGTTTCTGCCTCAACTGTCAAGACTGAACAAATTCACATAGCAGTAGCACAACTGAATTCTGAAGTGTTGTGCGAGAAATTCCGAATTACCTTGGTTGTTGTTTATGATATTCGCTCTGTCAAAATGAATGTGCTCATCAACAGTTAGTACTGTATTAATTATTGGGTTTGTCGATTGTCCCCACTGGGCTGCAAGTCTATCTGCAACACCATACCCCGTGCAGGCATCAGCTTTGCAATGTCCAAATCTGTGCTCGAGAATTGCGATTGAGACAAACACGGTAGCTTCCATTTGTCTCCTGATTACTCCATGCACAAGAGACAAGGTGACAACCTCGCCATTCCTTCCCACAAACGAAGATATAAATACACATACAAGCCATATTGCCACAAGAGCCGGCAATGCCACCATCTTTCACAATGCCCGTCAAGCTCGGCATCCTCAGTCAGGGTGCAGGTGGACGTGTTGTAAGTGACTACAGGAGCAGCCTCACACCCTCCACCGTCGAAGTCTTGATATGTCTCCAGGACTGGCTTAAGACAGCCGGTATGTAATGTACTAATGTTTTTTTTATTCAAGTTTTCCTTTAACTTCTAATTTATCTTGTGACTAAGAAAATTTCCTATTACTGTTTCAGATAATTCAGAACATGAGTAGGACAACATCTGGAGCTTCCGTGCATATCTACAGGTAACTCATAAATACATGAGACTAACATCAAATTCATGGGCAGGCTTCCATATTATCCATATTATTTTGCACTGCTGATCTTCCATATTATCTTGCTTTTCAAACAGGATGCAGGCATATTTGATTCTCCATATTATTTGGCATTGTTGATGTTCATCTGTTTCTGCTGTGAAGTGAAACTGGTCAGGGGTTGGTGAAGAAATGGAAGTGTGTTCAAGATAGATGGTTGATCCATGAGATGGATCGGCTGAAGTGTGTTAGGGGCTGATGTTCTCTACTATTTTCCATATTAAGTTCATCTATTGTAGCTTCATGAGATGGTTGATCCATGAGATGGATCGGCTAGCTGGAAACTTATAGCAGGTTCTGTAAGCATGGCCAGGCGAAGTGTGTTGTAGTGATGTTGGTTACTCTGTTCTGAAGCGGAATTTGCTTTCTTCAGTATTCGTATGGCCATTTTTCCTGTGTTTTAATTTGTTTAGCCTGAGTAACTTATGTGGGCAATGTATGATTCGTGGGCTGATATGTGGGCGTATGTGGGATTCGTGGGTACCCGCGTATGATTCGTGGGCTGCCGCGGGACGACCACTTACCTTGTGTGGGACTCTGCGGGTATTAAGCGGGGGCCCGCGAGCAGTCCCACCTGCACCCTGAATCCTCACGGCCTTGCTCTTCACAGCGTCCGTCCTCGCCACGGCGGCGGACGACTCCGTCAACATCGCCATCTACTGGGGCTAGAACCAACGTAGTTTTTCTAGCGGAGCCGCTAGCTACCGGTCAGTCATCCATCGTCCACTTGCTTCGTGATTCGTGTTGTGTCTTTTGTCATGTTTGACCAATTTCAACTTGATATGATATATATTTGAAATCTAATTGAAGCCGCTATGAAATCTAGTAGGATTTTGTTGTGAAACATAATTTGATTGGAAAAAAGTTGAAATAGTCTAAATATGTGTGAAATCTATGTGTTATGCTTATGAGATAACTAAAATCTACAAGAGTTCATCACGGTTTCAATTAAAATCCAAATGTGCATCATATCAAGTTGAAATTGGTCAAACATGGCAAAATGACGCAGCACGAATCACGATGCACGTGGACGATAGATGGCTGACCGGTAGACACCGGCTCCGCTAGAAAGTCTTTTTCGGGGCCAGAACGCCAACGAGGGCACCCTCAGCGACACGTGAGGCTCCGGGCTCTACGCCTACGTCAACCTAGCCTTCCTCTCGACCTTCGGAGCCGGGCGGGCTCCGGTCCTCGACCTCTCCGGCCACTGCGACGTCCCTTCGGGCTCGTGCACGACCCTCGCCGCTGACATCGCGTCTTGCCAGTCCGCCGGCGTCAAGGTGCTCCTCGGCATGGGCGGCGGCTTTGACGCTGGCGCCCCCGCGTACAACCTGTCGTCTCCCACCGACGCGCAGGACGTGGCCGCCTACCTCTGGGACAACTTCCTCGGCGGCACCGGAACCAGCACGGCCGCGCTCCGCCCGCTCGGCCACGCCGTGCTCGACGGTATCGACTTTGACATGGAGGCCCCGTCCATGTACTACGACGACCTCGCCAGGAACCTGACGTCGCTCTACAAAGGCGCCGGCAATAACGAGAAGAAGTACATGCTCACCGCGGCGCCGCAGTGCCCGTTCCCGGACGCGTC
This sequence comes from Poa pratensis, assembly GCA_947311845.1. NCBI lineage: Eukaryota > Viridiplantae > Streptophyta > Magnoliopsida > Poales > Poaceae > Poa > Poa pratensis. Next base: position 48,429,991 of record CAMZMU010000027.1, on the reverse strand, counting down.
CCTTGCGGTCGCGCTCGGCACGGGGCTGTTCGACCACGTGTGGGTGCAGTTCTACAACAACCCACCGTGCCAGTTCGCGGACGGGGACCCGAGCGCGCTGCAAAGCGCCTGGCTGCAGTGGACGGCGGCCTTGCCGTCGGCGACAGTGTACCTCGGCTTGCCGGCGTCACTGAAGGCTGCGGGTAGTGGATACGTTGACGCGGACACGGTCGTGTCGCAGGTGCTGCCGCTGGTGGAAGGCGCGCCCAACTACGGCGGCATCATGCTGTGGAGCCGCTCCTACGACAAGGACTCTGGATTCAGCATGAAGCTGCAGAGCAACTTGCGAAACCGGAAGGTCCGGAACACAGGTATCTTCTGCGTTACAGCATACCATCTGATGCAGCTGGATGGGTTGCACTATGTCCATAGGAGGGAGGTTCACAAAAATTGATGCTTGTCTGGCCTCCATGGCAGTATATCAATTGTGCCTAAGAATCCTTCACAAGACAAATATTAAGGGGCTGGAAAAACAAATGAGAGGTTTCTTTTGGTCTGCTAACACAGGAAAAAGAAAGTGGTAGCAGTATATCAATTGTGCCTAAGAATCCTTCACAAGACAAATATTAAGGGGCTGGAAAAACAAATGAGAGGTTTCTTTTGGTCTGCTAACACAGGAAAAAGAAAGTACCACTGGGTGAAATGGAATGTGCTCCACGAAGAAAGGTGGGTTGGGAATCAAAAACCTCACTCTCTTCAACATTAGCCTGATGTGCAAATGGTGGTGGAGATTAGAAGCTGGTTCTGGTCCTTGGCAAGATTTCATGAGAAGGAAATATCTGGGCAACTCTGGCATCTCCTCAGTCAAACACAGAGCTTCTGACTCTGCTTTCTGGTCTGACTTGCTTCATGTCAGAGATGTTTATCTCTGTGGCTGTAAAATGGTAGTGGGCAATGGTCAGTTAACTCAATTTTGGTCTGATGCCTGGTGTGGGGATACAACTTTCAAAACTAGATTCCCAGCCCTTCATGGTATCTGCAATGAGAACCAAATCACAGTTGCTGATGCTGCACTGAGAGGATGGCGACTGACTTTTAGAAGATGGCTCACTGAGCAACTGCAGGATCAGCTCAGAGAAATGAGGAACCTCCTGCTTGGGGTTGCCCTTAACTCTGACAGAGACAGACCTTTTTGGAAGTGGACAAAAAATGGCCTCTTCACAGTAAAATCAATATACAAAGCAATCAGTAGCAATGGGATAGACATGTCATTTAGGCACCTCTGGAAAGCCAAAGTCCCTCTGAAAATCAAAATCTGGCTGTGGCTGATCTGACACAATGCCATCGCAACCAAAGACAATCTTGTCGCCGGAAACTGGCAGGGGAGTACAACTTGTCAGTTCTGTGATGCAAATGAATCTGTCCATCATCTCTTCTTCACCTGCTCTGCTGCCAAATTTGTTTGAAGTGTGATTGCAATTGAAATTGGTGCCCCCACTAGACCTAGATCTTTCTCACAGTTTTTCTGGTGGATTCCTCAATATCTTTCTGTCAGCAGAAATGTTCAAATTACTCTGGTGGCTGCTATATGCTGGGCCATCTGGCGAACCAGAAACAGAGCCTGCTTTGAGGGGAAGCTAATCCACAAACCTACTGACCTAATTCATTACTCCTGTGTTTTCATTAATTACTGGGCAGGTTTACATGATGCTGCTGATCAAGAAGCCCTGAGAGCTGGAGCAACCACTATGTCGAACTTCGCCTCCTACATGAGTGATCGTCGTGCTGATGCTGATGCCAGACGCCTGGGAGATCACTGAAGTTTCCACTCCCTCATGCTTCATAAAAACAAAGCTCCTGATGCTGTTGAAAAGGCTGATACATGAAGTGGTCGCTTGCCTCTGTTACTTCCTTATGCCGGCTCCTATCATTTTGGCCCTGCAGTGGCTGTGTAAACCCTGTAAAAAGAATGTTCTACTTTCCCGTGCTCTCCCCCCAGGTTTGGTCACTCCGGAAGTGAACTGGGGGTTGAGCTTGTTCGCCAAACCATGCAGTTTTGGTGGCGGTGGCTGCTTTTCTTTTGACAATCTAGACTCGTAGTGATCATGGACGCTGTTTAGCAGTGGATGTATTTCGTTATCTTGATGGTAATGAAATTCGGCCCCTTGGGGGTCGCGTTGGTAGCATACCATCTGATACGAAATTTTCTAATCGCGAGAGCTTATGTCACATCTTTTAATAGTAAGCTAATGTTTTCATTGATGATTGCAGGGAACGGCGCATCCACGCGTTACAGAAGGAGAGTCTCTGTGAGTGGATGCTCTTTGTCCATTCTGATTGTTTCTTTGCAAATACATTTGTATTTTTCGACCAGCTTCTATACATCTTAGCATACAGTGCATCCACAGCCTAACTCGAGGAATTGCAAGTTGGTGATCTCCTTGACAATTCATTTCCATGATTTTTTTCAACTCCCTGCTGTTTCTGCAGATACCATAGTAGGAATCGTCGCTGGTGTATTCCTGCTGCTCCTGCTTCTTACCACTTGTTTGCTGTGCCATAAGAAATACCGTGCAGGCGTGTCACCTCCTGAAGAGGAATCAACGACCCCTCCAAAGACAGAAAAAACCCACTCAAAACTGGGAGCTCCTCCTCCAAAAAGATAGACTTACTCAGAAGTCGAAAGAATGACCAAAACCTTTGCACACAAGGTGGGACAAGGCAGCTATGGTGATGTTTAGAGCATCTTCACCGGGCCTCTAAAGGACCCCCAAAGGCCCTTTGGGGGCCGAACACCAAAAACGCCCACCAGCGGCACCCCCCAAATCCTCGCCCCGAGCGATTTTGTGTCCGGCACCCCCAATAGGGCCTCCAAGTTTGGAGGCCCTCCTGGGGGTGCCAGACATTGAACGGACATGGCCTCCGACAGGTGCGCCCCACCCGTCATAGACATAGGCTGCGAGGGGGTGTTGTAAATTGCGCCGTGCAGGAGGCCGTTCCGCCCGCGTTAATGGCGACGCGTTTCTGCAGGCGACGAAGCGACGGGACGGCGAGGCGTCTGCGGCACGCCTCGCAATTACGCCGACGCCCAGGCTTTCCCGGCTTCCCAAGCGTCGGCGTGGCCGAATCGCGTCGCCGCCACATAACTCCGACGCGACGCGTGCTCACCCACCCGCCGCTTCCCGCCCAGCGCCACCGCTTCCCGCCACTCCGTTTCCCGCCCCCTCCCCGCCTACATAACACTCCTCCGCCGTGCAGCCTCGGCACACACTCCTCTGCGTGCAGCCTCACCACACCAACACTCGCCGTAGCCAAGCACCTCGCCAAGCACCATGCCTCGCCGCCTCCAAACCACCTGGTCCACCCTCACCCAGGCAGCGCGCCGCGCTCACCCTCTGGGCAAGAGCATGCGCCGGAGCAGGCGCTCCAGCCGGTCGTCGACGAGGAGCCCTTCGATTGGGCGAACGTCGACAACATCGACGTGGAGGAGCAGCTGGAGCAGGAGCCGGCCTAGGATCCTTACCCTGGGCAGGAGCCGCCTCCGGAGGAGGAGCCGGCGCAGGAGCAGGAGCCGGCGCCGGAGCAGGAGCTGCCGCCGCTGTGTCCCGACCAGGTGGTCGCCGTGAACTCCTTCGACTCCTGGTGCGCCGAGCAGGCGGCCAACCAGCTCAGGCTCGGCTACGAGGCGGTTGGCAACGCCGTCGAGGCCGCCGTCCTGAAGGCCTCCCTCGAGACCGCGGAGCGAGACGTTCGTTGTCGCGCCTTCATGGCCGCCGAGCGCGCGGCGTACGCGGACCTCAACGCCGTGGCCGCGGAGCGGGAGAATCCGGCCTCGATGGAGGCCGCCCAGCAGGCGGTTTACGAGGAGCTGAACTGGGCGCGTGAGGCCAGGCAGGCGGCAGCAGCAGCTGCAAGGGCTGCCAGGGATGACATGCGCCGGGCGGCGAGCGCGCTCCGGCAGGAGAGGCGTGTCCGCTCGCGCTTAGCCCAGGAGAGCCAGAAGGCCTCCCTGGCAGGACAGGCGCCCCGCTTCGACGACGAGACAGGCCAGGGCGGCGGAGTTGAGATTAGGGTTTAGCTTAGGGCTTAGGGTTTAGATTAGGGTTTAAATTTCAATCATTTAGTTTAAATTTGAATCGTTTAACTTCGAATCGATTAAATTTCATGTCGCTCGCAATGTTTTTTGAACGCCCCCGAGGTGTTCGACAATTTGCGCGCGTTTGGGGGTGGCCCTTTGGGGAGTACCGCTGTGGGCGACCTCTAAATGTTGCCCGGACACATGTCTGGCACCCCCAAAGGAGGCCCAATTGAGGGGTGCCAGACACACATTTGGAGGCCCCCGGTGGAGATGCTCTTACAGAGGCAACCTGCACGATGCCCGCCAGATCACGGTGAAGATTCTCAAGAACTGCAAAGGCAGTGACAAGGATTTCCTAAACGAGGTGGCGAGCATCGGTGGGATTTCTCATGTGAACGTCGCTCCTCTGCTTGGGTTCTGCTTGCAGGGCCCAACGAGAGCTCTGATATACGAGTACATGCCCAATGGCTCGCTTGAAAGCTATGCTCTCAACAGTGATGAGTCCATAGAGGAGAATTACTCGCTCTGGCTGTACTGGGAGAAGTTGTTCGACATTGCATTAGGCGTCGCGGGAGGGCTCGAGTACCTCCATGAAGAGATCACTCTCAACGGTGTGCATATCAGTATCAAGCCCCCGAACATCCTGCTGGATCAGGAGATGTGCCCAAAGATTTCTAATATCGGTGTGTCAAACCTCTGTTTGCCGAAGGAGAGTAAGACATATACGCACGTTGTGAGGAAGACAGATGGCTATGATGCACCTGAGGTAGTGTACAGGAAATTCGGACCTGTCACTAGCAAGTCTGATGTGTACAGCTATGGTGTGATAGTCCTTGAGATGGTGAGGGCAGAAAGGCACGTCAACAAGTCCTTCATCGTTCTCATCCCCAAGAAAGCTGGGGCCAACAAGCCGGACAACTTTAGACCCATTTCCCTGCAAAATTTTTGCCTCAAAGCTATCACCAAGTGCCTTACTTTTCGCCTCCGCCCCCTCCTTCCTAAGCTTGTGCACCCTGACCAAACTGGGTTCATTGCGGGTCGTTCCATCGCTGAGAACTTTGTCTATGCGGCTGACATCGTTCAATCCTGCCACAAGAGGGCGGCCCCTGCTGCTATTTTCAAGTTAGAGTTCCGCAAAGCCTTTGACTCTGTCAGTTGGGAAGCTCTAGACCAAATCCTCGAGGCTAAGGGTTTCTCTGAGCTCTGGAGGGCTTGGATCAAACACCTAAATCTTTCTAGCCAAACTGCGGTCCTTCTTAATGGCATCCCGGGAAGGTGGATTCAATGTCGATGGGGCCTTCGCCAAGGAGACCCGCTCTCCCCTTTCCTCTTTGACATTGTGGTTGATGTTCTGCAATAGCTTCTTCTGCAAGCTTCCAGGGAGGGGCTCCTTCTTCATCCGCTTGTTGACGATCTGCCTTGTCCTATCCTTCAGTACGCTGATGACACCCTCATCATCATTCGCGCCATTCCTGCACACGTCGCCAATCTCAAAAAGCTTCTCGATGACTTCTCGGCCGCTACTGGCATCTTGATCAACTTCCACAAAAGTACTTTCATCCCAATCAAAACTTCCCCGGCCCTTGCCGAATCCATGGCGGCCACCTTCGGGTGCGCTGTCTCCACCTTTCCTCAGACTTATCTTGGGCTTCCCCTGTCCCCTTACAATCTTCGGCTCTCCAATTTCTCTTCTATCATCTCTAAATGCGATATGCAGCTATCCGGGTGGCGTGGCCGGTCTCTGCCCATTGGGAGTCGCCTCATTATCATCAACTCTGTCATCACTGCCAAATTCGCGCATGCCATGGCGGCTGGTCTCCTCCCGCCTGGGGTCATTGAGGCCATCGACAGGAGACGTCGCGCCTTCCTCTGGACTGGGGATGAGACGTGTTCTGGCGGACACTGCAAAGTTGCTTGGGACGAGGTTTGCTCTCCTAAGGAGCTCGGTGGTCTAGGTGTTATCTCCATCGCTAAACAAAACTCCTCCCTTTTATCCAAATTTCTTTTAAAAATTCACTCTAATAATGACGCCCCCTGGATCCTTTGGTTCAAGCGACAATATGGTTGGTCGGGCAGCAATGATCTCGGAGCTTCCCACCATCTTCACTCCCCTATCTGGAAAAGTATCACTGCTGGCCTCTCTTCCTTTCATGATCTCTCCTCGGTCTCCATTGGAGATGGCACCAACACGGCCTTTTGGCTTGACCGGTGGCTTGGTCTCGCCCCTCTCTGCCAGAAATTCCCGGCTCTTTTCTCCCACACCACTCGCCCTCATGCCCATGTCCTCTTCGCCTTAGAGTCTGGCCTCTCACTTGTCCCTCGCCTTTCCCACCAAGCGGTTACAGAGTTAGCTAGCTTGGAGGCTGACCTTGCTTCCGTCACTCTGAACCCTGATGCACCGGATACCCGAGTCTGTCGGTACACAATGAAAACTATCTCGAATCGTATTTTCTATGCTAACTCTTTCAGGCACATGCTCGTGGATGAACTTGCGACTAAGGTTTGGAGAAGCTCGACACCTCTTAAGTGCAAGATCTTCAACTGGCTCACCCGCCGTCACCGCCTCTACACTAACGAGCGTCGCCACCGCCATCTCCTTGCTGCATCTCCATGTTGTCTCTCATGCGATGAAGTCGAAGACATTGATCACCTGCTGCTTCTGTGCCCCCGGGCGAAAGAGGTCTGGGACTCCTTCTTTCCGCCGGCTGATCACGGCCCCGTCTCCTCCATCCTCGAGCTTTGGGACTCCCGGTGCCGCAACCAAGCTGAAGCCACCATTTGCACGGCCATCTCTTGGTGCATTTGGAAACGACGCAACGCTCTCTCCTTCAACGCTATCGACGAGCCGCTCGCTGTTACCCGTCGGAGGTGCCTCGATGACCTTCGGTTGTGGGCTCACCGCTGCCACAACAACACCACCGCTCACCTCATTAGTAATTGGTGTATGCTATTTGAACCACCCTGAACTCAATTCGATGTATTCTTGTAATTCTGCTCTTGTACCCTGTACTCTTGCCGCTGCCCATGCGGTGATCATCTTTATATAAAAGTTCAGGCCGGCTCGAAGAGTCTGCCGTAGTTACAGTTCAAAAAAAAAGGCACGTCAAGGTTGGTGCTGACACTACCGGCAAGCATTTCGCCCAGTGGCTCCATGAGCACTTGGATCAATTCTGTGACAGTATTTCTGACGCCGGTGGTGACACGAGAGAGCTCGTAAGGAAGATGATCATAGTTGGACTATGGTGCACGCAGACAGCGGCTGCGAATCGGCCATCGATGAGCAGAGTGGTCGAGATGTTGGGAAGTAGCAGCATAGACCTGGACTTGCCAAGAATAACCTCTGAAGCGTAAAAGATATGTTGCAAACGTTGGTGTTCATATAATGGGATGTGGTGCGAGTATGCTGCCCACGAAAGAAAACCACACCTCTTCCCCTTCTTCTTCTTCTTCTTCTTCTTCTTCTTCTTCACTTTTGTGAGAAGTACACCTGCTTTTAGATTTTTACAGTGTTGGTTTTCTAGAGAGCACATGATAGAAGAACAGATGCAGTTTATGGTTACTTAATGTTGCAATTATGTCATGGTGCATCAGAAATTCAGAACCTGTTTAAGGAACTGAACTTGATATGATGCTCTGCTCGGCTGCTCCCTTCCATCTTTTGCAAGGTGATCACTGCATCTTTACACTTCTACACGATACAAAGTAAGATGAGAGACCCCGCAAAAGAGAAAGTAACATGAGGAACACAGTAAGCATGAAGACGAAGAACAACTTCCAGATTATCGAACTGCAACTTCGGAAGACAACGAGCAAAACGGAAGATACGATCACCAAACGCGTGCGCACACACAGGAAGCGCACGTATCTGATGGCATTGACTCAGGAAGCACGAAGAGCTAGTACTAACAAGGATGTGCTCTTAATCTTGATACAGCTGTTCTCTGAGGCGGCAGTCAGAAATGGAGAAAAACAGAAAGAAGGCAGATCGTGCTAGTAGCAATGTCTAGCATATGGCACTCAAGGGACCACCGCGCATTAGCACTTAGGAACTCGCAGGCGGCATGCGGCCGCAACCTTCTTGCTGTTGTGGGAGTTGATGTATCTACCCAGATATGGGTTCTTGCTGTACTCGCACAGGCACCGCCTCTGCTTCCGGAGCTTGGCGCAGCACGCTGCCGACGGGGGTGTGCCCATGAGGATCACCGGGACACACGGCCGTAGCGCCAGCGGGTCGCACTCCGCTCGCGCTGCTCTGGACGCCGTGCACACCGTGCCGGACGTGGCGAGGATGACCACAAGAAACAGCACGGCGCAAGACTTCATGGCTTCTCACGGATGGACGATGGTAGTGGTAGACTGGTACTGGAGGAGTGGTTCTGGGAGCTGAAAAGAGGGTGGTATTTGTAGCAGAGCATGGCGCACCTGTAGCCTGCTCTGGGACCGTGCCGGGTGCCGCCCGAAGCCCCGAATTTAGAATTGCACGGTTGCGGGAACGATAGAGCACGTTCGTGAGCACAAGTTCCTGGGGCTCAAATGTTGCTCCGGAGTTCGTGTAGCGTGATTTAGACTGCACATCCACACTAGTCTCTAAGCCTTTTACCTAGTTAGCAGTTTGCTTCTTCCCTAAACAACCCCTAATCCATCTCCTCGCGTGACCCGGAATCACGCCCAAGACAACTCCGGCAGCCCGGCTGTATGGTGAGACCAGACTCTTCTGCCAGGGTTCTTTTTCATGACCTGCAGATCGACCACAACCACAACGGCTCATTGCCGGTGGTGCCAGAGCCATATGTTACCACTGCTGCCACAGTCAGCAATGAAACAAGAAAACTAATGGTTAACATGACGCAATGAGCGTAAGACATGGATGTGTTTGCCAGTTCACGCCCAGAATCCCACTGATCTTGTACCGCCACAAGCTTCTGGCATAAACTAATGGTTAACAACTAAACTTGCGTATAGGCTCTAACCAAGAAAACACCTGGTTGAAGCAACTCATGCCCCGCATTCGTTTATTCCCCTCCATGGCTCAACCTCCTCTATGCCAAGCTATCCTTTCCTTGTCAACGTAGACTCCCTTAGACATCATACTAGCATTTTAGGTGCCTATAAAGATGATATGTCTGTAACTTCACAAATCAGACATAACACGGGTCAACATCCAAAGCACAAGTCCGGCTGAAGCCATGCCTCCTCATGTCCCTAGCAATCCTGACCACGGACCACATGTGGCAAGGCCATACCACAGGCACAAGTCAATCCATCGGCTTCTGGGTGGAGGGAAAGGTATGATGTTCTTGCTTTGTTTCTAGGCAATTACCCCACATTATCTGCAGTACCTCGTTCTCTCTAAGCTGATGTAGTTGTGGACTGCATTGTTTTGGGGTTGTGCAGCTGCTGACGTTCTGCTGTGGAAGAACAGGAACTTATCTGCTGGAGTTCTTGCCGGGGCCACGTTGGTATGGTTCCTCTTCGACGTGGTTGAATACAATATAGTTCCGCTCCTTTGCCAGATTGCCATCTTTGCCATGCTTGTGATCTTCATTGCGTCAAATGCTGCACCACTCTTCGACAGGTATGGCTTCTTTTTTCCCTGCGCAGGGGATATTGGGGTATTTAGTTTTAAAAGGCATTTCAAATCAGCTTCTTTTTTCCCTGCGCAGGGGATATTGGGGTATTTAGTTTTAAAAGGCATTTCAAATCATGACTTCAAGGGAGTGGAACTCAATTGACCAGTTTCAACTCGCAGAGACCCACCAAGGATTCCACAAGTTGTAATCTCTGAACATTCCTTCAGAGAAATGGCCTTGGCTGTTCGTTACAAACTGGCAAATGCTGTATCTCTTCTTTATGATATCGCATGTGGAAAGGATCTGAAGAAATTCCTAATGGTACGGAACCAACTTCTTGGCTATCTTTGATAAGAAAAGAAAAATTGTGTGACAGCTTGTTCCACCAATATGGATTAACACGGAACTCCTTAAGAGATCTTAAGAATCACAACCACAGAGGCACAAACATGACACACTGCTCGATATGACGTTTAGTCAGTAATGATACCATTATTTGCTATCGCTGCTCAACTTAAACCCGTACTAACATTCAAATTGTCTTTTATTGTTAATGTAGTAGGATCATTGCTGGTGTTGTCAGTGATTGGAGGTTCTTGCAGCTTCACAAGCCTACTCTATCTTGGTAAGTAGAATGGAAAATGGTCAGCAAAACAAAATACAACAAGGTAGAACTAAGAACTTCAGAAAGCATACTGGGAGAACACATTAATCAATCTAGTCACATAAAACAATATAAACTAAATCTCCATATGATGTAACAAGTATGTCTCCCATAAAAAAATGTAACAACTATGTCTTTCTTACTTCCACAGGGTTCTTGTGCGCACACACTTTGCCAGTGGTGTACCAACAATATGAGATAGAAGTGGATCATCTTGTTGCAAGGGGTGGCCAAGACATCAAGAAGTTCTACGAGAAGATCGATTCAAACTTTCTCAATAAAATACCAAGAGGGCCTGTCAAGTCAAAATACAGATAAAATATAGTGCATGAAGCTGTCAGCACATATTAACGATCCCTCCCCAGTTACTGACCGGGGTAGATTTCAAGAAATATGAACCTGCTCAAAGAACAAAAATGATTGAATGAACCCAGTACCAGATAAGCGAAGCAGATGAAACTCTGGCTGTGAGTTCAGACCTGACTGCTAGCATCCAGATGTGTGTTACCTGTTAATGTATACTACAAGCTTATTTTCATCAGCTACGCAATCAATATGAGAAGAGCTCTTATGCTATAATCTTAAACGAAGTATGTCACTATCAAGACTTCAATGTGTTTTTTTCCAATTGTGACACTGATGAGGCTGTACATGTATGACACGTGAAATTGTCCAATAAGGTAACAGCATACCCAAAAAGGCACACGCAAAATTACAAGATTAAGGTTTAAGTATAATAATTACACGACTTTCCAAGAAAACAGGACATTCATTGCCTCCTGATCTGTGACACCAATGGTTTGTATTTTAGTTTTACTAACATTCACATTAAAAATATTTACATAACAAAAAACTATGACACCAAACACTGCCATGGCTATTTGCAAAGATTCGCTCAAGAAACAAACATCCTGTATCTGCTGTAGAGCAGGAGCATGTTGTGACACATCAGAGCCCTTGGCTTTTTCTTAATTCAGTAGATGAAATGTCCATGCGGAACTTCTCCTCTGGTATACAGATAAACATGTCCTTCAACTCTCTTGGAATGTCTAAATCTTCAAGGACCTTCAAAACGAATAGCGAAGTCCTTGATAAGACAAAGAATTTCAATGCATGTCAAACAAAACATCAAGGTACATTCATACCTTGAAAACTCCTTCGATCTCTCGACCACCAACAAGAAATGTTGTGCCAGTGTTTTTACATTCAAGAAGAATCTTCAGCATTCTGTTGTTGTCACTTCCATAATACTTAGGCTGACATGAGTAAACTTCATTCAGTTTTGGGGAAAAAATTACTTAATTGTTGAACGTTTGCTTGAAAATAATTCCAGTAACAGAACCTGAGAATTATAATGACTTACCCAAATGTATCCTAACTAACAAATTGTTTATGCTTCTAACTTAATTAGCGGATTATTGCTGGATTAAATCAGCTGCACGTGAATTCACTTGTTAAGGTTACACTAATGCTGCAACGATGCAAGGTGCCTAGCTAGATGTACTCGCATAAGAAAAGGCATCCTTTTGGAGTCCCATAACTCCTTTTCCTAACATTTTTGCTAGGGGTGTCATTTGTAGACATTGATAATGTTAATGTCGAGTTGAGCAGTTGGTTCTTTCCCTTAACCATGCCATAAATGGTCTGATTCCTTTCATATAACTAAAGGAAAATATCACAGTTCATATTTAAAGCATAAGCTGGTAAGAAACAAAAAGAAGTTAGGGAATGGGATATGCTACAAAAAGCATTCCATTATCAATTATTATGTAATGAAAAAATAAAACATTTGCCATCAAAGCTAGCACTCTTGCCCACAAAGCAAACAAACTGCTCGGTAAACAAACGTGGTAAACAACGTTAACCTCCAGCAAACTTACATTAACAAGTCTCACTGCAGTGTCTGCGCCAATTATAAAAGCACTGCCTGGGAAAATTTCTGCTTTCTTGTAGAAGTACGGTTGGTTAGATACAATCACATTCTTCCCTGCAACAGAAAGAACAGCATAGTCACTGATTAATTGGATGAGTCTCCCCCTACAGATAAATAGAGTTTTAACTTGCTACACGAAGCCAAAGAAACATTAGTAGTACATGGTGATTGGCGAGAAACGGAACATGACTTTCAGTAAATCTAAAATGGTGTCATGTTCCAGCTGCCAACAATTATCTCATAGTCGATACAAGTATACAACTACAGTCTGGGCAGATCTGTATTCACAGAAAATTTGAATAAAATGATATATCAGCCAAGATGACTGCATGAGTGAATGGTGGGACAAAAATCCAATGTTCTTGTAACCTCAAACTAAAGCACATTTAAAAGACTAATCCAATAATAGCTCTAGGGGCATAGCAAAATGGAGGGCATGTCAAACGATAAATAAAAACGAAGTATGATCTTAGTATGTAGCACTATAGTAGTGGGTAATACTCGTACCCGCTTTTCTGAACTGTTCAACACGGCGCTTAATTTCTGCGATAGATAGTGGGGGTTTGTCCGCATTGATTGCTGATATCTCAAAGCACGGAAATCCATCATCACACATGCTGTAATAAGCGGATTCGTGAATGAAAAGGTCAAGTTACACTTTTGGGGCTTCAACAAAAACAAGGTTTATAATGGATTCATGTGCACATTTGTTACATAAACAGCTATAAAAATGATGCCACACTACCAGTTTCCAATGCAAGTCACTTTTGTAAAAAAAACAAAAAAAAAACATCTCAACAAAGCATATTTCACGACCCATTACTTCGTAGCCATTTTAAAATATTCTCACCCTTTATTTTTTGGATGAAAAATTGTGCAAATATTTGACTTGATCATATCTCAACGTCTAGAACATAGTATATTTCTACACACATTAGTTTGTGGGAAATTTTATACAATTCTTACTTGCTAAAATTTAGGATGAGAAAATTTAGTTGTTTAAATATTTGATGTGATCATATCTCACCTTGATGCAACTTCTAACAACCTAAGGTGGCCATCATGCAAGGGGTTGAATGAACCAGGTAGAATTAGTTTCCTGTCAAAATTCTTTCCCGTTTGATCTACAATTGAGAATTGACAGAAACTAATATGATTTAAGAATGAAAATGAAAGAATTCTAGCATGAAAAACAGAACGACTTCAAGTGCCAGAATATACCAGCAAAGTGGTATACTTTCATGCAGACTTGACCATCAATAACTTGCTGGAGCTCATGGTCTTCATCAAACTGTTCCACGCTTTCTTTTGGAATTTCAGGTTCCTGAACGTCTGACTGAATGGTTGCAGAAACTCTACATGCGTCTGCGATTGCCTGCACCACAGTAAATTCCTATAAGGGATAGTTAAATGGGAATGTCATTTAACAAAATGTACTGTTAGTCCTGACATAATGATCACCCGCGCAGGATTGGTTGTTCGTAATCTCTAATTTTAAATTTCTGATGCCTAACTCAGCTGATGTACCAGTGAGAACTATATATAACAAACCTTGAGCACAAAATAGCTTGAAACCTTGTCCTCCTCCTCTCTACTCCGCAAACCCTACATTAAAATGCTCTAAAAGTTAATACACTGTGCAGTAAAGTGCGCCACAATGTGAAAATGCTGAGAACCACAGCATACTCATGGAATTAACTCCCAGGGAAATGTTTTGTTAAGACTTAATAAATAAAGAGTATTGGCGGTACCTTAGACAACCTTACATGTGATGTCCTGAGGCAGTTTTGTGTCCGCGTCGACACATAGAACCTATTTGAACGAGTTCCAAATATTATATAAAGTGCAATAAATAATAGGCTTAACAAACATAGATGTTATTATCATAAAGAAGGGGACAGGTCCAGTGCACGCCAAAAGCTTGAAATTTAAGTAATACTACTAGAACATGCTTACAGGCTCCTATGCCTTAGAAGCTAGAGCAGCAAAGCTCTAAATTTCATAGGCACGCTAAATCCTACAGAAGCAAGTGGTTCATTCATATCAATAAGAGGAGCATGTACGTAGCTTATCTAGTCATGTATGATAATATCACATGCTATGTCGACATGCTAGCCAGTATGATCACTGCTCTAATTTGATAAGTATTGATGTTTTAGACTTGTTATCACTTAATTAACTCCAATAACTTGATAAGTTTTGGGTTAGCTACTGTAAACACTACAAGGAATAACTATAAAATCTTTGGTAATTCCATTTTCCTCGAACTATTCTTAGTTAGTTAAGGTGTAAGGGGAGTGAGAGATATATACCTGTGGTCACCCTGTTTTGGGTGTGAGCTAGCGAGTGACCCAGTAAAGCCAACGCCCATTACTTGTACACCTGTCAGTATTCTCGCTCAATTACTTCATTTTTTAGACACCAAAGATAATATTAAGTGCAGAAGACTGTATGCTCATGTGCAGAATGATCCACCGATCCAGGTTAGAGAAGGCACCAGCTGACCTGGTCCAGAAAGCTTGAGGGCACGGTTGAACGCGGCCAGCGCCATGTCCTCTGCGGCCTGCTTGCTTGTAAATTGCAGTGGCAACTGAACATCAAAGTGTGGTCAGTGTCTAGCGCGTGGCTCCAAAGTCCACACAAGGACGAATCTGCGAGTGCCCGAGCAGAGGGATTCGGTCGATTCGAGTGCCGGTGCGCTTTACCTTGCCGAGTAGCTGGACCATGGAGGTCCTGGAGTAGGGCACGACGACCTCGAGGACGCTGCCTGACGCGCCGGGCACGGAGAGGAGCCAGCCGAGCGCCTGCGGCAGCCGATGTGTCAGAATTACAGCAGAGAGATGGCACGGCGGAGGGAGCGGAGGACGGGGGCGGGGTGGTGGCCGGTACCTGGGAGGCCCCGCCGGTGAGGTAGATGACGGCTTGGGCGCGAGACGAGTAGATGGCCTCCACCACGGCGCGGACCCAAGTCTCCATCGGTTTCTCCTCGTCTCCCGGAGGACGGGAACAGCTCGTCCTGTTCCTGATAGAACAGAGGCGCGTCTGGTCCATGTGAGCTTGGTTGCGTGCCAGATTTAGGGATTCATACTTTTGAGTGCAGCAAACAAACTGGAAAATTCAATGATGTTTGCTAAGACTTTTAATTTGAAAAGTTTGTAGGTTTCCAAAATTGAGATTCATGTTTGCCTTCAATATACATTAGAAATTTAAAGAGATTTAGAGATTAATGTTCCACGTATGAATTAACTAGGTACAAAGTTCCGACATTAGACGTCGAACCTCGCTTAAAACAATATCTCCAATGGTGGAGGCGCACGGGTCAGAATAAATAATCGGAAATGATTAAATAAACAACAAACAGTGTGACGAGCCGTTCTATGAAAATTGAATGTACATGTATACTTTGGAATAACATTCTTTGCCAATATGTATGATATATACGCTTGGTTCTGTACAAATATAAGCACGTAATTCATACATAATTACATGATTAGATTACAATTAAGTTTAGTTACAGAAGTAACCACTGATGTGTATATTTGCGTATTTGTATATTTACATTGCACAAGAGCCAAGCACCTGCATAGTTTGGAGGTTCAAACTTTCACCAGTGGCAGTTGGGTGCATGAGTCTGCCCTATGCAGTATGCACTATTGGGGTTGTACATTTTGTTGCTTGGCACATGATTTTTGGTAAGCCAAGACGCTGCAATCTTATTGGGAAAATGTGGTTGAACACTGAACCATTTTAGGCATAATTTGTTTCCAGCACCTCCCATTCGTCGTCGTCCGAATATGTGGTATGGTCGTTAGCAAGACTCCTTGTAATCTCCTCCTGAGGCAGATCATATATGTTCTTGCCGTTCCCCATAGTCCCTTCTGTATCAACAAATGCACTCTTGCAATCATCCTTGTGGTAAGAACTATCTGAGGAGCTGGTTATCACCAAGGCTGATTTGGGCCTGCTTCCATGGGTTCTCTCTTTCATTGCCACAACATTTGCATGGATGCTTGACATTTCCCCTCTACAAAAGTAAAACAAGGGCATTCATATTCTAAAGTTATACTGTATTTTGTCCGTATTAAATTGGATACTACTAGACCTTAAAAGTCAAAATGTGGTGCTTGCACGATTTCGTAAATTATACACGTCAGCAAATGTGTATGAATGAGCAGCAGGACTATATATATTTCTGGGAGAGTCTTAACATACTGCATGATATCGATGAGGTGACCCTGGTCCAACAATAATCCTCTCAACTGCAACAAGAAAAGGGAAAAGCCATTAATACAAAGTATGCAAGAAGAGCAATGATCTATGTGTGTGTGAAACAGAAGTGTGTAGAAGAAACAGTAACATCTACAGGCTAAATTTGTCTGGAATCTGCTGCTATTACCAAAATGTTTTCTTCTGCTTCCTTTTGGAGCTTTCTTGACTCCTCCATTATGCTCCCCATTGTAGCTTCCTTCTCTTTACGCACCAACAGAGCTAATTTCTCTTCTTGAATAATGTTCTCCATTGCCGTAGCTTCTTCTTCCATCGAAGTTGCTAGACGTGCATCTAGTTCACATTTAATCTGCATGCTTGGATATGAAAAAAAAAAACTATTACCAACTTCTACATCGCAAAATATTAGCATCCTTGTTCAATGTTATTAAGTCGGACACTTCGCTCTTAATTAAGTTCAGTTGTTACCTCCTCAACAGCTGTAAGTGCTTCATCTCTTTGAGCAGACAATTTGGTAAGTCGAGACTGAAGGTCTTGAGTTAGAGCCACCAACGAACATTTTTCTTCGCGCACTGCTTGAGCTTGCTATTTGGGAATAAATATGTAAGCCTCATTTTCAATACATATGAACATACCATAGCATTAAGAACATGACTACCTTATCATTTGACTCTTTCGAGTTTTCAATTAGCTGATTAAAGTGCTCTACCATGGCAAGAAATTTTTGATGTGCCTTGTATGCATTTTGTTTTGCTAGTCGAGATTTTTCTTCCTGAAGCTCCACCTCTTTCATCTTCATGATTGTTGATTCATACAAAGAAGTCAATAATTCCTGCAATGAGCTTTCTGTGAATTTTCTACAAATAAATAATCAAATGATTGTTTGTGTTTATATGTTACAGAATAAATTAGATGTTACTGGAAACAATGGTCTCAAAATTTGTCAAATGTTGGCTTACCAAGTATTATTAAATTCAGTCTCGGAACAGTTGACAAATATTGTCTAGGAATTTTTTACATTAAAACCTAGCAGGCCCTACATGTTTCTCAATTTGCTTCAATGTATCATCTTAATGCTTTCAAGTGGGGAAAAAGAGAGAAATTTCCGGCTGCATGCATGAAAATTTCTGAAATCGGATAAAACTTAACATTTTAAGTAAATATAACTAGATAACTGAAAGTGTTTCCAAAATTAAGGATAGGGATTAATATCAAAATACGATAACACTAAGAATATGACTGAAATCAAGAGTAATTCCATGACTTGGTTTTGTACCGTACTTAAAATAATAAGCAGGTAAGATATGTATCTACTGATTAGGATCTTATAAAATGGTTTATCAGCAAGTGGATGTTTCATTTAACTTGCTAAGGAGATATTCTAGTCATTCTACAATTACCTTGCTTTCAGTGATATCAGAAATATTCTTGTTTATATCGTTGATATGATATGAATGAGTAGAGATATCGAGAAATCCCTCACTTTTATTTGCACCAGGCAACTTCCATTCTTCATTAGGCCGAGATGCGTCAAGCTCAACAATCGGGCATACAAAGTGTTTATCATCATTGAAATTGCATGTACTAGTAAGAGCTCCACAATTATTGAAATGTATTAAAGTTAGCTCTTCATTATGAACTGTCTCGGAACCAACCATTTCATGCAGTGAGTTATCGATGATTTTGGATGAGGCAAATAAGTCAAGCAACTTGTGTTGATCATCTAGTTTGTACAAAGACTGCTCATTTTCATCCTTCCCAGGAAAATTCGAAGGTACTTGTGTTGTCTTGTCAACTGTGCATAATTCGCCAAATATATTGTGGAAGCTACCATCGTCTGCCAACTTGTGGAGTTCCGGCGAATTTTTTGCAGCACAGAGCACGCCCCACTGTTTTCCAGCATTATCGATAGTTTCAAACAAAACTTGCAAGTCATAATTGTCCTTTGGTTTGGACAGTGTATGGACAGTTGCAGCATCCGGCAAGTTCTTTGATGTCTGTTTGTCTTCCTCCGAGTGAAAATTCACAAACAAGGTTTCCAAGTAACAGCTATCTTCTGATTTGGCGATATCATGTTTACTTTCATTACAAAGTTCCAGAGGCATTTGCCCTTCATGTTTCACTGCACAATCTGAAGAGCTCTCCATAAATAATGGCAATATACTCCCAGAAGAGGCAAACAAATCTGACAGCCTATAATTATTGTTATAATGCTTGGAGTTGCCTACATTTTCAGTCTCTGGAGTCCTTTTATCCTTTTCATATGCACAATTATCATTACATCCTCCTGAAGCAGACTGCTCATCGTCTATCATATGTGGCTCCGTTGCAGATGCCGGTGATGATCCAACCTGAGCATAATGCTCCTGAAAAAGGCTGTTCATTGCTGTTGTAGGAGCTCTTGTTTCATTTACAACCACCTTATCCTCAATCTGGGAACATTTTTCTATATTGTTGTTGCTGCAGAATTGTCCATCATACTCTGAAAATGGATTATATTTGCCAACAGTGGCACTGTTCTCAGCTGACGTACCAAATAGGACACTAGCATCCTCTTTAGCTGCTAGATCCACTACCGAGATCCTTCCAGAGTGTAAGTTAGGCTTCTTGGCTAATAATATTTTAAAACAAATAAGCATGAGAGTGAAGGCCCGTTGAATAAACAACTAGCAGATGCAGCTATTTGATTGTTATAAGTAGTTTTCACTTTCCAGTTATTGGGTGAAAACAAACATAGCAAAAAAAAAAAAAAATTGGACGAAAAGGCAGGGGCCTGCTTTTCTTATTTCAATAGAAGAGAAGTACAAGATGTACAAGTAACCGAAAGTAAAGACGAGCTAAGCTAGCTAGCACTAGAAAGAAAAACAGCAGTGCAGTAAAAGGAACACAAGGGGGAAACAAACATAGCAATGCTCACAAAAAATGCATAGGGCGCAAGACATAGTGCACAAATTACTTACAATCAGTATGATCGTGTTCGGCATAATCATTATCTTGGAGAGTAAAATGTGCTTCAGTAGGTTCGCTTACTGCTGGAAGGACATCGGAAAAAACAAATTCAACAGCTGCATCGACATCAGAGGAATATTGGCTGGCTACAGCCTTCAGTATTCGAAGATCAACCTGTAACACAAATGCAAAAGCAAGAATTTTGTTATCTCAATGTGTGGTTCTACGCATGCTAGCGTTGCTTGCAGAAATACAGTGCAAGCTGCTTGAGGTGGTTCAGGTACTGAATGAACTCAGCCTTCAAAGATGAAGTAGAACTAATTTGGCAAGGAAAACACTACTGAAGCTGGGCTGATACGATGGTGTCAGCATTTTACTTAGCTGCTGGCTCCTTGCTACTTCCATTTCTTTTATTTCCCTATATTTTGCACCAGCAGACCTACTTCCGGTGCTCCTTCTGCATATATGTATATTGTTTGCAGCATCTAGCAACGCTCCTTCTCTGAATAGAATATTCTCTCATAATAGTATTATCCTTTATTTGGCTTAAACCGGAAATTTACCTGCCCTTGAGAAAAACTGAAAACAGCCTATTAATAGATATATATCCTGCAAATTTCATCAGAGCCTTTAACAGTTCAGTGGCAACCTATGGTGACGCCTTCTACTCCGTAGGAGCTAGAGCGACCAGGAAATTTTAAAATGCAAGAGGGGAACAAAGAAATCTATCCAGGTAGACTTTTCCCCTGTAACCTAGAGGAATTACTGCTTTCTTTGCAACATATTACAAAGAATAAATTAGCCTGGCGGTGAACAAAAGGAGCTGCGCATGAATCTGAGGAGCCAGCCAATCCAATCCAATCCGTACCTGTGGGAAAACCTCTCGCAGGGCGTAGAAAACCTGCTTGAATGCCATCTCCGACGCCTCCGGAAGTAAAAAGGGGGATGGATTTTTGGTCAAGAAGGGGAACGAGACGAAGGCTGGGGAGTGGAGAAAACCAGTGTGTGTGAGTCAGAGACAGAGAAGAGTCGGAGAGGGGTTGATGGAAAGAACTCGTCGGAGAAGGGTGGGGAAAAGCTCGGACAGAGACGCGTCAATTACTGGCAAATATTTCGGGTATGGCAGCTGGGGCCGAGGGTCATGGGGCCATACGGTCAGTGAGCATAATGTCGCACGGGTTAGCTTAACCACCGGGGACTATGCTTGGCTCCAGCCTTCCAGGGATGCGAGATCGCTGTCCCGGCCTCTTGCACGGACGCATGGTGGGGACCTCTGCCGACGGGAGGCCGTTGGCACGTCAAATTTCAGTGTGGTCCACCCACTCGTCCGAGACCTATGACACGTGTGCGCGCGCTTGTGTGAGTTGACTCCATCCGCAAGCTCTATCCAGACTTTGCACAAAGTATCTCAATACACTATGGAACCATACCCGGAAGTAATACAGTATAATTCTATTATTCTGAATATAATATTATTTGTCGACTCGTGTATGTAGATTTCTCCCACCTATCTCTTCTGAGTAGACAATCCATCTCACAAAAAAAGTCAGACGAAGCCTGGTCGTCTCCCCTCCCGTTCCCTGTAGCGGTGAGAGGCGATTTTTAGATCTCCCCGTCAGTTCCACCTTCTCACCGCAGATCCGCCGGATCCCTCGCCCTCCGACGGCCGCTCCGGCGGCGGGAGGGTGGGGGATCCCCGCCTCTCGGTTGTACATAGGGTAGGTTCTTTTGGGGCTCCAGCCGGCGGCGCCGTGGAGGCGGTGGGGTCGCCGGTGCTATTTTTGCTGCAGGCTCGCGTCCTCTCCGGCGGCGGTGCTCGGTGGAGCGCTGTGGTGGCGTGCCTGCTACTCTGGCGGCTGCGGATCGGTGGATCCACGCCATGCGTCGATCCTCCGTCAGATCCAGCGCTGCGGTCTCCGTGCAGGCGGTGGATCTGGCCACCTCCGGTGGAGGTGGGGCGGTGCTGGCCCCAGATCCGGCGCGGGTGGAGCTCGGGGTCCGTGGCCCCGGCCGACGGGCGTTCATCGACTATGGATCCAGCTCTGCGGAGCTGGTGCTTGTAGCGGCTCTCAGACGCCTCCGGGCTAGAAGCTCCTCCGCTCCAGCGTGCAGGTCTCCGGGCTGCTGCGTTCTTCGTCGCCTCCGGTGGTGGAGCTCGTGCTGGCGGGGTTTCCTCGTTGCGGTCGACGGCATGCCACGGCAGTGTTGCCTCTGTTTCCTCCTTCTTTTTCCTCGTGTATTTGGCCTTGTACTTGTTCTTTTCGTATGAATACTACTATGGAAAACGCAAAAAAAAAGACAATCCATCTCACCCCTCTCTCTCATCATCCTGTTGAGTTTTTGCAACGTTTGCAAGGTTTTCCCAAATTCATTTTCACATTGCTAACTCATCTTCTGAATCATCATCTTATGTGGCTTCATTATGAACCTGATTAGAGCATGAGTTGAAGGAGTATTTTCACTTCATCAAGGGTACATTTTGAGCCGAGTCGACACAACATGCACCCCGCCACTTCTTGCTGCAACATGGATGTGGTTCGTGTCAGTGGCGGACGCAGGAAAAAATTGGAGGGTGGGCACACTCCACAAAAAGTTGGCAAATGACAAAATAAACAACAAATTGATTCATGACAATGTAGATTAATACATATTTCTCAAAGTTGTGTGATTCCAATGCAAAATAGTTCGAACACATACATAAAGTATTACATGATAAAAGATAGCATAAATAGAAGATTACATCACTTTGATTTTTTCTAACTCTAAGTTCTCGCATTGCCATGAAAGTTTCAACAATCACATCTTCACTTACTTTCAAAAACATGTCTCGCTCAACAAATGTCACTAAGCAATGGTTCAAGAGCTTATCACCCATGCTATTTCTCATCTTATTCTTCACAAAACTCATGGAAGAAAATATTCTTTCAACAAACGCCGTTGCCACCGGTAAGATCAATATCAATTTGAGAAGTAAGTAGACCAAATCATAAACAAGATGCTTTTTGGTTTCAACAAGCATAGTAGAGAGCTCACCAAGATGATTCACACATTTAAACCTATCATCTTTTCACATATCATCAATAAAGGTTTCAAGTTGGAACTCAAGTCTTATCAACTCCACACTTGATATGTCATTGGGATAGAATTGGGCAAGCCGCATTACCTTTTGTGCATCATAAGAAGCAAATGAATTTGATGGATTCATAGCCGACATGCAAATAAGCAACTCCATATTAACCTCATCAAACCGATTGTCAAGCTCTTGAATAATTTGATCAAGGACGCCAAGAAATACTTCTCTACTATAACGATCATCATTTGTTTGTTTTTCATAATACCGATGTGATCTTCCATGAGCCACATATTGATCATCCGGTGATGGAACTTCAATGCCATGTTTGTTGCAAAACAACGTCACCTTTGCAAGAAATCCTTCCCATCCATGAGACCTCATACGACGAAGTTTATTCTTTGCCAACGCAATAAGAGCCATTGCATTAACAATATCTTGATCTTTCTTTTGCAAAGCTTGAGACAAATCATGTGTGTACCCAAGAATAACAAGCATCAAGTTAAGATTGAAAACAAAGTCAAATGATTCAAAGGCTTGAGCCACTCCACGTATTCTTGTCCACTCACCCTTTTGTGAAGGATCTTTTCCAATCCTCACAAGTACTTCAACAATTGTGGGGTACATATCAACAATGTTGCAAATAGTTCTAAAATGAGAGCCCCATCGAGTATCACCGGGTCTAGATAAACCCATTTCTTGATTCAATCCACTTCCACTTTCTATTTCACCCATTTCAAGTGCTTCCAAGAGTTTTTGAGCTCTCACATCTCGAAGCATATCATGACGCTTGCAAGAAACTCCAATAATATTGAACAAGTAAGAAACATGATAAAAAAAACCATTGACACGCTTCATTATCCTTTGCCACGGTAATAAGAACCAATTGAAGTTGATGTGCAAAGCAATGGACATAATAAGCACATGGTGACTCTTTCATGATCAATGTTTTCAATCCCTTAATCTCCCCTTTCATGTTGCTAGCCCCATCATATCCTTGCCCACGAATTTGAGTGAGAGTCAAACCATTATCTTTTAGCAAGGCTAGAATTGCAACCTTAAGTGACATAGAAGTAGTATCGGAAACATGCACTACTCCAAGAAACCTCTCACACACTTTTCCAAATTTATCAACATAACGAACACAAAGAGCAAGTTGCTCTTTGTGAGACATATCACTTGACTCATCGGCTAGAATTGCATAGTGGTCCATGCCAATATCTTCAATAATTAGTTTAGTAGTTTCTTCCGCACAACATTTAATAATGTCACGTTGTATCCCCGGACTATTCAAGATGCAATTTCCGGGAGCATTCTTCAAAACAACCTTATCAACCTCTTCATCATTTAAACCAAGCCATTGTAGAAGCTCAAGAAAGTTACCCTTGTTGGTTGATTCTTCACTCTCATCATGTCCACGGAATGCCAATCCTTGATTTAAAAGATACCTCAAGCATCGAAGGGAATAAGTGAGCCTTTTCTTGTAAAGAAGTAGATCCTTCTTGCACACCTTCACAATAACATTATCAATCTTGGTGTTCGGTGCGACAAATAAGTTGTACTTCTCTTGAGCTTGGTTGTGAATGCTAGAGACACCACCCACATGTTTCTTAAATGCTTCGGGTCTTTTCCAATCTCTATAACCATCGGCAACAAAGACATCTCCTCCGGGACCCCCATTAGTTCTTCCTTTGAACAAATAACACACAAAGCAAAAAGCCGCATCCTTTCCGATACTATATTCTAGCCAATTGTACTTCATAAACAAAGCACATGTGAAGGATCGGTTTCTACCATATATATCATGTGAAGGAAAAGCATGCTCATATGGTTGGCATGGACCTTTTAATATATATCCTCTTCGAACATCATCTTGATCATTCACATCATATCTTGTTATAGGAATTCTTTCACCCGGATCATGTGGAAGGAAGTGAGAATCATATGTCCTTGTAGACGGTTGTTGGGGTGATGGTGGATTTGATATAGTCTCTTCCATCTCCGTTTCACTCTCAAACTCGGAATTGGATTGGATCGGAGGTGCGGAATCAATACACACCAACGCAAGCCCACTATCTTCAATGTGTAAATCATCTACCACCATCTTCTTTGCTTCATGTTTTCGAAAAAGAGACGCAATATCGCTATTTCTCTTCTTCATGTTGAATTCTACAATTAGAAGAAAATTGAATAAACAACACATACAATTAATAGGTTGCTAGTTGGAGACACAAATTGTCAATTTCCACAATATATAGCAAATTGTGGTTCTTTGGTTCAGTTCTGTAGTTCCACAATATATAGCAAATATATAGCAAATTGTGGTTCTAGCAGAAAAAATTATGTTAATCTACTACTGCCGCACTGCAAACAACATACAGGAATAGGGTATCTAATATCAGTTTCCATGCAGGAAACAACATACAGGAAAATCAGTGTAATCGCAAGCATCAAAATATAGGAGGATAATTTCAGGCTTTCAGCTACCTTTGGAGAAGCTCGGGTGGGGGTGGCCGACGGTGGGTGTGCTGCCGCTTGCAGCGGCGGCCGGCAGCGGGAGAGCCAAGCAGTCGGCTCGGCGCCTCGGCGGGGGTCGTCCGGTGGCGGCCCAGATCAAGATCGAAGAGCGGGGGTCGGGGGATCCTGCGGCGTGGCGTCGTCCGGATGACCGGATGCGGGGGAGCCGACAGCGGGAGTCCTCCGGCAGCAGTCCGGCGGCGGGGGAGCCGGCAGGCAGCACCGCAGCAGGCCAGCAGCAGAGCTCGCGCTAGGTCGTCCTCGCCATGGCGCCTCGACGCCTCGTCCTCTCGCTGTCCGCTCGTGAGTCATTTTTTTCTGAATATCTAGGGCAGACGGGTAGTTCTGATCTGGGGGAGTCGGGTTTTTTTCCAAAATTCTGGGTGGGCCACGGCCCACCCGGCCCACCCGCTGCATCCGCCACTGGTTCGTGTTTGTGTTGCCAGCATGTTCATACGAATTTGAGCTCGAACCAATAGATTTGAAACGGCAAAGAGTTTCGGCTCTGTTTTACTTCATGCCTACACGTGAACAAGTGGATATGGGGAAATCCTAACTAATATGGACTAAACACAAACCAAGGCACAAAGAAAACTTTAAAGTTAACGAGACAAGTGAACTACCATCTTTTCTCTCCTCGTTGATATATCTCTAAATCATGCAACTAGACGAAACAACAATGATATAATCTATCATATGAGGTAAAGAAGCAAATCAAGATATATACAAATAAGTAAGGATTTTTCGAATAAGCACGCAATAGACGTGGAGATTTATCCCAAAATTCACTTTCAAGGGAAGCTAGTATCCATAAAGAGGTGTGGACTACTAGCGCTAAGTTGACGAGGGAATAACTCCCCGGCAACAGCACCAGAAACAATGCTTGTACCTCACACGTCAGTTGGGAACCCCAAGAGGAAGGTATGATGAGTGTAGCAGCAAGTTTTCCCTCAGTATGAAACCAAGGTTTAATCGAACCAGTAGGAAAACGAGGTTTGCTTCGAAGGTGTTGGTGAAGGAGTGTAGTGCGGCGCAACACCAGGGATTCCGGTGCCAACGTGAAACCTGCACAACATAATCAAATTACTTTGCCCCAACTTAACAGTGAGGTTGTCAATCTCACCGGCTTGCTGAAAACAAAGGGTTAAACGTATCGAATGGAAGATGATGTTTGTTTGCATAAAACAGTAGAGAACAATGATTGCAGTAGACTGTATTTCAGATGTAAAAGAATGGACCGGGGTCCACAGTTCACTAGTGGTGTCTCTCCAATAAGATAACTAACATGCTGGGTAAACAAATTACAGCTGGGCAATTGACAATTGATAAGTGCATATAACATGCATGTGTGAGCTGTGATGTCTACTATGAGATTCATTTGGGCATTACGACAAAGTACATAGACCATTATCCAGCATGCATCTATGCCTAAATAGTCCACTTTCCGGTTAACATCCGTACCCCTTCCAGTATTAAGTTGCAAGCAACAGACAATTGCATTAAGTAATGTGCATAATGTAAACAATACATTCATCCTTGAATAAAGCATTGCTGTTTTACCCCTAGTGGCAACAACACATCTACAACCTTAGAACTTGCTGTCACTATCCCAGGTTAAATAGAGGTTGAACCCAACTATCATGCATCAATACCCCTCTTGGAGTCACAAGTATTCACTTGGCCAAGGCTTCAACAAGTAACGGAGAGCATGCAAGATCACAAATGACATAGACATGATAATATAATATTCAGCTCCACATAGGTATCAATATAAGTCAGATCCCAGCAAACACAACATGTAGCATTACAATAAGATGATCTTGATCATGATAGGCAGCTCACAAGATCTAAACATGATGGCACAAGTGGAGAAGACAACCATCTAGCTACTGCTATGGACCCATAGTCCAAGGATGAACTACTCACGCATCACTCCGGAGGCGGGCATGGTGATGTAGAGCCCTCCGGTGATGATTCCCCTCTCTGGCAGGGTGCCGGGAAGAGCTTCAGAAACCCCCCGAGTTAGGGTTGACGACGGCGGCGGCAGCGAATATGTTCTGGATGAAAGGCTCGGTGCCTTAGGGTTTTCACGCCTCGGGGAATAAATTGGCGAAGGGGCGATGTCGGCGGACCCCGAGGGGCCCAAACCATATGCTGGCGCGGCTGGGCCCACTGCCGCGCCGCCAGGTGGTTTGGCCACCTCGTGGCGAGTCTTCGTCTCTCCTTCGGACTCCGTGTACGTGTTGGAAAAATAGGGACTTGGCCTTTTGTTTCGTGCAATTCCGAGAATATTTCCAGAAGTAACTTTCTGAAACCAAAAACAGCAGAAAACAGGGAACTGGCACTGTGGCATCTTGTTAATAGGTTAGTCCCAGAAAATGCATAAAAGTGATATGAAGTGTATACAAAACATGTAGCAAATGGTATAATATAAGCATGGAACAACAGAAATTATGGATACGTTGGAGACGTATCAAGCATCCCCAAGCTTAGTTCTACTCGTCCTCGAGTAGGTAAAACGATAACAACAAATAATTTCTGAGGAGACATGCTTTCACACAATCTTGATCAATATATTGCAAGGCTCATGTCATGAATGAAGTGACTCAAAGCAATGGTCTATAGTTTGCTAACAAATAGATAAAGAGTAAACAATGAATCATATAAGCAAAAACTTTTCATGAATAGTACTTTCAAGACAAGCATCAAAAAGTTTTGCATAAGAGGTAACTCATAAAGCAATAGATTCAAAGTAAAAGGCATTGAAGCAACACAAAGGATGATTAAGTTTCAGCAATTGCTTTCAACTTGTAACATGTATATCTCATGGATAGTTGTCACCATAAAGCAATATAACAAGTGCAATAAGTAAACATGTAAGAATCAATGCACACAAAGTTGACACAAGTGTTTGCTTCTAAGATAGAAAGGAGTAGGTAAACTGACTCAACATAAAGTAAAAGATAGGCCCTTCGCAGAGGGAAGCAGGGATTAAATCATGTGCTAGAGCTTTTTAAGTTTTCGAAAGCATATAGAGAGCACAAAATAAGTATTTGAGAGGTGTTTGTTGTTGTCAACGAATGGTAGTGGGCACTCTAACCCCCTTGTCAACCAGACTTTTAAGAGCGGCTCCCATGAAGGACGTTATCTCTACCAGCAAGGTAGATCATCCCTCTTCTCTTTTGTTTACACATGTATTTTAGTTTCTTTATAGTTGACACTCCTCCCAACCTTTTGCTTACACAAGCCATGGCTAACCGAATCCTCGGGTGCCTTCCAACATTCACATACCATGAAGGAGTGTCTATTTGTAAATTAAGTTGCTTACTGATAAATCAGGGCAAAACATGTGAAGAGAATTATTAATGAAAGTTGTAATTAATTGGGGCTGGGTGTAGAACCCCCACCTTTTAATAAAGGTTGGGATCCCTGTGTTAATGTGCTAGTCCCTGGATCGACTTTCTAGCACACACAGTTTAAGATGAAATACCATAACATTGCGTCAATATTCATTACACGATGATCCAGAAATAAAAGGGTTCGATACAAGGTGCATAGCTCATGGCTAGCTCAAACCGAAATAAACACACAGCGGAAAGCTAATGGATAAAGTGAGCTCCATCTTCATCATGTTCCACAGGCAAGGCGTGTTGGTTGGAGACTCACGACCCTATCAAATCCTTACTTCTCGTCGGACGGACCTGCAACGGTGAGTTACAACCCAGATTCATTGGGTCAGCACAATTGAATTGTGATGGCAAGATTCACTCGGAAAATATTAAACAATTTTATTGATTCTAAACAAATTATTTAATATCTTTCTCCACGTACACGTAATAGAATTTCCGAGTTATTTCCAACCCTTTCGAGAACCCAATGTCCCCGTGGTGTTTCTACTATTTTTTGAAAGATATCTCCGAGTACTCCTTCACTCCAATTTCTAATCCATTTCAAATGACACACTATATCTCCGGGGAAACCATGCCGTTTTTAAACTCTATGACCTTGTGATACTCATCGTCTCTTGTGTGGATGCACCGTGACTCCGTGGTGATCCACGTAGTTTCCAATGTCACACCATGACTCCGTGGTGGACAGATCGTTAGAGACACCATGGCTCCGTAGTGCTCATCGCCGTTTGTGAGGATGCACCGTGACTCCGTAGTGATCCACGTCGTTTCAAATGACACACCATGACTCCGTGGTGGACAGATCGTTTGGAGACACCATGACTCCGTAGTGCTCATCGTCGTTTGTGAGGATGCACCGTGACTCCGTAGTGATCCACGTCGTTTCAAATGACACACCATGACTCCGTGGTGGCCAGATCGTTTGGAGACACCATGACTCTGTGGTGCTCATCGCCTTTTGTGAGGATGCACCGTGACTCCGTGGTGATCCACGTCGTTTCAAATGACACACCATGACTCCGTGGTGGCCAGATCGTTTGGAGACACCATGACTCCGTAGTGCTCATCGCCGTTTGTGAGGATGCACCGTGACTCCGTGGTGATCCACATCGTTTCAAATAACACACCATGACTCCGTGGTGGCCAAATCGTTTCTAAGGACGGAGTTGTGGTGTTCCTAAACATATCTAGCTATCATAGCTATACAAACAACATCACGATAGCAACAAGGATATCGAGCCAAGTAAATCATGTGACTATCCTACCTGGTTTCATCTCATCAATGAACTTAATAGTTCATCCTATTCAAGCATTGTAACATAGCATTTAACTGCTCATGAAGATTACTTATGAAATTTATCAAAGTGAACTTGCCTTGTCAACCGCGAGAGTAAGCTGAATTATCACAGCAACAGGAATGGCACTCCAGACAGTCTAACAATGGATAACACCAAATCAACACACAATCCACACATTAACAATACACAGAAGACAGGATATGCATGTATGAGAGCAAATAAAACTCCTAAATTGATATATTTCACTTTATTTAATCTCTGATTACTACAATGATGCATGATGATATGGGCAATATTTAATGACATATTATTATTTGAAAACATTTTTAAATTACTAGAGGGATTAGCATGTGAAATTGATACTTCTGTAATTTATTGCTCAACCAAATTATGTTTTATGTTCTATGGACAGAGAATGTAATTATTAACATTTTTCAAAAGGTTTCACTTTTAAAATAATTTTGGAAAACATGTTATGAAATAAATGGCAGAAATGCCTCTCTGTATATTAATCAATTTTAACAGATGCAAAATGTAAAACA
Source organism: Poa pratensis (assembly GCA_947311845.1). Taxonomy (NCBI): domain Eukaryota; kingdom Viridiplantae; phylum Streptophyta; class Magnoliopsida; order Poales; family Poaceae; genus Poa; species Poa pratensis. The sequence continues at coordinate 48,399,754 of CAMZMU010000027.1, read as the reverse complement.
AATGATGCCACAGTAAACTACATGTTCATAGCTTTCCAACGGTATAAAGTTTGTTAAATTTGGATGTGCGGTTTGAAAGTTATGAATTTTTGAAGTTTAATATGTTTTCTGTCTTTTTAAACAAATCTCAGAAAATGGATTTATCTAGGCCGTCCGATGTAACTTAAATGGACGCACCAGATCGTCTGATACCGGTTCGGGAATGAAACACAACAGAGCCGTCAGATCGGAATCTGACGGTCCAGATCCTATTGACCTAAGATGGGCGGCGCCGGCGTGCCGGAATAGCTCCGATGGCGGTGGCGCCATGCCCGGCATGCACGGGCTCGACGAAATGGAGAGGGTAGGTCCGCGGCGTGGGTACCTGGCGATAGGGGAGGACGAGGCGATGTATATGGTGAGGTCGAGGACGGCAGGGGAGCTCCGCTGCGACCAGGATTCGTCGCCGGAATTGATGTGGCGGACGGCGGCGTCGGGTCGAGGACGGGCTCGTCGTCTGCGTGATCCTGCGGCCACCAGAAGGTGTCAGGGGATGCGTGGGAGGACAGAGAGGCGGAGGGGATGAACGAGAGGGCGTGGGGCGGTCCGGGCTCACCGGAATCGACTGCAGACGATGGCGGCCGTGGAGGTCTCCGGCTCCGAAATTCGGCGGCCTGGCGGCGATTTGGGTGTGTGCTTGCTGGGGGAAAGGAGGAGCGGGGCACGGGGATTTAAAGGGGAGGCCCGTGGGTGCCGTTGCGAGGCGCGGGGAAGTGGGGGATTGGGGGAGGTGGGCGACGGCGTCGCCGAGTTCGTGCGCGCGGGGCGCGGCTGCGGTTAGAAGAAGGTGCTGACATGTGGGGCCCACATGTCGGCGAGAGGGAGGCTGGTGCGCGGGTCTGCTTGTCAGCGAGAGAGGCGCCGCGAGTTGGGCTGGGCTGGTTGTTGGGCTGCTACGCGCTGCGTGTGCGGCAGTTAATCGCTGGGCCGGCTCGGCTGGCCCGGCTAACTATTGTTTTTTTTTCTCTTTTCTGTTTTCCCTTATTGATTCAAAATATTTTCAGAACAATATTTAAAATACATTTTTGGAAGGTTTGTGCAGCAAGGTATCTATTGGTAGTCCTTAGGACACAAAAATAATTTGATAAATTAAAATTATTGTGTGGAGTTTACAAATACCTTTTTGTAAATATTTTAAATTAGGCATTATTGGTTGAGTTTTAAATTTTTATAGATTCCCCAACAAAGGAAATGCAACAAAGACATGATGAAATGATGAATGCATGGATGGTTTTTTAAAATTTTCAAATTTTCCAAATTTTCGGGATGTTACAGACTACCACCCTTAAAAGGAATCTCGTCCCGAGATTCGAAGAGGCTGGAAAGAAAGGTAGGTTATGGGTCAACTGGGTTTTAAACAACTAGGTGGGCTACCACCCTTAAAAGAAATTTTGTGGGTTGTCCTAGACTCTTGTCTCCAATGTCGAGGTAAATCAGGTGGGAGGGCTATATCTTTGGTTGTTAAGTTGTGCTTCGTCATCCTTGATTCAGATATAAAGCAGGTGCTAGTATTTGAGAAATATCTGTGCTGGAATTTAACTGATTAAGGACTTACTGTTCACCACTTCACGCGCTTCGAATACTTCTTCCACATTGACATGATTCACATATCCTTTCTGGAATGGGTTCGGCTTGTTCCCATTGTTGTTTCCAGCATTCTTCTTCTTTTCTGGATAGTCTGAGGCGTAGTGCCCCAGTTTCTTGCAATTGTAGCACATCACCTGACTAATATCCTTCTTGACGGATTGATTTTGGTGATAATGACCATTGTTCTCATCATTGTTGTGCCCATTGCTTTTGTAGTCACCATTGCTTCCTTTTCGGTCTTCATCATGGTTGTGACCATGATGGTTGTGGCCATTTCCACCAACATGATCGTTTCCATGGTTGTGAAAGTTGTTGCCACTGCTTCCCTCATAATGATTGTGCATCTTGTGTGAAGTTTTAGAGTGGTACTTGCTCGAGCTATGCTTCCTCTTTCTATTTTCAGCTTGTATCTGTTTGTTCTCCAAGATAGTTGCCTTGTCGAGAAGTGACTGATAGTTGGGTGTGTAGACAACTGACAATTGTATGGCTAACTCATCATTCAGACCATCCAAGAATTTCTCCTTCCTCTTGGCATCTGTGTCAACGTCGTCTGGCGTGTAGCGTGCTAGATTGTTGAAATCCTCTATGTATCCAGCAACTGTGCGGTTTCCTTGACGTAGATTACGGAATTCTCTTTTCTTCAAGCTCATCATACCACTTGATATGTGTGCAGTACGGAATCCTTCTTGGAACAACTCCCAGGTGACCTCCTCAATTGGGTGAGTGATCTGATAGTTGTCCCACCAGCTGGCTGCAGGTCCTTCTAGTAGATGTGCCGCAAACCTGACCTTCTCTGCATCAGTGCATCCAATGGTTACCAGATTCTTATTCACAGAGCATAGCCAGTCATCTGCTACAACTGGCTCTGAGGCGCTAGTGAATGTTGCTGGCCTCAACCTCAGAAATTGGGTGAGCATGTCCACTTGTGGGGGTGGTGGTGGTGGAGGTGGGTTGTTGTTGTTGTTCGCTAAGATCTGTGTCATCACCTGAATCATCTGGGCCAACATCTGTTGCATCCCATTGTTGTCTTCATTGTTGTTGTTGCGATTTTCTCGACGAGGAGGCATCTGTTGGTTTAGCATAGATAAGAAGAGGTAGAGAGATCTAAGAGGAGAAAACCCTACCCTCACCAGCAATCATGACAAAGGAAACACAACAAACATTCATAAAACAACATCCTAATTATTTAACCAATCAACAAGATTCAACCACAAACAAGAAAACATCTAGTATCGACATACCACCTAACTAGTTAAGAATACTCAACAAATATAAGTGAAGAACATGAGTATTCACATGAAAAAGCGGAGCGTGTCTCTCTCCCACACAAGGATTGCTAGGATCCGAATTTATTCAAACAAAAACAAAAATAAAAACACACAGACGCTCCAAGTAAAGCGCATAAGATGTGAAAGAATTAAAATATAGTTTCACTAGAGATGACCTGATAAGTTTGTTGATGAAGAAGGGGATGCCTTGGGCATCCCCAAGCTTAGACGCTTGAGTCTCTCTGAATATGGTTGGGATGAACCACGGGGGCATCCCCAAGCTTAGGCTTTTCACTCTTCTTGATCACATAATATCACCCTTCTCGCTTGATCCTTGAAAACTTCCTTCACACCAAACTCAAGACAGTTCTCATTAGAGGGTTAGTGCATAATCAAAAATTCTCATATTCTGTAATGATACAATCAATCCCAAAGCTTCTGGACATTAGCTACAGCCACCAATGCTTTGTGGAGCAAAGAAATCCACACAAACACAGTAAAAGAGCGAATGCAAAACAAAAGGCAGAATCTGTCAAAAACAGAACAGTCTGGAATGACGAATTTTTTCGAGGCACTTAAGTTGCTCAGATGGATCTGGCCTAAAATAATGAAAGTTGCGTACATATCTCAGGAATATGCGTGATTTTTTCAGAATTTTTTGAATTTTCTACAGGGAGATAAGCTCAAATCCGTGACAGCTAAAAATCTGTCACTGCGCAGAAATCCAAATCTTGCATCAACTTTCAATATAGAACTTTACTTGGCACAACATTGCGATAAAATAAAGATACAAAGGAGTTGCTACAGAAGTAACAAAACTCCTTGACTCAAAGAAAACAAAAATAACAGCAAATAAAAACGATGGGTTGTCTCCCATAAGCGCTTTTCTTTAACGCCTTTCAGCTAGGCGCAGAAAGTGAAAATCAAGTGTTGTCAAGAGAAGAAGCATCAACATCATAACTTGCTCTAACAATAGAGTCAAAAGGTAACTTCATTCTCTTCCTAGGGAAGTGTTCCATACCTTTCTTGAGAGGAAATTGGTACCTTATATTACCTTCTTTCATATCAATGATGGCACCAACAGTTCGAAGAAAAGGTCTTCCCAAAACAATAGGACAAGATGCATTGCATTCAATATCCATAACAATAAAATCAACGGGGACAAGGTTATTGTTTACTGTAATAAAAACATCATTAACTCGCCCCAAAGGTTTCTTCATAGCATTATCAGCGAGAAAAACATCCAAATAACAATGTTCCAAAGGTGGCAAATCAAGAATATCATAAAGCTTCTTGGGCAAAACGAAATACTTGCACCAAGATCACACAAGGCATTGCAATCAAAATCATTCACCTTTACCTTAATGATGGGTTCCCAACCATCTTCTAATTTCCTAGGAATAGAAGCTTTAAGTTTCAACTTCTCCTCCCTAGCTTGCAAAAGAGCATTTGTAATATGCTTTGTAAAAGCCAAATTAATAGTGCTAGCATTGGGACTTCTAGCTAATTTTTGCAAGAACATAATAACTTCAGAGATGTTACAATCATCAAAATCAAAATCATTATTGTCAATGGTGGTGGAACCATTGTCTCCAATAGTTTGAAAAATTTCAGCACTTTTATCAGAAAAAGTTTCAGCAGTTTTAGGCAATTTCAAACGCTTTGCAGAAGTAGTAGAGACATTACCAACACCAATAACATTACCATCAATAGTAGGAGGCTTACTAGCATGTGAAACATTAGCATTACTAGTGGTGGTGATAGTACAAACTCTAACTATACTATTCTCTTTTTCAAGTTCTTCCTCTTTTTCCCACCTAGCATGCAATTCAGCCAACATCCTAATATTATTATCAATTCGAACTTGGATGGCATTTGCTGTAGCAAATGACTTATATCTTTAACTTCATTAGGCATAACTTTCAGTTTTAGAATTTCAACATCATGAGCAAGACTATCAACTTTAGAGCAAGATCATCAATTTTTTCAAACTTTTCCTCAACAGTTTTATTGAAAGCTTTTTGTGTGCAAGATCAGAGGACACACTTCTATTGTTGCTGTAGGAATTACCATAAGAATTGCCATAACCATTTGAAGGATAAGGCTTATAGTTGTTGCTACCAAAATTATTCCTATAAGCATTGTTGTTGAAGTTGTTGTTTTTAATGAAGTTTACATCAACATGCTCTTCTTGAGCAACCAATGAAGCTAAAGGAACATTATTAGGATCAACATGAGATCTACCATTCACAAGCATAGACATAATAGCATCAATCTTATCACTCAAAGAGGAGGTTTCTTCAACAGAATTTACCTTCTTACCTTGAGGAGCTCTTTCGGTGTGCCATTCGGAATAGTTGATCATCATATCATCAAGTAGCTTTGTTGCTGCACCTAAAGTGATGGACATAAAGGTTCCTCCAGAGGCTGAATCCAATAAGTTCCTTGAGGAAAAATTTAATCCTGCATAAAAGGTTTGGATGATCATCCAAGTAGTCAGTCCATGAGTGGGACAATTCTTCACCAAAGATTTCATTCTTTCCCAAGCTTGAGCAACATGTTCATTATCAAGTTGTTTAAAATTCATAATGCTACTTCTCAAGGATATAATCTTAGCAGGAGGATAATATTTCCCTATGAAAGCATCTTTGCATTTTGTCCAAGAATCAATACTATTTCTAGGCAAAGAAAGCAACCATTCTTTAGCTCTTCCTCTCAAGGAGAAAGGAAAAAGTTTCAGTTTTATAATATCCCCATCCATATCCTTATACTTTTGCATTTCACAAAGTTCAACAAAGTTATTAAGATGGGCAGCAGCATCATCAGTACTAACACCAGAAAATTGCTCTTTCATAACAAGATTTAATAGAGCAGGTTTAATTTCATAAAATTCTGCTGTAGAAGCAGGTGGAGCAATAGGAGTGCATATGAAATCATTGTTGTTTGTGCTAGTGAAGTCACACAACTTAGTGTTCTCAGGAGTACTCATTTTGAAAAACAAAATCAAACGAATTAAACAAGTAACTAATTTTTTTGTGTTTTTGATAAAGAGAGCAAACAAGACTAAATAAAAATAAACTAAGCAAGACAAATAACAAAGTAAAGAGATTGGGTGTGAGAGACTCCCCTTGCAGAAGCAATTCGGTTTTCCCCGGCAACGGCGCCAGAAAACGTGTTGTAGCGCTAAGTTGACGAGGGAATATCTCCCCGGCAACAGCCAGAAACAATGCTTGTACGTCACACGTCAGTTGGGAACCCCAAGAGGAAGGTATGATGAGTGCAGCAGCAAGTTTTCCCTCAGTATGAAACCAAGGTTTAATCGAACCAGTAGGAAAACGAGGTTTGCTTCGAAGGTGTTGGTGAAGGAGTGTAGTGCGGCGCAACACCAGGGATTCCGGTGCCAACGTGGAACCTGCACAACACAATCAAATTACTTTGCCCCAACTTAACAGTGAGGTTGTCAATCTCACCGGCTTGCTGAAAACAAAGGGTTAAACGTATCGAATGGAAATGATGTTTGTTTGCATAAAACAGTAGAGAACAATGATTGCAGTAGATTGTATTTCAGATGTAAAAGAATGGACCGGGGTCCACAGTTCACTAGTGGTGTCTCTCCAATAAGATAACTAACATGCTGGGTAAACAAATTACAGCTGGGCAATTGACAATTGATAAGTGCATATAACATGCATGTGTGAGCTGTGGTGTCTACTATGAGATTCATTTGGGCATTACGACAAAGTACATAGACCGCTATCCAGCATGCATCTATGCCTAAATAGTCCACTTTCCGGTTAACATCCGTACCCCTTCCAGTATTAAGTTGCAAGCAACAGACAATTGCATTAAGTAATGTGCGTAATGTAAACAATACATTCATCCTTGAATAAAGCATTGCTGTTTTACCCCTAGTGGCAACAACACATCTACAACCTTAGAACTTGCTGTCACTATCCCAGGTTAAATAGAGGTTGAACCCAACTATCATGCATAAATACCCCCTCTTGGAGTCACAAGTATTCACTTGGCCAAGGCTTCAACAAGTAACGGAGAGCATGCAAGATCACAAATGACATAGACATGATAATATAATATTCAGCTCCACATAGGTATCAATATAAGTCAGATCCCAGCAAACACAACATGTAGCATTACAATAAGATGATCTTGATCATGATAGGCAGCTCACAAGATCTAAACATGATGGCACAAGTGGAGAAGACAACCATCTAGCTACTGCTATGGACCCATAGTCCAAGGATGAACTACTCACGCATCACTCCGGAGGCGGGCATGGCGATGTAGAGCCCTCCGGTGATGATTCCCCTCTCCGGCAGGGTGCCGGGAAGAGCTTCAGAAACCCCCCGAGTTAGGGTTGACGACGGCGGCGGCAGCGAATATGTTCTGGATGAAAGGCTCGGTGTTTTAGGGTTTTCACGTCTCGGGGAATAAATAGGCGAAGGGGCGATGTCGGCGGACCCCCGAGGGGCCCAAACCACAGGGCGCGGCTGGGCCCACTGCCGCGCCGCCAGGTGGTTTGGCCACCTCGTGGCTCTTCGTCTCTCCTTCGGACTCCGTGTACGTGTTGGAAAAATAGGGACTTGGCCTTTTGTTTCGTGCAATTCCGAGAATATTTCCAGAAGTAACTTTCTGAAACCAAAAACAGCAGAAAACAGGGAACTGGCACTGTGGCATCTTGTTAATAGGTTAGTCCCAGAAAATGCATAAAAGTGATATGAAGTGTATATAAAACATGTAGCAAATGGTATAATATAAGCATGGAACAACAGAAATTATGGATACGTTGGAGACGTATCATGGACTCACAGTGATCCCCAGTAGTCACCAATACTCATACTCTTCTTCTCATGCCTATACCAAGGTGGAGTGTCACAATTCACTAAGTGCTTTCCTTAAACTTGTTAGCCAAAGCCTTTATAAACAAGGTTGGGACTATCTCGACAACTTAATTGGAGACTCTCCCAAGAAAATTGAAGCTCCTCACAACCAAAGCCATGGCTTCACACTATGACCACTTCCATCTAGAGTTTCAAAAAACTTAAGGGTGACCATATCCACAAGATTTGTAGGTTCGAATCAATTTTCTTTGGTGTAATGGTAGATCTACTCACTCAAACCCGAAAAGGGAATCAAGTTTGGTGGCTTAGAGTGAGACATTTACGTCAGTAATATTTGGCTTTAATGGAGGAGGGAAACAATAGAAGAGGCGAACCCTTGGGAAAAGAAGGAGCCCTTATGATTCAAGCAAATAAAAAACGTTGGAAACCCACCTTCATCCTTTTCACTTGGTTCAGGGGCGGGGGGTAACAATCTTCTGCAAATCTTCACATAAGCCTAAAACAAATAACCACATGGTTAGTCTTATAATTATGTTGTCATTTACACTAACCATTTAGAGTAGTAAATGCCCTTTTCAGACCTGGATGCGCAAGATGTTCTTCAATAAGCGTCGATGTTGGTGAGATTGAGCTACATTTGGCGCCTCACCTCTCTTCTCTAAGAGTCAACGTAATGAGAGGTGGGAATTTGATGTCCACTTGTCGTGCTACCACCGAATTTTTTGGCTAAAGGGCGTCTGCTCCAAGCTTTTCGCGTCGACGATTAATAACACACTTGCACCCAACCTCCCCGTCGGCGTACCAAAAAGGAGGCTCCTTAGCTGTAACGTGACATATTTCAGTTGCACGGCCCTAAGTGGTTGATACGTCTCCAACGTATCCATAATTTCTGTTGTTCCATGCTTATATTATACCATTTGCTACATGTTTTATATACAGTTCATATCACTTTTATGCATTTTCTGGGACTAACCTATTAACAAGATGCCACAGTGCCAGTTCCCTGTTTTCTGCTATTTTTGGTTTCAGAAAGTTACTTCTGGAAATATTCTCGGAATTACACGAAACAAAAGGCCACGTCCCTATTTTTCCAACACGTACACGGAGTCGAAGGAGAGACGAAGACGCACCAGGAGGTGGCCAAACCACCTGGCGGCGCGGCCCCACCTCCTGCCGCGCCAGCCTGTGGTTTGGGCCCCTCGGGGGTCCGCCGACATCGCCCCTTCGCCTATTTATTCCTCCCGACGTGAAAACCCTAAAACACCGAGTCTTTCATCCAGAATATATCCGCCACCGCCGCCGTCGTCAACCCTAACTCGGGGGTTCTGAAGCTCTTCCCGGCACCCTGCCGGAGAGGGGAATCATCACCGGAGGGCTCTACACCACCATGCCCGCCTCCGGAGTGATGTGTGAGTAGTTCATCCCTGTACTATGGGTCCATAGCAGTAGCTAGATGGTTGTCTTCTCCACTTGTGCCATCATGTTTAGATCTTGTGAGCTGCCTATCATGATCAAGATCATCTTATTGTAATGCTACATGTTGTGTTTGCTGGGATCCGACTTATATTGATACCTATGTCGAGCTGAATATTATATTATCATGTCTATGTCATTTGTGATCTTGCATGCTTTCCGTTACTTGTTGAAGCCTTGGCCAAGTGAATACTTGTGACTCCAAGAGGGGGTATTTATGCATGATAGTTGGGTTCAACCTCTATTTAACCTGGGATAGTGACAGCAAGTTCTAAGGTTGTAGATGTGTTGTTGCCACTAGGGGTAAAACAACAATGCTTTATCCAAGGATGAATGTATTGTTTACATTATGCACATTACTTAATGCAATTGTCTGTTGCTTGCAACTTAATACTGGAAGGGGTACGGATGTTAACCGGAAGGTGGACTATTTAGGCATAGATGCATGCTGGATAGCGGTCTATGTACTTTGTCGTAATGCCCAAATGAATCTTATAGTAGACACCACAACTCGCACATGCATGTTTTATGCACTTATCAATTGTCAATTGCCCAGCTGTAATTTGTTTACCCAGCATGTTAGTTATCTTATTGGAGAGACACCACTAGTGAACTGTGGACCCGGTCCATTCTTTTACATCTGAAATACAATCTACTACAATTATTGTTCTCTTACATTCTCTGCAAACAAACATCATCTTCCACACTATACACCTAATCCTTTGTTTTCAGCAAGCCGGTGAGATTGACAACCTCACTGTTAAGTTGGGGCAAAGTAATTTGATTGTGTTGTGCAGGTTCCACGTTGGCACCGGAATTCGTGGTGTTGCGCCGCACTACACTCCTTCACTAACACCTTCGAAGCAATTTTGATTTCCTACTGGTTCGATAAACCTTGGTTTCATACTGAGGGAAAACTTGCTGCTGCAGTCATCATACCTTCCTCTTGGGGTTCCCAACTGACGTGTGACGTTACACGCATCAGGGGTGTAGTTCCCGATGACAGGGTGGGTGGTCGTGTGCCCAAATACCTTGTCATGAGAACGGTTGAGTAGAACCCGTTGTAACATAGGTCTTATGTTTAGGGCATTTAAATATAGAGGACTTTGTAACTATATAAGTTATGTTTTTCCTTCATATTCTCTTTGCTTTTTAGAAACCCTAAATTAACATGATAGGTCCAGCCTTGGCTTGTTTTAGGGGAAAACAATTTTGCTACCTCTCAATCGATTTAAAATTATCTTAGCGCTCAATCCAGTCATCAACCGTTAACTGTGCGTCGTGACATGCTAAACTAGATTGTCTTCTTTCTTGCGACGATGGCGACACCAAGCTGATCCGAAGCCAAGGAGCACCTTAATTTGGGGGTGCGGGTTCGCCGGCGCTAGAAAAAAAGGGTACGGGGTTTAGGGATGACTGGGGCGGCGACAAACCGGTAGAGGAGGAGCTTGGGGCAGAATGAGGTGGCGAAGCGCCACAGCAGCGCGACGACCGCGGGCCAGGTGGCTGGCGGTTTGGCCGGTGGTGGCTGCGGGGAAGGGTGCTCGCCGGAGTTGAGCAAGACGATGACGTCACCCGCCAGTTCGTCGTACCTTGACCTGACACGGAAATACGACAATGCTATTCGTTATTTTTTTAGGGTTTTCCAAGTCGGTTCCGGATTTGGATGAGGTTCGATAAAAGGTTGGGCCCGACCCGCAACTTGTCCTATGGGCGCGTTTGGTAGCCTGCAGCCAGCCGGGCCAGGCCCGCTGGCTGCAGAACCACCCTGCTTGTTTGCTTGCCTGCAGCCCAAATTTTGCACATCGCGCTTCTTAAAGCAGCCTTGGGCCAGGCCCAGTGGGAAACGGCCGAATCGGTCGTTTCCTTGCAGCCAGGCTGCGGGCGGCTGACCTAGAGGAACGCCGTGTCGCCCAGCTGCAGGACGCGGAGATGGCGCGAGCGGGGAAAATCAGGCGGGAGGATTTCGGTCACCGCCCGCCAAAAATCACCACTCTATTTAGCTCACCTCCAAATCGAGTCCCGCCATTTGTTCTATTCGAGCTCTTGCAATGGCGGCTTTAGCGCTTTGTGTGACGGCGAAGGCGACTTCGACGACGACCTCCACCGAGGTGCTGACCTGGACGGCGAACTCGCCGGGGACCTCCACCGCCTCCATGGCGACCTCTGGCATGAAGGCGGACGATAAGATGCAGATGCACCCGGTGGATGTAAGATTTTCTGAACCTTATGCTTGTTCGTACCGTAGATCTGTTGCTCGTACCTTAGATCTGTTGTTCTTCCGCATGTAGACCACGGATCCACGTTGCTTAGGTTTCATACCGTTGATCTGTTGTGCTTCCACATGTAGACCATTAATCCACGTTGCTTAGGTTCCATACCAGTTGATCTGTTGTTCTTCCACATGTAGACCATGGATCCGTTACTTAGCCTTCGTACTTAGATTGCTCATGTTCATAGATTGCCTGACTAGGCCGACCTTGCCGTGTTTCGTGGATCAGGCTCGCAGTAAGAAGAGAGTGCCTCTGCAAGCGCTATGCGAGAATGCACTGCCCGAGATGTTCGACAACCAGTTAGCTTCCAAGGCTCTCGACGTACTGCCTCTGAATGCACTCCCTATGGATTCAGTGACTGACTCAGATGTGCAATCTGACATGACTGCCAAGGGGAGTAACAAGAGAGTGCACTCTCAGATGGGTAGTGGAGCTACTCCGAGGCTGACAATGCAATGGACAACTCCTCTATCCCTATTTATTCTGAACAGGGTAGTGGAGCTAGTGCAGCAGGGGATCCACTTTGACAAATGCTTCAAGGATCGGTACATCAGGAAGGTCAGCGATGCTGTTCTTGAGTTCACTGGTCTGACTATCACCAGCACTCAAGTCTACAACCATCTGAGGAGGTGGAGAGTCAGGTGGGTTAGGATTAACGAACTGAATCGCATGCCTGGAGTAGTTTGGTATGAAACCAGCACGACTCTGATGATGGATGATGTTAAGCTGCTTCATCACCTTCAGGTTTGCTTGCCCTTCCATTCAACCCAACTGTTGTACTTTTTTATTCATTGCTAGCTTCAAATACTATACACTAACGATTTGAAAATGGCATTACCAGACATCCTAGGGACAAGGAGCTGCTCAACCATCCAATTACCAACTTCGCTCAAATGAAGGCCATCTTGAAGAGGACAATCCAGCGTTGATCATCAAGGCAATGGACTTCCTAGCGGACAACGCAGAGGAGCAGCTCAAGTACTACAGCATGAGCAAGCCGGAGAGGTGTGCCTGGCTTAGGGCTTACATGCGTAGCCAGTTCGTCGATGCATTCCCTGATGACCAGTAGGTACTGATTAGTGGTCTGTAATATGTAGGAGGAGGTATATATTAACCCATCCGTTGATGAACTTCAGATGCAGCATGAGCTTCTGATCGTGCTGCGTAGACATGTTTGTGAACTCGGTATCCTATTATGCTATAGTATGCTATGGTTTATGCTCCATTATTTGTCGGGTAACATCACCATAGGTGAAAGAGTTAGCCATAATCAGTTGCTTTGCATACAACCAAACATAGACATAGTTGCATATGTCTATGCAATGATGTAACCAAACAGCCACAACAAATTGCCCAGCCCATGTGGCGTTCTTTGCTGCAGGCTACCAAACAAATCCACCAACATAGCACAAATCACGTTGTAGCCCAGCACTGCCCTCCCCAGCCTGCCGACGCAGCTGAGAAAGGCATGCAGGCTACCAAAGCGCGCCTTATATTTGTTGGAGCCCCACACCCATTCATAGGGTGTTTCGCACACTGCATCCGATCCGAGTTTCGCCGTCTCGTCCTCGACTCGATTCGTCCGAGCACTGACCGACCTCGACCGCCCCCTCGCTCCCAGCCATGGCCGGCGGCGACGGTGAGGCGGAAACCCTAAACCCTACCAGTACGCTCCCTGTCACACACTCCGTGATGCCCCTCCCCTCTCTCCTCTACAGGCGACCGCGCCCGCGCGCCGAAGCGGCACAAGTCCTCGGCGCCGTCGAAGGCGGCCCTGGTCGACGAGACCGCCGAGATGAACTACGCCGACGACTTCGACGACGACGCCCGCGACGGTACCACCCCGCCCGCGCGCGAACCCTCCTGAATCCGCCGACCTCTCGCGAATCGGTGTGTGGGTTTCTGCATCCGAACTGATTGGGGATTCTCTTTGGGGAACTTCGATTCGTTGCAGGGGATAACGAGGAGGTGAAGAAGAGGGACTTCACCAAGCTCGAGCTGAAGCCGGATCACGTGAACCGGCCGCTGTGGGCGTGCGCGGACGGCCGCATCTTCCTCGAGACCTTCTCGCCTCTTTACAAGCAGGCCTACGATTTCCTCATCGCGATCGCTGAACCTGTATGCAGGTCTGCTTCAGTCACCCCCGCCTCCGAATCTCAACCAACCGCATATTTTTGTTTGGACTAGCCACGGTTGTATCAAACGAGTAGTAGACCTTAGCCCAATTTTTGCTGCTGCTCCCTCAGTCCCACAATTAAGACGCTTTGGTAAGCTAAAAGCCTAAAACAGCTTGCCGAAACATCTTATATTGTGGGACGGATAGTTTTTTCTGGAAAGTTAGCATGGAGTGGTGGTAGGAAGGTCATTTCTGGTAGGCTGAGTTAGTTTTATATCGCCATACATTTGACCAGAAGGTGAATTTCGGGATTTAGCAAAGACTATATGCAGTGTAAAAGGTCTGATGAGGCAATGCGTCATTCATTTGATCTGATTCAAATAGGTTCGGTTTGGATGCTGTTGTTTTTATTTGGGAAAACCAAATGGTACTCAATGTAACCATGAATTTCTTGCAGTTAAATCGTTTGATCGGATTTAATGCCCCACACTAGAATGTAAAAAAACTTGACCATGTTAACATACCGAGTATGAGTCAAAGGAGAAGATTTATATACTTGCCCTAGTTGCCTTGAAGAAAAACTCCGGGATTTGGTGTCCGGATGTTTGTATGGTGCCACGGTGGGTTATAGAGCATTCATAGAGATGGCAAACTTCCTCGGTGTTGTTTACTGCACAGAACTGCAGTGGATTTTAAGTTAAAATGCAATTGAATCTGACCTAAATGATGCTGATACTCCATAATGGAAGGTGTAGTCAAGTAGATCAATTTGATTCCCTAATCATCCTAACTATATCCAGGTTAATGTACAAGCCAAATGTTTTTTAACCGAAAACTTAAATATCACTTTGGTTGTGCAGGCCCGAATCTATGCATGAGTACAATTTGACGCCTCACTCGTTGTATGCCGCTGTCTCGGTTGGACTCGAGACAACTACTATCATTAGTGTCTTGAGCAAGCTCTCCAAGACTAAATTACCTCGGGAAATTATTGATTTCATCCATGGGTCGACTGCCAATTATGGCAAAGTAAAGCTTGTTCTGAAGAAGAATCGATATTTTGTGGAGTCCCCATTCCCTGAGGTTGTATCATTCTTCATAAACTAAAGAGTTATGATTACTCCGTTACTCGTTTGTTATTTGAGTGAGTTTGTGACACATGTGTCCAGGTTTTGAAGACCCTTCTGAATGATGGTGTAATTTCGGAAGCACGACAAGATCCCCAGGTTAATATTTTGACATGTTCACTCGAATATAATTTTCGTGGAACACAGCTAGTGTCAGATAGAACATAACTTTGCATCATACATAAGTGCTTATCCGTACTATCAATGTTCTATCATCTCCTTCTCTATAAATGTTGAACTTCATTTGAGTGGCATAAATATTACCTCCTTTATTTATTTGCACTGCTGGTACAGATCTTCGTACTGGCCATTTTGAACTGTCTCTCATATACGAAAATTTCATAACTTACTATCCATTATCTTTTACAATGTTGTCTGCACCAAATGTTCATGACTTCCTACCCAGCATCTTCTGCTTATATGTTGTCTGTATGAACTATCATGTAACTGCTGTACATGATGGTTGTTTGATATATCTCATTATATGAATCTGTTTCGATGTCCCTTCAGGACTGCCTAGGAGAATCTTCATTCACTGTCAGCAAAACAGCTGGGGAAATAGTTAGTGGACACGAGGATTTGTTAGATGGAATGGGATTGGCTGCTGCAACTGAAGACAAAGAAACACATTCTTTCGAAATTAAACCCACCCATGTATCGTGTCGCTTCAAGCAAAAGCTTTGATAGAGCCTCAGTTATGGTGACTGGTGTTTAATACTTGTTTCATCTTATATAGGTTGAGAATGTAAAGCAACGGTGCTTACCAAACGCACTGAACTTTCCCATGCTTGAGGAGTATGATTTTAGAAATGACACAGTAAGTACTTTCCATGTGACGAACAGCCATATTTACAGATATAGAATGGTGGTTTGACCAGCAAAAACTGGGTTTGATCCTTGGTGTCTCAGCCGACTGAGATTTTTTCATGCATTTAACCCGTGTTAAACAAGATAAAACCAGATTAAGAAGGCCAGTTTGATGCGAGATGGTCATGTTGAACTTGTCTGGGCCAATTTGGCCTTGTGCTGGTCGGTTTTCAGAAGCAACTTTTTATCTGGTAGTTTGCTGAGCTAGTGGCAACTACCTCTGTTATACATATACAATAACTCGGACATGTCAACTGAACTAGTTAGCTAGTTTTATGATACATCAAATATGACTTTATAAGACTTAATAACCAATATGAATGTAATAGCAGAGCTAGTAGTGCACAGACATTGTAGTATGGCTTTACGGTATTGGTATAACTGGATTCAGACATACATGTATAAATAAAAAAGTATTAAGTATATGGCGGTGCATTTCACATTTTGATAAATATTCAGTTAAGCTCTGAGCCAATACCTGGTCGGGCAGCAACTGCCAACTATTGCATGTTATTTCATCCTCACATATAGAGGCAACATACAGTTTTGTTTATAGTTCCGTAGCTGCTTTCTAGCATGACATAAGATGAACCGTTTACTACAAGATTTAGTATTGAGATTGACATTTCATTTTATTATAGGTAAATCCAGATTTGGATATGGAGTTGAAACCTCAAGCACGGCCGAGGCCATATCAAGAAAAGAGTCTCAGTAAAATGTTTGGGAATGGTAAGTTCAGGATGCAATACACGTGTGGAAACTGTATGTTAAAATTGGTAAAGGGCTACGGAGTGTCTGGCGTGGCACTGTAACGGACACATACGATACTCGTTAATAGTTTGCTTAGCCTACCTGTGATCTTGAGAATTGGGGCTACAATTAGGATCTTATCTCTAATTGTTGGTGTGGTTAGATTTGATTGTTAGAAGAGTTTTGAGTGTCATGGAAAAGGCGAGTCCTTCCTATAAGCAGCTATGCTATTTTGACTGATGAGATCAATCAATAAGGAATAAGTGGTCGTCCTCTCCGTCATGTAAAGTTCGCAACTGATATTTAGGAGGTTGGACAGGGTTTCTTTCAAGTAACTAGGTCTTCAAAGCAAGCATATTGTTGCTTATCAGATGGCAGCTATGCTGATTTGCCACCAGATTGTAAATAGATACTCCCTCTGTCTCAAAATATAAGGCGCCCTTTAATTCCGCTGGTCAACGCCGTTTAACTTTGACCATGATTTGTACTTATAATATGTACCCAAAATTATTATAAAGATATATGAAATTAAAGAATTTTGCAAGACGAATCCAACGGTATCATATATACATTCTAATTCAATATATTTTGATATATATTGGTGGTCAAAGTTGAGTGTCAAAGACCACCTTAAAAATAGCGCGCCTTATATTTTGACACGGAGGGAGTATATAAGTTGCCCAATGTGTCACATGATCTTTAAATATAGCTGCAGTAGACCTGTTCATGGGCTGCACAGCCTGCCCTGGTCGACTCGACTCTATCTGATTTGATAATAAAAAAGTCTGTCTTCTGTTTTCTGAGAAGATGCATTTTCGCATAGAAAATAATTGGAAACCTGTGTTTTCTAAGAAAGGAAACTAGGAATGTTTGGGAGACCTGTGTTACTAAGAAATAAGAAACAAAAGTAGGAATGTTAGAAACAAATATTGTTGCTCTTGTTGTTAGCTAGAAAGTTCATTCCTTGGGTTCATTTCTTAGTTGTTAATATTCAATTTGCACTTTTGGTACTCAGTATATCTGCAGAGCAAGTGCTTATTCTCCTTCGTGGAATAATTTTGCCCTGATTTTACAGGCAGAGCAAGGTCGGGCATTATCGTGTTACCTTGTGGTGCTGGAAAGTCGTTGGTTGGTGTATCTGCAGCATGTCGTATTAAAAAGAGCTGTCTATGCTTGGCCACAAATGCTGTCTCTGTTGACCAATGGGCTTTTCAGTTCAAGCTCTGGTCAACTATAAGAGATGAACATATCAGCCGTTTTACGTCAGATAACAAGGAGAAATTTCGAGGGATGGCTGGTGTTGTGGTAACCACGTATAATATGGTGGCATTTGGGGGCAAACGGTCTGAAGACTCAGAGAAGATTATTCAAGAAATCCGCAGCAGGGAGTGGGGTTTGCTCCTTATGGATGAGGTGGGATCTCTGTTCTCTGATAAATGATAATTTAGTTATTTAGGCTTGCATATTTGCACTACAAATCATAGTAGCATACAGTGCCCATTTTCTTTTCTTATTTGCTTTCGCAGGTCCATGTTGTCCCTGCTCATATGTTCAGAAAGGTCATCAGCATTACCAAATCTCACTGCAAGCTTGGTCTTACTGGTCTGTTTCCATCGGATATTCCTATATGATTTCACTATTCACCTTCATATTATTCGAAGTAATTTTAATTATTATAATTGCAGCTACACTTGTGAGAGAGGATGAACGTATTACGGATCTAAATTTTCTAATTGGACCAAAGCTGTATGAAGCAAACTGGCTGGATTTAGTAAAAGGTGGATTTATTGCAAATGTGCAATGTGCAGAAGTATGGTGTCCCATGACCAAAGAGTTCTTTGCCGAATATTTGAAAAAGGAAAATTCAAAAAAGAAGCAGGTGAATCTTCATTGAGGTTTCTCACCTGTCCATGCAGAGACTTTATTCAACTTCTAAACCTTACTTTTTGAATGATAAAGCACTAATGTTTAAACTTCCGCTATTGCTTTCGCTTCTACCTTATTCTGTTTTTTGTTTTTGCAATGATCAATTCCATTTACCAACTTGACTCTTTGTTCAGTTTTGTCATCTTAAATCCTGACAACAAAGTACTCTTTTTCCTAAAATTGGAATGATTCAGAGAAAATATGGTTCCTTCGTTGCTTATGTCACATAAACGTATGCATATTTAATTGGCATGCTTGTTTCCGAACTCCCTTTGTAGTCCTTCAGATTTGTTCATTCATATTATATTGACTCAAATATCTATCAGGTACTCTATGTGATGAATCCAAACAAGTTCAGGGCTTGCGAGTTTCTAATTCGATTCCATGAGCAACAGCGCGGGGATAAGATTATTGTGTTTGCTGACAATTTATTTGCACTAACTGCATATGCAATGAAGCTCCGTAAACCAATGATTTATGGTGCCACAAGGTAACCCCTCAGCTTATACGACTACTTATGGGCTATTAGTTGTGTACTTATATAGCTTTGCATCTTTCAGCCATGCTGAGAGGACACGAATTCTGTATCAGTTCAAGAATAGTCCAGAAGTCAACACTGTTTTCCTCTCTAAGGTGTGCTTATTGTTAATTCTCCTACTTATTTCTCTCAAAGCCACCAACATTGGCAACCTTAACGACATATGTGTTGTTATTTTAGGTGGGTGATAACTCAATTGATATCCCAGAAGCAAATGTTATCATACAAATATCATCTCACGCTGGTTCCCGGCGTCAAGAAGCTCAACGGTTGGGACGTATTCTTAGGGCAAAGGTAATGTGGATTGAAGCTTGTGGTTGCTGCATACATACATAAACTGGTTGCAATTGCTGTATTGCTTCTCTTGATATTCAATATTTAGCGTGGATTTTATGTTGTTGATAACTCATCTCAACTGCTGAAATTGAGTTATGTAAGGAATGAAATCTCGAACCAAAATCAATTATGGCACAAGGAATACCGTTTATTTCACCGTCTTTAAACTTCCTTGGAGTAATATATTTCTAGAATTTTGTTAATGGAACTAAACTATCACTATTCCAGCTCTCGCTTTTGAGGTGGTCATGTAAGGGGTTTCCATAGTTGGATGCTAGTTGTGTCATTGAATCACATATGATGTGACCCATCAGATTGAAGTGATCTACACATAGTTTGTGATATATGTTATGGATCTCGAACTACAGAAATCATATTTCAAACAAGTGTTTTCTGTGGCATTGCCACTGACTGCAGGGTAAGCATCAAGATAGGATGGCAGGTGGAAAAGAAGAATACAATGCTTTTTTCTACTCTCTTGTATCAACTGACACACAGGTGGGTCTCACTAATTTGTATTGTATCTTTTTGATTTTGCATTATCCTTCTGTTTGTAGATCCACCAGCAGTGAGAATGTAGATTAACTTTAGCATGCCATTTTTGCACTGATGCAGGAAATGTACTACTCAACAAAAAGGCAACAGTTCCTCATCGACCAGGGATACAGCTTCAAGGTTTGTTCTCAGGCATTTATTTGTAGATATTGCGAATTTATTTTGGCACTTCGTGTTTAGTGATGAAAAATTATATCTTCCAGGTGATCACTAGCTTGCCGCCACCTGATGAAGGACCTAACCTAAGCTTTCACACGCTTGATGAACAGCTTGACCTGTTAGGCAAAGTGCGTGTTTCTATATACCCGTTATTTGTCAGTTTCTTGCTGCTTGTTTCTGACTGCAATTTCTGTCTGCGCTACTTTGAACAGGTGTTGAACGCAGGGGATGACATGATTGGTATTGAGCACTTGGAAGAGGATTCTGATGGCAAGGCTCTCTTGAAGGCTCGGCGCTCTGCTGGATTAATGAGCACCTTCTCCGGAGCGGGTGGAATGGTCTACATGGAATACAAGTGCTGTCTCGCTCCACTTCCATTTAATTTTCGCCTCTATGTTGTGATTCCATTGTGGTTTGTTTGCTGAATGCTTACATGTGAGGTCTTGTCTTTTTTTTTTCCAGCACTGGGAAGGGAAAAGGGAAGAAGAAGGACCCAGCTAAGAGGCATCAGCTGTTTAAGAAACGCTACACTTGAGGGTTCTGTTGTATGGCATCTGCCGAAGGCCAGGAACCTGTAGAGCGTGATTTGCTTTGCCGTGACATGGTTTGGTTAATGATGCCCTTTTTATTAGGGATAATGCGCGTCTCACTGTTAGCGCAACAGCCAGATTACATGCTAAGCACTCTATTAGACTTCTTACCGGGAAGAAGTTGCGAGAAACAAATTTGGTCATCTTTCTGCTGCTTCTTTCTGACTGTCCAGTTTAGCATGGGAATAGTCAATTTTGGCTGTTCTTTGTGCTTCCGTATTGGTTCTCTTGCCATATAATTATGGAAGCTTATGAGGAGAACGAGGACGCGTGTCTCTGTTGGAAATATAAATATACATGTATTAAGAATCCACATTGCGTAGCCTTGTAAGGCATGGATTCATCGTTTCCAGCCATTTTCTAGCAGCCGTCAGTTAAACAATCTATAATATTCCTCTTTTGTTTAGGGAATTGTAAGGAGCCACAAGAAACACGGTGAAACATATTTTGCTCCAGTCTTGTAGTGTATTCAAATTTACTTTGAATCTATGATCCTTTGCCTTATAAATTATGGGATATATGGACAAAGGACGGAACTGCTGTTACGTATAATGTGGATTCGGGAAGATGTTTATAGACGATACAAACCTACTGTAGAACCGGTGACTTTTAGCAGTTTTCACCACATGGGGTTTAATCTGTTGCAATTTGGTTATCTCATCAACTATTAGTCCAGCTGAAAGAAAAATAGATAGGTAGCCCCGCCAGCATGTGAATGTTTCAATTGACGTAAAAACTGTAGAACCGTCAAATCATAAAAATGATTATTCATACAAAATTATGATTTTTTTAGGATGATATGGGAAAAAATTATATGAAGCATCGATGGTTACTTTAAAAAAATAGTCTATATAGTTTATTGTCTGTCCAAAAATCATGTTTTTGTTGGCGATTCCTTATATAATATAATAAACCTACTTTTGAACATTAATGGTCCATCCAAAAGTTTGAATAGATAATCTTGGATATATAATTTATGAACTCATTGTTATGTGAATTTTTTACATAAAATTTATGAAGGAAATTTTTTCTTCAAAAACACTATAAAACATCTACACATATCATATTTGTGTATGTATAGTTCTTTTAGTCTGTCACGGATATTTGTTTTCAAAATATAAGCATGCTTTAAAAAAAAAAGATGACACGTATAGAATGGAGTCTATTACTCCATCCGTTCTATTTTAATTGACTCACATATATCTAGATATGGATGCAGCATCCATATCTAGATATATGTGAGTCAATTAAAATGGAACGGAGGGAGTGGTGTATCCAATTTTTTGGATGAATAGTTAACTTGTTTAATGAAACATCAATATATATTTTTTTGCACATTAATTGGTGCATTGGAATGCGCGAGGGTGAGAGGTAGGCAACTCGTTATCTTGCTTTTAACTAGGCTACATAGATTAAACCACAATTTGGTGAAAATAACAAAACAAAAAAACCGCTGAAATGGTTTTTTTTTAACGGATGAAATGGTGATTTGTGCAACACACGAATTAGAACGTGGTGGAAGCTGAGTACAATTTCCTCGAAAACAAGGAAGCTTGCAAAATGAGTGAACTAAACGATCACCAATTCAAATATTTACAAACATACATATTATGAGTAGGATCTTGGATGCACCGCCCTTTATGTACATGGTTGTGGCGCTGTTCTTCATGTTTTACAAGGAATAAAATAGTACGGTAGTTCATAAAGAAAAATCAACCCAAATTTATAAATCCCAAAGGATAGAAATATTAAACCAACCAATCTGAGCCGCCCGTGCAATTTGCATACGTCGTGTTTGCGAATTGCTAGGCTGTGAGGCAGCCTCGATTTCTTACGTACTCAAGCATCGCCCAAAGCCCGGCGCAAATCAACCTTATTTTTTCCTCTCCCTCTTGCCTTCTCTCGCCTCCCAAGCCAGCCGCGACCGAGGAGGCGAAACCAATATCCGCACCAGGATCCAAGAGGGGATCGAACGACCCTCCTCCTCCCCTCTCCCCCTGCAATCCGCGAATCCCCCCGCCGTCGGCTCGTTGCCGCCGCCGCCGATTCTCTAGCTCCCGATGGATTTGGATCTGTGGATCTCCAAGGTCAAGGAGGGCCAGCACCTCGCCGAGCACGAGCTCCAGACACTCTGCGAATACGTGAGCATCCTCGCCCTGTTAGTCCCGCTAGGGTTTTGTTCTTGCCCTCGCTGTGACCCCGTCTGCGCGCGTGTACGGGTGCGCTGCGGTGTCGCCGTGCTAGGGTTCTTAGCGGTAGCAGGCAGATGGAGGCAAATTACTTGTTTTTCGCTGCCCGCTGAGAAATTGGAGTGAACTCTGTATATCTTAGATATGTCTGTTTTATGCCTAGTTTATAACCGTGGTGTATTCTGCCGATCATCCAGGTGAAGGAGATACTCATCGAGGAGTCCAACGTGCAGCCGGTGAACAGCCCGGTGACGGTGTGCGGTGACATCCACGGCCAGTTCCATGACCTCATGAAGCTTTTCGCCACCGGAGGACATGTGCCTGACACCAACTATATTTTCATGGTGTGCCTTCCCCAGCCCTTCTGTTGTGACATCTGACTGGTTAAGCCGATCTCTGGTGTTCTTGTGTTGCTGAATTTCGATGTGATTGACTCGCAGGGTGATTTTGTGGACCGGGGCTTCAACAGTCTCGAGGTTTTCACCATCCTTTTGCTACTGAAAGCAAGGTACTTGTTCAGTTTTCTGTTCACCAATCGTGAAGTGTCTCTTTGTCCATTTCAAAGCTTTCAACTTTATTATAGCATTGGCAGCCTTTTTACCGTTTTGTCAGTATAAACTTCATTATCATTACCACACGTTTCTAATAACACATGATAATGATAAACAAGTTACCATAATATCAGTAGGAATTCCTTAGATGACCTTAATGTTACAAACATGGAACATATAGCACAGAAGATCCTAAGACATAGCACACATTGGATAAGAGATTGGAGGAAAGGGATGATGCTAGCTGTTCTTGCGCTCGGCCCAACACAGCGCTGCGCTACAACCTTCATGCCCTAATCTCTGCTGCCTACCATGGTACGATCGAGCTAAACCGCTTTTCCTACTGGCCTCTGTTGTAAGGTGCTGCCGCCTCCAGGTTTTCTCCCGCTCCATGCCCCCCTCCTACTCACACAAGCCCACCGTCCATACGTGCATCCACACGACACAGGAGGAGTTGCTAGTTTGTGAAACGACGCCAATTTTGTGAAGCGAAGCCTCAGCCACCATGTCCTCCCCAACGCCGCTGTTCTGACGCAGATGGTCCTGACCACCTGGTGAGATCTAGGTTAGCTATTGGAACTTTTCATTTCCAGTGTTAGCTGCGGCATGCTGACGTTGGGTTTGTTTGAGATTGTGATTCGGCCTGTGAACTTTGACTGATCGATTTTAAACTCTGATCTATAAAGGACAGACCCAGTGCTAAAGGCTCCCACAACAGGTGAGGTCTGGGGAAGGATTATACGAGTCAAGCCTTACCCCTGCAAAGTGCAATGTAGAAAGGCTGAGTCGAACCCAGGTCTTGGAACAAGTGGGGAGTACTTCACCACTGCGCATCATCCCAGCGAATCCCTTAGGCCTTGTTTACTCCAAAGGTATTTTAGGGGGTGGGAAGAGTGGGGATGGGAGGGGATTTGGTGAACGCCCAATCCCCACAAATACTCTCCCCCTAAAATACACTAGCATGGACTAGAGTTTTAATGTTAGGCAAAAATAAGAGGGTTGGTAGGGGATATTTGGAGATTATCCCCTCCCATCCCCTAAAATACACTAGAGGTAAACAACCTAGTGGGGATTTTACGGGATCCGGGATAATCCCCTCCAATCCCCTAAAATACTCTAGAGGTAAACAAGGCCTTAGCTGGTACTATCATGCAAAGAACATGAGTTGAGCTGAGCTAGACTGAGATGTCCATGCACTGTGACATCTAACTATGGCTTCAAGTTTGGACAGCAGGCTTTTCTATGCTAACATGACCCATGCTGGCTGAAATTTGTAGTTGAAGCTTTTCTTCTTGTTTCTTACTAACTGGAAAACTGAAAAAAAAATGTCTCACGATTTTTTGTGATGAACTCTGCCACTCTCAATCAGTGAAACATTGAACATACCTAGTCTCTGTTATTGTTGGATACTGTTGGTTGCATCCTTGTAAGAATTATTGTTTACATTTTTCCTGAGTGTCACCATATATGGTTAACTCTTGTGAATGTGTTTTTCTACTGGTATTAGGTATCCTGCCCACATAACCCTTCTGCGTGGGAATCATGAAAGTAGGCAGCTGACACAGGTATGTGCTGGTATGGAGAATGATTATATCCGCTTTCCAGTTGACCATTTGGGATTTGAGTTACTTCTGCTGCAGCTTACTGTCATATCTGACCAGCTCACGCATGCACCACACACTGTATGATGCATCCTGCATTTAAAAGCAGTACATGTTGATTAGTTCTTAATTGTGGATAAAATTAGAACACCTTTGTTAAGTGATTCAGTCTAGGTACTAAACTGATGATTTTACCTAAGGTTTCATGTTCTAGTTTCAATGAATGGACAAATGCGAACATACACAACATGTATGTGTGGATTTTTTACTTTATGATTCACAAATATTGTTATATGATAAGAAACCTACATGGTTATGTTAATGCTTTTTT
The DNA here is from genome assembly GCA_947311845.1 of Poa pratensis. Taxonomy (NCBI): domain Eukaryota; kingdom Viridiplantae; phylum Streptophyta; class Magnoliopsida; order Poales; family Poaceae; genus Poa; species Poa pratensis. The sequence goes on along the minus strand of CAMZMU010000027.1, from coordinate 48,374,619 downwards.
GTGTAGCAAGGAGAATTTCTGTATGTAATTCTGATTTGAATGTGTCTACTGTTGTACTGTACCACAGATAGGTCAATATGCATGATTCAGTACTTATCATTCAGGCATATTAATATAGTGGTTTTATTCTGTAGGTATATGGTTTCTATGATGAGTGCCAGAGAAAGTATGGGAACGCCAATGCATGGCGGTATTGCACCGATGTTTTCGATTACCTTACTCTTTCAGCAATCATTAATGGCACAGTAAGTTCCTCCCAGTAGACAATTTATAGATTATGATTTCATACTTTGTGCTCAATCATACTTAAATGATATGGTGAAAATTCAGGTCCTATGTGTTCACGGTGGTCTTTCTCCTGATGTCCGTACTATTGACCAGGTTAGTTGTACTTCTTTTCTTCCTTCACTCATTCTTAGCATCATTAAGCCAAGATGTTAATCATGGAAGTTTCCTAGAGTGTGATTCATACATTTTAATTTTAGTGATTTTTTCCTAACAAATGTAAAATGTAGAAACATATTGTGACTAGTTTACAGAATAACTAGTGGCTGATTCATACAAAATTATAGACGTAATACACCTTGTTTATATAACAATTTTATTGCCTGGTGCCCTGGTTCCAACTCAAAGAGTTTCCGGATATATATCTTGGCGCTGCCAGGGGCAGATCGGCATCTGGCGCTTAGTGTTGAGCATTTTAGATTTTTTTTTACTCTTATCATGCGTCTTTTCAGTTTTTTCGATTTTAGGTCCCTTTTTTCAGTTGGATTCGGTTATACTTGTTTCTTTTACCATTACTATTGGGCATTAGTTGGTCCATAGCATGGTTAGGCTCATAATCTGAAAGATGCATGCTGTGGCTGATTTGTTTGAAGTGTTTACTGCTGTTCTGATGTAAGATTTAAGAGGTGTTGCCAGACAATAATCTGATAAAATATAATTGTTGCCAGATACGGACAATTGATCGGAATTGTGAAATTCCCCACGAAGGTCCTTTCTGTGATCTGATGTGGAGTGACCCTGAAGAGATAGAGACATGGGCTGTTAGTCCGCGTGGAGCCGGTTGGCTTTTTGGATCACGAGTGACAACAGAGGTGAGAATGGAATCTTTTCATCCTGGATCATTTTTTTATTATCTCTTAACAAATGTTGCTGTTTTATCCTGTGCAGTTCAACCATGTCAACAATCTTGAGCTAGTTTGCCGGGCTCACCAGCTGGTCCAGGAAGGCTTGAAGTACATGTTTCAGGACAAGGGTCTTGTAACTGTGAGTTTTTGTTCACATACACTAGCAATCCAGATAACCATAGCATCTTTCTCGAGCAAGTTATTGTATATTTAGTTATTGTATATTTAATCACTACCATCTTAATGATGCTCATATGCCTTGTGCATTTTTTTGCAGGTGTGGTCTGCACCTAATTATTGCTACAGATGTGGCAATGTTGCTTCTATTCTAAGCTTCAGTGACAACATGGTATGTCAATGCATCTCTGGTGATAGCATGGATAATATTCCTATTTTCTACTCAGTGTTAGTTCTTAATAATTACTGTACATTTATTCTAGTGTGTGGATAGTGTTCATTTTTGGTTGATGGATTGATATGCAACACCGGGATGAAACTCTGGACTATGAAACCGGTGTTGTGGCCTATATTTCTAGATACTTTTTTGTTTATGGATGTTCCTAGTATCGCACAGAGCCCAGCATGGACTTGAGTCATATCTTTGTGTACAAAGTGTGATTCCATGATCTGTAGTGATACCAGGATCACTTCAGTCCGACCTTAAACAAGGCACAAAACTAGCGAGTATTAACAGGGAACGAAAGCTTCAGTTAGTACTGCCGCTTTGTTACTTGAAGAAAGTAAAGCCACTTGACTTTATCACCAAGTAGCAGAAGACTTCTGATGAGTTCTGTGAGATTTGATCTGTTGTCTGACATTTGCATTAGTTGCACTATATATGCCACTTGTCTTGTTTTACAGTCAAGTAGTAGCTGCTTCTGATAATTTCCGTTTGTTTGCTCAATTTGCAGGAAAGAGAGGTCAAGTTCTTCACAGAGACGGAGGAGAACAACCAAATGCGTGGCCCAAGGACCGCTGTCCCATATTTTCTCTGACTTCAGCTGTACAATATTAGAAGTCATCACTGTTTTAATGTGTAAGGGTTATTATGTAGGTTCAGGTCATAGTCCAATCTGATGCTTTTTTGTTTCTCTGTTGTTTTAACCACATGTACAATAGATCCTTTGGGGGTACCATTGCTCCTGTATGCCTTTCATGACACTGTCAAGTTTTGTTTCTTATTACTTATTGTTATGGGTGTTTTCTATTTGCAACAACAAACACGTTTGGTTCTGTTATACATGTGGCTTCAGAATTTGTTTGTTGCTTTTGTGCAAAGATTCTTGCCGTCTGCCTTTGTAGAGCTGTATAGGTATATGTCTATTTGCCCTGAAAGAAGAAAAAGGATAGGTATATGTTCTGTGGAACATTTATGTGTGTGATGGACCATTCTTTACTTTTAAAACAGGTATATGTTCTGTCCAGGCACCACTCCTTTATAAGTCACGTTCCGTTTGTGCAAATCAATGAGAACATGCCTATCTGCCTCGATATTTGCAGCTTGCACTACCGGATCTGCAGATGATTAACCACCCAACGCCTGAAGAAAAACGATGTGTAGAAGTTAAAACACAGGGCTTTGGTTGTAGAGATTTGCCTCCTCCGCGCTGCTCGCACTAGGAAGTATCAAGAATTTCCGATGGTGGGGAGAAGGTATCCACCTCCCGCGACCTTCGTCGTCGCCCACCCAAACCAGCCAAGAATCTCATCTCCGCCGCAACTTGCACCGAGAGCTATGCTGTCGCGGGGTCGACACCCTGCCGCGTCATGGCCAGCCGGCAAAGGTACACGTAGCCAAGCCGAAAGCGACCGCGTCTGCTTGTTTGCCCGCCGATTCGCTGCTCCTTTTCCATTGGACGGCGGCTCCTCGCGGTCTCGGATCGTTCTCACGTGATGACCTATAGACCGCAACGGCCTGAGCTCCACTCGGTTAAGGAGAAAAGAAAGATCGCGCTGCGTGCATGATGCATGCCATGTCGGCGTTGTGTTGTGCCTCCAAAGTTAGGACTGCCATGACAGTAGATGATTAGATTCCGGGAGGCACCTTTCGGCAGGCCGTTAGTGTTTTCAATGACTGACGCCTCATGATCGTTCAGGTGGAGAGGGCAGTACATAATTAATTTATTATTAGCGGTGACCTCTCATTCAGAGAGTGAATTATAGTATTAGGTTGTCCACTAAGTGCACCTATATTTGACTGGTAACCGACCAGCTGTAATAACGGGTCATTTTTCTCCAACAGTGATTTTTTTTGTGAAGCAGTTCGTGCAGAATCGCAACTCTCCAGCCTCCCAAATGATGGTTGAGTCCAGCGATAATGCAGCTTTATTTTGCGTGCAACAATCCAATCATGGACAACAGGACAAGGCATTGATTGTGCTGCCGTGCACCCACCCACCTGGTTGGGGTTGGCTTCTTTGCCCAAATCTCTCTGGCTCAGCATCGGCATGAGCTAACCCAAGGAGAAAGGGACGTTCAGAGCCAAGAAGAGGAGAGAAAATAAGATGGAAACGGCTCATCGTCCTACTTGGCGAACTGGCTACAGCAAAACTGGAGAGGAAAAAAAAATTAAAAATCCTAACTAACTCACTACCATCTACGATGATCTCCCCTGATCCCGAGGGGTTAGTTGCTGCGTCTGCGCAAGCGCCGACGGCGCCGTCGATTTGCCGCCCCTGTCGTCGTCCTCCTCCTCCTCCTCCTCGTCCACCATTGCCCGCCTCCGTCCCTGCTTGAAGTCCCGAGCTCGGCGTCGGAGAAGGACGACGACCCGCCAGGCGCGAGGCGCCGCTCAGGCCTCCGCCTCCTCCCTCTCCTGAACCGCCAGCACCGTCGCGCGGCGCGGACGGGCGCGCGCGCCACGCAGCAGAGCACGGCCACGGGGAGGCACGCGCAGAAGAGGCAGCACGAGACGGCGCACTCCGCCAGCGCCGCGTCCTTCCCGCCGCCGTCCTCGCGCGGCGCCGCCAGCCCTCGACCGCGCGCGTCCTCCTCGCCGTCGTCCCACCGCTTCTTCCTCGCCGCCGCCGAATTCTTCTTCTCCCGCGGCGCAGGCGCCCCGGCGTCGTCCGCCTCCTGCGCGGCATCGCCGTCCATCCCCTCCTTTCGGTGGCCGCTGCTCTGCTGCTTTCGTTCGCTTTTGGTTTTTGTTTGTGCGATTCGAATAGGAGGTGTGGGGGGGGGGGGGGGCAGGTCGTGGGAGGGACGACCTCTCTTCTCTATGAAGAAACTTGTCTGCTCCCTCCCTCGCGTTTAAACTGCAAAACCTACCGGTAGGCCGGGGAGATGAGAAAATAAATCAAAAGGAGCCTCAGATACCCACTGGCCACTGAGCCGACCTGGCCCATCACGCATCGACTAGGATTAAAATAGTACAGTGCTACTTTTGTTTTTGCGGGTAGACTAGGGTTAAAAGATTGATCATCTAAAATTCGCCAACCGAAAACTCGTTAGGACAGCTGTTACAACTTGAACTGGAAGATCTCCAACTAAAAGGGACGGTACGCGGGAAATTTGGTGGGACGTGCTGGCCAGCCAATTAAGAAACTCGGTCAAAACGTTGTCACTCTTAAACCAGTCCAGGTGTACAAACTTAATGAACAATTATTTTCAGGACTGTACTTGCGACTGGACTGGACACGGGCGGCGCATCATCGAGGAGCTAGGGTGTGTGGCCCGGGCTACACGACGGCCGGGCCAGGCCAGGCAGGCAGGCACGAGGCTGCTCGGCCAGCCACCGGCATCCCTGTCGACGTCGCCGGCGTACGGCGCTCGCTTTGATAGGCAGTGTCGCTGTCACGGAGTACCTCAACCTCAGGCAGGGCCATGCCTTTCTCTTCTCAGCTCAAACGGAAGCGAGCCTCTTTGTTTCAGACCTCAGAGGAGAGCTGAAAACAGCGGCGGCGGCGGCAGTAGCAATTGAATGCCTATAATTACGTCACGCTAGTACGAAAATCAGAAGAAAAAAAATGCACATCATTATGATTACAGATTAGAGTTTCATAGTAGTACACTACTCTCTTAAAAATCTTCAGAATACTCCATGATTACTTGCAGATGTAGCAAATAATTATTGAGCACTCTGGATCGAGTAAGATCCATACACTGAAGTAAAGGCGACTAGCTCTTACTCCCTCCATTCGAAAAAGATGTCACAAAAACGGAGGGAGTAGATAAGACGTAGATACACCCTGACAAGTGACAACAATCACATAAGGCAAAGGGAGGCAACGACTTGTCATCAGTTAGACAATTACTGAAACGACATCACTAAATGAAAAAAGATCTAAGATCGAATTATGTCCGCAAACTCAATGACCACAACAACTGCTCACGCCAAGTCCCGACACCAACGCTTGATAGACAATTAAGCTCCCATTGCTTGATATTGTTCTTAGAGCATCTCCAGTCGCGGCGCCCAAAGGCATTCCGAACAGGCCCCTTGGGCGCTGTCCGGAAGGCCTAACGCATTTGGGCGCCGTCGCTCCCCACTCGCGGCGCCCAAAGGTCATTCAAATACGATTTTTTTGATACGGAAGATTTTACATTCATTGAAATTCGTTAAAAACAAACATAATTTATTTAAACTAAAATCTAAATCTAGATCTAGCTCGTCGGGTGGCACGCCGGGTGATGACGTGAAGCGAGCCTCTTTGTTTCAGACCTCAGAGGAGAGCTGAAAAGAGTAAAATTCATCGGAGGTCACTGTATTTGAGGCCGTTGCTCGCCGCTGTCACCGTACATAAACATACGCAAATTATGGTCACTCAATACGCGGCGGTGCGTTGTACAAGGTCACCTGCGAGGCCGTAGAGCAGTATCTGGGGTTTGTCGGAGAGTGGAGCCCACTGTCAGCCACTGTCGGAGCCGTCGATGTGAGCATTTTCTGGAAACCCACCTACTTCTGTGCGGGACACACAGATGAGCCCCTCTGCCACCGATCTAAAGCGAGCGCAGAGCTCGTCGTCTTCGTCGTGCAGAGGTAGAAGGGGGAATGACACCGCTGCGGAGGAGGCTTCGCTGGTGGGTTGGTCTTGTTGGAGAGTTTTTCTCGAGCGCGCGGCAGCGGCGGCGGTGGTCGACGTGGCCGCGATGTCGCCGCGGCAGCGACCCGACGGCGAGCCTCCACCAGTCTACGGTTAGTCCGCGGCCTGGCATGAATCTGTGCTTAGATATCACCTTCTTGACGTTAGGGTTAGGATTTCTTTGTCCGTAGCATCCATTTGTTGCTGTAAGCGTTGAATATTAGCTATATGAGTTGTTCTGCTATTTTGCTTCAGTTAGAAATGATGGATTTTCGTAGTTTCAGTTAGGGGTTTCTCTAGGGTTTATGAAGATGTCGATTTTCGTTCCGAAAGATGCAATTTTGGTCGTTATAACGATGGATTTGTGACGCAATATTTGCAGGGAATCGTAAAAATGCTTACTGAAATCAACCATGGGGGATATTTTTCTTGGCAGTGGCACTAACCGAAGCTATGTAAATGGTTCATCTATCTGGTTTGATCAAGTAGATTATGTGACTTGGTCACCACTCATGGTTGAGAACTTAGTGGAGGAAATTGGATATGAAATGCAAGGGAGGTTGAAGGTTCACTACTGCATCCCCATTCTTACTCAGAATGGTTTGAGGCTATTAATGATTGAAGAAGATGCAGCTGCAATGTTAAAGTTTGTGGACTTGGGGCACCATTTCATCAGTCTGTACCTGATGATTCAGTGAGGACAATGAATTGGGATTGGGATGATGTCCTGCACTTTCTTGTTGCTGATCTACCTCCAGTGATCAGTCCATGCAAGCCTCAGACAACTGAAGCTCCATCTGCAGCAGAAGATGAACCAATCCCAATTTTGACAGTGTACCCTGAGCATTCTGATGCACAAACAGTTGAAGCTGCTGCAGCAAACACTGAAGAAACAAATGGTGAAGAGGGTTCTGATGAAGAAGATGATCCAGATTATGTAGACTCTGAATATGACCTAACTGATGATGATGATGATGATGATGATGATGATGATTTGGAGGCAGACACTGTTTCAGAGACTGAAGTAAAAGAAGAGGTTTGCAGAGATGGAGCTTCAGAGGAAGAAGATTTATGGGGACCTAACTCAGACGACGAAAGACTTGACTTGAGGTTCAAGACATTCGGAGAAGAAGATCTTCAAAATGTCCAGTTCAAGGTAGGGCAGCAGTTTGAGTCAGAACAGATGGAACATTAAGATGCCAACCAATGATTTGAAAAGGATCAAGGCAAAATGTTTTGGTGGTAAGAAAAAACCATGCACTTGGTTCATGTGGGCTTCAGTTGATAACATGATTGGTTCTTGGATGATCAACATGTATGATGGTGTGCATACCTGCAACAGGAAATGGAATATACATGGATTCACAGCTAACTTTCTAGCTGAGAATTACCTTGAGAGCTTTAGAGCAGATCAAGATATGAATATGAAAAATTTCTCTAGGATTGTGCAGATGGACTGGTGTATGACACCTTCTAGGAGCAAGCTACAAAGGGCAAAAAAACTGGCAATGAAGAAGATACATGGTGATGAAGAAGGCCAGTACACTCTTCTGTGGGACTATGCCAATGAGTTAAGAAGAAGCAACCCTGGGAGCTCATTCTTTGTGTCCTTGGATCCAAACTCAAGATTGAAGAGAAACTACATGAGCTTAGAAGCATGTAAGAGAGGCTTTCTTGAAGGGTGCATGCCCATAATATTTCCGGATGGTAGCTTTATCAAAACAAGGTACCGAGGTTAGTTGCTAGCAGCTGTTGGAATTGATCCCAATGATTGCATATTTCCTATCAGTTTTGCTACTGTTGAAACTGAAGATGGTGAGAGCTGGAACTGGTTTCTGGAGACCTTGAAGCAAGACCTTGATATTGTTAACACAGAACCTTGGACAATTATGTCAGACAAACAGAAGGTAATTGCTAACTGCTTCTTTTCTTTACTTGTCTCACTCATGTGTACTGCTTGCATGGTTTATCTGACTGTTTTGTGTAATGCTGATTGCAGGACCTGATAAATGTTGTAAGAGATCAATTCCCAGACTCAGAGCATAGGTTTTGTGTTAGGCACATGTGGCAGAACTTCCAAATGCATTTCAAAGGTGATATTCTGAAGAACCAGTTGTGGACAATAGCTAGAAGCAGCACACCCATCAGGTATGAGGCAAACATGGAGTATATGAAGACATTAAACCCAGATGCACATGCCTGGCTTAAAAATTTGGACCCAAAAGACATGGGTTAGGGCTTTTCAAAGTGAAATACCCAAGTGAGATATCCTATTGAACAACAACTGTGAGGTGTTCAACAAGTAAGCATTTCATCTGACATATTTTCCATGTATGCTTGCCAGGTCATCTTTTGTATAACTAATTCCTTCAATGTTTGCTTCCAGATACATCATAGAGGCCAGAGAACTGCCCATTCTTAGCATGTATGACAGGATGAAGGATCAACTGATGACAAGACATTACACAAAGCTAATGAAGCAGAAGGTTTCAAAAGCACCATATGTCCCAAGATTCAGAAGAAGCTTGATAAGAACATAGAATGGTCAAACAACTGCTTCTCTGATGGAGCAGGAGATGGTCTTTTCAAGGTAGGAGATAGGTTCTCTTCCACAACATCTGACTACATTGTTGACCTCAAGGGTATGACTTGCACTTTTATGAGATGGGCACAGTGTGGTATTCCCTGTCCACATGCCATTTCTTGCATGAGACATGAGAATCTAGACCCTGTGAACTATGTGGACAACTGCTACTCTGTTGATATGTACAAAAGGGCATATGGAAACATTGTATACCCCTGCAGAGACAAGATAGAATGGGAGAAGACCAATGGACCAACTATCTTGCCACCTCATTATGTGAGGCACGTTGGGAGGCCAACAAAGTCCAGAAGAAGGGCTCCTGGTGAGGTAGATGCAAGGGTGGAGGGAAGAAGTTGTCGAGGCATGGAGTCATTATACATTGCAGCTACTGTAGAGAACAAGATCACAACATTGGAGGATGTCCTTACTTGAAAGCAGGGCAAGATCCTCCAAGTGCAGCAGTTCCTACCCCTCCAAGTGCAGCAGAAGAGCCAGTCATACCGCCTGGAAATGATTCCCAAGGTGCCAGCTCTTCCCAGCAAAGAGAGCACGTTGTTGTTAATGCAATGGCACAACAAGTATTGTTTTCTGCATGTTTTTGTAACTTTGTTACTGCTGTTTTGTGTCACACTAATGTCTCTGACCATCTGATCTATGTTGTGCAGAGGCCTATGCCTAGAATTGTGGAAGCTAGGCCAATTCCTCCCTCCACCTTAATCACTCAGGCTCAAGAAAACCTAAATGTGCAACAGACCATGCCTGGTACACTGAGACAAGGTGCACTGGCTCAGAAGCTGCTACAGATGCAGAGGGAGAAGACCAAGGCAATAGAAGAAAGGAAGATAGATGTTCTTCAAGCCAGATATGAAGCTGAGGTGAAGATAGAAGAGGAGAATGCAAGGAAGAAGCTGGAGCAGGACAAGAGGAGTGCTGAGGCTGCTCAAGAGAAAGAAAGAGAAGCTGCAGAGAGAAGGGAGAAGAGAAGATACGATGCTGAGCTGAACAAGCAAGCCAGGGCTCAGGTCAAAAAATTTGTTGCTGAAGTAAAGAAGGGACAAGCTGAGAAGAAGAAGAAAGAAGCAGAAGAACAGAGACTGGCCAAGAAGAAGGTGGAAGAAGAACAGAGGCTTGCCAAGAAGAAGGTGGAAGAAGAACAGAGGCTTGCAAAGAAGAAAGAGGCAGAAGAACAAAGGCTAGCCAAGAAAAAGAAGCAAGATGAAGAGAGGGCAGTGAAAAGGGCAAGGTACTCGGAACAGATGAGGACAATAGAGAAGATTGTCCCTCTGCAAGGTGCAGACCAGGGCAAGAAGGTCAACATGTTTGATGAATTTCGCTCAAAATAACTTGTACTGTCAAGTTCATGTTCATTTTGTGCACCCACTACTGTCATACCCGTGCTAGACTATCTTAAATGCTAGGTTCATGACCATTTTGTAATATATACCATGTGTGAAACTACTCTGGTACTCTGCAGTCACCAAAACCAACTGATGGTTATGTCTGTTATCTAATATATATGTGTGGACAAGTTTATGTTATGTTTGTCAATTTCTAGGCATACTGTGATCATATTTTTGGGTTCATGACCATGTTTCTACATATTTCTGGGTTCATATCTTCTATGATCATATATACTGTGATCATATATATATATATATATGTGTTGACAGGCTGAAAACAACAGTTCATAGATAGGTGCTTCATGCCAGAGCTGATTCATTCGCTCAAACTTCTTCTTTCATGCAACATAGATGATTCATTCACACAAACTTCTTCTTTCATACAACATAGATGGTTCATGCATCGATTCACACATCACTACAACACCAGAACAACAGTTCATACGTACTGCCACTACTACTAGTTCATACATACTGCCACATACCACTACTGCCACTACCACTACCACTACTTCACACCAGCACTGCTACCACTGATCACTACACCACTGTAATACCCCAGCATTTAGGAGTTATCGGAGGGCAGAAATAAAATTTTTTATATCTGCATGCATGCATTTGAAAAATCCTGAATAAATTTTTCGCAAATTAAAACCCTGGAGTGATCAAAGTTTGATCATGATTATGATTTAAGTTTTAGATCATCTTAGGTAAATTTGATAATTTTTGGACATGACCTTTAGGAATTAGCTTGTAGAAAGAATTTGAATTCAAATTAAATAATCAAATAATTGAATTTGTAAAGTAATTCAAATTGGAACAATAAAATTATTGAAATAATAATTAAGTAAATGAATTTATAGTTGTTTGAATATTTTAAATCTTCACAACACATATTACAATTTATAAAATTATTGAATGACAAAAACAAATAACTTTATTGAATAATTACAATAATACATGGTCTTTACAAATGGTTTACAATACACAAAATTACAAAATGATAATTACATTTATTCCTAAACTAGAAGTCTTGTATTATCCTCTTTTCAAATTTAATCTCAGCTTCAACTTGTTCCTGCAAAACAAATAAAAAGAAAGACAGAAATAGACAAGAGGGGATTAGGGTTAGGATTATCCTCAGTTAGGCAGTGTGATGCACTGCTAAACACATCACTGGATGCAAGTTAGTGTCAAAGTGTAGTATCTGTTCTAAACCAGTAAAATTAGCCTCAGAACGACATCATTGGCTGGGCCACAAGAAATCCACTTGGCAGGTCAAAATAAAGAACCAAAGTGGGATAAGATCAACCATCCGAGGCATGGAGCTGAGTAGAAGCAAGCACACAGCTCACACACACATGCATTATACCGTGCTGTCACCACCACAGCAACCTTGTAGAGATAAGAGCAAGGGGTCGGAGCAGCCAGCAGCCAACATCACTTCATCCACCGCCATAACCAACTCGAGTCCATAGCTCACAGCCTCACAGCACACAACAGTTCACCACAAATCACTCAGATCCATCCATACCACACCATTAAATCTCTGCTGGGAGCAAAACAAGATGGGATAGGAAGGACAAGATCAAGCAAGGGCCAGGAGGGAAGGCCAAGAGCTAGAGGGAAGCTGACCGAAGTAGGAGGAGCAGGCCAACAAGGTGAACAAGAAGGAGACCACAAGATCTGTTGATCAAGGAATCAAGAAAAGCCACAAGCAACACAGCAACACCACCACCACACCTGATAAGAGGTTGATGCTCTATTTCTCTAGCAAAATGAACTGCTAGTTACACATGGAGTAGGGTGGTGTATTTTTCCCTCAGCTAGGCATAGAAGTGCTATGCAAAATCTTCACAGAGAATTAAAAATAAGAAGCAAGCATAACATCTGTTCTTATTTACAAAAGGCCTCAGCCTGTGCATCATAGGCAGGGGCAAGTTATCCAATATTTAGCAAAGGCACAACATGCTAATAACATGGTTTACACATAAAGGCAGCACAAGGCCAGTACTTGGTTGCTGGGCACAAAACCCACATAGGGGAGGAGCACCACAACACACACACATGCACCAAATGCACCACTGCTTAGTATAATTTACTTTGCCTAAGCTAAACACATGAAATTGCTTCTGTGTAACTCAAATGAGACATCGCAGCAAGCAAAGCAACATCATTTAGCTCAAGAAACTAGATTAACTAACACAGGGCACAAATAGAGCTTGTTACACATGCACAGAACCAATTAGAGCTATACAGCCAAAGATTTCAGCAGAGGCACATCTCTGACCACATGGTTCAGAGTAGCACACTCAAATTGCACTGTCAAAAACAGTTAACTGAACCTGTCGAAGGATAGAACCAGCAGTTCATCACACCGCCAAAGCAACCAGCTAAATCATCTTCAGTAAAAAAATTTACAGAAGCATTATAGCATCATCCAGTGAACACAACAGGAGCCACAAGGCAGCACAACACCTGGCAATGGAAAACCTAAAATCACTACATGCTACACATCACAGAGCAGGGCCATAGGCCAGGAGAAGGAAGGAGAAGAAGTGCGGAGAGGAAAGAAGGCTTACCAGCGCCCATGGACACAAGCTCCACGGCGACTGGGCAGTGCCCGTGTGGCCAGAGGAGAAGGGGCCACGGGGACGTGTTCTTCACCTACACCACCAAGGCGGCACAGAGAGTGGTGCTCTGCACCTACCATGGGAGCACGAGGAGGCTAGAAGGCGAGGGAGAGCACGGGGAGCGGCGCCGTCACCGAACCCTAACTCTAGGTTTGTGTTGCGCACGGTCGCATCAGGCAAGGAGGAGTAAATCGCCGGGGTAGTATTGGAGAGGACGGCGGGGCGCGTCGATTGCCCCAGCACGACGGCGGAGCTGGCCGGAGCACGCCGGGGATGGCCGGCGACGGCAGGGGCGAGCACGGGCTCGAGGAAGAAGGAGAGAAGGAGGGGAACGGGTGAGAGAGTGTGGCTCGGTCGAGTTGACCACGACCCGAGCCAGTCCTTGGTCGGGTTCAACCCAGTTTTGACCAAGGGCATTTTGGTCATTTCATAAATCAAAAATTAATAAGAAAATAATTCCAGAAATATTTTAAATTGAATAAACTTTGGAAATTTATAACTATTTCATATAAAATCAGAAAAATACAAATAATGTACCAAAATGAACAGAAAAATAAATCTATCTATTTGAATAAATCAAACACTTGTTTGACTAAAATTGAATCACTTTAAAATTGAAACAACAATTTACTTATTAATTTAAATATGGAATTATTTAAAACGCTATTTTGAATGCATTTGAATTCCATTCAAATTGCTCCACATGTTTAACTACATATATGGAAATATATTTCCATCACAACATTATGACCATTTTTAGAATTCCATTTGTGAACATGTTTCACTAATATTTTTAAGTGGTTATTTAAATGGTATTTTCTATAAAGAAAATAATTATTATTCAAGAAATTTTAAAAAAGAAACAAATTGCTAAGTCACCATGTTATTATTCCATGATATCCCATATAGTTCTTAATTCATATGAGTGAATTCTTTACTTAATAAAATATGACCATCATGATTAATACCCTTTAGTGATTGGATTGTTTTGTGTTAGAACCTTATTCATATCCATAACCTAAAGGCAAACATTTAGTATCATGATGTTGTTTTACTTTACTCTTATGTTTAATATGGTACTTTAAGTTAAAGTTAAAAAAACTCATACTTCTTGTGAAGTAAACTTGAAGATAAACGAAATCTTTGATAAATCATCTAAACTTAACCACACACAATATCGGGAATTACTTCGGGGTTTTATAAAGTGCATTACATATATTATGCATAATAGCATATTGCTTCTTCAAACATTAGTCCTTACCGGACCAATGTCATTCTTTCCAGATTTTGGAGTTTATGTTATATCGAAGACCTTGGCTGCATAATCTTGCAGTCAAAAAGGCAAGTTCACTCTTGCTCATATCCTACTTGATTATGTTTATCAAAGTAAATGAAAAATACTATGGTTTATCATTGCATGAAAAAGAAAAACCTATCTTCGAATGATGTGAATTGCTATATATATATTGTTGGCTGGCAGATGGAACCATGGAATGATGTGGTTGGTGGAGGTTCCATTTGCACGGGAAAGTATTACCTAGGACTTAAGAACCAATGCCGTCAGCGTTCTTGCGCCGTAAATGAAGCGTTAACCATGAGACTTGGAATGGGACGGGAAAGTCATCTGTGATCTTCTCCCTTTCGCATGTCAACGGACTGCCAGTTCCTTAGGCTGTAGATCTTGCGGGACTACATGCACATGGGTGGGATCCCTTAATTCCCAATGGTAACTGGGGTCTATGATGGTCTGCAAGGGGATGCCTAGGTATCTACCGTGAGGGGTAGAGCCAGGGGTTATTCTGCTATGCATGAATTGGGTGGGCATGCGGGGTTGTTGGAGAAGCACGGCGAATGGCTTGGATCAATGACTGGGCCCCACACCATAGGAAGTGTGGACGGGAAAGACTCGCCCGGTTGTGCAACAAGGCGTTGGTCTCTTATGGGTAAAGTAACGCACCTCTGCAGAGTGTAAAAAATGTGACATGTTACTCCACGTTCCAGGAAGGAACGGCGAACGCTGCAGGAAAGGAGGCTCCTCAAGGCCCTAGCACCTGTGAATCGATGACGGGCATAGTTTTCTGAAGATAAAATAAATCTTTTCCTAAAAATGTTTTACAAAGTTATGCATGTTCATCCATGACCTTTTGGTATGGATGGTAGCTAGTGCATAAAACACCTTATTCCTATTATATGAACTTGCTGAGTAACGCTCGTGTTGCTCACTCTTTCCTCCATTGACCCCTGCTTAGATTATTGGAGTTAGCCGAGGAAGGACAGGAATCCATAACGATGTTGGTGAGATCTTCGACAAGGAGTTAAATCAACCTGTTGGAGATAGAAGAAGTCAACCTCTACTCTGCCAAAGAAGGAGTGGAGACAACAGTGCACTGGTGGACACGACGCCAATAAAGCCTATGGAGATGACAAGGATTATAGGAAGGAGGAGCACTACTCCAGACAAAGATATTCCAGATGGATAGATTAGGGCTGTGACCACAGCAGTAGCGGATTAGGGGTTAGAAGTAGAGCTGGTATCCAGCTTGGTGCTTCGATTTGAGTCTTTTGGGAGTTTCTTTTGCACGAGACCTACTTCTGTTTGTTAAGGAGGTTCTCGAGTTTTTGTATTGAATAGTGTTGTAATCCTATAGTGTTAGCTTGGACCGACTATGTTTCTGTTGTACTACTCTAAAAGATGTAATATTTACGAAGTGGTCCTTTCGTGAGTATTATGTCAACGACTTGTACACTACAACATGCAGTGGTGTGCTGGGTCACTACAACCACTACTCACTTCTTCAGGTACAGAGTACCCACTCCTGCAACCACAAGGAGACTGAGGCATGTAAAATGCATACATGAACTTTGCACTATATCACTTATATTCCAATCATATTTGCATCATATAAGGGTTATACCACTGTTATTTAATGATTTTAGGAAATAAAATAATTGTTTCCTATTTTTATGGAATTAACCCTGCGCAGGCAGAAAACCCTATTTCTTTCCTTTTATGTTTCAGGGACCTAAACGACGTCCAAATGACCTGGAAAAATTGAGGCGTCAATATTTTGGAAGGAGGAAGACTTGGGAGCGAAGGAAGCAAGCAAACGGAGGCCGGAGGGTCAAAAGAGGGTGGCCCACGCGGCCACTGTACTTGGCCGCGTGGGGCCCACCAACTTGGGCCTCGGGGCTCCGCAGTCGTCGATCTTTTCTCCACCGCCTTCGTCTTGACCTAAAAACGCCAATAAAAGAAGTCCCACGGCGTTCTCGAAAACAAGCGCCGCCACAAGACAGAAACACGAAAACAGAGATCTGGAGCTACAGATTGGAGGGGGAAACTCTGGCGGCGCGCTGCCGGGGTGGTCTCCACCTTCTCCAACGACTTCTCGACCGTCTCCATGATGAAGGGGGAGTAGTCCACCCTCTGGACTATGGGTTTGTCGTGGTAACTTATGTATCTCTCCTCTCTTTGAGCTTCACTAATTAGTACCGTATGAGCTGCTGAACATGATTACGGTCATCTATGTAATTCTTATGGTGGATATTGTGGTATGAGATGATTCTTTTAGAAGTATGATGTATGTGGGTACGGGATGGCCGAGGTGACATGGCATAGGTATTGAGTGACACAGTACCGCCCAACATCCTTTATCAGGGTAAAAAGGAAGTGTATGATGTGTGAGTGACAAAAACCACGCCAGCCTTACGAGGGTGACCTAGCAACACAAATGAGTATTTCTTCCAACTATGTGTTTTAGGACATATAGCCGTCGTATAAGCTACCATTAAAACATGACAATTGTGTGTACTTTATCTATAACATGATGATCACCGTAGATGAGGGAGAGAGGATTAAGTGAACCCATGAACCCATGTCCATTGTTCCTATAAGAGAAAACCTTTGTCTTGTCCTCTTGCATTGAAGAGGATTGGGACACTTTTACATTCTTGTTTTGTTACATTAAACTTCCATCCATTAAATCAATCACCTTGTTCTTTAAACTTGTTTAGTGAATAATCAACTAAAACTTGTGACACTTTAGTTGTAGGGAATAGATAACTTTTCCTTCTTGCTCCTGCGGATCGATACCTTACTTCCACATTGAGAGGTGCTACAGAGATCCCCTGCTCTTGGGGTAATCTAGTACTTTTCTGGCGCCGTTGCCGGGGAACGTAGCGCTTAAGTTTCTATTCTTGTGTGCACTAAACTAAGCTTGGGGAGGTTTCTTTAACTTGTTTTATATCTTGCAATCATCTAAGCTTGGGGAGGTTTCTTTAACTTGTTTGACGATACTATGTCTCCCATTTATGATGATGAATATGATATTTTCACTCCACCTACTATTGAGGATATAGTTTATGTTGATTATGATATGCCTCCTATATATGATGTTTACAATGATGAATATGATATTTTCAGTCCATCTACTATTGAGGATAAAAATCATTTCGATTATTCTATGCCTCCTATTTATGATGATTACATTGATTGATGTGATATTTTTACTCCCACTATTACTAATGAAACCGATTATGCTTGTGTGGATAGTAATATTACTGTTATGCTTATGGATCATGATAATAATGCTTTATGTGATAGCTATATTGTTGATTTTATTCATGATGCCGCTGAAAATTATTTTGAGAGAGGAAAGTATGGTTATAGAAATCTTATTGTTACTAAATTTATCCTCTTTATGATGAAGATTTTGACCTTTCCCTTGATTTGCTTTTATTTGTTGGGCACTTTAAAACCTACTGGTCCTTATGAGAGAGGGAGATATGGTTTCATATATCTCAATAATATTAAGTCTCCTCTCTTTTTGTTGAAATTTTTGAAGTTGCACTTGCTTTGCCTTCCTATGCTAGTCACTTTGTGCTTTCTTGATTTATTTTCTTACAAGATCCCAATGCATAGGAAGTGGGCTATAAAGAAAGCGCTTTGCGGGCGGCAACATGGTTATTTTTATATGTGATTTTCTTTGTGTCCTCTTGCTGTAACAAGAGAGTTTGTTTTTAGCTTAGTTTCTGGAATTTCGAATAAAGTGCCAAGTTTTACCCATATTGGTTTGAGAAAGTTGCTTATAGCATTCGGAGATTTTATTCCTGCACGAATCTATGCATGGTATGATTTTTAATTCTTATTATGTAACTCCGAATGAGCTCATATTTGAACTGTAGTTGCCACTTTTCATCCTCTGTATGCATGAATTTTTCGGAATTTTTGACAAAGTTTGGTAGGGTAGAAAAATACGTTTTGCTGCTGCTGTTTTTTGGACAGATTCTGTCCCATTTTGTTTTATGCATGTTTTGAACTTTTATCTTGAATCTTTTTGATTCAAATGAGTTTATGAGTAGGCATACAATATTATATTTTGTACATTCTATGATGATTTGTTTGAGGATTATATGCAGCAAGAAACCTATTTGTTTATCACTACTAATGCACCCCACAGAAAAGAAAATGGGAGAAACGGTGTTTTGAAGTTTTTTCACAGGGATTGGAGGAGATGCACCAAGAGCTATCCAAGGATGGTGAAGACCATAAGCTTGGGGATGTGAAGACAACCCCACTGGACCTACACACTCTCGGTTTGCACACGTCTAACTTCTGTTTTTCGATCGAAACACTTTATCGCATAAACTTGGAGCGTCTTTTTGTTTGTTTTTTGTTTGATTGTTATTTTGTGAGACCACCACACTATTATTTATATGAGAAAGAGCTACTGGAAATATGGGTTGAAATATGTTGGATGCTTTTATCATATTGGGAAAAGGGATGTTTGAGTTGATTTTTAATGATACATATAGTTGCATGATTCATGAGCTTGTTTATGAGTAATAATTTGCAAATGCTTTATCAAGAGCTATCACTTATTCATGTTTTGATGCTGAAAGTTATTTTACTTGTTTAACATGGATTAGTTAGTTCTATGGACACTCATGCATGCATTAGATGGTCAACTTTCTCCCTCTTGCTAGCCCAAAATTCCAACAAGTAAAAACTTGTTTCCAACACCTTCAACCAAAGTTATTCCAGTGAGTCCACCATATCTACCTATTAGCTTTATGCTATTCCGAGTATGTATATCATGATATTTGTGTTATCTATACCTCTGAATGAAAATGTTTATGTTATTGATTGTTATGGGAAAAGTTGGTTATATAGCTCTCACGAACTTGATGCACAACTTTATTTTTATTGCATAAATAAAACATGACCCATTGTGATTAAAATTATGATGCTAGTGGCTTGATAAATGTCCGAGGTTGGGAGTTAGCCCATATGTGCTGTCACATGCAAAGCTTTCAACATGCTCCTTCATCTCATTTAGTTGATATCATGTACTTTTGTTTATGGATGCCTATCATGGTGAAATGAGGTGGAAATGAAGTAGTTTAAATGAGTTTGTATAAATGGTTAGAGAGACGCCTGGGCCGCTAATCTAAGCCATGCATCATTCATGGTGGAAATTTACTTACATGCTATGGTGAACCGTCTGTGATGCACCTTATAATAAAAAGCTATTCCAATGGTAAATAAAAAGGGTGTTGAGGTTGTTCATCTTGTTTGTTTGTCTTGTCATTTTGATATGGGCTTGTTCCATATCCTGGGACAAGAGGTACCCCAGTTGACGCTCTTGATGATACTATTATTACTTACAATGATATATAACTTGAACTTGCTTTGTTTCCTAAGTTGAGTAATCATGGTGTAGGTACTTGTATTCAAGGGGCATGAGACACCTAACCTTTACTTTATCAAGCACACTACTCATATTTGCTTTCACATTAAACTTTAATCATTCAAGATGCTATGATAGGGGTAATGAGAGCTTGACACCAAGAATTCCACATTGCAATCATTAACTTAAGTAGAAGAGTTTGGAAGTTAGATGAAACTTATGCATGCTTTACCTCTACTCACATATACATCTTTCCAAAGTGTCCACCTTTTATATTCAGATTTTCATCTACACTCTATGACCAATGTAGGATGTTCTTACTTATCATTATGCATACATGTGGTCCATATTACTATCTTCTATGTTACACTTTGTGAACTATCATTGAACATCCTTGCATTGAATACTTGATATCACTTCATAAACTATTTGCATATTGCTACTCCTTTGAAGAATGAATCATTTGACTCTATGTAGCAGTAGCAATCATCTTTGATATTCATTGTTAGTGCTATATTGCAAAGCCCATGTTAGTTTTATCACCTTCATACTCGAGGACGAGTATTGGTTAAGCTTGGGGATGTTGATGCATGTAAAATGCATACATGAACTTTGCACTATATCACTATATTCCAATCATATTTGCATCATATAAGGGTTATACCACTGTTATTTAATGATTTTAGGAAATAAAATAATTGTTTCCTATTTTTATGGAATTAACCCTGCGCAGGCAGAAAACCCTATTTCTTTCCTTTTATGTTTCAGGGACCTAAACGACGTCTAAAATCTGGAAAAATACAGGCGTCATATTTTGGAAGGAGGAAGACTTGGGAGCGAAGGAAGCAAGCAAACGGAGGCCGGAGGGCCAAAAGGGTGGCCCACGCGGCCACTGTACCTGGCCGCATGGGGCCCACCAACTTGGGCCTCGGGCTCCCAGTCGTCGATCTTTTCTCCACCGCCTTCGTCTTGACCTAAAAACGCCTATAAAAGAAGTCCCACGGTTCTCGAAAACAAGCGCCGCCACAAGACAGAAACACGAAAACAGAGATCTGGAGCTGCAGATTGGAGGGGGAAAACTCCGGCGGGGCGCTGCCGGGGTGGTCTCCACCTTCTCCAACGACTTCTCCACCGTCTCCATGATGAAGGGGGAGTAGTCCACCCTCTGGACTATGGGTTTGTGGTGGTAACTTATGTATCTCTCCTCTCTTTGAGCTTCACTAATTAGTACCGTATGAGCTGCTGAACATGATTACGGTCATCTATGTAATTCTTATGGTGGATATTGTGGTATGAGATGATTTGTTATGCATTTACTGTTGTGTTGGAACTTTTATGACTTGTCATACTTTGATAGAATATTGTTCTTTAAGAAGTATGATGTATGTGGGTACGGGATGGCCGATGTGACACGGCATAGGTATTGAGTGACACAGTACCGCCCAACATCCTTTATCTGGGGTAAAAAGGAAGAGTATGATGTGGGAGTGACAACCACGCTAGCCTTACGAGGGTGACCTAGCAACACAAATGAGTATTTCTTTCAACTATGTGTTTTAGGACATATAGCCGTCATAAAAGCTACCATTAAAACATGACAATTGTGTGTACTTTATCTATAACATGATAATCACCGTAGATGAGGAGAGAGGATTAAGTGAACCCATGAACCCATGTCCATTGTTCCTATAAGAGAAAACCTTTGTCTTGTCCTCTTGCATTGAAGAGGATTGGGACACTTTTACATTCTTGTTTTGTTACATTAAACTTTCCATCCATTAAATCAACCACCTTGTTCTTTAAACTTGTTTAGTGCATAATCAACTAAAACTTGTGACACTTTAGTTGTAGGGAATAGATAACTTTTCCTTCTTGCTCCTGTGGATCGATACCTTACTTCCACATTGAGAGGTGCTACAGAGATCCCCTGCTCTTGGGGGTAATCAGAGACCCAGAGCAATCTTCAGAAGAAGGCATGCAAGCTGCAACAGCCGCACAACCTCTTTGAGCATGTTGACCACCATCTGATCTTGTCCAGGACGGGTGGCTGCACGTTCCTCCAGCCTCAGCTCCAGGCCGTCCCTCCTCTCCTCTACCCATCCCAATGCTTCGATTGCATCATTCCCAGTGATGTAGTTGTGATCAACCAAGAACTGCACGTACTGCAGCTCCCAATGGAAGAAATTGCAACCATGCTAGAAGATGAAACAGAGCAAGATTCAGTGAACACTTAACAATGCAAAGAGATAAGAAGCAAATCCAGAACAAGCCCAAACCGATAATCCCAAACAGGTCAAGATCGAGCACCTACCCCATGCTTCTCGCACTTGAAGAAAACCCAATTTGGGTGCGCATCCGTGGTGGAGGTCATCCTCACGGCGGTGCGCGACAGTCGGGGCACGGAATGGATGGGATGAAGGGGCCACGGCGACGGGACGAGCACCGAGATGAACTTGCGAACGAGATTGCAGCCACGGCGCTGCTCCTACGACGGCGAGCTCTAGCTAGGGTTTCAACAAGAGGAGAGGATTTGGGAGGGATTGGGGATTTGGGCACGGGCACCGCTCTGTGCGCTCGCTTTTAGTTCGGTGGCGGAGGGGCTCATCCGTGTGTCGCGCGTAGATGGAGGGGTTTTTCTACAAAACGTTCACTTCGACAGCTCCGCCAGTGGCTGACAGCGGGCTCCAGTCTCCGACAAGCCCCCAGATGCTGCGCTACGGCCTCGACGGTGACCTTGTACGACGCACCCAGGCCCGTCGAGGGGCACAGGGCCCCCAGAAATTAGAGGCCCCCAACTGTATGTACTTAAGTACTACGCTTTGACTAATCAGCCGGAAATATAAAAAATAGAAAAGAAAAGGCCTTGAGTGTAGCTCCTCGGTCTAACATGCACGCAGGCCCAATAGAAAGAGAATAAAAGGAAAAGACCGACATATGCCCAAGCATGCGTACGAAAACTACACAGTACCCCTAAAAAATACAGTGTCTTGATCGGTCAACAATCCAAGGATGAATTGATCGTGGAATACATTCCCTGGTTCGCCCCGGCCATGACTGTTTGCGCCTTCGTGCTTGCGCCGTTGACCCGAGGCGCAGTGGCGGAGCTCAACCAAAATAATAGAGTGGGCTAATCTCCAAAAAAATCTTATATGTACGAGCAAAAAATGCTAAATGTGAGTAATATATAGTATGAAAAAAATTGTGACAAAAAAAATGCTTTTTTAGTGCTAATATTCTCTGTTAGTATGATTTATTTAAGTCAGTCTATATAAACTTTACAAAATAAGAGCCCCGGTTTACGTTTCGCACCGGGGCCTCAAATTCTTGGAGACGGCCCTGGACGCACCGCCGCGTATTGAGTGACCGTAATTTGCGTATGTCTATGTACGGTGACGACGGCGAGCAACGGCCTCAAATCCAGTGACCTCCGATGATTTTACTCAGCTGAAAACAGCGGCGGTGGCGGGGGCGGTAGTAGCAATTGAATGCCTATAATTACGTCACGCTAGTACGAAAATCAGAAGAAGAAAAATGCGCATCATTATGATTACAGATAAGAGTTTCATAGTAGTACACTACTCTCTTAAAAATCTTCAGAATACTCCATGATTACTTGCAGATGTAGCAAATAATTATTGAGCACTCTGGATCGAGTAAGATCCATACACTGAAGTAAAGGCCACTAGCTCTTAGATAAGACGTAGATACACCCTGACAAGTGACAACAATCAAGGGAGGCAACGACTTGTCATCAGTTAGACAATTACTGAAACGACATCACTAAATGAAAAAAGATCTAAGATCGAATTATGTCCGCAAACTCAATGACCACAACAACTGCTCACGCCAAGTCCCGACACCAACGCTTGATAGACAATTAAGCTCCCATTGCTTGATATTGTTTTTAGAGCATCTCCAGTCGCGGCATCCAAAGGCATTCCGAACAGGTCCCTTGGGCGCTGTCCGGAAGGCCTGGCGCATTTGGGCGCCGTCGCTCCCCACTCGCGGCGCCCAAAGGTCATTCAAATACGATTTTTTTGATACGAAAGATTTTACATTTCATTGAAATTCGTTAAAAACAAACATAATTTATTTAAACTAAAATCTAAATCTAGATCTAGCTAGTCCGGTGGCACGCCGGGTGATGACGTGAAAGTCACACGTTCGTTGGGAACCCCAAGAGTAAGGTATGACGAGTGCAGGAGCAAGTTTTTCCCCAGTATGAAACCAAGGTTTAATCGGACCAGTAGGAGATCAAAGTCACTTCTGAAGGTTGTTGGTGGCGAAATGTGGCGCGGCGCAACACCAGGAATTCCGGTGCCAACGTGGAACCTGAACACAAGACAATCAAACTACTTTTTCTCAGCGAATCAGTGAGCGTATCAATCTCACCGGCTTGCTGAAAATAAAGGAATAAAAGTGTGATGTGGAAAATAATATATAATTGCAGAGAATGAAAGAGAACAATGATTGCAGTAGGTTGTATTATCAGATGTAAAAGAATGGACCAGTGTCCACAGTTCACTAGTGGTATCTCTTCATAAAGATAACTAACATGCTGGGTAAACAAATTACAGCTGAGTAATTGAAAATATTGAAAGTGCATAATAACAATGCATGTGCAAGTAGTGTTCACTACGAGATTCATTTGTGCATTACGACAAAGTACACAGACCGCTATCCAGCATGCATCTGTGTCTAAATAGTCCACCTTCAGGTTAACATCGGTACCTCTTCCAGTAGGTTAGTCCCAGAAATACATAAAAATGATATAAACTGTAAATAAAACATGTAGCAATTGGTATAATATAAGCATGAAACATCAGAAATTATATATACATTGGAGATGTATCACCGGGCACCGCCAGTTGGGGCAGTCGGCGGCCCTTGCGGCGGCGAGCACAGGACCCCAGCGGCAGCCGGAGCAGATGAAGTAGAGGTAGCCAGAGGTCGGGGCTGGAGGCTGGGCGGTGGCGGTGGTGGCGGTGGAGGCAATGTCGGCCTCGATGGCGAGCTGCATGTGGCCGGGATCCCACTCCGGCGTCGGTGGCCAGCTGAAGTCGTCGGAGCCGTCATCATCACCCTCAACCTCCCGCGCCTCTTGTTCAGGTTGCAGAGGCGGAGGTTGCACACGGCGTTGTTCTGCTCTTGCGTGCCGAGCCTGCTCCACCTCCTCGTAGTGAACCCTCTCCCTTTCCATGCTCGCTGCGAAGCTCTCGTCGGAGGTGTTGGTGAGGACGTCGCCGTCGAAGTCGAACCAGGCCGCAAGCGGCTCAGTGGCGAAGAAGGAGGTTCGGCGGTACTGGTAATCGAGCTCGATCTGCTCGTTCCAATACGCCGAGTTCGGTTCGAACCTGGCGTCGTCGTACAGCTCCGGCGGCATGGTCTGCTCGCACATGGCGATGTAGTCGAGGCGCGCCTGGCTGGTCAGCCTCGGTGCAACCGGGACGTGCACAGGGTTCATCTCCCATCCCTCGGGAGGCGGTTGTTCGTCGGCATCGGCGTGTTCGTGCGGATTAGCTCGCGCGCCTCGACTTCAGTGAGCACGTTCGCGGGCGGTGGAGGTGGTGGCGGTGGCGGAGTAGACGACCCCGCATCGCGGTCGTTCTAGCGCCTCATCTGCTCGCGCATGCGCGCGCAGTCTCGGCGGCGCCGGCGGGCCGCCGTCTCTTCCTATGTGGAGCGTCGGGCAGGGGCCATGACTAGGTTTTCGGTGGGGTGGAGATCGCTTCTTTCTCGGTGGTTTTCGGTGGAGATATCTGTGCTAGAGACGGCGAGGTACCCACTCTATATAGCGGCCGGGGAGCCGAACGGATGAGATCGCCTTAACTCTGGCCGGCCAACGGCTCGCCTGCCACACCATTAACGCCGACGCTTCAAACGAAACGCTCGCCTGGCACTGACGCCGCCGTGGCGCAGACGCGGCATGGTGAAGAGACGCGTCGCTGCGCCCGGCCGCCGCCCGCCATTAATATAGCTGACCAGGATTTAAGGCGACCACCGCCTCTTTTGTCTCACTGTCAGGCGTGGCCCGCGCGTCGGGGGCGGCCGTTTCGTAGTGTCCGCGGCCGCCCCAAGCCTTCCCAAGTTGAGGAAATGGGTTGGGCGTGCCGGACACAAAACTGGTCCGCGCCGGACCGAAAACAGATTTGGTCGGCGCGAGTGGGGAAAAAAGTGTCTGGCACGCCCCAAAGGCCTTTGGACGGCCGTTTGGGTGCCCTGACTGGAGATGCTCTTAGACTACTCGACTATCAGTTGTCACATTGTTGTAATCCGTTCTTACGGAATTATAGAGAGACCTAGTATATTGGATTGTACATTACCTAAGAGGTTTTAAACACCGCATCCGAATTAGAAGCCCATTTAAGAGGAGAGATAATCTTTCATCGTTCATACATCGGATATACTCAACATTGCTAGGCTTGATGATGGTTGCCGTAAGCACACAAATCCATGAGATTTGTTCCACCTGACCCGGAGAACACGTCTCGCTCCACATTGACATCAAAGAAGTTGTTGTAACGGGAGGAAGCCAAAGAGACTTATTTATGTAGCAATGTCTCCACCATGGCACCGCTTGGACATCAAAACCTAAAAGGCACAAAGGGAAGGAAAACAAAAACACCACATAGAGAAATGAGGTTCATGATGCATCTCCACAGGCCAGAGTGAGAGTTTTTCCCCTCCCTCACGTCGTGTCTCCGGAGGCGACTCGGGGGCGAAACCCTAGCCCTCCACACCTCCCTCCTCTCCTCCTACCTACCTCGCCGCCACCGGAGGCGCTCCAGGGCAAAGCCCACGCGGCGTCAAGGAAGGTGGCGGCTGGGCCTTCGCCGCTCTACCTTGCGTGGAGGGCTTCGGAACGCCGGGGCGGCGGCCCTAGGCTTGAGGGACGGCCTCGACCCTACGGCGGGTGACGGCCGTGGTTCGTGCTGCCTGCCTTCTCGGCCGCATGGGCGGCGAGGGGGCGGAGGACGGAGTGCGCGACACGGGGCTGCGCCGCCGGTCCCTGCTCTAGATCTAAAGAAGAAGCCTTCCCCTGCTCGTTTCGCGCGTCCTCTCGCCAGATCCGGAGCTTCAGCGTCGGATCCATCAGCATGGGATGGTTGGTGCGGGCTGGTTCGGTGCCGGGGGAAACCCTTGGCCAGCGGTGGTGGCCACGTCGATGGCGACGCCGCACGTGTCGTTCTCCTTCTCGAAGGCTTCGTCGAGGTACCGGTACTCTCCCCACCCCCTCCCCTGCTTGGTGAAAGCCTGGTTTCCTGTTTGGCCGGCGGTGGCGTCTCGACGTCGCCTTCCTTCCTGGAGGCGCCGGCTTGGAAATTGCAGAGGAGGTGTTCGTGTGGAGCGTGTGTTGGGTAGGTCGTGGCGGCTTGCATCTTCGACAGCAGCACCTCAGCATGGACGAGCTGGTGCCTTGGTTTGGTGCTCCTCGCTGCCCAGTCGTCATGCTCGCCTGCGCGTCGACTCCCACGAGCCTGGGCGAGAGGGGAAAGGGTTCCCCTCTGCCGCAACATCGACGCCGGCCGATGAAAAATCCAACCTTTGGTGGTCCTGCTCACAACAATGGTGTGGTTGTGCTCTCTCTGTCATTTCTTCTCCGGTTCGCGCCTTCGTCCTTCAGCTTCGGTCCGGTGTTGCGGTGCTCTGTGGTGGCGGTGGCCGTGTGATGAAACTCCCGGAGCGCTCATGTTCTCCTCCTATCCGGCACCCTAGCTCTCTCGGTCCCCGGTGTTCTCGGGTGAACCTTCTTCGTCCCTGACGGTGCGGCGCCTTCGAGCCTAGGCGAGGGACATGGGGTCCCTTCTGCGGCGAAGACGGCGGATCTTGAGGCTAGGTGTGTCTTGGTGAAGACGACGACGTCCTGCTCCTCGGCGCCTCTCCTTGACCTGATGCTTTCCTGGATCATCCACAATGTTGGAGGCTTTGGAGACTCAAGTTGTTTTTCTTGTTTATCTTCTGTTCGCTTGTGTTTCTTTGGTCTGTAAGCTGTTTGTTCAGCCTGTTGTATCGGCCGCTAAACTATGTGGCTTTGTTAATTTAAAGCTGGTCATTTTGCCTTTTTTCTAAAGAAAACAAGCCAGAGTGAAGTGGTCGTTGCGTGGATCACCTCTGGAAATCGTCTAGGAGCGATTCGGGGTGATGTGGCTATATGGGCAATCAAAAACAACCTTTTATTGGTTGAATAAAGAGAGTGCAATAGATGGAACAATCATAACCATATATGAACAACAAATATTCTTGATATAGCTGAAAGTTACATCAAGGTTATTTGAAATAAACGTCTCTAGCTCCATTCTCACATCATGGTTCTACATGTCATTCGTGATGAACGCATATTAATTGTACGAAACATCTTCGCGTACGACACTTTTCGTATGAAACTTGTCCGACACTGCATCAGACGGACGAGGCTGAGCCTAGCGTGAGTGCCTGACCCACGGAAACAATCCAACGCCGTACGAAAAGCGTCGGACGGGAATCGTACAGATTTCGTCAGACGTATAGCAATGCTCTTAATTGTACAAGAATGACTAACCTGGTAGAATTTGAAGAGCCACATGAACCACCCACCAAAAGGGGATAATCTAAATCGTTGAATATGTTGTGGGAGCGGACATACACCTTGCAAAGGAGGGATAACAAATTATTCCTTCGTTGTAAAACCGACGAGGACGAACACCAAAAGAAGTACGACGTGTTTAAATTACTAGCTCCATGTCATATACCGTTACGGTTGCAAAGATGTAGATGAGCTTGTAGACCTTTATTCAGTATAACTACACACCCAAAACGCCGTCGGAAAGGACACATAAATCCTAAGTATATAAAAGTTGGATTTTATCGCGAATTCTGGGAGGCCCTATGACTGTAGCAGCTACAGACTGCTACAGTGTTCTACAGTGCGTCGATCCCGGCCGTCGATCGTCAATCGGGCGGTTCGGAGGACACGTCTGTTACGGCTTTGCAAAAAGACCCCTCGCTCTCGAGAAATTGCTCCGCGGTCCACTATTTCCTGAAGAGAAGGACCAAAATGGAATTACAGAAAACCCTATGTCCTTTTGTGCAAAAACGTGCAGAGCTTCCCTTTCCTCCCTCTCTCTTCTGCGCGCCCGGGAAATCGCCGGCGCCGCCGACGCGCCGCCACACCGCTCCAGCCCTCCGCGCACAGATCTACGGCCACGGCGCCCTCCGGCGTCCTCTCCTATCCCTCCTCGCCCACTATTGCGTGCGGAAGCGCCGGCTGCGCGCCGGAATCGTCGCGGCCGTGCACGCTTGCCGCCGCCGCATTTCCACCTCGCCGGCAGCGATTCCGGCGACCTTATGGTCCACAGCGCCGCCTGCGGGATGCCCTCAACTTCCTCGCGCGAACCCAGACCTGCGCGCGCGTGCAGCTGCTCCACCGCGAGCTCGGCAGCGCGGCACGGCCGCGTTCCGCCGCCGGCAGGCCACGCACGAGCTGACGTCAGCCCGGGCCCATCTGTCAGCGCTTCTTTTTTTTTCAACGTTCCGCGCCGTCACGTGGGCTGGGCCGCGAAGGTGGGCTTCCTGCTGGGCAGGACCACTTGCCCTATGCCTGGCCCGGCCTTCTCTATTTTTTCCTTCCTTTTCCCTTTTTTTTTAACTTTTGTACTTACTGAAATACAAATTCAAATCATTGAAATCAAATTTCACAAATTTGTTACAATTCAAAATCTTCAATTCAGAAACTTCGGGATCTTTGCAACAATATTTCGTATCTTTAAATTTTCAGATAGTACATAAAGCCTCATTTAAACCATTTTGCAAAACTACTAGATGCCACGAAATTAGTAATTTCAGCTATATTCACTAGAGAAAAGTTGAAAATATTCATCCAAACGATCAAGAAAAAACGTGCAAGATACAATTACTCATTATATCACGGACTAAAAAAACATAAACATAAAAGTACCAAAATGTAAATATTCACTGTTACAAAAAAAAAACCAAACCAGCATATTCAAACTACAAATCAAATTCTAAGTAGAACATGCTTAACCGACTTTATGAATTTTAGACATACTGTGTTACGGTATTTAAATTCTACATAACTACTAACTGCTGAATTGATTACTTATTGAATATGGCCAGATTTTGAAAAAGAAAATTTAAAACATTAGAATGGCTTCAAAATCCACCAAAAAAATACAAATATACTAATTTAACAAGAAGTTTCTATTCAAATATACTCATCCAAATTTTTTAGAAAATGCACCGACATAGCTACACACAAAAAAGCTAACATTCCATGCCACATTACTAAAATTCAAATGCAATTCCTCATATTATATATTGACTTACCTGAATGCTTATATAATGCACATCTTCTAATTACAAAGTTGAAAACAATTATTTACGCCACCCTGCAAACATGAACGAACATTTAAATTTGCAAACATTCAAAAATACCCTGCCATTTTCGAAAAATTTAATTTGAACAACATCAGCTAAAAATTCGTCTCAACATACAAACATATTCCAATTTGCTACATATTTGGATATTCTTGAAATTACATAACAAATGCTCAGAAAAAAACCACCGCTAAATATGTATGCCAAAACGCAAAACATAATTAGACAACTCAAAATAGTCAATATTTATATTCAATATATATGAACCTTCCTGAATTTTGGACTCGAAACAAAAAAATATGCATTAGCACTACTTACGTACTTAAATTAAATGTATTTGGAAATTGTAAGTATATTTGGATATTTCACATTGCTAAAATATTAGATCTACTACAAAATGTATCGACACGTTAAAAAAAACAAAACAAAACAAAACTGACGCTAAAATACAAACATATTTAAACAATTCAAAAAAATACAAACTATCACAACCGCGACGTCACAACTCCTCACAAAAAATGCTACCTACTAAAAACAAAATAAAAAACATATTTGCAAATCCCAAATTGGCCAATATTTGGGAAAATATTCCGATATATCATAAAATATATCGAAAATGCTAAAAGAATAACTTTACATACTTATAGCAAAACAAGATAAAAAACATATCTGCAAATTTAGCGAATATTCTGCTGAACAGAGAATATATATTGCACAAAAAAAAACACCAAGGGCGTGACTTTAACAATCCGTTTGGGCAACATTCAAACAACTATTCCAAATATAGCTTACATATATCTAATTATGTACTCACACTTTAAAAAAATACATAAATATTTCCAGAAAATAAATTTGTTTCCCTCTAATTACAGAATTATTCCAAAATGAATTTAAACTACTTAAGTACATTATACTAACTAAAACTACCACTTTTCCTCATAATATATATAACACAATTAAAAAAATACATAAATTATCCCACTAAATATTCTCACCAAACGCACGCCGCGCAAAATATAACTAGTCTTATCTAGAAGGTACTTGACAAACGTAGTTGGCGTTCCGCGATGCCAAATCGGTTATCGGATGCGAGAGAAGTCATTGCGATCAAAATCTGGCTACTACTCCATCCATTTTTTAATATAAGATGTTTTAGGGGTTGCACATATTATCTAAATACATACTAAGGTAAGTGGATACACATACTAAAACATGTCCACATATAAATTCAAAAAAAATACATGTCCACATATAAATTAAAAAAAAATACATGTCCATGTACATTTGTACACATATGAATGTGGGTAAATGCTAAAACATCTTATATTAAAAAACGGAGGGAGTAGGATACATGAAGGTCATTCTGTTCCTTTTGCTAGACACCGATTTTACATACTTAATCAGGAAAGACTTTCCCCCTTCCTCCCTCTCGTCCTGCTACAGTAGCCTTTGAGAGAGTTCTCGTGTTCTCCGGGCCGAGCTGAAGCCCTCCTCGGCGGCGTCGCTGTCGAAGAGCGGTGGAGGCAAGGTGCCGGCTCCCTCGCTGTAAATAGTAGCTGTAGGTTTCTTCTGCTTGCCTATATGGCGTCTTGGAGTAGAGTACTAGATCTCATCGGCCGGATCTGGTGCGTGCTTGTCCTGGTGATCTTCTTTGCGCATCTCTGGTGGCAGGAGCTGCTGCAAGCGGTGAAGCCGAGGCGAGACATCTCCGTTAATAAGGCCGTCTTCCCTGCTTTTTCGAGCTTGTCTGCTCTGGTGCGGCGCTGGACGGTGGCGGCTCAGTGATAACCCACAAGTATAGGGGATCGCAACAGTGTTCGAGGGAAGTAAAACCCAAATTTATTGATTCGACACAAGGGGAGACAAAGAATACTTATAAGCCTTAACAACCGAGTTGTCAATTCAGCTGCACCTGGAAAAGCACTAGTAACAGGGGTGATGTGAAAGCAGCAGTAATATGAGAGCAATAGTAACAGTAACACAGCAGCAGCAGCAGTAACACAGAGGCGATGGCACCAGAAAATAGTTGATACTACTTCTAATGGCATATATAACCGAGTGAATATTTGATGATGAAAGATGGACCGGGGTTCCCAGCTATCTACACTAGTGGTAACTCTCAAATAACAAGTGACAAGTGTTGGGTGAACAAATTACAGTTGGGCAATTGATAGGATCATAGCATTAAGACAGAACATCTAGTCTATTAATCATACGTAGGCATGTTTTCCATATATAGTCATACGTGTTCGCAATGAGAAACTTGCACAACATCTTTTGTCCTACCAGCCCGTTTGCAGCGGGGCCTCAAGGGAAACTACTGGTAATTAAGACACTCCTTTTAATAGAGCACCGGAGCAAAGCATTAGCACTTAGTGAAAACATGTGATCCTCATATCTAAACCATCCCCTCCAGTTATCCCAGTTATTGTCACTCTGGGCCTCGGGTTCAGGACATAGACATGTGCAAACAACTTGTAGATACAATCTAAGCAATAAATATAGAGCTTAAATCTAAGATCATGCCACTCGTGCACTAGTGACAAGCATTAAACACAACAAGTTTGCAGCAACAATAACTTCACAAACATATTGATAGACTGATCATAATGTAACAATTCATCGGATCCCAACAAACACAACACCAATTACATCAGATGGATCTCAATCATGTAGGGCAGCTCATGAGATCATTGTATTGAAGTACATGGGAGAGAGAGTACCAACTAGCTACAGCTAGAACCCGTAGTCCATGGGGAAACTACTCACAAACCATCATGGAGTCGAAGTGGAGGCGGTGGAGATGATGGAGAAGGCTCCGGGGGGCAATCCCCGTCCCAGCAGGGTGCCAGAACAGGAACTTCTGACCCCCGAAACGAGGTCTCGCGATGGCGGCGGCGCTGCGGAAGTCTTTCTGGAGTATGAGAGATATCTCTAGGGTTTTCGCGTCGGGGTGACTAAATAGGCGAAGGGGCGATGTCGGCGGACCCCCGAGGGAGTCAAACCACCTGGCGGCTCGCCCTAGGGACCAACCGCGCGAGCCTATGGTTTGGAGGCCGTGGGCCTCCCCCTGGCTTGCCCTTCTGGCTCCGTGTGTCCCTCGGAAAAATAGGAGGTTTGGCTTTTGTTTCATCGAATTCCGAGAATATTGCCCGAACAGCTTTTCTGGAACCAAAAACAGCAGAAAACAGGAACTGGCACTGTGGCATCTTGTTAATAGGTTAGTCCCAGAAAATGTATAATAATGATATATAATGCATATAAAACATGTGACATTGATACATAAAACAAGCATGAAATATCAGAAATTATAGATACGTTTGAGACGTATCACTCAGCCTCTCTGCCGTGCTTCCGAGGAGGAAGAAGGTAAGATGGTGCTGTGTTGCGGCTCGATTCAATAAGCACTGTATGTGTCGTGGTGGAGCTTCTGGATTTGGTGTTTCCTCTCTTCTATGCCGCAAAGGTAGCGGAAAGGAGGGTGGTTGGATTCGATCTGTTGCTCCACGGGGAGATCTTCAGGCTGCAACTCGCGGAGTTCCTCAACGGCGGCGATCTTGCGCCGCTGTTATTTCTGGCCAAAGTGGCTACTCCGTGCCGTGGTCCTTGCTCCACGGTGTCAACAACCTCCAGGCCGGCGTGCCGCTAAGGAGGCCCTTCATCAGCTCTGCGGCGGCGCACAACGTCTCACCGTCTCCAAGTGGTGCCGTCCCCGGCGATGGCGCAGACGGCCGCTGTGTCGAGCTACTTTTCTTCCTCGGTGGAGAAGGACCCAATTGTGTTCCCAAAATTTTAGTTGAGGTCCTTTCTGTAAAGTCCAAGGACTTGGATGTAATTTTCTTTTACTTTGAGGTCCTTGATGTAAATTGTAATCCCACCGACTAAATGCAGTCTGGACCCTTCAGGGTCCTTCCGCTTGTGCAAAAAAAAAAACATACTTAGTCAGAAAAAATGAAGGTCATTTCTGTTTCTCTTACATACTTGGTCACCTGGGCCAGGAACTTATGGACTGACAACCCAATCGGGTGTAGAAGTTATCAGCCCTGCGGAAGAAATGACTTTGGTCTAGATCACCTTAAATAGGCCATGGCATGTTTACGGCGTACACGTAGTGGGCCGTTTTGATCGGGCCTGCCCAAGAAATGACATTGGTCTAGTATTCGCATAATCGCATATTTATATTTCAAATAACCATACATGTTTAAAAAAACACTATATATATGAATTTCTGCAGATTCAGAAACAAGGTTGATCGACGGTGACACCAAATTTGCCGGTGGTTAAATTATGTCATCAGCCTGATATTCCCCTGAATACATTTGGGCTTCTACTTCGGTACATCCCCCTCCCCCAAACTCAAACACAATAACAGCTGTGATTACTCCTTAGCCCTTCATCTCTACTATATTAAAGCGCAGTCGGTGGTGATGGTGATTGCGGTACGTCGGACGCGTCTCCCCGTCCCGTGAAAAGATCAGCGCAACAAAAAAAACATCGAGAAAAGACAACCGTTCCTTCATGAGCCACGCCCACCAGGCCACGACCCAGGCAAAAGCAAAACTGCTACTTCACGTTCCTCACATCCCTTCTGTGCAGCGCAGGGGCGAAGCCGCGCAGGAGATCAGGGACAGGGAGACCTGGGAGGGCGGCGGAGTGGAAGCAGGACGCGAGGCAAGCGCGGAAAGACATTGATGAGCGTCGCGAGGTGGCCATGGTGCACTGGCGAAGGCAACCCTCTGGCTCCGTCTCCATCCAGTGCCGCCACACGTCGCTCC
The DNA here is from genome assembly GCA_947311845.1 of Poa pratensis. NCBI lineage: Eukaryota > Viridiplantae > Streptophyta > Magnoliopsida > Poales > Poaceae > Poa > Poa pratensis. The sequence goes on along the minus strand of CAMZMU010000027.1, from coordinate 48,340,013 downwards.
GCCGGGCGCCTCCCACCCTGAGTGCATCCTTGGGATCCCTACTCCACGCGCACGCCTCCGCATGACGCCGCGGAAGGGAGGACCTGAACGAGGTCGCCGCGGCTGCTGCACCCCCACTCCTCGCGGCGGTGCGGCGGCGGGCAGTGCCCCATCTCGCTCCTCACGTCGAGCCCCTTGACGAGTCTGACGACGTCGCTCCGGCGGCCAGTGTGGCGGTCGGCGCGGGATGCCAGTTTGACTCCATCTCACGGTATAATGAGAAATTGGTACGTACTCCTACCTCGCATCCATATATCTGTATGAACACCTACAACTTGTTTGACGAATTGCCTTAACGGATTGTTAGTTCAAAATTGTTACAGTGTAGGCTTTTATTCATGAAAGGTTAGTAAGAAATTGACACCGAACCTTCAACATGTATTAAAAATACTTGGTATGGTTGATCAATGTTGCTGAGTGATGGAAGCAGTGCTTCATAACATCTACATTTTCAGTCTAAAAAATTCTTGTCTTTTCCAAGCATTGCATTGGTTTATTTCATGGTGACTTGATAATGATGGTACAAATGTATTGCCGAGAGATATTGTTTCCTTCCATTGTGAAGCCTTGCCATGAGATTTATTTGTGAGAAATATACTTCCGGGGCACACCAAGTCTTGAACTGAGTTAGTTTAACAGAGCGTATGTGCTCTAGACAGAATAAGTCGCATACTCAGATCAAGAAGGAGCTGGACGAGCTGCTTGGCTTGGAACTGCTCCTCCAGAGATCAGAGCCTGTCTCACTCTAACCACAGTGGGAGGATGTAGTCTCCATGGTGATAACTGATATACCGTTCCTTCCAGTTTAGAAAAAAAGCCTACTGATCAAGAGAGAGAAGATTTGGTGCTCCCGAGCACCAGTGATCCGGTGATTTAAAAAAATTGAAAACACTATTTATGAGTTTTAAAAAATTCTGAAACAAATCACGGATATAGCCAATTATGTATCCCACAAACGTGAAAACAATCAACTTCAAATACGTTGTATTTTGGGCTACACGAAAATGATAGAATAGGAGATCTGAAAGCCCAAAGTACAATGTATTTGAAGTTGATTTTTTGCATGTTTGTGGATATCATTTGCTACATCCATGTTTTTTCAGAATTTTTTAAAATTCATAAATAGCGTTTTCGAATTTTATAAACCACCAGGATCACTGGTGCTCGGGAGCCGAAGACAGTTTCCGATTTATCAATCTTTATATGCAGAAAGTTAGTATTTGAACTTGCATCCATAAAATAGGCAGTGTACCTATTCTAAAAAAAATCATTACTAAAGCATTCGTCCGTGGTTGTCAATTAATTTTATCTTAGAGGGAGCCAATAGATATTGCCTTTAATGATTAACTGTTTGATTTGAGCAAGGCTAACTGTGATCCAATGGAAATAGCAAAACCTCTCAACCCTGATAATTTCTATTTCCTTTCAAAAATAATTTAAACTCAGACTGCACTAAGTGATACTAGAAAGGTGTTAGTAGATAAATGCAAATTATTACATCGGCAAATCATTAAAAAAATTACTTACGCATGATTTTTTACACCCGTTTGCTCTAATGTTCGCACCTGTGGTCATAGGCGGGTCCAACATCCTTACAGCCTGGGCACTCGCCCAGGCTTGCTGGATGATCATTTCCTTTTCATTAGTGTATATTTAGGACGATTTCAACAAAAAATAGCATTTTAATCCTTGAAATTTGGAATTTTCCCAGGCTTCCAAAATTTTCTGGGTCCGCTACTAAGAGATCAAACTTCTTACTTTGGTTCTTTACAACTTACAACTCTTGGTACTACCAGTAGTTAGATCTGTTGGTGGGGTGATGGAAGGTAATGGGAAAATGGCTAACCGAATGATATAAAACAGTGGTGCCTTTTTGTGCTCACCTATCCAGATCGTGACGTCATGTTGATCTATTTTTGTCCCAAACTATGGTGTATGTGCATTATGCCATGATAGATGTTGCTTGGTTCTGATGTAAGAAAAAAGGTCATCATGAAAGCCAATGTGGAGAAGGCAAGTATCACTATTGTTTCAAGAAAGATTCACTATGGTTTATGTTATGTTACCTAATTTTTTTATGTCACTTTTGGTACTACTTTAATTTATCAAGTTGGTGGCATGTAAATTTTATGCAAGGTTCGTATGATACATATTTGTTCCGTCCAGAGTGGAGTCAGGCTGAAACTCTTATTGAGCAATGAACACCATCAACCAAGTCCCATCCTTTGTTTGCACCCTATTAGTTTACTGATATCAGATAGGATAGAACTATAAATCAAAACTTATTTCTTAGTAGGTTTGTTCTTTATATAATTCATACTTAACATAATCATGATTGAATTTAGGCCTGTGATTTTGGAGGAACAAATACCCAAACCATGACTTGCATTAGCTATGTTTATGGTACATGGTACACACTACTATTTGTAGTTTGTCTTCCTTTATATCAGTAATCAGACCGTATTGTCGGTTGGGGAGCCACGAAAAACTTTATATGCATAGAATTTGTTTTACAGAATAATAATCAACCATACGGCTTTGTAAAAGGGTTTCCAAGTAGTACTTTGTTTCTTTCTATATAAAGCAGCGACCTAAGATTTTTTTCTCGAAAAAAATCTTCAAAAAGAACAAATGCTTATACTCCTTATTTTTTCCATAATAAATTTAAGGTCAAACACTTAATGCTCCGGTGATGAGGGAATACTATACGAGGAGCGGGGATAGGGAAGATGTAAATCGCGAAGGTTATATTGGGGTCATCTTAGTGGGATAACTGAGAGAGAAAGACGTTGTCATTTGTTGCGAAGCATTCAAAAGCTGTGCTTCACACTCATGTTCGAAAAATACAATAGTCTTTTATGTGGGGTACCATTTTATCTTTCCGTCTATTGGTATTTCGTTCTTTAATACTTTGTTATGCTTGATCTTTGTCTGCCTTATTCTTGGGTCATCACGAAAATACTTGTTCCGTCGCAACGCACGGGCATTCAGCTAGTAATGAAGAATGTGATGGTATTTAACTAACTAATTATGAAAAATTAAACTATATAAAGCCCTGTACAAACCCATACCCATCTGGCCCAATTTGATACGTACTCATCTGTTCAGGATCAGAAAAAAGGCCGGTGTTTTCCTTTCCCTGCCGCAGAGCATTTCCGGCGACCGCGACGACCAACACCGGCGAGACGCACACACGTACCACGCCAATTTTACCGAGACGCACGCGTACTGCAGCTAGCCTGATCAATGCAATCGATCTCCCTATTACTACTTGCAACAGCACGTTACGCAAAGGAACTTGATCCTGCCGCCGTCTTTGGTGGGGTCGCCGGCGAGAGCGAAGATAGCCGGCACATCGATCCGTTTTTTTCAGGGGGCTATTTACGTGGGTAGAAGTCTGGATATGGGCTTTGATGGGCTGCGAATTCAACGACTTAATTAACCATAATTAGGTCGAAAAAAACTTTTTTTTGAGCTATAAAGTGGTCGTATCCACCGCCCGAATAGATAGAAAGAGTTGACCCAGTTTATAAGGGAAACCGGGTCCAAAAACCATACAATCTGTACAAAAGAATGACACAAACGAAGCGACCCGCCGCCCACACGGCCCAAGTCGACAAACGCCACAACACACACCACCTGCTCCGGGGCCGCCGCCCCGACGTAACAACCAGATCGACCTTCGCATTGCCCGAAAATGATCCAGTCATGGTCGATGAACCCTCTGCCCACGCAGTCTTTATCCAGGTTGCCACCAAAACCACCTGTTCCGAGGCCGCCGCCCCGGTGTAGCAACCACATCGACCTTCGCATTGCCCGAAGACGATCCAGTCGGGTCGGCGAACCCTCTGCCCAAGCAGTCTTCATCCAGGTCGCCACCCCAACCCACACTAAACAACGGTTCTACCTCATAGAACCGTCGTAGCGTGGGAGATCGAGGCCGCCACCTCGACGCACCACCACCTTCCGGAGCCGCCGCCCCGACATCCACCGCCCACGACCACACGCCATTCTGCACCTCCGTCGCGAAACCGTTGCACCGCGCTGGCCAAGGGCTCCAAAGCGGCGCCTCCAACAAGGTAGTGACGAGACCGTCACCGCCGCCCGCTCACGAAGGAGCAAAGGTTTTCACCCGGAGAACTTGGAACCACCACGCGTTAGACGAGGTCGAAAAGCTCCACGACGACGCAATCAAGAAAGGGAACGACGCCCGAGGGCGCCGCCGTCGTCGGCACCGACCGAAGTCCATGCGAGCTTTCGCCCGGAGTTCAACCCGACCGGGTTGGACCTGAGCAGGAGGTCGCTCTTGCGCTGCAGGTCCTCCTCGATGTACTCGTAGCTCAGGCCCTTCATCCGCAGCGCCACTTTGACGCGGATCACGAAGGGGCTCATCCACGCGCCCAGCAGCTGCAGCTCGCCTGCTTCCTCTCCTCTCGGCATTGCAGAGCTATCAGAGTTCAGACTTGTGTCGCGTTTTCTCGATCGACTCTGTGCTCAGGTGGTGATTTGGTTGCTTACTTTGACTAATAAATTTGGAAATGGTGAGTCGGGGATGACTCGGTGGCCTTGTTTGATTTTTGACGGAAAATGCAGTCGGAGCTGCTTTTCATTGCTTTAGCAGAAGAGTACAAGATGTACAAAAGGTGAAAACAAAAACAACACTAAACTGGGCCTAGAAATCTTCCGCAGCCCTAAAAACACCACTCCTAAACCAAATCAGTCAGGTTCCCTGGGTCTATGAAGCAACAGATCTCCTCTAGACCTCCCTGCGTTACGCCACGATCTGGCCTCTTCTACGATGCTGTTGTGTATGCGGCTCAGGGATGCTGCAGTGTTGTTGAAGATCCTATTGTTGCGTTCCTTCCATACATTCCACCAGATCAGCTGCACTAGAGCGTTCCAGTTCTTGTGCAAAGGTGCCGGCAGCAAGGAGCGAGTGTAGAGCATCCATTCCTCAAGGGAGACGGTGTTCATGGTGGGAACCATGGCAGGAGGTAGCTGTGCCGTGGCGACGATCCTTTCTCAAATCCTGATGATCACCGGGCAGGAGGTGAGTAGATGCAGCGCCGTCTCAGTCTCGCTAAGACAGAAGACGCAAGCAGCGTAGTGTGGCCAGCCTTTTTTCCTCAAACAATCAGCTGTGTGGCATTTACCGAGAATCGCCAGCCAAGCGAAAATACGGCATTTGAGCGGGGCGTCACTTTCCCAGATGATCTCACGGAAGCAGGAGCGCATCGACCCTTCAAATTGCACAGTGTACGCCGAGGCTGTGATGTACTTCCCGTCTGCAGTGAGCCTCCAGGTGACAGAATCTTCAACATGATCCTGCAATTGCACGGTGCTCAACCGATCAAAGAGTTCCATGAATTGCATAATTGCATCAGTTGGTAGATTTCTTTTAAAGTGGCGCATCCATTTATCTCTCTCTATGGCAGCATTGACATTGATGGTCTTTTTGGTGCAATGTTTGAATAGGCATGGCCATCTGCTAGAGAAGCATTGACCATCTAGCCATGGATCACTCCAGAAGTCAATCTTGTTCCCATTACCAATTGAGAAAGCAACTGCAGCGTTGAACAGGGACCTTGCCTTGGAATCATGTTTGAGCAGGTTCAGCCATGGCTTTTCTGGCTGTGTCCAACCAAGCCAGAGCCATTTTACACGTAAGGCGAGCCCTTTTGCCTGAATGTCTGGGATACCAAGGCCACCCAACTCCTTTGGCGACAGATGGCCCCCCAGCGCACCAAGCAGCGACCACCATTCACAATCTCCTTGTTGCTCCACAAAAAACCTCTCCTAAGCTTGTCCACTGCTTTCACTAGCCACAAAGGAGGGTCAATGACGAGCAGCTAGAATACCAGCATTGCTACGAGGACATGGTTGAGAAGCAGCAGGCGAGCGTCCATAGAGAAAGCACCCTTGTTCCATCCTTTGACTTTCCCAGCGAGCTTATCCAGAGAGGGTTGGAGGTCAGCTTTGCGTAGCCTGCTGTCAAATAATGGCATTCCAAGGTAGGTACAGGGGAAGCTCTGAATTGGACATTGGAAAATGGCATTCCAAACCTCAGGACTGTTCACCAACTTCGACAAGTGTTCGATGGCGTTGTTTGATTGTTTGAAAGAGGCGCCATGATTCCGTCGCACGTCAGTGCTGTCGTATTATGCTCAGGAATGGAGGCGGCAGGTGGAGCACGGTTGTGGACGAGTGTAGGAGGTCAAGCAAGTCTTGTAAATTAAGTAGGAGTACATACTTTTGGAGAAATTGCTTATTTACACTTTGATAGTGCTCAGTGTTGAAATTTCAACAAGCAGGAAGGGAAAAAATGTTTCGGCCTGCCCCTGCGTCGCTCCCGTGACCCAAACCCTAGCTTCCGGCCTCCCAATCACTGCTTCTTCTCCCGTCGTCGCCGGAGCAGGCATGCCGGAAATCCTGCCGCTTCCGTGGAGGGCAGCGGCGAGGCTCTCTGGTGTTCTCTGGTTCTGATAACATAAAGATGAGCTCGCCCCGGCAGGGATAGGTTGGAGGCGATTCCGGCCTCGAGGAAGGGAAGATCGTCTCGTCGTCATCACCGACGCCTCTCCATCAAGTTATTAATATCTATGTGTGAGTAATTTCCTATTACAAACAAATGGAATGATTGGGACGGATGAGATCGTTCATAAATGTTAGAATTGTTAGGGGCATCATGCCTAATATCCATTATGACCGTTAAATACTGTTGCTATGCGTGAGACTAGGAACCGAGTGCCCTGATTTAAGATATGAACCTTTCATATTTACATGGATGTCATAATTCATTTGGATCATACTATGCAACCGTTACTTGTTCGAAACCGGAGACCCCAAGCTGACATGTTTGGAATATCAAAGGGAAATGTTGTAACATTAACACTATAAGGATTTAGGTGTAGTGCAACAAAATTTATTTCAGTGCTAATATTTTATTACAATAAACTATAATGTTATCATGAAATTTTAGTTTGCGGTAATGCAGTGTGGGTGTCGCCACGCATTTACAATGTTGCGCTACATAAAACTGTGTTGCCGTCGTAGGCGCTACCGAGAACCAAGCAATCACAACACGATGACGACACCGAGATTTGTTAACGCAGTTCGACGAACTCGCCTACATCTGCGGGGCATGACTACGGACGCTCCTCCCCATTGATACCGCAACCCTGGCCGCCTTAGGCGCCGGCTCCCCTGCGTGCCTGTTGCTATCAAGTCGTTATGGGTTACATGTGTGGTGCTCCTCTTATTATATGGGAGGCACATGTTATAAGAGTTCGACTCGAACGCTACTCGTACCTATCCACACCTAATACAACTCCAAGTCCAAACCTAACCCAACTCGTACATAATATTCGACACACACAGCAAACTGTTGTTGCAATAAAATTTGCTAGCGCAAACAAAAATTGTCCCGGCTTTATTTCATTGCCATAAGTATTCTTGTGGCAATTTAGAATGCATATTGCACCAAAATGTGTGAACGTGGTAATAGTTTGCATATATTGCCACAATGTTATTCCGTTACCATAAGTATTATTTTTGTTGCAAATGAGAGTAACATATTGCATCAAAATTTACAAGTGCCGTAATATTTTGCATATATTGCCACGACTGTTGCCACCAAAATTTGTTGTTGCCAAATAAGATGTGATATTGCAACAATGTTGGAAGGCCCCACATGTCAGACTGGGTTTTCCCACCGTTTTTTCTTACTTCCGCGCGAACCAGCGTCTCCGAAGCGGCTTCCCACAAAAAAAATCATTATTTTCCCGCTTAACCACGAAATCACGATACCTAACGGCGTCAGTGCGGAAGATCCAATTGCGGCGGCGGCGGCGGCAGCGGAAGTCCACAGGGAATTCCTCTGTTTGGTAATACTCCAGGAGCCCAGGGTCTTTGGTCATCCATGTTTATAGTACTTTTAAGTTATTCCTTAGCCTCTCCAAATTCGGCGGCGGCGAAGTTCTATTCTGGACCGCGCTGTCGCCGGCGACGGAACCTATGCTCTAGCTGGCATCGGAAGATTTTTTTTCTGCCTCCACGAACCAAAATCCCAGTGTAAAGCCTCCCCGCCACTACGCTTATCTTGCCGGTCAGCGCCAACAACCACGCCTAATCTTCCTGATCTCATCCCACCTAAACCAATCTATTAATCAAATTTCGTCCTCCGACTATTGAGTGCGGACGGCGCTGCCGTGTGTATATATGTTGTAAAACTCTCTTTCCGTTCTTAATGCGATGACGGCAACTTTGGTTGCCTGTCCTTTAAAACTATTGGGGGCGAGAGATGTTGGACACTGGACCTTCGTAGCGTGGATGGTGTAGTGATCCTCATCCCACCCTAAACAATATATCAATTCAGTTGTCCAGCGTGTTCTAGAAACAAATGTTCAACTGACTTATCCAGGTCTTGGCTTTCAGACCATGAATCAATCTCTCAGCCTAAGCATGGCCGCTGTTCTTGCTCTCGGCTAGTATGGATTCATCTAGTTTGTGTCAGTCTCAACACCGAACCCTGCAATCCAACTGATCTAGTGAGCATCTGTTCTGCTAATCGGTAATCTTATGTGTGCTGATATTTTACCGTAACGTATCCAACACACTGTCATGCAGGCACCTTGGAGTCTTACTTGCAAAGGCTGAGCATCAAACTATGTACAGGTTTCCAAATTGTGTTGCTTCTTTTTATATGGTTTATGTTCATCATACAACTGGTTAGTTAGCAAATGTTGTGTAATTGCAGAGATCGGGACATCCCCATTTCTAAAAAAGCAAATGTTGTGTAATTGCTGCTCTCTTGTGATATCGCTCGATCATAGTTCTAACCTATATACCCTGTTGTTGTTGTTGTTGTTGTATTGTATATAACAATTTGTCGTTTTATGTCTTAGGATTATGCAGTAGGATTCTAGTTATGATACTGTCAAGATATAATTGTTCTAAACTCTTCATTTCTGTTTTATATACTTCTGTGCTATATAAATTTTTTTGGCATACTTTCTTGTAGTAATAAGCTTAGGGCAGTGTTGTGAAGAAAGTGAGCTGTTTTACATGCAAATGTTGAGCAGCACATCTCCTAATTAGGTAATCTTTAATCATATATACTCTTTCCTATGTCAAAATCACATCATATAATAGTTGCCATATCAATATTGCTTGTTACTATTGTGGTTGGCCCTATGTACGACACCAACTCTTTGGCTATATCACTTTGTCATTGTAATTTGCGGAAATTATATCTGAACTACTCTTTATCGAAAAAATCTGAACTGCTATTTTTTATGTTTTATTCTTTTCAGGCCAGATAAAAAATTTGCTCTTTCAAATATCAAAGTAGATGGCGAGAGATAGGAGTTGGATGGACAGGGATAGGGATTCTGTAGAGTGGCAAACTGGTATGAAAGAGTTCCTGGATTTTGCTTTTCACGGTGCTGATGAAAACGCCACTGTCCCATGCCCATGTAGAAAATGTCTCAATGTTTGTCCCAGAAAATGGAGGGACATTCACCTTCACTTGTTGCGCCATGGTATGGATCCAAATTATACTCGTTGGATAGACCATGGTGAAGAATCTGATGAGGGAAGCGTGTCCGGAGGATCCGCTAACGAAGTGGTTGGAAATGATGCTTCTGCTGTGCGTGATATGGTTGAATCTGATGATAAATGATGCACATGTTGCGCCTTTGTTACAAGAAGAACTGGATGATGACCAGGCCTTTTTTATAGATTTTTATTCGACTCTAGTTTACATGTAAAATGCAACATATCATGTTATTTAGGTGTTCATTGCAACGACTGGGAACGGAACCAATTTTGCTGTAAAAACTACCTGTTGCAACAAATTCAGTCTTATTGCAGCGATTTCTTTTGTTGCAATACACCAGAATCCTTGTAGTGTCATCAAGTGTTAATGATTTACTCCGGTGCTTTTTTAAACGAGTATCTTACTATCCAAAGTTTCTTAATTGGCCCGCTGATTCGAAATACATGCATGTGTACGATTAATGAACGGGATGCTCTATTTATTTTGTATGTGCCCTATGATATTATTGTTACATCAATGATATCATCCATATGCAACGTTCGCCTATCTATCCCTTGCCTACGGTGTTCTAGCCCTGCTGCTCTCTTTAATCATTTTGTTGTCACTATCCCTCTCACCACTTTACTTTGCTACTACGGTTGTTACATATTCCTTATAAGACTAATATTTTTTTCAAGCAATCTCAGGTGTCTTATAAAATATTGTGGTTGAACTGAAAACTCAACCGTAAAGTCTTATAAATATTCTTTGACTCCTCTTTTGTCAAATCAATAAATTTTGTTTGAAATACTTTTCTGGAAGACTGTTGCGATCACTCTCGTTGATGGTCGTAGTTTTATTTGTTGTTACTAACTATCATGTTGTTTTTTAGTCCTTATTTGGTACTACTATGTGTTTGGGTATCGGTGAGGATTTTTTGGTCAAATCCCAAATCTTGACGTATTCCCAAAGTTCGATTGGTTTTAGTGTACTGGGTTAGTTTTATTCCTATATTTTCCTCTAAAACCAATACATTACCCCCCCCCCCTTCACCGAGTGAATGGGAAAGATAGGGGTTTCACCTAATTGTAGCGAGATTATCCCAACTAATCCCTAAAAATGACTAGTACCAATAAAGACCTTTGTGGGAGAGGGGAGAGGGAGAGAGGGTTACGATAGACGTGAATGTGGTGTAATTTTCTGTAGTTAGACCAAAATGTGTTGACGACACGGAACTCGCCTAGGCGATCAAAGGTAGCTTCACACCCATTCCACCCACCTGGGCATAATCCCTATGCTCTCTTTGCAAAAGATATTTGATGCTTTGATACGTCTCCAACGTATCCATAATTTCTGATGTTCCATGCTAGTTTTATACCAATAGCTACATGTTTTATATACACTTTATATCATTTTTATGCATTTTCTGGGACTAACCTATTAACAAGATGCCACAGTGACAGTTCCTGTTTTCTGCTGTTTTTTGTTTCAGAAAAGTTGTTCTGGAAATATCCTCGGAATCGGACGAAACAAAATCCCAGATGCCTATTTTTCTGACACGTACACGAAGTCCGAAGGAGAGACGAAGGGGGGCAGCAGGGCGTCGTCCCCACACGGTCGCGCGGGATGAACAGTAGCCGTGCCACCCTATGGGGAGGGGGCCCAGGACCTCCACCGACGTCGCCCCTTCGCCTATTTATTTCCCCAGACGCGAAAACCCTAAAATAATCAGTCTTTTTCCACCAAGGGTTCCGCAGCGCCGCCGCCATCGACGACAAGTTTCGGGGGAGAGATGTCTCTGTTCCGGTACCCTGCCGGGACGGGGAATTGCCCCCGGAGCCAACTCCATCGACTCCACCGCCATCTTCATCGCCGTTGCTGTCTCCCATGATGAGGAGGGAGTAATTCTCCCCCGAGGCTGAGGGCTCTACCGGTAGCTATGTGGTTCATCTCTCTCTCCCATGGTGTGATCTTTATGTGATCATGAGCTTTGTAATCTAGTTGAATAAGTAGATGTTACTCTTTATCTATTATGCCACTCTAAAGGTTACTTTAATATGAACTCCGGATTCACTTCCCACGGTGTGAAGGTGACAGTGTGCGCACCGTGTGTGACTCCTTTATGACATTGTCGATGTTTGTTTACTCAGACTTTGAGGTGTGCTTTTGCAGCCCTACGCAATGAATGGTGTTTGTTATCCAACAAGAAAGTGTTTGAGAGTAGTATTTATTTATTCAATTATGTTGTCATTGTTGAGAGTGTCCACTAGTGAAAGTATGATCCCTAGGCCTTGTTTCTAAGCATTGAAACACCGTTTACAACAAGTTCTGCTACATGTTTGCTTGCTGCCATTTTTATTTCAGATTGCAATTACTACTTATAATCATCCATATTACTTGTATTTCACTATCTCTTCGCCGAACTAGTGCACCTATACATCTGACAAGTGTATTAGGTGTGTTGGGGACACAAGAGACTTCTTGTATCTTACTTGCAGGGTTGCTTGAGAAGGATATCTTTGACCTCTACCTCCCTGAGTTCGATAAACCTTGGGTGATTCACTTAAGGGAAACTTGCTGCTGTTCTACAAACCTCTGCTCTTGGAGGCCCAACACTGTCTATAAGAATAGAAGCGTGCGTAGACATCATGCTTGCTTGACAACTTGGAGGTTGCTAGTCATGGATTTGGAATGGGATTGTTTGCCTCTTAATGGAGACAACAATCAAGCGCAAAAGTAAGAAGGTAGATAATTGCCCTCGGTCCGCCATCCCGACTGAGAAGTCACTTAGGTGCAAAGACATGAAGCGTCATAGGAAAGACTTTTGTGACTGTTTGATGGATGATATTTGTTATTCTTTACTTGTCCGCCCTGCTTGGGTTGTTTTGTAGTTTGGCATTGCCCATTGTTCTCGTTGAGGTGTTCTCGTTGCGTTGTTCAAGTGTTAGGAGTTGTGTTTGTTGTTTGTTGGAATAGCTTGTCTTGATGCCGATGCCGAGTGTGGGTTTTCATGCTTTATAATGAGTTTGTGTTGGTCCGTTTACATTGGGGTAAATTGAGAACTTGCCTGTGGCAAGATGGTTAGGAGGGTGGTTGTACCCCTAGCCCACCAGAGTTCAAACTCCGGTTTGACGCCGGTGTTTCTCATTTAGGCGGAATATTGTTCAGTGGGAGGCGACGTTCCCGTCGACAGCGAGACGTCCGTGGTGACTTCGTCAATCTCAAGACCTAACCGCCGGATCAGTGTTTCGGAGGTGCTCATAGGGGTAGGGTGTACGTTCATAGGGATGAGTGTATGTGCGTATATGTGAGCGTCTTCGTTGTACTGTGTTTCTCAAAAAATACATTGAGGTAAATTAATTGGACAAATCTCTCGTTTTCTTTTTAATTAATAGTTTGAGGTTTTGCCTCGGTCGAAAAGAAGACAATAAAATGACACCACCAGGTATTCATCAACGGCAACTCGCCTTTCTTTTGATGGCAAAAGATAACAAAACGGGAAGCTAAGCCCCACAAACGTAACGCAATGCGGACCACTTACACTTTATGTGGCTATAAAAAAAATCACGAAAGACCCAACTCCAAAGTCCAGTCCAAAGAAGAAATGCTACGAACGAAATGGCAAGCTAATTTGAACGGGAGCTGTCAGTTATTTGCTAGAGACAATTAGCAAAGCTTGACAGGAGGCTGTGACAGGACCAACGTGGATAAAATGGGAGCCGCTGTGTTGTGTGGTAGCAGTGAGCTCCTCTAGAGTCCTGCCAAGAAGGATAGAGCTGAGGCTCGAACACTTGTCCTCGTTTAGCAGCACATAAACTCTCCCTCAGTCCTTTGCCTTTTTCCCCCTTCCAACCAAAATAAGCAATCCCAGTGAAATTTCATTGGCTTGTGTGTTAGTAAACCTACCAATCTGTCTGGTGAGGATACAGTAGCTTGGACATATACGTACATCTTATTAGGTTGCGTTCATTTGGAGGAGAATGGAGGCTGCCATGGACAGTGGATCTGTGAGAGCTACAATGAGCATCTTTGGTGAGAGCATCAGTGGGAGAAAGGCAGAGAAGAACAGAGGGCATGTTCTAACTCAAGAGGTACTCTCTCAATTCTGGATTCGTGCATGAAGATTTTGCACTTCTTCCATGTTTTTTTCGGGAGCAAAGTAGCTATGCTGTGTTTAATTGCACTTCTTTTCATTTCTCCTTCATATGTGTCTCGCTATGTGCAGAACCTGTCTTCTGAAATGAAACAAATAGCGAAATCCAGCATGGACAAGCTGAATGAACGCAAGGCATCCGTGGATAGCGAGCGAGCTGGCGCCGAGTCGGAGCTATCGAGAGCGCGAGCAATGGCGAAGGAGCTGGAGCGCCAAATCGACCAGACCAAGGCCAAAGCGACGTCCCAGAGGTCGGAGCTCCAAGCAATGCGGTCGACCAGGACACGGAAGAATGGCGCCGAGGAGGCACCGGACGCCCAGTACGCGGAGGTGGCGCAAGAGCTGGACCGCGTCAAGAGGGAGCTCCGCAAGCTGAGGCTGGAGGTGAAGTCGGCGGCGGAGGCCAAGGCCAAGGCCGAGAGCGACGTCGTGGCGACGGTGTGCAAGATCCAGTCCAACCTGCAGGCCGCTGACGAGATGAAGCGGCGCGTGGACGAGGCGAACGAGGAGCACGTCCTGGTCGAGCTCGCGCGCATCGAGGCCGAGCGGGAGCGCCGCGAGATCGACGCCCAGCGCGTCGCCGAGGCCAAGCGGTACGCCAGGGAGATCGAAGCCGCGAGGGTCAAGGTGAAGGCGGCGCACAGGGAGGTGAGCCGCGTGAGAGAGCTCGAGGCGAAGCTGGAAGCCACCAAGGCCGACGTTGAGGTCCTGCAGGGCGAAATGGAGCTGGTGCGCGCCATGGAGAAGAATCACGTGGCGGCCGTCGACGATGGGCCGGCGCAGGCTACCGCGAGAGAGAAGAAAGAAGAGGCGCAGGACAGGGCGTTGCTGCAGCTGCAGGCCACGGAGGCGGAGCTAAGCGCGGCGAAGAATGAGCTGGAGAGCATCAAGGCGGGAGGGTTCCAGTTCATGACCTCCATGGACCGCACGCGAACCGAGATCATGCGCGTCGTCGAGGAGACCGACCGGCTCAGGGCGCAGGAGAAGAACGCGGACGCGCAGGTGCAGCAGCTCAACGGGAAGCTCCTCAAGGCGAGGGCCCAGTTGGAGGCCCTCACGGCCGCCGAAGAGAGGTCCAAGGCGATCGCGTCGAACCTCACGGCGGCGATGCAGCAGCTGCACGCCGAGACCGAGGCGGCGAGCAAGGAGGAGGAGCTGACCATGCTGGAGAAGCGGTGCGTGATAGCGGAGGCCGAGAACGTCGCTGGGGAGATGGCCACGGCCGAGGAGCGGATCAGGCAGGCCGTGAAGGAGCTAGAGGCGGTGAAAGCGTCCGAGGCGTCGGCGATGAAGAAGCTAAAGGCCGCCGCGGAGAGCACAATGCAGGCCAGGGCCTCGCGGCGGCAGGGGACGGTGACCGTGTCCCGGTTCGAATACGAGTACCTGAGCGGGCGCGCGGCGCTGGTCCGGGTGGTGGCCGACAAGAAGGTGGCAGCGGCACAGGCGTGGGTGACGGCGCTGAAGGCCGGCGAGAAAGAAGCCGCGATGCGGGCCGAGGCGTTAGAGCGCGAGATCAGGAAGATCGGGCCCATGGAGGCGCAGGCGGCGTCGGAGGCGGAGAAGACGACGAGCGAGCAGAAGGCACTGGAGCAGGAGCTGTACGACCTGAACGCGACGGCGGAAAGCGTGGGCCTGCAGTGCGCGTACCCGCGGCGGAGGTCGAGCAGGGTCTCGGCGACGTCGAGGAGGTCGAAGGCGCGGCGGTCGTCAGTGTCAGCGGCGAACTGGAACCCAAAGTCGCCGTCGTTCACAATCAAGAGGAAGAAGAAGGTGATGCCCAGTCTCCTGAAGCTCATCAAGGAGAAGAGAGGCGGCAGCGACAAGAGCAACAACTGAGCTGCTTTGTCTGTTTTTTTTTCCAACTCAGGCATGAAGCCCTGGAGCTGCTTGTGTGTGCATCCTCTACATGAAAATCAAGACAGTTTTCATGTTGTACTTGTACAGATGGAGTACAATGTAAGTGGAACTACGTCACAATGTCACGTTATACATGTACTACGAATTGATGATCCTGGTCTTACTCGCAAATAGATTATTAGTATGACTTCAGTCTAGAGATGTGGCTACGCTTCCCCTTGGCACCATCTTAAGAACATCTCCAAGACTCCAATCGTGATGCAATATGATCCTGGTCTTTTTCGCTAGGCTTCTAGCTTTGCGTAACATGCCTGATGCAATACGCTCGCTAAGTTCAACTCGGGTCCATCTTAAGAACATCTCCAATCGGATTGTATAAATTTCAGCCCTTACATATTCGCGGATACGTCCATGTCTACGTGGATAAGAAAGCCAATCCATTTGTTCGGCCCTTTAACGGTTCGTCGATCACAATTCATCACCAATTTAACAACTTGTTAAATTTAACTTGAATTTAAAATAAGTCTTAGCTCATCACAAGTCATATTCCACAATTCATATATAAACAATACTCCCTCCGACCCGAATTAACGGGCGGGGTCGCTTTTTTGCAAAAAAAACCTACTATATTTCACCTGAAGTCAAACGTCCTCCCCCATCCTCTCCGTGCTCTGCTCGCGGTGCGCCGCCTGCTCCGCCCCTCCCGCGCCGCCTGCTCTACCCCTCCCGCTCCGCCCCTCCCGCGCCGTCTTTCTTTCACGAACCAGAACCCTTTCCCGGCGGAGATCGAAGACGAAATTGATTCCTTTTCCCCTCAAGATCCGAACTTTCCCGGCGGCGGCGGATACGGGTCGGTGGCGACCTCACCTCACTCCCACCACCGCCACAAAGCTGTGGCTGCGGATCGCCAAGGGGATGGCACGGAGAATCCGCCACCGGCCGAGGACGATGTCCGCGCCGACGAGCTTGACGAGGAGGAGCTGGCGTTGGCGTTGGGGGAGGACAACGATGAGTTGCTGTTGGCCGCCCCAGGGCCATCAGGGGAGCAGGGCGTCGCGGCCAGGAGGCGTGCCCTCACCGCCGACGACGTGCGTGCCACATGGCCCAAGCGCTACCAGCAGCCCGGGACGCCCGCGAGGACGTCAAGGCGCTGTGCCACTACCGCTCTGCCAAGGTCTCATTTTGTTCTGATACTTAGCAAAACAGCTCTTCTGTTCTACTGTCGCTAATCATTGTCGATCTGCATCATGCAACCAGCATCAACCTTGTACATCCGTGAATAAAAGCTTCATACTTTGCTTAGCTGTGGCTATTAATTGTTTGCAACATGCAACCAGCTTCAAGCTTCGTTATGTCTGAATTAGTGTGGCTGCATCCCTTCAATGTCTTTGAACTCTATACAACATAATCATAATCATGAATATTTGTCTTTACAACATAATATACTCCATGTCAGCTCTAGTACTCGCACAACATAATATACTCTAGGAGTATAATTTCCTTACATGCTTATAATTTGCAATTGTTTGCTACTTGCAATTTTTAGTTTCTTGTCATCTACATTGACAAACTTTGTGTTGTTTGCTGCAACTGAACATGTTGTTTGTCTCTGCTACATCACAACTAGCTCAGTGCTTCTCTATTTGCTTTGTGTTGTTTGCTTCAGTCCTCATGTGAACCAGGCCTCATACTTGCTTGTGCCTTCCTGGCCTTCTTGTATTGCCCTTCTTCTTCTCCTCCTCTTCTCCTCTTGATCATCTTCTTCTCCTTAGGCTTCTCTTCTTCTATTATTGGTTGTTTTCCCTTCCTGTTCTCCTGTTTAGGCTTCTCTTCTTCTATTCTTGGTTGTATTGCAGCTTCAAATTCGCCTATTTGTGTTTCCCGGATGAGTTCAAGTTTCTGCAAATAGTAAACATAAAATTGTGTCATCATAAAACATTGACACATCTTAAAACATATAATTACAAGCAATAAAACTTTGACATACACTCTTGACTCGACGGCGTGGACGGACAATGCTTGATGGGTCCTTCAACCACGTGGCATACTCTTTTCCTGCGATCATTGAGTCATAATCCAGGATTACTTGGGACCTTCCTTTTCTCTTTGATGCTTTATTTGCTTGTTTATCCTTCATCTTCTCCTCCTCTTGCTCCACTAGTTGTTTCTCATAGTCGGCTATTAGCTTTAAGGTATCTTCATACAGTGTGCTATCAACCTCTAGTATGTTAGGCAGCTTTCCCTCTTTTATTAGCTTGTCCTTGCCCATGTGGGGTGGCTTATATGTGTTTCCACCTTGGTCTTTCATAATCTCCAACAAGACAGACTGCAAGGTGATATACACTTGGGCAAGTGTCTGCACGTCATATGCATCATAAGCTTGCTCGACTGATTCTATCAAATCTTTGAGAGTGTTAGGTGCACTCTCAAATGCCAAGGATTGGATGGAGCTGAAGAAGAAAAGGTCCAACACATTCAAATCCGGCGAGTTTGGAGGTTGGAAAGTCAACCTAATATCCAGTCCTGAAGCTTTTACGGCGGCCAGAAATACAGGATCATCAGGCTGAACATGCGTTCTAGCATTGTCTTGCTGTATCCATATTGTTTCCGCATATCCATCATCAGGCCACACTTCTACAATTGCTGGAATTGCCTTCTCACAGAGGTATTCCCGCATGACGTCTCTAGTAACATTGACGTTCTTTAATTCCATTGTGCCTTTTGTCCTATACTTTGAGTCGTATTTGGCTGCATCTTCTGTGACAAAAGCCCAGATGCCTACCTTTCCGTCAAATGTCACATTTCCTTGCTCATCATGTCTAGGTCTAGCAACTATAGTTAAGAACATGACCTTGCCGATGTTGTTTTTGTTATGGATAGTACGAACTGGTTCTGGTTCTTCTCGTGATAGGTAGTAGGTCCGATCTCGCTTAGTCATATTAAACCATTTTTCATCCATATGCATTGTGTTCCCCATCTTCTTGAACCAAAACTTTGCTTGTACTATTGTTGTTTCATCGATCATTGAGATGCAATATAGGAGCCTTCTTAATCTGTTTTCCAAAGATAGATGTGTTTTCAGGCTATTGGTATGGCGCCTTAAATCGCCCCATTCCAACCTCCTTTGCAGTGTTGTGAAAGAGATATCAAGGGACCTTGCTAGCGCCCTCAATGTACCCCTTTTGTTCAAGGGAACTTGAGGCACCCTTTCATCGAGATTAAGCTCTCTCCTCTTTCTTCCGCACCTGCCCTTCCGCTTATTTGAGAAATCAAGTGCTTCATTTCTGCCCTCTTGATCTATGGCCTTCTTCCATATCTTCTCGACAGATCTAAGGCTTATTCCCAAAAGTTGAGCCACAACTTCTTTATCCGCCTTCACCACTGGTCTATCTTTTCCTAGAGCTTTAAGTGCAATATATGCTGCAAATTTAGAACTCTCCGGCACATCTTTATGGTGCCTCTGCACATCATGTTCTTGGTCTTCTTCTTCTTGAATGTGGTCTGCCTCGGCAGCATGTTCTTGTTCTTGTTCTTCTTCTGCAATGTGATCTTGTGGAGTATTTGGACTGGAGTTGAGATCTAGCTCTTGTGGAGGAGTTAAGTTGATATCAAAGAGGACCATCTTGTCCTATAGCAACCTGCAGAAAAGCAATTGAGGAGTATTTAGTTTCAGTCATGATGTGCATTATGTAAATGGTACTAATATGCAACATGCTGTAATGGTTTGTGCAAGAAAGTGTGACAGATTATATGTGTTGTACACCTGTGCATGTAAAGTAGAATGTGCCTTGTTTGGACTTCACGATTTTTATGGGCTGCTGCTAATAATTACTTGTTGAATGTTTTGCAGGAAATGGTGGAAGGTAATGCAGGAAAAAACAGGCTGTGGTGGAACCAAGTGTCGATGAAGATCCTTCTCTGGTTTCAATGAAGTTCTGTGCATATATTACACTATAGAGATGCTGCACATACTTGAAGCTCTTCATAGTGTTGACTTCAAACCTGACAATATGCTTGTCTACTATCCAAGGTAACTAATCAACTTACCACCCTGGATTTCTATGATTTAGCAGCTTCCATTTTACCTCTTGTGGCCTACTGAACTATATAATCTATGAGTAGCTAATTTCAACAGTGTGGACTGTATATATGGTCCATTCAGTGTTATGACCGAACTGTTTCAACTGTATATAATGAATTGTTTTGCATTGTCTTGTTTTTTATATGGATCATTTGTATTTTATCTTGCTAGGTCCATTGAATTGTTTTGCATTGTCTTGTTTTTTAGGTGAGAAAGTAAGTTTTCATCCGTTGATACATTTTCAGTTTCAGTTTCAACACTATGTTTTACTGAACATTATCGGACAAGTGACACCACAACAAGCTCTAACAACTGTTACAGGAAATAACAAAGCAAGAACGACTCAGGGAGAAGAACTCGAAGGCACACGGGACAGAGGACAGAGACCAGCAACTTGTATTTCTTCAGAGAAGAACTCGAAGTTAGAGGAGAGGCTCGCCGGCGCCGGCCATGGCCTCCTCCTCGGCGGCGCTGCTCACGGGGGAGCGGCTCGTCGTCTTCCTCTTCGCCGCACGCGTCGCGCTGTCCGCTCCGGCCGGCCTCGCGGCCCCGCTGCGCTCCTCGCCGTGGCCGCCCTCGCGAGCGAGATGGGAGGCGTCGCGCGGCGGAAGGGGAAGCGGCCGGCGGAAGCCCTCCGAGCGATCCTACCACCTGCGGGCGGAGTCGCCGCGGATTCCCTTTCTCCGGCGAGCTGACACGGCCGCGATCCGCCCCGCCCCGCCCCGATTGGACTTAATTGTAAAAAATTCAAACCTGGCGGGTTTTTTTTTGTAAAAACAAAATATAACACCCTCCCGCCCATTATTTCGGGTCGGAGGGAGTACAAGAATGTGTCAGAGGCTAATAAAGTCGCGCTCCATGATCATTTCTTCATGTGTATGACCTATTTTGCGCTTTCATCATACAAGAGGCTAGCTTTTTGAAGTGATCGTAGACTACTCCGTGAATCTTACAAGACTAGCTTTAACCTTTTCAAGCACATGACTTCATTTATCTTCGTCTTTTCCAACTACATTTTCATCCAATTCTTATTTTTCTCCAACTCCATCTTCTCCCTAGAGTCTCGCACGGTCGAACTCCATTCTCTCACTTTGAACATCCGAAAAGAGTTTGTACCTCTCATCCTTCTTCTTTTCCAATTGATTCAAGGTCTCACCTTTTGTGGAGAAGATATTCGTCCATGTCACGACATTTTACTTGCCACACCATCAAGCCCGGCCATTTCCTTCTCCCACATCCTCCAGTCCTCCCCGTCAAATGTCACTTCCTATATATTTTGATCGGTCCCTTTTCCGTTTGCCATCACATTCTCATCATGTACTCCAATAGGTACATTAGGGCTAGATCCATAGTTGTTCCTTTATTCTTCGTGTGATTGTTGAGTTTCTCGAAAAGGGTGCACCTCTTTAGTTTCCCATTCTATTCCATCCAACAATGGTACAAAGTAAATGATTTTTTCTCCACAATATAATACAAAGTGGCAGACAACCACATTTGGTGGCAAGAAAGAGATATTGAACAAATTGCAATGATAGGTAATTGATAACGTGCTAGTTAGAATGACATGGTTATCGACGCCTACGCACTTTAATTTCAATTTTGCACTTATGCATAAACGTGAAACTTGCTCACAAACTCTTGGATCGTGGCTCGTCTATGTTTGAGAGGGCCTTCACTGTCAGTGGAATGATTGCAGGCGACTTCAGATGGTGCTTGTGCTCATGATAAAATTTGTGGAGTTTCCCTGAACGCTTTGATATTTTTGCTCTGTTCCACATATAGGATCCGTGCTCGCAACCCACCAAATTCTGCATTAGGATTTATTTTCATAGGTTGGGTGTAAGTGATCTCTTGCCTTTGTCCCCATCTTTGTTTGAGTGTCATATGATTGTCCAACATAGAAAATAGGGCACGTTGTCACATCAATTTCAAAATTTGGATGAATTTTGTCATTATTGATGAGATCCATCATAAACGAGCTATCAATTTATGGTCAACTCGTTCTCTTCTACCCTCTCTATGATTCTAAATGTAAACATTTTAACCTTTTTTATTAATTCATACATATCTAGACATATTTTAGTGTGTTGATTCACCCATCTCGACGTATTTACTTCATATTTTAAAGGTCAATACATTTTATAATTCGGAATGGAAGGGTATCATTTTATTGTCACACAAATATTGATTGTGATCTACTAATATGTGCATTTTTTAGATGTGAAGCTTGCTGATGTATCATTGTATCAACCATTTATTTAAGTAGAAAAGAACTAAAACCATAGTGGAGTAGAGGAGCCTTGGCCTTATCCCTTCCCCGCTACAGTGAAGAAGGGCGATATTTCTGGATCCGCCTGGTCGCCGCACTCTCGCCGTCGTTGATCCGTGGGATCCCTCTTCCCCCGTCCGCTCCGGCGGCGGGTGGGTGGGGGATCCCCGGATCTCTTCGTGTATATAGAGTAGGGGTGAGTGGGTTCCCGCCGGCGGCGCTGTGGAGACGGTGGAGCGGTCGGTGTGGTGTTTGGTGTCGGCGACCTTCCTCTTCGGCGGTGGAGCTCCGGTGGTGCTTCGTCGCGCGGTGGTCGACTTGTCCGTGCTCGCGGGTCCTCGGATCTGCCGTGTGCGGTCTTCCCTCTCCGGTTGCCGTGGTGCGGCGGCGCTGGAATCGTGAAGGTCTTCAAGGTGGAGGTGATGATGTTCAGAGAGATGGAGGCGCCCGTGGCGGTGCAGGGTGGAGGCTCTCCGGAGCTGAGAATCGACGACTTCCCGTCCGTGGAGGGACACGCTCCGATCCAAGGCTAGTGAGGAGGTGCAGCGGCGGCGCGTCATCGAGTTGTTCTGCTCGCCGGCGTCGACATCGGAGCACATCTGGGCTGATCTGTAATTTTCTGTTTGTTGTGGGCTTTTCTGTAAGTTCTCTGGCATAATGTTATCTCCCCTTCCGCAAAAAAAAAAAAGTAGAAAAGAACTGTTTATCGGGGTGAAAAGTAGACAGACATGCTGGCGTCCAATTCTGTCCGTTTTCGCTAGCGGCCAACGCCGCCGTGGATTAACCGGCGCAACATGGAACCACCGCTGCCCACACATACCGGTCGGTCGGAGTGGTAAAAACCAAATCGGAGACAAAGCAAAACGAACAAGCCAGAAGCGCGAGGACTCCGACCGCCGAACGCCATGCCGCCCCTCCACGGCGCCAGCCTCCGCATCCTCCTCGCCGGCGCCGCCGTCGCGCACCTCTCGTCCTCTCCCTTCGCGCGCGCCTCCCCGTGCGCGCCTCCCGCGCAGCCGGTTCGGCTCCGCGCCTTCGCCTCCTACAGCGCCTCGGAACCGCCGCCGCCGCCCCCCTCCTCGGCTTCCCGGGTCCTCGCCTCTGCTGGTGCCGCCTGCGAATGCGAGCAGGGGGCGAAGCCCGCGATCTGCACGGCCGACGAGCTGCACTACGCGCCCGTGCCCGGCACCGAGTGGCGGATCGCGCTCTGGAGGTACCGCCCGCCGCCTGAGGTGCGTGCTTGCTCCTGCGGTGACGCAGCTTCGTTAGGGTTGCTTTTGTTTCGTTTCATTATTTCGTGTTCATTTGGTCTTGTGCAGTCGCCCAAGAGGAACCACCCACTGATGCTGCTGTCGGGAGTGGCTACCAACGCGATGGGATTCGACCTGTCACCTGGGGTGAGTTCATCTATGGGACGCCTTTTCTATTGATAAATCGCTGAAGAAACTCATACGATGTTTGATTCATTTCTGTAAATTGCTTTCGGCATAGCTTCGGGCTTATAGTGCAAACTGGAAAGTAAAATGTGCATTTCGGTTAGAAGTAAATTGTATAATGTTGTTGCAAATGCAAACTGATAACTATTTCTTAGCTTTGTCACATATAATGGGGAGTAGCTTAGGTTAGGGTGACGTTAAAAATGTCACGGCTTACTGTCAAAATTTCAGAAAGGGAAATTTAAGAACATATCTTGCAGTAAACTGAATGCTATGAACACACGCTTTCTTCTTCTCCTAAGCCTTTTGTCCTAAACAAGGTGGGGTAGGATAGATATGAAACCCTATCACGAGGACTTTCCAGGAGGTCACCTAGCCTAGTACTACTCTCACCCAAATGGGTTTCATACCCACGGGACTGGCTAGTTTTTACGTTGGCTCGCCAAGCCTATCACAACCCTCCGCCCCTGGCTTAGGGCCGGCTATGCCTAGAAGACATAGGCGGAGTTAAATGCTATGAACAAACCAACGCAAAATTTATTCTTCTAAAGAAGTCTGTATCATAGTTATTGACATATTTATTGTTTTACTGTTATTGCTATTTCAGTAAAACGCATGGTGGTAAATCTGATGAGATAGAGCAATCAGCAGACCTTACACTATCATAATTTCGAAATGTTCACATGTTGTAATGAAATTTCGTGTGAAGAAAAATTATTACCTAATTGCATTGCTGATGGTTATGACTAAATAAGTTTGTAATATGAATTTTATTAGCTCAGCAACATGTGTTTACCTACATAACTTATGGTTCTGGAGTGCAGCTAGAAAATAATGAAGTGTATTATCTTGCAAAATGTCACACCGTTAAGAGAAAACACAAGTTCATACTTTCAATTTTTCCTAATTATTCCAGCGATTGTTTGCTGATATTGTTGGCTTCTTGTACAAGATTTACATAGGAGAATGTAAAACTTATGAATTTACAGTTTAAACTATGATTTTCCGCTCTTGAAGAGTGGAATGAAATTTTAGTTGCTGCTGTGCTTGTATCACTTGATTCGAACTATTTCAAAAAGGTATTCCTACCTTTAGAACAATGTTGGTATTCTCTTGGAAATTTAGTGATGGATTGTTCACTGTCTTGTTTTGTTTCATATGTTACACTCAGTAAAGAAAGAGTTGTACGTCAACTGTCTTCCTTGTTACTTTTGTTCATGTTTATAGGAATTTCTTCAATGTCTTCCTTTTATACCATAGATTTCCATTAACACGTATGAATTGATGTCAGGCTTCCTTTGCCCGTCATATGTCTATGCAAGGGTTTGATACATGGATTGTTGAGTTGCGTGGTGCAGGCCTCAGCACACGTGGGTCAGAGTTAGCTGCGGCTAGCACCAAGTCTGACTTGTCCCCTAATTCAGGTGTGGATGATATTTCGACAAAGAAAGTAAATGTTGTTCCTCCTGCCAAGGATATGTCAACTAATGAACCTCAAAGTTTTGAAGTGCCAGTACTAACAGACAAGAATATGGTAGAAACAAACACACCGGAAGAACCACAGCTGGTGACAAAGTTAACAAATGCTTTGGCACGATTGAGTGCAACATTTTCAGGTTATGTAAACGATAGCCGACTGAGAAATATCGCTGACAGTTTTTTTGATCGAATGACAGAACTTCACCCTGATGACTCAGTAACTTCTAGGATCGAGGAGGTTGCGGATAAAATTCTAGGGTTGATGGAATTTCCACAGACGTCAGCTATATCTGATCAAATTAGCCAATTAAGCCAGAGCCTAGTGAAGATTCTTGAGGAAGGTCAACAAAATGTTTCCCCTCGGTTATTTGGCTGGCAAGAACGCTTCTCTGCAACCATAGAAGATCTCCAGAAGCAGTTGGAGCTGATTATTAGCTATGATTGGGATTTTGACCATTACCTGGAGGAGGATGTACCTGCAGCGGTTTGTAGACATTCTCTTTAGTGTTGAGAGATAGTGAAGGTACATTGGATGCCTTTGTAAGAACTAATGAAATATGGTGATTTTGTATTTGCGCAGATAGATTATATAAAACAGCAGAGTGTAACCAAGGATGGAAAATTACTCGCTATTGGTCATTCTATGGGAGGAATCTTGCTGTATGCAATGATTTCAAAGTGTGGTATGTTTCATCAACCTGTCTTTTCTTTTTTGCCTTTCTGTTGATTTTTCTTAGAGCTGGGCAACATTATATTCATTTAGCAGTAGAAGATTTCCATCTTCATCTATTAGTGAGGCTAGGAAGGCTGAAGTATAACATCCCAACATCACACTACCATTGGTAACTGAAATTATTTGCACAAGCATCCATGGAGGCTCTTAATATTTATTTGTATGTTTGACATGGGTCTCTGGATGCCTCTCACGTACTGTCCCTTGTATCAGGCCATTAAATAGTAAAGCAGAGACAAATTAACTCCACAACGATATTAAGAAACTACACCACACTGTGTTGTATGCTGTATCCAGGTGTTTCGTTTCGGCTAGTGTTTCATTTAAGTAGAGCTTGCTGGATATTTGGTAAAATTGAATAGACTGCCATCAGACATTTGTATCAAGTTTGTCTGTCTGATCATGTATAAGTTTAGCAATCGTTGGAACGGCCCCTCCTTTCCTAACTGTGGAATTTGTTTCCTCCGGCTCTCTTTGTATCATCAAGTGCACAATACATCTTGCTAGTAAAGTGCACGTAGTAGTGTATGAATAGGCATCTCTGCTCTTCGTGATGGGTGACGGAGACATCACATATCTCTTATTGTGTACCAGGTATTCGGTATGCATCTGAACATTGCTCAAATCTTGGCTTGATTTGAAATATGTGCAACCAAACTTGTGGACAGCGCAGCAGGTCGCTGGGTCCATGAATGGTAGCTGAGTATCGGCAGTACCAAACAAGGCCATGTCAAGCCTTGTCTTGCTCTTTTGCTTTGGTCATGGTTGATATGGAAAGAACACAGTTGCAGTGTTTTCCAAAGCTTGAGCACCTTCCAACTGTGTTTCTAGCCAACTTTAAGGATTAGGCTAGTCATTGGCACATGGCCAGTGCTTAGATACAGGAGCTCTTATGTGGAAAAAATAGCCTTTGTTCATTTTTCTTCCTTTTTATTTTTAATAAACTCCTGCTTATATTCAATGAAATTAGACAGAGCTTTTGTCTTCAGTTGAAATTAAAAAATTAACTGTCATATACAATCGAAATATAGAATTAGGTTCGTTGCAGTAATGTTCACAACTTGTCTCCTTGAAAGCTATCTCTATCTTTATCAGTTATCTGTTATAGTTTCTTCTCTATTGCCTACCCTGTGACATAAGTCTGTTGTGACATGCTTCCAGTACATCTGCATTATTTCTGACCAGCTGATCTACAAGTTCTACATGCGAATGTTATGTTATATACTTATATAGTATATACCTTCCATACAGATGCCCGTGTGATTTTTAACATTGTGGTCTTGTATCTTTGTTCTGCAAAGCTTGCTTTTGTATCAGAAGGTCGGATTTTATTGCCTAGACATGCTAATTACTAACTCTCCTTTGTTCCTGCTTCACAAGGTTTCGAAGGGGCTGATCCAGAGCTGGCTGCAATTGTTACTCTGGCCTCATCAGTTGACTACACTACATCCAACTCCTCGCTTAAGTTGATAGTGCCTCTTGTAAGTAGACTTTCAAACAGGCTGACATATTTAATACATAGACTGGGACCTAATCTTCATTATTGTTTATTAGGCAGATCCAGCTGAGATGTTACGTGTTCCTGCTATCCCACTGGGAACATTACTATCAACCACTTATCCTATATCATCTCGTGCACCATACATTTTGTCACTGCTGCGCTCTCAAATTTCAGCCAAGGACATGATGGACCCTGAACTACTTTCGAAGCTCATCTTGAATAACTTTTGTAAGTCAAGACCTATATTGTGTTCTACTCTTCTCAATAGAATCGTGGACTTGCCATACATACAAGTATAATATGAACCTATGATGTGGTCAGATAAAACGAGAAGTCACATAATTTATACACATGAAGTCAGGTTTATATTTCGCAATGCCTGCATGAACCCTGTTTGTTATCGCTTAAACAGTTTCATCATAGCATAAGCTGATTGATTTAATGCGTTGGTATACATATGTTTTGTGTATGGTGTTATTCTTCAATTTAAAGTTTATTATGTTACCATTTGCAGGAGTACGATATCTATTTCCTTAGAGAAAATGCAAACACTTCACGTATATTTTCATTAATAGTAGCAGGTCATTTTGATTGCTATTCTTTGTAGGATCATGCAGTTGTACACTAAACTAGTAAGATGTGACTTGTTATAAGATCATCTTTTAAAGAAGATAAGTTCAGCTACAGATTTGAAACGAGTTTTACCAAACTCCGCAGGGAAATTGACCATGGTAGTTAGCTCGTCTTCGTATAATGTCTTCTTGTGACATATTGATATTGTAATGTTCAGGCACAGTACCAGCAAAAGTGTTATTACAGCTGGCGACTGCTTTCCGTGATGGCGGGCTGCGAAACAGGACCGCAACCTTTTTCTTTAAAGAGCATTTGCGGAAAACCAAAGTACCGGTGCTTGCCCTTGCTGGAGACGAGGATTTGATTTGTCCCCCAGAAGCTGTTTACGGTAAGGCAGCAGGTTTCACTTTATGTGTCGTTTTGCAAACTTCACGAACTCTGAAACTGCCAATATCATAGTCATTAGACCTTGTTGTTTGACTGGGGCTGAGCTTTGGAGCCTAGGGTCACCAAGGCTTCATTGAACGTACCAGCTTGCACCACTTCCCATTTATGCTGTCTGGGTTATCCCGGTCAGTGGGTGGTGGTAGTCTTACACAGTTACACAATGCGCATTGATTAATCTGTCATGTCCTAAGATTGGTACAAGTAATAAGGCAGATGAATGTTACAAGGTTGGGTTACAGCTTCAGCAGAGAGGGTTGCTGTCCTGGCCATGGTGCTGGGGACGAGGGCAGAGAAGTTTGGGGGCGGGGATTAGATATTTGCTTAGCTTATTCTCATTCCTGGATCATCCATGGGACATGCCTAAGGATGAAATTTTAACTTTCCTAACGAATTGTATCCTTATCTTCCTATTTAAGCTTAGTAACAACTAAATAAACTACTCACTCAGTTTTTTAATATAAGATGTTTAGGTGTTGCACATGCTGTCTAGGTAAATACCTAAGTGAGTGAACTTACACACTAAAACATGTCTACATGCATTAGTATACATATGAATGTAGACTAATGCTAAAACATCTTATATTAAAAAACGGAGGTAGTACTAGTTTCCCATTTAGTGATTCCTGGGGACATATCCTAGCTTTGGTCATCAGCCTTTGGGCCTTGACCTACTGCCCATTACACTATCATAATTTGATTATGAGTTGCTTCTTAATTTCGTTCGGAAATCTACTAGTACTAATAGTTTTAAGTGATGTTTCGCTGAATTTGCAGAAACTGTGAAGGTAATTCCTCAGCATCTGGTCACATATAAGGTTTTTGGCAAACCTGAAGGACCTCACTATGCACATTATGACCTGGTTGGAGGACGGAAGGTACGTGCGCATATCTGGTGTTTAAAGGTTGAAGTTCAGTCTTTGATTCTTACTGTGTTATCTGCTATCATGCAGGCTGTCCATGAAGTGTACCCTTGTATAATAGAGTTCCTCTCTCAACACGATGAAGTGTCTTCTTAAAATCGTACTATTCATATACGTCAGAACTGCCACACACCGTTGCACGATGGCCATCCTAAATTTGAAATCGGATGATATTGTGTAATCACGAAATGACAGTGGGGTGGTGAGTAGCAAAAGTGTATTTCAAATCCCCTTTCTACCGGCCAAGCTTCCTAGTTTATTTCTTCACAACCAACGGTTAATCATCAGTGTAGTGTGTCCCATGTAAATGTTGTGTACATTACCAACAGGAGAAAATGGAAGAGGATTCGCTAAATTTGCTTCGTGTCTACCCTGGTACTGATAACCGATGGCAAAAAGCTACATGACCGCTAAATGGCGATCATCTTTGAGAGTACTCACAAGTCACAAGACGAACGGTGGCAAAGCAGCTGGCATCTTGGCTGGATATACAGTACTGGTAGGAATAGGATTTTGATATATTACGCCTACCATATGTTTGTGGGGTATGTGATTTAAAGAACACCGCCTTTATCTAAAGATATTTTTACAACACTTTCACATGATTCCATGAGATGAGACCCTCTGTGCTTAATGCCACTCTTGATATGACTGAGAGTAAGCCTGGAACCGGATGATAAATATCTCCAGGCTTCTACTTTCGTAGTAGTATAATTTAATTTGCACGGGACGCTCATCCTTATTCCCGCAAGCTACTTTCAAAAAAAATCCACAAACTATAGCTTGTCGACATATACTTGCATAGTATATAAGTCTTTTGTTGCGGTCAACTTAGTGTTCCTTGCCCTCATTTTCCCGCCGGAAAACCCTTGCCGCCGCCGTACAAATCTGCCTCCTCCGACGAGCAATCGTAGGGAGGCGCAGCCCATGGCGCAAACGACGACCTCTAGGTGGAGGAGCACCTCGCATTGGGACCTGGAGGTGAGGCTCAATGGCACCATGTCCGCAATGCAAGGCTCGATGATTGTCCCGAGCCCCTTTTGCAAGATTAGGGTTAGGTTAACTAGATCTAGGGTTGATCTAGTGCTAAATGTAGGTAAATTAAGTTTGTTTACGTAGAATCGTCTGAAGTGAAGATGAAATGCAGTGTTAAACTATAAGTTCTGCGCCAAAGTTTACTTTCATTTGTGGTTTGATTTATGATTTTTGTTCTTGCACGCACGTTTTGAACCCTTAAAACCATTTTAATGTTTCCTTATATGTGTTTTACATGTCGGATTTATAATGGATCTGCTAGGGATGCTTTTACACACTCACGTAGGTTGTTGATAGTCACAATTCATGCAAGAGGGAATACATTTTTTCTGCTGTTCCAAGTCATCTCGCTATTAAGGCTAGTACCCACACATGTTTATCGTGTTATCACTTGATATAGCAGGTACGAATTTATGGACATAATGTTTTGGCTTACGGATGTAGATGAAGCTGTTGTGCAAAATGCATTTTAAACGTATTTTAAAATGTTAAAAAAATCAAACAAAGTTTTTGCCTGTTCATACAAAAAATGTGTATCCGTAAAAAAAATTCACATCGAAAAGATTTTGTGTGACCGATACAAAAAAAAAAGTGTTACATGAAGAGTCATATTTGAACACCGGCGATTTATCCTTTTTACAATGGCCGCACAAAATGTATTTCATACCGATTTGTTTTTGTACAAACATAGAATATTCATATGACATAAATTTTGTTTGATTTTTTTTACATGTTAAAATTCATTTTTTTTTGTGTGTACTGGGTGTAGAAGTGGATTTCCTCGATCTTATGCCCTTTTCAGGAAGAGAATTTTCATGTCAAAAAAAGAAAGAGAATTTCCAAGAGAAAGAGATCATCGTGTTGCGAGCCCAACCTCCAAACCTGGTTGATCGGTTCCCTCCACACACACACACCCCAGACCTAGCCAACGACCGTCATGGCAGCAGCGCCGCCGCCGGCGCTCCCGGTTGAGCTCATCGAAGAGATCAGGGGCGGAGCCAGCTCCCGGCGACCCTGGGCAGCTGCCCGGGCTGTTTCGGCAGCTCTTTGTAAGGAATTAGCTTAAATACAGTGGTTAGCAGGGTGCTTATGGGGCAAAAGCTAGCTGCCGCTCGTTCTGTATAGCTTCTGCCCAGGCTCGCTGACTGGTTTGGCTCCGCCACTGGAAGAGATCCTCCTCCGCCTCCCAACCGAAGACCCAGCCTGCCTCCTCCGCTCCTCCCTTGTCTGCAAGACGTGGGGCGTCGCCGTCTGCAGCCCCGGGTTCCGCCGCCGCCTCCATGAGCTCCACCTCACACCCCCGGTGCTCGGCTTCCTCCACAACTGGAACAACGAGAAAATACCCCGCTTCTTCCCCACTACCGCCTCGTCCTTCTCCCTCGCCGCCCCGGACCTCCGCTCCTGGCGGGCCCTCGACTGCCGCCACGGCCGCTCCCTATTCCGGTCCAAGGGCCAGGATACTCAGGAAATCCTCCTGTGGGAGCCAATCACGGGCGCCCAGCAGTGCATACCGGTGCCCGCGGCGTACGAGTGCGACAATTCAGACGGCTCGAACGCTGCCGTGGTCTGCGCAGCGGATGGGTGCGACCACCGCGACTGCCACGGGGGTCCGTTCCTCGTGGTCTTCATCTCCATCAAGGAAGGGGCTGATGACATGTATGTCACGTCGGCGTGCGTGTACTCATCGGAGACCGGTAGGTGGGGCGAGCTGACCTCGATGCCCGGCGAGGTCGACGCGACGACTACTTTCACATATTATTCCAGCGTGTTCGTTGGGAGGTCTCTGCTTTACTTCATGTCTGACGAAGGGAGGATTTACGAGTATGACTTGCCAGGCACAGCCTGAATGTGTTCGATGAACCAGACGACTGCATGAGATTTAACCTCATGCTGGCCGAGGACGGTGGACTAGGAGTTATCCAAGACTCGGATCCGCAACTCAAATTATGGTCAAGGGAGAAGAGTGACGGCACTGATGCACGATGGGTTCTGAGACGGGTCATCAACTTGAAAATTTTGCTCCCAGATGTTCCTCTGGCTCAAGGTTCAGCGAATGTGTTGGGTTTTGCTGAAGGAGCAAATATCATTTTCGTGACCACGAGTTTTGGAGTCTTCATAATTGAATTACAATCACTGCGGGTGAGGAGGGTGTGCGCTGATCATGACTTCTGCAATCTGATTCCAGTTGTCGGCCTCTACACTCCACATTATATGCATGAAGCGCTCGGGGGTGAACACCACTACGCGCCACTGCCAACCAGCCCTACTGAGGAGGAGGTGGGTGGTAAGGAGGGAGGAGAGGAGGACGAGAAAACACTATAGCTGACACGAGAGCTGTTTGATAAGTGCAAGGCCATGGAGAAGGAGAATTTTGCCGATGCCAGTGACTGCTTCAGCCACTCCCTCAAGATCAGGTTAGGGTTCTACTGCCACTCCTGTTCTCCCAGATAGGCTGTAGGATAGGTACAAGTGGATTGTGGGCAAAATCTTCCAATTAGTTCAGTGTTATGTTCATGTGTCTGTACTTGTTTTTGCGCCTTTGACATTTCTAGTTAGCTTAGTAGGTTTAAGATGTTATACGACAAGATGGTTACCATGTGTGGTGCTTTGGTTTCATTTGGTTAACAGTGAGCCTGATAGTGTGTGGGACTGTGGGTGTTGGTATCTGAGGGATTAGTACAGTTAGCCAATGTGACTTGATCACAGTACCTGCAAGTTAGGGCCTGTCATCTTTTGTTATGATGCATGTACTGCGGTGAGCATCAAATCGAAGTCCAAGGGCTTAAAGGCCACACGCCAAGCATGGTTAGCCATCTCAAACCAATTAAAAAAAAATCCAAGTGCTCAAGGTTAAGGTGTGCTATTTAAGTATTTATACATTAATGACTAGTTGCAGATATTTCATCGTTGAGCAGTTTATTTATATGGTGCTTCAGAATCATACATAATTTTTTTTTTTGAAACCAAAGGCAAAAGTTTTGCCTTATCCATTTATTAAGCAAGAAGGCGCCCAGAAACCGGGCAAAAACCATACAACAACACAACCCACATAATTGCATAATAATTGTCAAGGCATTAGCCAGTTGTTATTGATGACACCGAACGAAACATGCTCAGCCAGTCAGCCTTTCATGTCATGGAATCGCTGATTAAATAATATAGTTGTGTTGTTTTAAATCAGATTACATTAAATTTTATAGCCTTAGCGATTATACATTGACAATTGGAGGATTTCCTCCGGACTCTAATAGAACCTTTCTATGCAAAGCTCTGGAGGCAACCGATCCTTTGGATGATGTTTCAAAGAATGCACCAAAGAAGAATAAGTAAAAAAATACAGCTATAATCGCACTTAGCTGTCTAAATAGTGTCGCATAATGTAGCTTTTACGACTTAGAACTTCCTGGATAATTGCTGTCTAGCATTTAATCAGAATACTATCTGCTTTTAAATGCAGTGATCTGTTATGATGATCTTGGTACAGTGATTCAGTTGCCATGTGGGCTTCACGCACCCTTAGGCCTTAAAAAAATGATTTTGTTGGGTCGTTTGTGCATTTGTGTGCGTCTCTGCCTGTTTCTGTTTGTTTACGAGCAGTCAAATAGTATAAAAACCTTTGGGTTGTAGGAAGATGCGTCAAACGATATAATGTCAGATCTCTGCTGAACCTTCTCCAAAAAGATAACAACCGATTATTCAATGTCTCAGAATTGTAATGCCAACTAGATAGAAATTCCAGAATTGCCAAGATATTCCTGGACATTGTAACAGGATGTTCCTCTCCATTTCATGTCGTCTCAATGTATACAAGTGGTAGATGAAAGTTGGTTTCATTATGTATTTGACTGGTTTACCTTTCAGTATGCACACAATTAGTTGCTTTTATCTACATGTATCTACTTGCGTTGGCCTGCAAACAAATATTCATCTACTGCGTGCTTTTAATATTAATATACCTCCTTTCATGTTCAGATACAATTGCATTGTTTGCGATGCTCTGAAACAAAAAAAAACCTTGTTTCTTTGCTGTGCGACAGTCATATTTGCAGTAGTCTTGGAGGGTTGTAGGAACCATTTTGCATGCTCTTGTGCCTGTGTGGAATGTTGCTTTTTAAGCAAAACTCAGATGTTTCATACTTCCCCTCACTTAATTTACTCTGCTACCACCACATGCCTCTTGTAGAAGTTTAGCTTTCTGTATAGAACAAAGTTGTACTAACATCTCAATCTTTCGTTATGTGTTTTTAGTGCTGCTTTGCTAAGCTGATGGTCAGGGGGGAATGTTTCATCAATCGCCAATGCCTTCAGTAGGATCTCCTTCTCTGCAGTTGCGACGTCTACCTCTTTCTAATTGTATTGTAGTTTAGGATCCAGTTTAGTTCTGAAATAATGTACCAAATAAAGTGGAGGCCTTGACACCCCAAAAATTCAAATGATGCTCAAGATTTGTCTCAACTCCAAGATAGTGTTGCAACTGGGATTCGGTGATGAAATACTGCATAGTGGGGATTAGCCTCTACGTCTTGTAAAACCATATGGAGCAACTGCCACATTTACCCTTTATGTTTCCGTGGAATAACACTTACCAGTGAAACGATTGTTGTAAGAGTCTTATTCATTTCAGCAAAATGTTTCTTAAGTTCCATCGTAACTAAATGCCAAACTTTAGTTCCCCATCCGCTTAAAGTCAACTTCGTTTTTGCCAAAAAAACAAAACATGGCAAACTGTGAGTCAAATCTCAAGTGGGAAGGTGTACCACCGACAGGTCGCAAGTAAACAACAGATTTATCTTAGTTACCAATTTCTGCAAAACCTTTTCAACATCACCCTCCCAAAGGAGTATCAGAACCCATATATTGGATAAAAAGATGACCCGCGATATGGCATCTCTATCTGGAAATGCAAAATAATGGATGTTGTGTTTACACAATAATATATGGAACGGACTGTACAAGACACGACAAACATGCTTTTCAGGTTCCACCCAGGTACACAATGGGCGTAGCCTGGGTCTGGACTTGTTCAAGTCTTGGTGACAGCAGTCTTGCAAACTGGGCAAACGTTCTTCTGAGAAAGCCACTGCTTGATGCAGTAGATATGGTAGCTGTGGCCGCAGTGCAGCCTCCCATCTCGTCATTTGCTTCAAACTCCTCCTGCAACATACACCGTAATAAACTTGATTTAGACACCAGATGCGGGATACAGGTATGCCAAAGATAAAGCGGGGAACTACTGAGTAAAGAGGATAATGGCGTACTTGACAAATACTGCACTTCTTTTCTGATTCTGTTGGAAACCGGAACGAGGAATCAAAGGCTGGGGGCTTGACCTTCCTAAGGTTGCGAATTATCTCGTCCTCACGTAACCCTGTGCTGACATGTCCGATTCTTTCTCCAAGCTCAAGCAACTCCTGTTATACAAAATCAGTTCATGATGATGGGGATGCCAAGTACTGTTTAGTGTTTACATGGGAGGGAGGATAGACATACCTCATAAGTCATGTTATCAACATCAAGGCGCCAATCCTGGTACCGATCATACATGCTCATTCCTCCCAACAGCACTCTGGTCTGAAACATCATGATCTGCCATAAAAAAAACAGTTCAGTCAAGTATTCGAAAACTGACATCAGACATAGAAATCATTAAGCCTACATTCATTATCTTAGACGTTGGAGATGTTTCGATAAACAAATGTCCACCTTAAGTACTAACAAGTATGAAAACACAAAGAAGCAGAAGAAAGAAAGTGTCACCTAAGCATTTTTATAATGCCTCACCTCCTATCCTAAGTATGTATATTTGATGGGCGACTACAGGGAGAAAAAAGGAAGTTGCTGGTGGATCTTCATGTCCAATTATAACATTAGGAGCATCAGCTAGGTGAACAAGGAATGATTACAGTTTCAGATGTGATTATGACTGAAGCAACAGGGAAAATGATAAGGGCCCCCCTAAGCACCAAGAGACCACTTCAGGCAGGCAGGCAGACTGGGCTCTGAAAGCCATCATTCATTCACGCACCAGAATGCCCATCCCTACCTACTGTAGGAGTAGGATCCACTAGAACAGTATGCCTAAAGGAGAATGAATGGAGTCGTATTATTGCTAGTCATGCTCAGGTGTTCCACCCCCGATCCGAAATAGCATGGTTTGAACAACGTTTAACCATCATCTCATCAGCAGGGCTGTTCAGCTCGGCTGAGCGCAAGTATCACTCAGTAGTTACCACACACACAGACAGCTATCAGCCACATTCCCTTCGACCTTGCAGTTGCACCATCCTCGATGAGCATGACCATTACATTAAACAAGCCCGCAATGTGGTGGTACTACAGCTAACTCCGTGGTTGGAGCCACTTAATTATCGGTTAGTTAACCTCCAAGAAGGAAGGCCACGATCTCACGTCACCACTAGCGCACGAAAGAAGCAAGTCAACCACTTCCAACGCCCACCAGGAGCACTGCCGGAGTCCGGAGAAGAATACAGCAGAAACATCGTCAGATCACACGATTAAACTAGTGCAGTATCATACGCACGGGAATCTCATGGCGACGTAATCGCGACACCAACCGCTTTCGCCACTGGACGCCG
Source organism: Poa pratensis (assembly GCA_947311845.1). NCBI lineage: Eukaryota > Viridiplantae > Streptophyta > Magnoliopsida > Poales > Poaceae > Poa > Poa pratensis. The sequence goes on along the minus strand of CAMZMU010000027.1, from coordinate 48,303,359 downwards.
AGGGGGGAAAGGTATAGATGCAGCCGAAGTGTGCAAGCAAACGAAATGCGATGCAATGCAGTGTGTATAATAGTACTGCTGCTGCTAGGCTAGTGTACTGTACCTCTTCTTCGAGGCCGCCGGGGGAGGGGCGGTACCCGCGCATCCGGCGGAGGCGGGCGGAGGGGAGGAGGTCGGCGCCGAAGAAGGGGCCGTCGAGATGCGGCAACGACAACGGCGGTGGCGGCGATTCCATGAACGACGAGGATATCTGCTCCTGCATGGTCGCCCTCCGAGACAAGCAGGGCCTCTGCAGTGGATGTGAGAGACATAGCGTCAGCTGAAAGCTCGTCATCGGCAGAACATGGTGGCAAAATATTCCACTTGCATACGGAGGATTCAGTACGCCCCGAAGAGATAACATCAAACACATAGTGGAGCACTGTATCAGATGCTTGAACAAGAAGAGCCAATTATGAGTGGCCGAACATTGCATTCAAGACCGCTCATAATTGGTTGTCAGGGCCAAGTGTGAAATAATATACAGCGAAGAACAAACTGCAAATGTGAAACTCAGATGAAAGCTTGAGGCATTTCAGAGCAAAACAGACATCCGAAAATCTGTATACTAGGGGGAAACATCACGATTTCTTTTCAACAACAGACAGAAAATAGTTTAAAAAGCACAAAAACGGCCACACATATGACAAAAGAAAAGCGAAATTAACCACCCACCATGAACAGACAATCCTCCGAAATGAACAAATGGACAAGACGGTGGGCACGGAACAGATCCAGACAAAGCGAAGAGGCAGCAAGCGAAGCAAAGCATCAAACGGAAGAAGAAGCCATCCACGCAGTCACGCACACCACGCACGCACCTCTCTGTGCGGCCTCTCGGCCTCGCCGCCGCCGCCGCCACGGGCCCTGCCCAGCATCTGGTGCCGCGCCACCACGCAGTCGACGGAGGACGCCTCCGCGGCGAACGGTATCCCGGGGGCGCACCACACGTCGGCGCCGATCCCTCCAGCGACCAGGCCCCCTCCCGCGCCTCCTCCCCTCTCCTTCCTCCTGTCCTTATTCCCTTTCCTCCGCCGCCCGTGCCAGTCGGCCGAGGACCGTACGGCCGCGGCGGCCGCGGAGCCCGCAGCCCCCGGCGCGTACGCCTGCGAGGCCGCGGCCGACGTGCACCCCAGCCCGCGCAGCGCCGCGCACGCGAACCCCTTCCTCCGCCCCGCCTCCGCCGCGGCGGGTGGAGGGAGCAGCGGCGGACAGGAGGTGGCCTCCCCGCGGGGTAGCAGCAGGCGCCTGATCCCCCGCCGGCGCTCCGCCGTGGGCGAGCCGCCGCGGCGGTCACCGGCCATGAGAAACCCGCGTCTGGTCCGTTGGCGTGGTCGGGGGTCCGCCGGAGTTGACAGGTGGGGGCAGTAATGGCACGGGGCAGCGCCTGTGAGCAGAGGGTGTGCTTGCGGTTTCGCGTTTGTTTGCTGTATAGTGTGTGGAAGAACAGAGGAGAGGGTGGTGACGTGGTGTTGAGGCGCGAGGAGGAAATGAGAAAGAGAGAGAGGAGTAGTAAAAAGTTTTCAAACCACAGCCGCGTGAGCCGTACGAACACGCCGCCGGCCACCTGGCCCCTTGCGTCCACCTCCCTCCCGCCGTTCTCCACTCCGGGGGCGGCGTCCAACTTCGCGTCGCGTTTCCTAGCTCCCATGGCGAGCCCGTCCGCCCCTTTGGCTGGATCTCGGGGATCCGCACCGACCGCTCCGTCGAGCCCGGAGTCGGTCTCCTCTGTGCGGCCGGTGGTGTCGGGGCTCGGGATTTCCTCGGAGGAGGGGTCTTCGTCGACGCGGGCCGGTGGTTCCGTGCGCGGCGAGCCTGCTCAGCCGGACGCTGTTCCGGAGGAGCCTGGCCGTCGTGTGCAAGACCGGCTCGTGTGGAACCAACCGAAACCCTCTCGCAAGGCACTCTGGAGGAGGCGCAAGCAGCTGCGGAGGCAGCAGGGGAACAAGGCCGCGGCCCCGACGCGCCCGGCGTCGCCGGTCATGGCAGGTGCGTGCTTTAGGTGTCTCAAAGTTGGACACTTTAAGAGGGATTGCCGGAACAAGATGGTGTGTATTCGTTGTGGTGAGGAAGGGCATGGTTCAGGTGGCTGCAAGAGGCCGAGAAGCTCGGAATCTGAGGAGGAGCTACGCCGTAAAGCTTTGGCCATGGTGGCTAGCCGTGATATGCAGCGTCGGCCTGCGGGTGCGGATGCCCAGCCTGGTCATCGGGGTCAGGGTGCGCCTGCTGCCAGGCAGCCTGGTGCTCGTGACTCTCGAAGGCCTGATGGGCGCCCAAACCCGCCGACGCCGGCGCCGCTGCGGAGCCCGCCTGTGACGGAACAGCGGGAGGAGTGGCCCTTACTCAGTCCGGATGAAGCGTCCTCGAGCATGGCGCCCTTGCCGCCCCCATGCATCATTCCCAGGACTGCTACGATGGACGAGTTGGAGCGCAGGCTCCGGCATGCTCTGGTTCTGTATGTGGGCGGCGCAAGAACGCAGATTTCCCGTCTGCAGGTGGAGGATGCGATTGTGCTGAGGGCCGGGGTGCCGCGCGGCACGTTCACGGTGCACTTCTTCAAACCGGAGAACTTCCTGGTGGTGTTTGCATCGCGGGAACATCGTGATCTGGTCTTGTCCAAGCAGTCGGTGGATCATGAAGACTTCAAGCTGTTCTCTAGGCAGTGGACAAGACTGGCGCAAGCTCAGCGCAGGGTGGCGCGAACGCGGGTGGTTCTGGCCATGGAGGGCATCCCGCCGCATGCCTGGGAACGTGCGACGGCGGAGCATCTGCTGGGCACCTCATGTGCCATGGATCGCATCGCGCCGGAGACGGCAGACAGGTCGGACCTGGGGACATTCAGGGCAACAGGATGGACGACGAACGCGGACGCAATTCCGCCGGTGAGGGATTTGTGGATTCCGGAGCCGGAGGGGTTCGTGATGGAAGAAGCCAGCCCGAGGCCAAGGAGCAGAGACACGGAGCGCGGACTGTTGCAGTACCGTGTGCTGATCCATCTGGATCGAATCGAGGAGTACATCGTCTTGGAGGATCCGGGTTTTGGACCGAGCTCGCCGGGGAGCGGCCAGAGTGGCTTGCCGGACCCTGGAAGCTTTGGTGGAGAAGGTGGTTACTGGACCACGCGTAATCTCACTTGGACTGCGGGGGTTCCGGATCGTCGTAGCGGCGGCCATGTCGCTGGGGCGGCGCCGGTTACGAAGCTTGGAGGCGCGGCGGCGCTCCGACGGCAGTGGCGACGCACGTGGTGCCTGATTCACAGTGGCAGCTCCCACCAATGAGCAGCCCTCCCTGTGACGCGGTGGCTGACAGGGTGGGGCCCAGAGGTCAGGAGACCGGTCCACGGACAGGTGCATGGGTCCGTGCGCAAGAAAGGTCACATGTTCTGCTTGAGGGGGTTACCAAAGCTGATACAAGATCACTGCGGAACAGGAGTGTCGAGCCAATTCTGGAAGGGGAAGGGCAGGGACAGAATGCTACTGATCCTATCGCTGTTGAGGATGAGGCGCTGGCCAATCAGAAGGCGGCGGAGCTGCTGGTCTCCAACGGGCTTCTGACCGTGCCGGTGGCATGCGCCCAAGCCGAGACAGCACCGGCCAATCGTATGGAGAAACAGCTGGCTGAGGCTCCCCTCTCTGCTGAGGATGGGGAAACAAGGGAGAAGAGCATTGGCCAAAGCCAAAAGGAAGGTACGGGAGAGCTGGATGCGGCCAAGAGCGCGGCAGTGTCAGCGGGCCATGCCGTTGCAGGCGTTCCAGTGCTTTCCGAGCAAGTGGCCAATTCAAATGGCGCCTCCTCTCTGGATGTGGACCCTAACACGCAGGTGCGCGGGAACGAGTACTTTCAAGTCTCGCTGTCTGCAGGACAATCTTTGGGAGCCCAGGTTGAGGTTTTTGGGCCGATCATGCGCGAGAGCCCAGACTTGAACGGCCCATCTCTGGCAGTGGACTTCGACGGATCTTATGCTGGGCCGAATAGCGAGATGCAAATTGCACAGCAGGAGGAGGAAGTTAATCAATGCGAGGCAAGTCAGCAGCAGGAGTTAGCGGCGATCGCAAGGATTAAGGCGTTTTGTGCGCGAATTCTCAAGACTCTAGCGCCGCCTCTTCTGCGCGAGATCGAGAGCACGGCACGGCTGCGTGCACAGATGGAGCCAATCACGCCCAGACGCTCTCTTCGCAACAACCCGACGCCTGGTGTGGTGCAGGGTAAGGTGCCGAAGAAGGCCTCGCCGGTGGATACAGTTCTGCTCAAGGCACTCGGGATCTCTTCCTGCGAGTTCCCGGTGGAAGATACATATGTGCAAGAGATCAACACGGTGTTTGACTCACCTCTGAAGGAGCAGCACCTTCGTGCGCTCGCTGCTGTCTTCGGCAAGACGATACCACGCGATCTGGACGTTGTGGAGCCGTGCCTGGTCACCACGGCGGCTTGATTTGGGGCTTTGGCCAGGTGTAGGAGGTTTATCCCTTTCTTTATGGATATTAACCCAGAGATCGTAGACTGGAACATTCGCGGGATTAATGACCCGGCGAAGAGAGATTTGGCGAGGGAGTTTTTGGACACAGTTAGTGTCAGTATTGTGTGTCTCCAGGAAACTAAAATGGAGGTGATTGATGATTTTGTCGTGATGCAATGCCTCGGACCTCGTTTCGACGGCTATGTGTTCCTCCCGGCGATTCAGACCCGAGGCGGCATTCTGCTAGCCTGGGACTCCACTAAGGTGAGAATTGGCAACGTAAGCATGGACACTTATGCGGTTACGGGGGAGGTGTTCACGCTGGACCAGGCCAGATGGTGGATTACAGTGGTCTACGGACCGCAGACTATGGTAGAGAAGGAAGCCTTCCTTCAGGAATTGGGAGAGAGGAGATCGCTTTGCCCGGGGCCGTGGCTCGTAATTGGCGATTTCAATATGATCTTGCGAGCATCAGAAAAGAACAATGGTAATTTGAACAGGAGAGCCATGAATTGCTTCCGCAGCTTCGTCAGTAATCATGAGCTAAAGGAAATCTACATGCACGGGAGGCAGTTCACTTGGAGTAACGAGCGCGCCACGCCCACCATGACCAGAATTGATCGTGCTCTGGTATCGGTGGAGTGGGATCTGAACAATCCTGATTGTTTGTTGCAAGCGCTCTCTTCCTCGGTATCGGATCACGCGCCGCTGCATCTCTCCCTCAACGCAGCGCACCGACCCGTCAACAGGTTCAAATTTGAGATGTTTTGGACGAAATTAGAAGGTTTTGTGGATGCGGTGAAGGAAGGGTGGCGCTGCGATGACGCCATAGTGGATCCCTTCAAGCGCCTAGAGGAATTATTCAGAAACACCGCATCCCATTTGCAATCTTGGGCGCAAAAACGTGTGGGCAATGTTAAAATTCAGATTGCGGTGGCGCACGCGATCATTCTCAGATTTGACGCTGCGCAGGACAGGAGAGCTCTGTCCCCGGAGGAGGCTTGGTTGCGCAAGACTCTGAAACAACTTGTGCTGGGTCTGGCGTCCTTGGAGAGGACCATCGCGAGGCAGAGATCGCGTGTTCGCTGGCTCCGTGAAGGTGATGCTAACACAAAGCTCTTCCACGCCGTTGCAAATGGGAGGAGAGTCAAAAACTTCATACCGGCGCTAAAGGAGGGTGAGGAGATCATCACGGATCAACAGCAGAAAGAGGACTGTTTCTTCCGTGCATACAGCGACTTACTGGGCAAAATTCAGACCCGGGATCATACTTTGAATCTAGAGTATCTTGGGATACAGAGGCATGAGTTGGAGGATTTGGACAGGATTTTTACAGAAGAGGAGGTTTGGGAGACGATAAAAGACTTACCTGCTGATCGTGCCCCTGGACCAGATGGCTTCGTGGGTGTGTTTTATCAGATTGCCTGGCACATAATCAAACCTGACATTATGGCAGCGCTTCTGAAACTGTACGTGGGTGATGGTAGGGGTTTTGGCAAGCTAAATAGAGCACTAATTACCCTGATCCCAAAGAAGCCCGATGCTCAAGAGGTTGGAGACTACAGGCCAATTAGTCTAGTACACAGTTTCGCCAAGCTTTTCTCCAAAATCTTGGCGAACAGATTGCGACCACGGATGGCTGAGCTGGTTAGCGCAAATCAGTCTGCGTTTATCAAAGGGCGGAGTCTGCACGACAACTTCCTCCTAGTTAGGCAGGTAGCACGGAAAATCAACTCGAGAAGACAGTCAGGTGTGCTCCTCAAATTGGATATCTCGCGTGCGTTCGACTCGCTATCCTGGGCTTTCTTGTTTGAGGTGATGCGAAGTCTTGGCTTCAGCATGCTCTGGATTCGTTGGGTGGCTTTGATGCTGTACACGGCGAGCACCAATGTGCTGGTGAATGGGGTGCCGGGGAGGAGGATCTATCACGGCCGCGGGCTCCGGCAGGGAGACCCGAGTTCTCCGCTGTTCTTCGTCATGGCGATGGAAGTTCTGTCGGCGCTGATCCGGAAGGCTGTTGATGATGGCCTATTTGAGCCGCTCGTTGGTATAAATCCCCTGCAGAGGATTTCGGTTTTTGCAGACGATGTGGTGCTGTTTCTAAAGCCCCTTGCGGCTGATCTCGTGGCGGTTAGACAGATTTTGCATCTGTTTGCGGAGGCCTCGGGGCTCAAGATCAATTACAACAAATCAACCGCGACGATGATCAGAGGAGGTGCAAGAGAGGAAGGACGGGTTCGGAATACCCTGGGATGCCGAATTGTTCCTTTCCCCATCAAATATCTGGGGTTGCAGCTCGCCTTGCGACCTCTCACGAAGGCGGAGTGGCAGCCTGTTCTCGATGCTGCTCTGAAATTCATACCGGCCTGGCAGCGTGGACTGATTAAGAAAGAGGGAAGACTGACGCTAGTGAAGGCAGTGATCGCGGCTCGACCCATACACCACCTCTTGATTGCTGAGGCGCCGGTGTGGCTCCTGGAGGAGATCGAGGGATGGATGCGAGCGTTTTTCTGGGCAGGCAAAGCGGAGGTGCATGGTGGTCAATGCCTTGTGGCATGGGAGCAGATTAGTAAACCTGAATGTTTCGGAGGATTGGGGATCAAAAACCTAAGATTGCACGGCATGGCACTTCGTACGCGTTGGGCATGGCTACGGCGTACTGATCAAGCTAGGCCGTGGCAAGGGCTGCCCATGCTCAAGGATGAGAACGCGGAAGCCATCTTCAGAAGCCTAGTAACCATCAAGCTTGGCAGGGGGGACAAGGTCTTGTTTTGGACTGATCGTTGGATCGAGGGGCGAACGGCGGAGCAAATTGCACCGCTGGTTTGGGGTTTAGTCAGTACCCGCAGGAAAAACAGTCGCACGGTTCAGCAAGCCATGGTGGGGAATGCTTGGATAACTGACATGGCGGGCGAGCTATCTGTCGAGGGTGTTCGACAGTGCGTGCAGTTGTGGGCTGCGGTGATCAGCACCTACCGCGAGCCCATGGAGGAAGACAAGTTTACATGGCCCTGGTCGAAGGACGGGAAGTACTCGGCGAGCTCCACCTACTGGATGCTATGTCAGGGGAATACGAGGTTTGCGACGGCTAGCTGCATCTGGAAAGCCAAAGCACCGGTGAAATGTAAGATGTTCTGCTGGCTCGCCGTGCAACATCGCGTCTGGACGTCGGATCGCCGTGTGCGACACGGGATTCAAGACGACGTGGATGCATGCTTTATTTGTCTTCAGGAGACTGACACCGTTGAGCACATCCTAACTCAATGTGTTTTTGCAAGAGAGGTTTGGTATCTGTGTTTTAGAGCTGCTGGTTTGCAAGTTCAGACACCGGAGATGACGGATACATTTGCAGCTTGGTGGTTGAAGGTGCGGGAGCCCTTTGACAAGAAAGCGAAGAAACTCTTTGATGCATTCGTAATCCTTATTGCATGGAGTCTTTGGAAGCAGCGGAATGCTCGGCTATTTAACAACGTCAGACAGCAATTTTCAGTCACAGTGTTGGTGGACAGAATAGTGGATGAATTTAAGTTATGGAGAGAGGCAGGAGTAGGAGGAGTAGGAGTTAGGGAGCCTGATCATCGTGAGTAGTTGCCCCAGTTTTAGGAGTAGGAGTTCTAAGCTGTCTCGTACTTGTATGTGAACAGCTCCTGTATTTTTTGTTTGTTTGCTGCCTTCTATAAAAGTGAGTACGCCTTTGGCGTACTGTCAAAAAAAAAGAGAAAGAGAGAGAGAGGAGTGAGTGGTAAATAAATTATTTGTCCTGGATTCTGTGCGGCCCTGGATTTAAGGGCACGGACGGGATGTTCTTGACTTCTTTGATGATGGTTTGGTGAGTGTTCCGAGCTCCAAACACGGTCAAATAAAACACCTACACATGGGTGTAGGGCTGCTTAAACAAATGTGGCATAAAACATGTTTCCTTGCCACGAAATAAGTTTCGGATGTTCATGCGGCTTGTGGAGGAAGCGAAGGCACATGATGACTATTTTGGATTAAAGAAAGATGGTCACTCCTGCCTTCGTGTATCTTTGCGCGAGCATATGCCCATGGCGTACATGTTTTGCAATGAAGTAGCACTTGAAACAACAAAGAATTTGGGACACCAGCTATTGGTAATAAGAAATGCAAGAGAGTTCTCTGAAATGCAAGAAATGGAAGAACTGACCCTTTAGTTGGCGGGGAACAATATGAAACACGTGTTAGAGAGTGCACCAAATGATACACGAAGGCAGCCCATAGTTGGGAGGCGGAAGGAGGACAAATGTGGTGGTCGGTATTACGCGGTATAACGAGTTGCCAGTACAGAGCGTCACATTGGGATCTACCCAAAATCGGCTCGGAAATCTATTCGCTATTGTGTGACGCCGCGGAGGAGGGGGGCATGGATTTGCGGCTGCATGGAGAGAGAGGTGTGTGGAAACAACTCAAAAATTGGGATACATGCGCTTGAGAAAAACCTTACATTTGTAGTTCGAAACAGACATCTTACATGCACAAATGCCTGTGTAAAAAATTAGAGTACCAGACATTTAGAGGTTACGTTAGAGTGAGACTTTGGCATCCAGACTGTAAATCTATTATATCTAAGAACATCATACGGGATTGTGTTTTAGATTCACCATGATCCAAATCATCAGAATTATTTTGCTAGTTAGATCTACGGTTAAACACAAGTAAGGTGCAAACCAAAATCACATATAACAAGATAATTACCTTCTTTATTCGGGAGACATGCCAATCCGGTTTGTTCTCTTTGTTAAAAATCTATGCACTATATAAGTGTGTTGTGTGAACATTCATGGCATGAGCTATATGCTTCTCGTTCAAAAATCACCACGTTCATGATCAGAACACATTTATGCAAGGATAGTTTACCACGCTCATACATAAATAATACTTAAAAATATACTCTAAAATCTGAACATGACATGTACATAGTTTGTTCGATTAAATTGATGGTCTCGACGTCAGCTAAGGTATCTTGAGGTCACTAGAAAAAACCTCATAGTTATTTTTTGATTGTTCAATTGGGCTATTGGAAATGTATTCCTGAATGGGTGAGAAAAGGTCATGCCTCCAAAAAAATTAGAATGTTTTAGTAATTCAATAATAATACTCTAAATATTTACAACACATCTTTGAAAACATACAATACGGCTTCAAAAATCATGACATGTTTATAGAACACACCAGAACCAATAATTAGAAATGTACAAACCAACTTAGAGGTTGCCTTATTTCAGTGTACAAGTCATATAGTTGCACAATCAATAGAATCTTGCTATATTCAATTTAGATTGTCCACATTTTGTTCCTAGACAAGCAAACTTTGCCCAATGTCCGAAACAATATAACCACCGCGTAGTTTCTCATCTGCTCCATTCCAAATATTTGTACTCAACTTTTTTATTTTTATAAATATAATTTATAAAAGTTACCTACTCGATTAATATTATATATAGATTATTTACTTAGCTTAGTTAACCATAAGAAAATATTGATAAGAATTGATTATGGTGTTATTTGTTATCTACTTCTGGAATCTCTAATTTAATAAGTACACACGCTTTATAGTAAGTTTAAGTTATACAAATCGTGTTTGCTAAAAAAAACTTTCCTTGCCTTGTCTTTTCTTTTTGAGGCATGACCTCTTAGAAAAGTCATCAAAACAAATAAAATTCAAGAATAAATTAAAAGTACATCATTGTAGGCCTTTACTCTATCGATGAATTCACGACTCTTGCGTTTATTATTGAGTATATGTGTTTACATATGTTTTAATACTTTAATATCATGCAGATATTTTGGTCTAAAAAATATCTTAATATTGGTTTTGAGTGTAAGATTAGGTACAAGAAATAGAAAATTCTAGCAAGCAATCGACAATAAATTTCTTTCTTATGGCTGTTTTGGCTCAGTAGAGCTCATCTATGTTACTTTTTGGGCCTTTAAAAATTGATATTTTAATAAAGCACTTCAATTCGACGTAGCCCCACTAGTGATTATCCGAATATAAGAACGTTAAGCACCATCCGGAGAGAACACAAATGTGTAAGTGTTGAAGTCAAGTTATGCTGCTAATTGGAAGTACAAATCCTCTAGCAAAGCTAATAGTCACTAAAATTGAAGCCATGGGGAATGGACTTAAGATACTTTTTTCCCAACGAATATATCGGTTTTACGATGCCGCCGTCACTCTCCTCCCCATTTCCTTGTTTGTCTTTGGTGGACCTGAAAGTGCATGTGTTGCCCCATGCGTGGTTTTGGTAATTAATGACAATCCTTATGGACTAATGTTTGCATTGAGATATACTCATAGATCTTGTCCATAGAAAATGATTGGAGTTCATGTGTTGGACTCTAGAAGATGACATGATGACCAATGTTCTATTCAAGGGTTTATATGAAGAATGGTCATGTGTAGAGTTGAGCTTATTGCAAGTATGGCTTGGAAAAGAAGATTGAATGAACAATCATGTTTAACGCCAATCCATCATACATATCAAGAGAAGAAGATGAAGTGCAAGCTCAATATGATACATCTCGAAGATATCATTTGATTGAAGCTTGCAAAGGAGACATGAAGACGGAGCTTAGCGAGGCCCTCCCATAATGGAGTATGGGGGAGCATTTGGAGAAGTCTTCATCAAGCTTGTGCTAGCAAGCACAATCAAGAAAGTGTTCCAACTTGAGAGAGTCAAGATCGTCATCATCGAGCTCAAGTGAAATGCGCAAGGCAAAGGTATGATCTTGATAGGTTTTCTATTTTACCGGTCTCATGTTGTTAGTGGGAGACCGAGTTTTAGTATAGACGGCGTACTATCAAGAGGGGCTCTCAAGTGAGTAACTTGATCGCATCTTTGTGGAGAGCTCAAACCTTTGCATACTTGGCATTTCATCTTTCTTGGTTCTTATGTGGCTTTTCTCCTTGTTGGGTTTTGGTGCTTGTTGTGATCCTCGTGACAAGCCCAAGTTCTTCGAGAATGGTTTTTGTTTGGAAAACTTGTTTGTTCTCGGCGTTGGAAATATTACCGGTCCACCTCCGAGTTAGGGTCCACACCTCCCATGTGTGGTATCCCCTCTATATTTGTGACCCTTAATATTTGCAACGAAATTGGTTTCACCTGTTTTGGAGTTCGAACGAGAAAGTTATCGCATTTCAGGTTGTGTGCTGCTTTTCAGGCCGGAGTCTCCGGCCTACAGGTCCGGAGTCTCCGGACCCAAGGATTTTCGTCGGAATCTGTTTTTCTTGTTCAGCCCCTGGTGGGGTTCGGAGTTTCCGGCCCAAGGGGCCGGAGTATCCGCCCCAGACCGGACTTTCCGGCCCCAGGGGACCGGAGTTTCTGCCGAGCTGCTCCTCGTCTATTTGTGGTTCAGTCCTTGGTGGGGGCCGGAGTTTCCGGCCCCAGAAGGCCGGAGTTTCCGCCCCAGACCGGAGTTTCCGGTCAATAGGGCCGGAGACTCCGGTGTGAAATTGGCTGCAACGGCTCTTTTTCTGGGAGGGGTATAAATACCCCTCCACCTACCTCCAGCCAGCTAGCTCTGCCCAGCACGTTTTGCTTTCTCTCTCCTTCATTGTTGCAAGCTCATTTCTTTGATATCTCCCAATCCCTCCACCCAAACTCTTTGATCTTTGGAGGATTGAAGGAGAAGACCTAGATCTACATTTCCACCAATCAATCTCTCCTCTAAGTGAGGGGAACCTAGTGGATCTAGTTCTTGGAGTTCTTGTGTGGTTCTCCTCTTTGTTCTTCCTCTCTTATTCCCCCATAAGTATTTGTTGCTTTGTTGGAATTTGAGAGTGGAGGATTTGAGCACTTGTGCTCTTGCCTTTTGCATTTGGTGCATCGGTGTGCTCTCCACGAGGATTCGTGGAAGTTGAAATCTTGTGAACTTGTTACTCTTGGGTCCTTGGACCCTAGACGCCTTTGTGGTGGTTGGACCCTTGTGTGGTCACTTGAAGCCGTTCGGGAGCCCCCATTCCCATTGTGGGTTGTGCCCCGGATTGTTGTTGAAAGCCGTTCGGGAGCCCCCAATCCCATTGTGGGTTGTGCCCCGGATTGTTGTTGAAAGGCTCCGGATTCCGCCTCGAAGGAATACCGATAGTGGAAGGTGAACCAAACCTTTGTGGTGCGGTTCATCGGAGAAGAAGGTGAAACCTTTGTGGTTGTTGAACCATTGTGTTGTTTCGCACCTGTCCAACGAGACGTACTTCCTTAACAAGGAGAACTCGGGAATACATCCTCGTCTCCACGTGCATCGGTTATTTCTATACCCGAGCCCTTTTACTTATGCACTTTACCTTGTGATAGCCTTCGTGCTTGAAGTATTATATATTGCTATCACCTTGTTGCTTGTCTTGCTTAGCATAAGTTGTTGCTGCACATATGTGAGCCTAGTTTATTTAGGTTGTCGGCTTGTTAATTTAAACACCTAGTTTTATTCCGCAATTATCAAGTCTAAACCGGGAAAGTTTTAAACCGCCTATTCACCCCCCTCTAGGCGACATCATTGTCCTTTCAGGACCTCCCCTGTTGGTAGACACCATGCCGGTCGATCCTCTCGTTTCTTCGCAACGTCATGTCAAGATTTGTATATTTGCGTAGTTGGTCAAAGGTTTTACCGAACTAGCAATGTGGCCCGTGCAAATGGAAGGACATCTTCTTTAGTGTGCCAAAAGTGCAGGGTTTGATGGAATTTGAAAATATGGGAGGAGAAATAATATGGTTTTATATACCATAAAATTCATGCCAGGTAAAACATCACGTGTGAAATAATCATTTGAAATCATCCTTGTTTCACCAAAATGATATTTTATCATTCTAGAAACAATATATTAATTATCGTATATACCATGTGTACGTGATACTAAATTAGTATATGGAATTAAATTCTAACTGCGAGGTACCCGATAAGGTTTATGCTGTATTGTATGGGTACAGGTTAATCGTACATTTATCATAATATTAATGCCATGGCACACATAGATATTAAGATATCTCTCAGAAATATCCAGATATGTAGGTAATCCATCGAATCAAATGTAAAAAATAACATAAGAAAGAAATAATTGCCATTGAAAGGCGGGCCAACTAAGCAATAAGAACTTCTATTTTTCTTTATTCATACTAAAAATTATAACCCGGCCGTTTTAGGGCTTGTGGGGGCTGAAATTAAAACTTGAAACTCGTGTTAAACGAGTAGCTCATGACTTGGCTCGGCTCAGCTTGAACTCGATGTCTCACGAGTCGAGCCAAGTTTCATTTCTGAACTCATTTGTTGACCAAGCTACTCTACTCGCGAGTAGCTCGATAACTCGTTTAACACATTCTAAGTGTTCAAACATGCACGCATGCGGAAAAACAAGTACTTTTTCTACTAATTCTGAAACATGACAATGATGCTCTTTCTATAATGTAGATCAATGCTGAAATATAAAACCTTCACACATGCAAAAATATTAACAATTTGACACTACTATATAAAAAATTCATATTTTTAATTTGAGCGAGTTAAACGAGCTACTCGTGAGTTTACCAAGTCGAGCCAAGTTTCATTTCTGAACTCGTTTGTTGAACGAGTCGAGTCGAGCTCGACGTCAGTTGAGCGAGTTCAAACGAGTCGAGCCGAGCTCGCTTGGCTCGACTCGAATTCCAGGCCTTGTGCTAGAGATGCTATGACGTAGAGTACAAGAAAAGTGGAAAAAACTAGCGTCGGGATTTCAGAGAATTCATTTAAAAAAAAATCAGAGATTTCATTTGGTGCTGGATTGAATTTCATTGTGTGGCCATTTGTTTCCCCTAATCATCAACTTAAATTTATTGCTGTAAACCAGAGTAGCATTACAGGCGTGACCGTAGGATGTTTTATTGTGACAGTACATTTTTTTTTGAATTTTCCACGTATATTAAACCAACACAGAGTACACGATTACATCGATTACAAAAATAAACCTAAAATAGACTAGCAAATCTATGAGATCTTCAAGCCATTTCTTCATCCATGACATAATCTTGTACTTTTCTGAAGGCAGCCGTAGAACAACGCCAAAACCACCAAACCATAGACCTGTGAATACCACCGAAGGTTCTCCCTTTTTAATTATGAGCCGCAATGCCAAGACTTTGTGCACGCACGAAGCCATTAAATTAATCAAGCAACATCGGCAGGAGCACCACCACTGATATTCCAGGGACAAATAACCGAACCATGTTGTCGACGTCGTTGCGAGCTGAGAGAACGAATCACCATTGCCGAATACGTAGTAGCCGGGATAGATATTGCAAGGACAAACCTCCTCGCGGCAACCATAAGAAATAATCCAAGATTGATCTGGCGAAGCAAAATCTGAAGAACCATACCTAGACAAACATAATCTTCCAAAGCCACCATTGACGTCGGGAAAGATATCTCGTCATTGAGCGAAGCGTCGGAGATCACTTATTACAGACGATATCATCTACATTAACAAAGAAGGTGACGATCAAAATCAAGATCTAACATTAGGAACCTTCGTATAGCGTCGTGCGCAGGTCCAAAGTCTACACCCCTTCTAGTGCCAGAACGGCAACTAGAGGAGGCGAGGATCCGTCGAATCTTTGCCGGCGACGATGATGAAGCTGCAGATGACACCAGCGGCGACGGCTAGGGTTGAAACCCTAGCCGAGTGGCGGCTTTTATTGTGGCAGTACATGGTTTACAGTGTTGTTATTACAGACGTCTATGGTGACATTTAGAATTTGCAAAGGACACATGTGTATACAGGGATCTATAGGTGTTGGACTGGTGGACCAGAGCGAGGTAAATGCGACCACATCAAATCGTACTAATCCTAAAAGAAGGGCGAAAATGAATATAGTCCGTGAGCTCTGAGATTCTTGATACTAGGCCGTAGCACTGACTGCGATACCACAGTACCTCTATGTATGTACGAGCAGCGTTGTAGTACACGCGAGGCGTACAAGCAATTTCCATACGGAGACCAGTGACCACGGTCCAAGCTGGAGCTGCCAAGGGTCCTGCCGCGGCAGCAGCGGTGTATTGTATCGCAGGGCAGCGCAGGCTGCGACGACGCAAGGGCATCCCACAGAGAGTTGTCTTGTCGTCCCCGTTGGATTCCTGCCAAGTGCCAACGAAACTCTCTGCCACTGCAGCCCGGCCGGAGTATAGTAAAACCATCGGGTCAAAGGGCTTCGCTGGTGCTCGAGCTGCTCTCTTTTTTACTCGTCTTCTGCGTTCAAATTTGTTGTTTTGCCCTTGTTTGTCCGTCCCTCTAGGCAGAAAAAAGTCATCAGGCAGGCGTCACCTCAAAACTATACTCTTTCTGGAATCACACAGCGTCGCCGGATCAGAAAGTCCACTCGAGTCCAAGCCAGCGCTCCTCTCCAGGTGACGAGAATTATTCTTTGCTTTTGCTCCAGTGAACCGGACGGACGAGCCGACATAGCCACTTTCCAACGGTGTGGCGGTGGCGGGACTCACCGGAGATTGAGCCCAAGCGACGGAGGAACAAACGGAGGTAAAGTATCGTTCCTGATCATCTCGGCTTTTTCTTTATCGTTGCTTCTCCAGATGCTTACAAAACCTGCTCCTGCTAGCTGCTTCTCTGCTCGTTGCCATGTACTCCCTCCGTTCCAAAATATAAGATGTTTTAGACTTTGTCCACATACACATGTACATAAATGTATCTAGACACATTACGTGTGTATGTTCACTCATTTGTGTATGTATCTAGACAACATGTGTAACATCTAAAACATCTTATATTTAGGAACGGAGGGAGTATCTGTGTGGGTTGCTATATTTATATATAGCGGGACGAAAGCCTATTTCTTCAGTATATGTGTGTCCGTGCAAATAAAGTCGTAATTAGACCATCAAAAAGAGAGAAGCGGTCATTACCGGAAAGATAATACATTCTAATGGATGGATGGTGAGTTGTGACCAACAAGATTACCCAGAAGGCATGGCCACATGTCTCTTATAAGTGCTCCAAAATGGACAGATTCTAGCTTTCTCCATTCCTGCCAGGAACGCCCTGCTGAGGCCGATGTTCTTCTCATCTTGGTTATGCTTTTTCATGACTTGGCTTGCCGAAGAAGATCCACACAGTTTAATTTTGCTTCTGCTAACTAGCACAGTACTACTAAATCCACGCATGAGAAGGACATGTCTTCCTACCGAGAAGTTGGAAGTGCTTCGTGCCATCGAACAGGACACGTATATATGCGGCGCATCAGATAACTGTCCGACATTAATTAAATCGCCTCATAGGATGATGACATGCGTGTCTAATTTGAATGGCAAGGCACATCACCATAATTAGGAATAGCTAACCAAACTCTGAATAATGGTTGAGAGGACACTACATTAATAATATCTCCATCGTAGCCATACATGATATCATCTATATATGCTTCTCGCCTTCTCGGCACTCACTATCCCGAAGGAAATCATACTAGCAAGGAAAAGATGCAGACGACATGCATGACCAGGAAACATCAGAGTCGTCCAAGGTAGTTTCTCCTGGATAAGGAGCAAGATTATATCATCACAGTCACAGTGAGGCAGGTCATATCGGTAGCTGCGGTTGACCTTTCCATCTCGGACCCCTCCGTTACGATAGGCGACCTACCGTGTAGCACGAGAAGTTGGGCGCTGGGAGACGGCAGAATCCACTCGTTAAAATGGGCTCCATTGGTGGTGTTCTACTCTGCTGCCGGGAATCTCTCAATCTTATGCTACTGCAAGGGACTGGGAGAGAAAGCAACGTTGATCTAATCTAGTCTGGCCCGACGCATGTACTGCCGCAATGGCGATGCCGTGATCCTCGATAGCTACATTTCAGGATTCTCAGTTCAGTTTGATGTTCGTTTTTTTAGCCGAACGCAAAAGTTTTGTCTTATCCATTAATTAGCATCTGACGATTCTTATAATAAAATTTTCGAAGTAGGATTGGGTCCTCAGCACACAGGATTCAAATGGTACGCGTAGTCTCCTCCTTGTCGCTTCGCTGACGCCAACGCGCGGCTACCTCCGAGTGGCAAGTTTTCTTGCTAAAGTGTGTCGTGACTACCTTCCTATGCTTCCTCTATGCCGATGGAAAACCTAGGGCAGTCCGCTGGTCTGGGCAGCAGTGTGCCTATCCTTATTAAATGTTCAAGTCCCTAGGGACGCAGATTTGGGTTCTTATTATTTCAAAAAACAAAAACAAAAAACGATGTAGGGCTTCCCCTACCGCATTCATTTTTTTTAAAAAAATCCTTAACACAATTATATTATGCTTCTTTCATATATTTTTGTCATAAAAAGGGTTCATGTCTTAGAAAAAAATCGCAACTAATTTTAAAATTGCCCAATAAATTACAAAAGATCCCAGATGAAATAGAAAGTGTTTACCTATAATTAAAAACGAAAAGTACCCTTGTAATTCCGGCAATAGAAAGCCTTCAACTATAACAAAAAAATGTTCTCGAGAAGAATATTTCACAATAGAGTAATAATTTTTCACACATAATAAAAAATATTACGGTAAAAAATATTCATGTATTTTCGAAACAAAACAAAAAAAAGAAATATAAAGAATGAAGAATGGAAAATGACCAAAATAAAACAAAGAACTTAGAAAATAAAAAAAAAGAGGAGGATGAGCCTCGCTATTAGGCCATGGCTAGAAAAAAAGGTTCGCGATAAAATAATATCCGTTTTGTTTTCTTAGTTTCTCTCAATTTTCAACTACCACGCTTAGCTGAAAAATTGATTTTAGAATATTATATTTTCTTACTTAAGCGTCTTGCAATGTGGATGCTCTCAAGCCATCTACAACGCGGACGCTAGTGCCAGGCGTCAGTTAGGGTGTGTTCGGATGTCCTCCGCTCCGTGCAAATCCTCTGATCCGGCTCCGATTGCTCGATTCCTGCGTCTCGTATGGAGCACAAGAGCAGAAAACTTTCGGGCCAGGTCCACCGAATATGTGGGCCCAAAGCCCATCTTCTATAGGTTGGCCTGTTAAGAAATAGAACTTGCAGCCAGTGCAGTCTGAATTTGCTAAAAGTAGTGGCCATGTTGTAACAGCCCGAAGTTCGGAAACCTAAAACCTGTGTGAAATTTTCGCTTTTGTGTTAATTGCATCATGGCATCCATACTTAGACATGTCTCTTTTGAGTAACACAACTTTGGTATCGAAATGATATGAAGTTGTTAAAAACCAAATGCCCAATTTGCTCTAACAAACTTCAACACAATGAAGACACTCAAAGTTGCAAAACAAAAATACTTGGACATCCATACCTGTCAAGGGAGTTCCAGGAGTTCACAATATTATTTTTGCACTTGCATCAAATTGTTAAATAGCAACATTTGGAAAATTAGCAAAATTTGCCTAAATAGAACACTATGAACAGATGTTGTCAAAAACATTTTATTTGGAGGCACCAAATTTTTGTGGAGCTTCCATATGGGATAACAAAGCTACACCAATTATTTCATAATTTTTTTACAAATGGTTTAGTGCCTGGTTAAAATACCTAAACCTGCTGGAATGAAAAGAAAAGGAAGAGAGGACTAATCCGTGATAGAAAAACTGCTCCAGGGGCCTCTTTGCAAATTCTGTTTCTTCCTCCTCCCTCCTGTAGCGACCGGGAGCTTCGCTCCCGCCGCACCTGCTCCACGCCGTGCCGGCCCCCCTCCTCCTCTGCCCTCCACTGCAAGAAGAAGAGCACGCCCGCGAGCCCACCTGCCCTAAGCACCCCATCCCCGAAACTTTCCCCTGCTCCCGAGCTCCACCTCTTCTCTCCTCCACGGGCCGCCATGGCCGTCGCCCCCACCGAGCTCGTAGCCGCCGATTGAAGAGCCCCCGAGCCAAGACAGGACCACCAGAAGCCTCGCCGCGTCGTTCGCTTCCTCTCCACCCACGGAATCGAGCCGAGGCGCTGTAAATCGCCGCCGCCGTTTGTTTTCTTCTTCGACCACGACCGCCGCCGTCGCCGACGCAACGCCGCCGTCTCCTGCCGCCCCAAGCAGCGTGAAGGCCGCCAATCTCCTTGCCGTGTTCTCCTCTACCTCCCTGCCCACGGAAACGTGCCGAAACGCAGCGAATCGACGCCGACGTCCTCAACTCCGCCGCTGCCGCCCGAGCTCAGTCGCGAGCGAATCCGCGGTCGTCGAACTTCCTCCGGCCACCCCGACCTCCCCAACGTGCGTGGTGAGCACCTCTACCTCGCTGGCCCTCTTCCCTCTCCCTTCTCGCGTCGCCTCATCACGGGGATCGTCGCCGTCGCAGTAAACTTCATCGCCGTAGCACGCTCGGCATCGTGCTGGAAGAACCGGTGCAAAACCCGGTTATTTCCGGAATCTCGACCGGGTTAGCGAATACTCTACTGGAACCGGAGACTTTTATCCGGAATTGAACCGGAGTTCAACCGGAAATGTTTCCGGGATGTTTTTCTTCCGGTGAGAAATCCGGAAAACTCCGGACTGACAACCGGAATTCTGTACTGATTTTGAAATTCCTGTTTTTCTTTTCACCCCTCCATTCCTAAAAGTATAAATGTTTAATGGTGGTTAATTAAATCATAAAAAGTAATATAAAAAAGGAAATCTATTAAAATAGTAACTTTTTATCGGTGTATCCGAAAAATGCATGTAATACACCAAAATGTTCAGAAAAACATGAGTGATCCAAAATCTTCATCATCATGCATATTTGATCCCAATTACAATAATGTGCTCTAGTAGTAATTATAATCACTAAGTTTAAATATGGGGTTTCTTCCAAATTATGCAATAAATATAACGGGGACCCCATTTAACTTGTTGGTCATGTTTAAAGCTTCTAGGGTGCATTTAAAATGTCATATCATCATCGTTGTATGCATTGCACAATTGCCATGTGTTGATTGTTGTTTTTGCTTTCCGGTGTTGTTTGCTCTCCGGTAGATCACGAGTTCGGAGTTGAGCATCATTACTCCGACGAGCAGTTTGACTACTCCGCTCAACAAGGCAAGCGTAATCCCCCTCTGAGCATATCTTATCCTATTTTCCGCAAATATTTTCTCCACTATAATATTGCATGCGGTTCCAAATGTCAATTTGTTTGGATTAGAGTATCCTATAGAATGCATTAAGATTCCGATGCCAATACCAGTTTCCCCCTCCTATTACCCTAGGTTTGCATTGTTGGCCTGATATAATTACTATGCTATGCAAATGCTTAGCCATGCTTAGTGAAATGCCTAGTTGTACTAGGGATGGTACATGCTGGAAACAGGTGTTGACTTGTGACAGTGATGTTGATGGTGGAGGAATTGTGGTGATGGATAATAAAATGCTTAAAGGTGGGGATGAGAGGCCACATGGGATGTGGTGGGTTGTCTCGTTCTCACCGCCTAGGTACGAGTTCTGGACCTCTTGAACCAAGTTGAGCGTGCAACCATGCGTGGGCTATATGGAACCCCCATCGACCGACTAACTTGTGGCGGACTAGCCGAGGGTCCTCTAGTTTGGCTTTCCATTTGCGTGTGCGTTGAAATAGTGGCCAAGACTGGGATGAGGATGGTGGTGTTAGGGAAATAAGTGGCCGCGGGACAGGGTGACTGGAGGAGACACCAAACCCGTCCTACCACCACTGATGATCCTTGGATAGTCTTAAGCAAGGTAAAGGTTGTAGCCGTTTCACACTCAGTCGGCTTTCCCCGGAAGAGAGCTAATGTCTGGCAATGAGTCTGGCGGTACGCGTGGCGAAGGAGCTGGGGCCCCTCGGGACTCCGGGGACTTCCACTTTGTACACCCCTGCAGGGTAAATCTTTTCGAAAAGCCGTGTCCGCGGTTATGGACGACTTGGGAATGGACGCTGATCATAGAATAACTTTAACGGAATGATTAAAAACTGGGTACTAGAGGTACCACTTCAAGATTGTAAGGTGAGCTTCCTCGAGGGTGATTCGGGGAGGTGCCTTTGATGAACAGGTACAGTGGTTGTTGATGAGTAAAGTGATCAAAGAAAGAGTACTTCTTACCTCTTTTGAAAATACTCTGAATAGTCGATGCCATTGAGTTATGTTTTCATAAATAAAATCAGCTTTATGCAAAACAACCATATAACTTTGAAAGCCTCATCGAGCATATATTAGCTCTTAATCTTGCGAGTTCGTTGAACTCAACGTCGTTTGTTTTGTTTCAGAGGAGGACTTCACCGATCTCGAAGGTGGGTTCTTTGTGGACGTCGACGGGTAGTCTGGGGTTCCCAGGTGGCAGCTTGGGACATCCCGGAACAACTGGGCTATGATGTTTAGTTGTAGGCCTCTTAGGCCATATATTTGGTTCTTATTGTTTAGAACAACCTAATTTGCTTCCGCTTGTCGTAATGTTGGGTCAGTGACCTCTGGTTGTCATTTGCTATCTTTCTCTATTATAAGAGTTGAACTATATGATTTTGTGTCGTAGAGTCTGTGATGTGCCAGTTGTTCCACAAGTCCTGATCCCTCTATTATGCTTTGATAGTGTGTCTGGTGGTATCAGATAACCGGGGACACAGTATCACTGTATAGCAGTCGGGTCGGGGCGCCACAAGTTGGTATCAGAGCAGTACTGACTGTAGGAAACCCTTCTACTGGTCGATGTTGAGTCTAGTGTTTGTGAAAATATTTTCAACCTAAAAATGAGTTGTGAAAACCATCTTAGGATTCTTTTTACTCCTTATCTGGTTACCATCTAATCTCGGAGCAATCTTACCTCGATTTGAGTTAAAGGTTTTACTTCTCATCTGTTGCTTAAAAATTAGGAGAAACGTGGGTGGGTTTGACCTTTAGTGTTATGTGTCACGTTGCTCCCGCTGCGTTGTCAATCTCAACTCAACTCAGATGTTCTACCGAATCAAATCCTTTGCTCTTATCTTTGGGTTTTAACCCAAGGACTTGAACAGAAGGTCCCGGAGTGTGCAAACTAGCTTGTGTGAGTCACGTGGTTTCTAACCATTTGCATCTCTCGCTAGTAGCGCATGAAGCTGACCTTTAACCCAAGTCCTTTATGTGGTCTGTGTGGTAAATGGTTGAACCTTAATTTCCCACACCTTGGATGGCTATGTAACTCTAACTCTGCCATAGCTGGGGATTCTGTCTTGGAATCATCTAGGTTATGACCAGAATTCGCTTAGCAAGTCTCCCAGCTATGTTCGTGACTCTGCTGCATCTCTCCTTTTGGGGCATGGTTATCACAATTGAGTAATAACCGGTGCATCTTCAACATCTTAGGATTTTTCCAGAGTATGTTCTTACTCTAATCTGCTTTCCTGACCTTTATCTGTCTGTTGACAGTAAAGTTTCATCGTGCGTTGGTATGTTCCGATGCAAGACTTTTTCCTGATCCATTAAGACTTTCTCTTCGTCTTGGTAGGAGAAACAAACTCCAGTGCCTTGCCCACTTCTCGGGCTAGGTCAAAGTTTTGTATTCCACAGAATAAGAGGTTTATTAGTCTCTGTTTCTGTTCCACCTTAGAGTGTCACACTCTTGATATCAAGGGGTCAAGCTAAGTATCATGATCCTCGTGATGAAGTGATGCTCTTACACCTTGTTACTCTCCGATCTCCGAGTGACTTATTACTCCCGAGTGATGAGACGTGAGTAATAATGTGGCTATCGGATATTCTTAGCAGTTTTCACTGTGCGGAATTCCAGGGATATCCATTGTCCTCCTTAGCATGATTGGTTAGCCGATCAATAAGCTGAGTTTGACAGTGCTACCAAGTCCGTCGGCTTTGATGCACTCCCTCGGTCAAAGAGCTAGGTTCACACCGAAGCTCCCTAGACCACCTCGTTGTGCCTTGAAAGGCATGATCCTCTCTTGAACTCAAGATCCACCGGTATGTCATGATATCCTAGAGGTGGATCAAGATATTCTAGTCAATAATGCAAATGAAGAAGATTCTTGGAATGGTATGTCGTGATATCCTATATGTGGATCGTGATATTCTGGAGGTCTTTCCAGAAGTATCGCCAGGGTTTCACCTAACCGTGATGTTGAGCTTATGAGTAAGCTGGTTCTCTGAACAACTCCTTTCTCCAAGAAAACCGTGCTGGATGTCCAGAATTATTCGGTTGAGCTTAAACAACTTGGAGAGTTGAAAGACAAGAGCTCTATCCCGACATAGTTCCTTTTCCAAGGGATGTCTAGTCTATCCGTGTTGAAGCTAGGTGATATCTCCTTTGTGGTTATGCTATCCTACACATCTTTGATTTGAATTGGGCTATCGTCAAATCAAACTCAGGCTAACCTACTGAATGTGTTAGTCTGACCAATACTCATGCCGTCCATGCAACATATGAGTCTACCGTCTTGGAGTATCTAGATAAGTTCGTTGTTGAGCCCATCCACTACATTCTTTTTCCTCCCTGTTTGATTGGAAAGCTTGTTAGAACTAACCTTGTGTCGTCACAATGCAATGTTCTGGAGTTAGAAGTGACTTTTCCTGGTTCACGTGCAACTGCTGAAAGATGTCGCCGTGGATCTGAGTGAATTGTCTGGTTCCTCGAAATTATCTCAACTTGATCATGCATGTGTGGAATATTCTCGGAATGGTATGGTGTTACCTCCTATCCTTGGGAATTTCATCTATGCATCCAAGCCACTGATTGAATTGTTCCAGAAAGAGAGGAAGTCTGAGAACTTCTTTGTCTCCTATGGTGTTTCCCATCAAGAACTAAATCGTGTCTCGCTGCAAGTAAATCAAGTAGGGCAGCTGTCTCCTGACAAGTTGCTAATCCGCGAGTTCCGCAATCTCGTTCCTCCTTTGGAGTCTGACATTGTAGTCCAACTCTTGGGGTCCTAGCAATTGTAACCCGTTGGTATGCTTTGCAAAGATTCCCTATTCCTACCTGTGGAGTCTGAAGTATCTCTACACCTGACCAGATCTAAATCTCAATCAGAACCGACAGTTGGTGATCCTCAAGAAGTTTGTCCCGATGTCTGGAAAATCAAGAAGTGTTCCCAATACTAACGTTTGTGGAGTTTCTAAAGTGCTCTCGATCTAGCTTTCTGATCCTTCTCCCGTAATCTGAAATGCTCCTCCGTGAGGAAAGTTCTACTCAAGCCGACTAGTACAAGATATCTCTTCATCTGTTGGAGTCTTGTTTCAACACCCTCCCTCAGAAGGTGAAGGCCTTGTGCAAAGTTCATATTCTGAATCTTTTGAGAAAACAGTTGTCTACCAACTGGAAGCTCCCTATCAATCTCCTGTCACACGAAAGTGTCTCTTAACTGTCAGTCCAAGGGATGCTTGAAGTCTCATCCTCGGATTCTACTAGGAGGTACCTGATCGTGGTAGATTCACCAAGACCCATCCTTCCGGAAAAGTTTCCTTCTATTCCTATGGTGTACGTGGATAGTGGACTCAAAGTGAGGCCGATGAAGATCTTCAGGATGCCCTCGGTCAACCTCTTCAAGAAAGAAGCTACATGAAGCGAGAAGATCGTGTAGTACCGTCGTAACCTTTCCCTCTTTCCTACTCTTAGAATCTCGGGACGAGATTCCTGTAAGGAGGGTAGAGTTGTAACAGCCCGAAGTCCAGAAACCTAAAACCTGTGTGAAATTTTCGCTTTTGTGTTAATTGCATCATGGCATCCATACTTAGACATGTCTCTTTTGAGTAACACAACTTTGGTATCGAAATGATATGAAGTTGTTAAAAACCAAATGCCCAATTTGCTCTAACAAACTTCAACACAATGAAGACACTCAAAGTTGCAAAACAAAAATACTTGGACATCCATACCTGTCAAGGGAGTTCCAGGAGTTCACAATATTATTTTTGCACTTGCATCAAATTGTTAAATAGCAACATTTGGAAAATTAGCAAAATTTGCCTAAATAGAACACTATGAACAGATGTTGTCAAAAATATTTTATTTGGAGGCACCAAATTTTTGTGGAGCTTCCATATGGGATAACAAAGCTACACCAATTATTTCATAATTTTTTTACAAATGGTTTAGTGCCTGGTTAAAATACCTAAACCTGCTGGAATGAAAAGAAAAGGAAGAGAGGACTAATCCGTGATAGAAAAACTGCTCCAGGGGCCTCTTTGCAAATTCTGTTTCTTCCTCCTCCCTCCTGTAGCGACCGGGAGCTTCGCTCCCACCACACCTGCTCCACGCCGTGCCGGCCCCCTCCTCCTCTGCCCTCCACTGCAAGAAGAAGAGCACGCCCGCGAGCCCACCTGCCCTAAGCACCCCATCCCCGAAACTTTCCCCTGCTCCCGAGCTCCACCTCTTCTCTCCTCCACGGGCCGCCATGGCCGTCGCCCCCACCGAGCTCGTAGCCGCCGATTGAAGAGCCCCCGAGCCAAGACAGGACCACCAGAAGCCTCGCCGCGTCGTCCGCTTCCTCTCCACCCACGGAATCGAGCCGAGGCGCTGTAAATCGCCGCCGCCGTTCGTTTTCTTCTTCGACCACGGCCGCCGCCGTCGCCGACGCAACGCCGCCGTCTCCTGCCGCCCCAAGCAGCGTGAAGGCCGCCAATCTCCTCGCTGTGTTCTCCTCTACCTCCCTGCCCACGGAAACATGCCGAAACGCAGCGAATCGACGCCACCGTCCTCAACTCCGCCGCTGCCGCCCGAGCTCAGTCGCGAGCGAATCCGCCGTCGTCGAACTTCCTCCGGCCACCCTGACCTCCCCAACGTGCGTGGTGAGCACCTCTACCTCGCTGGCCCTCTTCCCTCTCCCTTCTCGCGTCGCCTCATCACGGGGATCGTCGCCGTCGCAGTAAACTTCGTCGCCGTAGCACGCTCGGCATCGTGCTGGAAGAACCGGTGCAAAACCCGGTTATTTCCGGAATCTCGACCGGGTTAGTGAATACTCTACTGGAACCGGAGACTTTTATCCGGAATTGAACCGGAGTTCAACCGGAAATGTTTCCGGGATGTTTTTCTTCTGGTGAGAAATCCGGAAAACTCCGGACTGACAACCGGAATTCTGTACTGATTTTGAAATTCCTGTTTTTCTTTTCATCCCTCCATTCCTAAAAGTATAAATGTTTAATGGTGGTTAATTAAATCATAAAAAGTAATATCAAAAAGGAAATCTATTAAAATAGTAACTTTTTATCGGTGTATCCAAAAAATGCATGTAATACACCAAAATGTTCAGAAAAACATGAGTGATCCAAAATCTTCATCATCATGCATATTTGATCCCAATTACAATAATGTGCTCTAGTAGTAATTATAATCACTAAGTTTAAATATGGGGTTTCTTCCAAATTATGCAATAAATATAACGGGGACCCCATTTAACTTGTTGGTCATGTTTAAAGCTTCTAGGGTGCATTTAAAATGTCATATCATCATCGTTGTATGCATTGCACAATTGCCATGTGTTGATTGTTGTTTTTGCTTTCCGGTGTTGTTTGCTCTCCGGTAGATCACGAGTTCAGAGTTGAGCATCATTACTCCGACGAGCAGTTTGACTACTCCGCTCAACAAGGCAAGCGTAATCCCCCCTCTGAGCATATCTTATCTTATTTTCCGCAAATATTTTCTCCACTATAATATTGCATGCGGTTCCAAATGTCAATTTGCTTGGATTAGAGTATCCTATAGAATGCATTAAGATTCCGATGCCAATACCAGTTTCCCCCTCCTATTATCCTAGGTTTGCATTGTTGGCCTGATATAATTACTATGCTATGCAAATGCTTAGCCATGCTTAGTGAAATGCGTAGTTGTACTAGGGATGGTACATGCTGGAAACATGTGTTGACTTGTGACAGTGATGTTGATGGTGGAGGAATTGTGGTGATGGATAATAAAATGCTTAAAGGTGGGGATGAGAGGCCACATGGGATGTGGTGGGTTGTCTCGTTCTCACCGCCTAGGTACGAGTTCTGGACCTCTTGAACCAAGTTGAGCGTGCAACCATGCGTGGGCTATATGGAACCCCCATCGACCGACTAACTTGTGGCGGACTAGCCGAGGGTCCTCTAGTTTGGCTTTCCATTTGCGCGTGCGTTGAGATGGTGGCCAAGACTGGGATGAGGATGGTGGTGTTAGGGAAATAAGTGGCCGCGGGACAGGGTGACTGGAGGAGACACCAAACCCGTCCTACCGCCACTGATGATCCTTGGATAGTCTTAAGCAAGGTAAAGGTTGTAGCCATTTCACACTCAGCCGGCTTTCCCCGTAAGAGAGCTAATGTCTGGCAATGAGTCTGGCGGTACGCGTGGCGAAGGAGCTGGGGCCCCTCGGGACTCCGGGGACTTCCACTTTGTACACCCCTGCAGGGTAAATCTTTTCAAAAAGTCGTGTCCGCGGTTATGGACGACTTGGGAATGGACGCTGGTCATAGAATAACTTTAACGGTAATGATTAAAAACTAGGTACTAGAGGTACCACTTCAAGATTGTAAGGTGAGCTTACTAGAGGGTGATTCGGGGAGGTGCCTTTGATGAACAGGTACAGTGGTTGTTGATGAGTAAAGTGATCAAAGAAAGAGTACTTCTTACCTCTTTTGAAAATACTCTGAATAGTCGATGCCATTGAGTTATGTTTTCATAAATAAAATCAGCTTTATGCAAAACAACCATACAACTTGAAAGCCTCATCGAGCATATATAAGCCTTAATCTTGCGAGTTCGTCGAACTCAACATCGTTGTTTGTTTCAGAGGAGGACTTCACCGATCTCGAAGGTGGTTCTTGTGGACGTCGACGGGTATCTGGGTTCCCAGGTGGCAGCTTGGGACAATCCGGAACAGCTGGCGCTGTGATGTTTATCTGTAGGCCTCTTAGGCCATATATTTGGATCTTGTTGTTTAGAACGACCTAATTTGCTTCCGCTTGTCGTAATGTTGGTCAGTGACCTCTGGTGACATTTGCTATCTTTCTCTATTATAAGAGTTGAACTATATGATTTTGTGTCGTAGAGTCTGTGATGTGCCAGTTGTTCCACAAGTCCTGATCCCTCTATTAGCTTTGATAGTGTGTCTGGTGGTATCGGATAACCGGGGACACAGTTATCACTGTATAGCAGTCTGTCGGGGCGCCACACATCGGGTGGGCTTCTTTGCTGGCTAGGCTGGGGCCATTGGAAAGCAACAGATTGCAGCGTTTCGGCTGGGCATGGAGGCGTCTCGATAGCATGAAGACACGAGCAGGTTTGCTCACCGAGGAAGAATGGATTCGAGGATGGAGGCGACTCGATCTGGTGGCCGAGTTTGGGCCAGCTCGAGCGGACGGCGAGCTTGCATCAGCGGCGTCCGAATCCGGGCCGACGGCGGCCGAAGTTGGGGGCCGGCGGCGGTGCGGGAGCTTGTGCGGCGGCGGCTAGGTCAAGAGGTGGGTCGTGGAGCCGGACAGAGACACGAGTCGCTCAGAGAGAGGAGAGCCTCGCTCGCGACGGAAAGAAAATATCTGAACCGACCAGTTTCTCACCTGGCGGTGGCAATCAGTCGTAAATTTCCATTGCTCCGTGATTTGGTGCTCCGAGGATCCCAGAAGTTGTGCTCCGCGAATTATACAGGTGAATCGGCCCGCTGCGCGGATTTGGCTCCGTGGATTTGCCACATTCGGCACTGCTCCGGCCCGGAGCTCGGCGGATTTGGGAGCTAGAGTACATCCGAACACGCCCTTAATATCCTGCCCGACAGAGAGGATTTGCTTGTGTACCATAGCTAGTAATCGGACGCTACCTAGCGCTAGTTTTTTTCACTCCAAGTGAAAATAATCAGTAGCTCCAGTATCTTTAGTGCATGTAGATTGCAATCACTGATGGAGAGACAGAGGATTGCACAAGCCCTACGAGGTCCCACCAATTTTATTGCTTAAGTAAATATCAAACAGTTGGTGGCTTCCTTCACGTCCAGGAACGGAGCTAGGATTAAGACAGGAGGGGGCCAAATGAACACAAAACTTCTCAAGGGGGCCATGTAGCAATTTCTCACAAACTTAGGGGTCAAAATACATACTACATAGGGGGTATTCACAAAACTTTCCGGCACGGGGCCATGGCCCCTGCCCGCACCCCCTGGCTCCGTTCCCTGTTCACGTCGACGCTTAGCAAAATCTAGCAGTGATGCTTTCTCTCTAGTGTTTTTTTTTGTCCCAGATTGCATCCGAGGATGGTTTAATCATAAAGCGCATGTTCTATAAAAAACGGCGGTGCAATGTTACATGGCATTACATGAGGCCCAGACCATTGTAGTACTGTTAAATGGTGGCTGTTATCAAGCACAAAGAGAATGGTAATTGCCCTAAAAAAACAATATAGAGCATGGTAATCAAAAAGGTGCAAGCGGTCTCCCATGGACTCATGCATAGTGCGGCCTATATCCAAAAGGACTTCAGTTCACAGGCAGAAATGGCCGTTTCAGGATTTGATGTCGGGCCTGCTGAACCGCGGCACCGAAATGTATGATACTCCCCTAAAAAAACTATGATACGTTTAATGCTATATTTTTGTTGCATACCTTAACTCTGAAGTTTTTCACTGTATATGTGGTTATTCTCCCTTATAGTCTTCACGTACCAAGTTAATTCAATATGCTTGGTTTGCAGCCTCGTATGACCTTTTTTTTATGTTAGTCCAATCCAAGGTTGCTACTTATGGCACTGTAATAAAAAATGATCGTCACAACCAATGATATTCTTATCTTAAAAAAAAGAGAGACTTTAAAAAAAGAGGCTATGAACACGGTGTTTCAGGTAGTAGTTCTATATGCACTAACTATATAAAGTATGTTAAAAAAATAGAACTTTAAAATATCTCAAACAAAAAAAAGACATACATCTGCATATTTTATGTTCGCACAAAATAATTCATAAAAATGACAGTCTTTTTGGCCTGGATAAAAAAGACAAATAGATGTTTCGTGAAGAATTATAAAAGAGCACAGGAATTTGATTTTTTTACACGTGTCATAGACAATGTCATTTATCACAAATCTTATTGTATGAACATAAAATGTGCACGTACATCTGAAATTTTTGTTCAGAGTTTTAACATTACGAAATACCATTTTTTAAGGCGGATGCATCTACGCTTACGAGTCTAAAATGATTTCCGGACTATGATATGCGACACTATGATCAGAAGCACGGGCACAGTATCAGGAACACAAGAGAGACGTAGAGACTAACAATGACGGTGGTACCTTTGAATTAATTTGCGGCTGCTGGCTCGGGAGTCAGCCTTTAACTCGCTTCACGGGGAAAATATTGTTATTTTGTGGTGATTTAAATAAGTTTATACCGATGAAGGTCAACTTGTGACGAAGGAGAGCGGTACGGTACGGATCGTTTCCGGGTCGGACTGCAGCCGACCTAGGGTTTTATGCCACCATATATTCATCTTGTAAGCCGCCGGTTGGGCTAAGCCATACATTGTAAACCCACGGTGTTTGTAACCTCACCCGATTATAGTGAAATATTGCTGGCTGGCGCCCGTGATTTTTTCTCCTCCATTATTGGAGGGGTTTTTCACGTTAAAATCTCGTGTCCCCATTGGTTTGATTGTTCCGCACTTCGTCGTTTCTTTGCTATCGTTTATAACAAATATGACACTGCCAAGTTCCTTTGCGCGAAGAATTCTCTGGTGGGTTCCAATCATTCCACTGTGGATGGTACCCTCTATTAAGGTTGTTACGTACTTTACGCTGTTGCTCGCGTCGGCGGTACGTTCTTGCTCTGGTCGGTCGCCGATACACTGCTGGAAAAAGAAAAGAGAAAACGTCACAGCTGCTGTCGTGCAAGTACTCAAACTTCTTCTTAATTTGTTGGAGCTATGGACGACCTTCCATGGTGCTTTCGGTTGTGAGTTGTGTTAGGGAACGATGAGTACCCTCTCGGGCCATCGGTTGCATGTTATATAGGAGCAGAACAACCCTGCCGTGGTGTACATGAGTTGGAGTCGTATACGGTGGTAGACTCTACCATACCGATCGTACTCATATTACATCGCTAACAGCCCCCTTAATCTTAACCTGAGTAAGGTTGAGATTATGTCTAAACTCATGTAAAAGGTTACAGGTAAACACTTAGTAAAACCATCAGCTACTTGGTCTTTTGTCGAAATGAACTTGATGTCTAACAGTTTCTTGGCAACCCTCTCTCGTACAAAATGATAGTCAATCTCAATGTGTTTAGTCCTGGCATGGAAGACTGGATTTGCAGATAAATATGTAGCACCCAGATTATCGCACCATAAGCATGGGCGTTCCTTAAGAGAAACCCAGCTCGAATCAAAGCTTCAACCCAAATAAGCTCAGCAGTAGCATTAGCAATAGCTTTATACTCAGCTTCTGTACTAGAACGGGAGACAGTAGCTTGTTTCCTGGCACTCCAGGAGATCAAATTAGGGCCGAAGAATATAGCAAAACCTCCAGTTGAACGACGATCATCAAGACATCCTGCCCAGTCGGCATCGGAGAAGGCACTAAGCAATGTAGAGGACGAGCGTTGAAAAGTGATGCCAGTATGTAAGGTACCTTGGACATATCGTAAGATCCGTTTGGCAGCAGTCCAATGAGCTGTGGTAGGAGCATGAAGATATTGACACACTTTATTGACAGAGAAAGCTATGTCGGGTCTTGTCAATGTCAAATACTGGAGGGCACCAACAATACTTCTTTGTAATTTGTACTATCAGCAGAACCTAACGGTGTACCATCAACCAAAGATAACTTGTCAACAGTGGACATCGGTGTGGAGTAGGTGTACATCCTGTCATATTAACTCGGGCAATAAGATCTGCAGCATATTTCGCTTGAGTCAAGGCAATACCATCATCAGTTTTATTAACTTCCATGCCTAAGAAATAGTGTAGATCACCAAGGTCTTTGATAGCAAAGTGTTCACTCAACTGACGAAGAAGAACAGTGACCGCAGAGTCTGAAGAGCTAGTGACAATGATATCATCAACATAGATAAGCATAAATATGGTAACACCCAAGTGGTTATATAAAAAGAGAGATGTGTCGGCAGTGGAGGGCTGAAAACCAAGCTCAGTTAATTTCAAACTGAGGCGAGAATACCATGCACGAGGAGCTTGTTTCAAACCATAGAGAGCCTTGTCTAATTTGCAAACGTGTTGCGGAAAGCGTGGATCCTCAAAACCAGGTGGTTGTTTCATATATACTTCCTCTTCCAGAACACCATGTAAAAACGCGTTCTTGACGTCTAGCTGGCGAAGACTCCATCCTTTGGACACAGAAATAGCCAAAACAAGGCGAATAGTGGCTATTTTGACAACAGGACTAAAAGTATCTTCATAGTCAAGTCCATACCTTTGTTTGAATCCCTTTGCAACAAGCCGAGCTTTGTATCTATCAATTGTACCATCTGAACGTTTCTTGATGCGATATACCCATTTGCAGTCAATTAAATTTTTATTAGAGCTAGGAGGAACAAGGTGCCACGTCTTATTATGCATAAGAGCATCATATTCTTCATGCATTGCGTGCTTCCAACGATCATGACCAAGAGCTTCAGTGAGATTAGTGGGCTCTCCTGTAGAAGTGAACAGACCATAGCGGATAGTGCCATCATTGTAAATTTTTGGAGTATGAATACCTCTTTGAGATCTTGTCCGAGACGTGGGCGCAGGAGGGGCCACACGGGAAGCAGGCACAGAGGATCCGGGCGGGAGAGCAGCAGCTGGGTGCAGCGGCCGCACGAGGGCCGAGTCGTCGTCTTCTGCATGGCTGTCGCCCCAGACTGCAGCGTGGCACGTGCGGGCTGGCGGAGACCCTGCGGGGACAGACGGATCCCGGGAACGATCCAGGATCACCACGGGACTCAGCGCCAATGATTGGCTCATCATTGCCAATCATGTGCTCATCATTACCAGCTTTGTCTGTATCTGAACCTGGTGCTGCGGATGAATTTTGAAGGCTATTTTGACGGGCGAATTTTCAGCAATCTGTAAAATGTCAGTGACAGTATAATAGGCAAATGATCATGATTATGCACACCCTCATGAGATGATGGAGAATACAAAGCAGGAGGCAACAAAAGAATTTCTTGTCGGAGTTGTTGACCGGCATTAGGATGAAGTGATGCAAACGGGAATACATGTTCATCAAAAACTACATCACGTGATATATAGACTCGTCCAGAATTAACCTCAAGGCACTTAACACCTTTGTGGAGAGGACTATACCCCAAGAAGACACATTGTTTGGAACGAAACGCAAGTTTGCGTTGATTGTAGGGACGAAGATTAGGCCAACAAGCACAACCAAACACACGAGAGCATCATAATTGGGTGTAGTGTTAAGTAGTTTTTCCGTGGGATTGGAGAAATTAAGAACCTTTGTGGGCAACAAATTGATGAGGAAGGTAGCGGTGAGAAAAGCTTCGTCCCAAAATTTTAGTGGCATAGAAGCGTTGCAAGCAATGCAAGACACAACTTCAACAATGTGTCGATGTTTACGCTCAGCCGAACCATTTTGTTGGTGAGCATGTGGACAGGAAACATGATGTGTAATGCCCACACGTTGAAAGAAAGTATTGAGTTTTCATATTCACCTCCCCAATCAGTTTGCATTGTGATAATTTTACAACCAAATTTACGTTCAACAAGTTTCTGGAAATCAAGAAAAACTTGATAGACATCGAACGATTCTTTAACAAGTATATCCAAGTGAATTTGCTATAATCATCAATAAAGCTTACATAGTATGAATTTTTGCCAACAGACAAGGGAGCAGGACCCCAAACATCAGAAAACACTTGTTCCAAAGGAACAGTGGACACACTAGTGGATATAGGGTAGGGTAACTGATGACTCTTAGCTTGTTGACAAGGATCACAAATATAAGGATTTATTTCAGGAGAGTACTCTAATTTATTTTTCCTAAGAACTTGTTGAACGATGAACGACGATGGATGCCCTAGACGACGATGCCATGTAGAAGATGAAGGCTTGGTGGCGACAAAAGCATGCTTGGAAGATCCTGATGATAGAGGTACTAGCGGATATAACAAAATTTTCTTCGTGGCCTGATCCTTAATCAAAAAGAAAAACGGGTGAAATTCAACAAAGGCATTGTTATCTAGGGCAATTTTATGAGTAGAAGCAAGTTCATGGAAGCATTTGGAACATGAAGAATATTGCGAAGTTGAAAAGATTTATGAGGGGTGTGCAAAATCGAATGACCAATGTGTTGTATTGCCATACCTTGACCACTTGCGTTGTGCACTTGATCACGACCATGGTAGTCCTCATGATGGTGAAGCTTGCTTAAATCTCCTGTAATATGGTTGGTGGCGCCAGTGTCCATGTGCCAGTTGGTGTCAACGCCATATGCACCTTTGTGTGCAGTATTGAAGTCATCATCATCATCATCTTCACGATCTCCATAGCGCCACCAACACTGATTTGCAGGGTGCCCGTACTTCTTGCAAATCTGACACGTAATATCCTGGAAGGGAGAGGGGATGCGCACCACGGCCACCACCACGGCCCCCCTGATTTCCACGGCCGCCAGCACGGCCACCCCGACCATTGGACGACCTCGATAGTTGTCATGTCCACCACGATAAGAATTGCCTCCATAGTTACCACGGTAGTCACCACCATAACCACCTTAGGAGTATTGGGACGGGAAGGACCGCGACCACGGCCGCGAGCTGCAGCATTGGCGGAGGACTGAAAGTGGTCGATTTCTTGGCTGGATTGAGAGAGCATGGTTTGGCGTTGATCATAGGCCATGAGCTGAGCACACATGTCAGCAAGGGTGGTGTTGGGAACAACATTAAGAGAGGCAACAAAGGGGGTGTAAGAACCACCTAAACCATTGAGAATATATCCTTTGAGCTCATCATCATCCACAATTTTTCCAGCAGCAGCAAGCTCCATAGCAAAACCTTTCATCTCTTGGATGAATTTATCAGCTGTTTTATCCAACTTCTTGGTGTTGGCAAGGGACGTGCGCAGGGTGTTGATCTGGGCCTTCGACTGAGAGGAAAAAAGCTCCATTATGATGGACCACACCTTGGCACAATGCTCAACTCCCATCAGATGCGCCATGATCTCGGGGGAGAGAGTTTTAAGCAGCCAACTCAGAACTTGTTGGTCACGGGTGAGCCACACCTCATAGACCGGGTTGGATTTGGATCTTCTGCTTCTTGTCATCTTCTTCTTCCACGGTTGCAGGTGGTGCAGCATCAGAGCCATCAAGAAGCCCCATTACGAGCGCACCACGGACAGCAGGCAAGACTTGCATCTTCCAAAGCAAGAAATTAGACCGTGTGAGTTTGTCGGAGGGAGGCGGCCCAAGCGCAGACGCCAGGGTCGTCACGGCAGAGTACGAGGACGACGCCATGAGGGAAGGAGGGTGGGTTTTTGGATTTCTTCTTCTTCTTCCTTGGTTTTCTTCTTCACCTCCGATCGAGACCGGCGGGCAGATCGCAGCACGGCGGCGGCGATTTTTCTTCTTCTTCTTCCTTGGTTTTCTTCTTCACCTCCGATCGAAACGGCGGGCTGATCGCTGCAGGCGGCGGCGATTGTTTTTCTTCTTCTTTCTTCGATCGATCTAGGTCTTCGGCTAGACGAGGGGAAGAGCCAGCTCTGATACCATGTGAGTTGTGTTAGGGAACGATGCGTACCCTCTCGGGCCATCGGTTGCATGTTATATAGGAGCAGAACAACCCTGCCGTGGTGTACATGAGTTGGAGTCGTATACGGGTGGTAGACTCTACCATACCGGATCGTACTCATATTACATCGCTAACATCGGTGACTTGCGTCCGGGAGGTTAATCTTCAAAGTCTTGGTCAATCACATCGTCCCAGATCATACATCCCGGAATAGAGCCTATACCAAGAGCTACAAGTCTAGGTCAGAACATGCAGCAGACTCACAATTCCGACGACTTTGAGAGGCATACTTACAAAAGTATGTGTCAACCAATTTCAAATTTGAATGTATCTATACATAATTTAGTGTGTACAAACATCTAAATTTAAATTTAGTTGAGACTTCTTTTAGGGAGTAATACAATGTTGGCCAGCTCTAGTAAAAAATAAATAGAATCTGCGGTGCATTGCATATGCATTCGTACGGACAATTCTGCTTTGCACGTTATAGTACTGGAAGTGGAACAGAAGAGGCTCCTAGCTTCCCGTTAATTGAGTGGCTGCTGATACCAGGGGCGGGGCAGATTTATAAGACTCCTTTAGCTTGCCGGCATACAGTTCACACCTGTGGAAAACAATCTTCACATGCATACGGAGCAGAGGCCAAACAAAACAGATGCCGGGGCACCTCCAAGTGGCTCCAACTACCCACAAACTGGTCAAAAGACTGTCCAAAACAAACCAATTTTTGTTAAAAAAAACAATTCATGCATGGTCGTCAGGCTAACTATTTTTAGGACAAGGTGGTCGCACCACCGCTCGATTAGATAGAAAAGAATTGATCCAGTTTATAAGAAAAACCGGGTCCAAAAATTATACAAACTGTACAAAAAAATTACACAGACGAAGCGACCCGTCGCCCACACGACACAAGCCGAATAAACGCCACAACACACACCACCCGCTCAGGAGCCGCCGCCCCGGCGTAGCAACCAGATCGACCTTCGCATTGACCGAAAGCGATCCAGTCATGGTCGACGAACCCTCTGCCCACGCAGTCTTCATCTAGGTTGCCACCAAAACCACCATGTTCCGGGGCCGCCGCCCCGGTATAGCAACCAGATCAACCTTCGCGTTGCCCGAAGGTGATCCAGTCAGGTCGACGAACTCTCTGCTCACGCAGTCTTCATCCAAGTCGCCACCCAGACCACCGCTGGAAACGGCTCTGCTTCATAGAACCGTCATAGCGTGGGAGACCGAGACCGCCGTCTCGACGTACTGCCACCGTCCGGGGCCGCCGCCCCGGTCATCCGCTCCCCAGACAACAGAGCCGCCCGCCCCGAGCGCCGCGAGCCCATCACACCGTGAGGGCTAAGAACCACCAAGGCGGCGCCTCCAACAAGGAAACGATGCGTCCGTCGTCGCTGCCCGCTCCCGATGGAGCTTAGGCTTTCACCCGGGACTCTTAGCACCATCCACATCGGGCAGGACCGAGAACTCCACAACGACGCCCCCCAAGAGGGAAAACGACTCCCAAAAGCGTCGCCGTCGCCGGCCCCGACCAAGTCGGAACAAGGCTTTCGCCCGGAGGTTGTCTGCACCGCAAAGCAAGGAGCGACGCCACTCACAGAGCTGCCCTACCGCCGTCCACCGAGCATGACCACCGGCCATGTCGGCCACAGCGCCCATCGCCGTGGCCTCCATGCCACACCGCAGGCTCTTCGTTCTGGGGCCGCCACCCCGGCTTCCACGCCACCCGGCCGCCGGAGCACGTCCTGCATCGCCTCCGCCGCTCGCCACTGCCGCGCTCGCCCAGGCGCCTCCCCAATCGCGCCCCTGAGCCCCGGCCCGGCGGGCCCAGATCGGGCCCGCCCAAGCCCATCGGAGCGCCCGCACCTCAGCCCCCGGCGATGTCAGTCCCGCGCCGCCGCCCACAGCCGTCGACGCGCCCCGCAGCCCCACCGTGCCTTCCCGCCTGGCCGCGGCCCGTCGCCACGCCAGCAGCTCCGCCGCCCACGCACCAAAGAAACGAAACGGAGGAGAACCGCCGCGCCGCCACCTTCCCCGGGGGCACGCACGGCTTTGCCGGCGCCTCCTCCGGCGGCGGCGAAGCGGGGGAGGTCGGGGGTGGCTCTGGGGAGTGGCGGCTAGGATTTCCCCCGGAGTCGCCCAAGG
Source organism: Poa pratensis (assembly GCA_947311845.1). NCBI lineage: Eukaryota > Viridiplantae > Streptophyta > Magnoliopsida > Poales > Poaceae > Poa > Poa pratensis. Next base: position 48,265,128 of record CAMZMU010000027.1, on the reverse strand, counting down.
AGGGCGACATGGGGTCGGGGAGAGGCGAGTTGTTGTCAGGCTAACTATGCGCTGCCTAATGATACTGCATGCCGACGATGACGGAAAGACGGAGCCCCACGCTTTTGATCTTCTTCTTCTTCTTCTTCCTGCCGGCTGCCGACCAGCCTTCACATGGCTCGATCACCCGACTATCGCCAGGTTGATCGGCAGGATAAGCTCACCCTGCAATAACGATTTGTTAACCAGCAGATTCTCATCAGCTCCGACGATCGATCAGCTTGATCTCCTGCACGCTGCACTGCATGTGTTGTGAAACCGAAGCTTACGTTTTGAGCAGGCGAGCACCGGGCCGGCTGAAAGCTTAGCCACAGAGCTAGATTAGTTAACTGAAAGAGTATCATTAAAGTGTGCTTTAGTTCAGGCACAATCAGCGTTTTCTTGGTCATATACGAAGCACGTGGGCGTGCAATTCAGACGAGTAAACATAGGCAGCTATCGTTCCCTTTTCTTCGTGCCTCATATAACAGTCACCAATTGCAACGTTGGATCCATGGATCGAGCTGGAGCAACCGCAAGAGACGCGCGTCGACCGAGATGAGAGGCCAGCCCAAGATGGAGCTTAATTAAGCGGTCGCGGACGAGTCACGGAAAGATCGACGCATGCCGCGGACTCCGCACTACGATCGACGAGATAAGGATGCATGGTTACGTGGTGAAATGTTTTTTTCTTCGGGATGGCATATTTGGTTGCTCGTGAAACGTTTATGCAGGATTTGAGAAGTCAATTTGGGCTGGAATTGTTGTTACTTGTGAGATTCTACTCGAGATTATGGCCCGTCAACCAGTCACGCAATAAGAGCAAGTATGATTAAGGGGCTTGTAGCCACCTACGTGGTGTTTTTGCCTAGACGGAGGAGAGAGGATGAGAAAATTGGGGGGAGTGGCCTAACGTTCTCCTAGGTAAAAACAATAATAGTGATGAGAGAGATGGAGAGAATTTTATACAAAATACTAATCTAAGAGCCAACCTTCCTATCTTGGTGTATTGTGTGGAGAGTTGTGTCTTCTGGATCCCGTCACTATTGATCGGCCTTCCTTCTCTAGAGTAAATCTAACTCGTGCCTTATATACTAACAGGGCCGAGCTATAAAGATAAGGATGACCTTCACCTTACGAGTTGGTCTTTGTAAACAATCTGGTGGGTCACCTGGAATGGCTTCCCTCGTTATTAACCCTGTGTTAAGAGCTTCATGATGCTATAATCGACGACGTTGATGGACCTTCCGCTGTTGGTGGTGGTTGCTTCGACTCGTGGTATTGGTGGTGGTGCTTCGGCCTATGGTGTGGTAACATTGGTGGCGCTTGGCTTGATCATCGTCTAATTAGGTATATGAAAATTATGCAAGATAGGAGGTAAGATTTTCGTGGGCTATGGCCGGCAATGTTGGTGGTCCTTCGGTTCCTGGTGGTTCTGTTTTGACAAGTGGTGGTGACGAAGGTCTCGGCAACAATGGCGGTGTTTGTATTAGATCGTCGCCTAATTATGTATCACTGCACATTGTTTTGCTACCTGCCCTAGTGCGCATTTTTTGAACGAGTTTATCATATATGTTCTATCGAATATGTGTGATACCGCAAAACATTTTGCATGACATCTCAAACTGGTTTTACGGTTGCTGTTTTTTCCGAGATCTTCTAAAGATGGCTTAAGCTGATCTTTCGGCACTCTGGAAATGCCAGGTGTAATATCTTCTGTCTGAAAACAACGACGTTTTGTCTTTCAAATGGGGTGTAGATGATACCTATTCTTTCTTTTTATTTTCGTTTGAAGGAAACTCACACTTGGATGAGTGGATGGATCCGGATGGATAAAGGCCAACAAAAGGCAGCTTAGCACCCGATGTTGTTGTCGGTTGCTTCATTGTTCGTCGGCACTTCCGGCCAACGGAATGAATCCGTCAGCATGGAAGAAATTGAGGCGCTCGGTCTGCGGCTAATGATCCCTGTCACTCCCGTCCAAATCATCCAATTGCTCTACACCTCAGCATCTCCCAGTTTCCCTCTCACCGCAAGGGAATGATGGATAATTTACATTTCTTTTTACCGTAGAACTCATCGCTTTCTTGTTTAGGAGGTAGTTACATTCAAGATATTTCAACAGTTTCATAGAATATCTAGTTAAGCGCGAGTGCGCGGCTGCCAACTTGTAGTATAGTAGCATGCTTCTAACCAAGTGCTACTTCATGTGAACAAAAGAAAGCAGGAACGACCTGCACTATTAGTTTAGCACGTAGTATAGGCCAAACGGCCTTTCTTCACCCAGGCTGCCGAGGCAAACAAGTGGGCGCGGAAGGGACAGCGAGGTTGTTATCTTGTTTTCTCATCATCAGCCTTATCTTGAACACAATTGGCAAAACCCAACAGCCAAATCAGTCTCACAGATAGGATCTCGCCTCCCATCCCTGCTAAATACAAAAACAAAGAGCAATCTCATCTTATCCTAAAAGACAACAAGCCCGCGCGCGCACTTCTGCATTATTAATTTTATTGTTGGATCTGTGAGACTGAAGAAAGAAAATGAAATGTTGGATATAGATAAACCCTAGAGCGAGATAGAAACAACAAAACAGCAGGGCATGGAAATGGAGATGGACTGAAATGAAATATGAAAGCAGCGGCCAACAGCGATGCCAATGTCAGCGGTCAGCCAGCAGCACGAGAGCATCCAACAGCTGCAAATTGTTTCAGCTTGGGGGAATGCAGACTTGGCTGGGCTGGCGCCACTGCACTGGTCCACAATTCATGTGAACGCCACGCCTCATCCACCTGCCCTTATGCTGGGCCTGGGCCCACCTTGAAGCCCCATGCCGGAGCCTGGCCCGGCCGCTACACAGTCTAAAGTACGTGCAAGTTGGCCCCTCCCGGCCGCCAACCTTGACACTGTTTCCATATGCCTGTTGTTGGTTTTGCAAAAGGAAAACATAGTTTACTTGTTGATTGATAAAAAACAATACACTGTGACTGTGTAATTTCCTTGCACAATACACATGCACTACGGGAAAGCCACGATACGCCGACGGCCGGAAGCCGTGCTAAGAGATAGCCGAGGTAATTTCCTTGCAGCTCAATATTTATATATTGACCGTGGATTGGATGTTGTCTCAATGGAAGCCATGGCGATGAGAGATGGGCTTTCTTTAGCAAATTCCTTTGGATGCCACAATGTTGAAGCAGAATCTGATTCCTTAGATGTGATCAACTATTGCTCCGGTCAAAATCAATGGTGGGATGCGGCTGCTGCAATCTTTGCTGAAAGTGTGGACATTGCTACATCGATTGGGAAGGTTAAATTCAAGCATTGTCCTAGGACGGCAAATATTGTAGCTCATGATCTAGCTAGTTATAGTTTTTGTAACAAAAATTCTGCAAGCTGGGTAAATGAACCTCCAGGTTGGTTGATTGGAGCACTGATAAACGGTATAAATGTGCTGAATGGTTAAGGCGGCAAGTTTCAGACGTACTCTTTTCCTTCCAGATTACCTAAGGGGACCGGAAGATTTTTAATGAGGCGGCTTGCTGACCTAATATAGTGGTGGAAAATTTCAAAAAAAAAAAAAACACTGTGACTGTGAGAGAGTGTTTTCTGGGTCATGTTGAATTGAACGCGCCTAATTAATCGATTCAACCAACAACTTAAGTCCGATCCACGGAAATGTGGGAAATGCAGGTCAACAGGACATACATACTTCTTAGAAGTCATTCATTTTTTCAATATGTATGCACTGCCATGTTGTACGTGTGTATTCAAAATATCCATGGCGATATTTAACCTTAAGGGTGACAAAGCTATTGATATTTGGAAATATATACTTGTACTGTACTTCTCTTCAAGTGTACCACTAATACTATACGACACATTGTTGTCCGAAAGTAGAAGATACCACACGTCCAGATAATACGTACGTGGGTGTGTGGGGATAACCAAGTCAGTCAACCCTTACCCAACAACACTGGTACTGTCGGTCAGTGCTAGTATTATTCTCCCTGTGATTAAATTCATTTTCCGTAAGATATTTTTCTCCGAGACAATGACCCGATCGATAGAACCAAGCTACTCAATGAGGCAGCCAATGAGAAGCGCTCTTCTACGTGTACACATGGAGCGAGACGTTCTCGACCCATACGTAGGTGTAGGTCTTCCCACTTTCTTGATAGAGAAGCCGTCTCTGTGACTATCTCCCCTTGCTAAGTGAAGAATTTTCGTGTGGGTGAAGCTGTTGTGTCTTACCAGTCTCCTCCCAAAGCTTCCAGAAATAGTCTCGGTAGTCCATGTCACATGCGATCAGCATTGCGACTGGCCAAGCACACGACATCCATCCATCTATCTGAAACACGCATAAACCCAAGCCAACTACGTAAGCAGCAATAATGCTGCCATAAACCCTGGCCATCAGAAAATACTTATATCCAGATTGAAGCCAGAAAGGGGAACGGATCGATCAAGACTCAAGAGTGACATGGCAAACAGCTGGGCGGCCGCCTAGCCAGCTCACAGCATCAGCAACAAGAACCATCTTTTCATCCGCCATGATCTATCTATACATCTATCTATGCTACGATCTATCTATACATCTATCCATAATGTCTATCTAATCTATCGCTTTGAGCCAGCCAACCCATGAGCTGACTGATCCACACCAACACTAGCCAGTAACCAGCCCATCAGCTGCTCACGTATCCATGTCTCGATCGAGCCTCAGCCCACGGGGGTGACGTCAAAGAAAAATCTGCCCAACACAGCAGCAGCATTTCCATTTTTATATGGTTGGCCTCACCGCAAAGTGAGAAAAATCCAACCTAAAAACACCAGAACAGAGCGCCACTACTGAACTATCATTAGCCCGGTAATGACGCGGCTGACCACGCGGAGCATGGCACCTTACAACGCATGCCATACACGACACAACCCCGCTCTGCCGCTCTCGGATCCTCGGCTCCTATATATCCCCTCGCTTCCCTCACCTGTCTATCCACCTACGATCGATATCTGTTAGCATCATTTCGCCAACAGAAGAAGCTTGCATAGGTACCTGGGCTACGCTACTGACATGGACAGCACCAGCTGCCTCGCGGACGACACCAGCAGCAGCGGCGGCACCGCCGCCGCGTCCACGGACAAGCTCAAGGCGTTGGCCGCTGCGGCGGCGGAGGCGGCCAAGCCGCTCGAGCGCATGGGCAGCGGCGCCAGCGCCGTGCTGGACGCCAGCGAGCCGGGGTCAGAGGCGGACTCGGCCGGCGCCGGGAGCGTTCTGAGTGTGGGCGTGGGCGCGGGAGGGAAGCTGCCTTCGTCGAGGTACAAGGGCGTGGTGCCGCAGCCCAACGGGCGGTGGGGCGCGCAGATCTACGAGCGCCACCAGCGAGTCTGGCTCGGCACCTTCGCCGGGGAGTCCGACGCGGCCCGCGCCTACGACGTCGCCGCGCAGCGCTTCCGCGGCCGCGACGCCGTCACCAACTTCCGCCCGCTCGCGCCGGAGGCCAGCCCGGACGCCGGCGCCGAGCTCCGCTTCCTCGCCTCCCGCTCCAAGGCCGAGGTCGTCGACATGCTGCGCAAGCACACCTACTTCGACGAGCTCGCCCAGAGCCGGCGCGCCTTCGCCGCCTCCGTCCTCGCCGCCACCGACAGCTCTTCGCGCCGCGCTGACGGACGCTCCGAGTCCCCGCCGCGCGGGAGCACCTCTTCGACAAGACGGTCACCCCCAGCGACGTGGGCAAGCTGAACCGGCTGGTGATCCCGAAGAAGCACGCCGAGAAGCACTTCCCGCTGCAGCCTGTCCCGTCCGCCGCAGGTGGCGGAGAGGCCAGCAAGGGCCTGCTCCTCAACTTCGAGGACGCCGACGGCAAGGTGTGGCGGTTCCGGTACTCGTACTGGAACAGCAGCCAGAGCTACGTCCTCACCAAGGGCTGGAGCCGCTTCGTCAAGGAGAAAGGCCTCATCGCCGGAGACTTCGTCGGGTTCCACCGCTCCGCCGGCACCTGCCCCGGCGGCGAAGACAGCAAGCTCTTCATCGACTGCACGCAGCGGCCCAGCGCTAACGGTGCCGTCTTTACGGGCCCTTCGGCGCCTGTGGCGAAGGTTGTGAGGCTCTTCGGCGTTGACCTCCTCACGGCGCCGGCGCCGGAGCAGGGGGTGGCCGGGTGCAAGAGGAGCAGGGACCTCGTGAAGCCGCCTCCGCAATCGGCATTCAAGAAGCAGTGCATTAGCCTTGCACTGGTGTAGAGTCATCAGCTCCATCTTTCTAGCTAGCTAGTGGCGGTTTTTTGGTCGCGTAATTCAGGTGGTAGAGCTAGCTTAGCTTAGTCCCATCTCGGTAAAGCTTAGCTTAGTTACTTCTTTTGTTTATCGTCATGTTCTTGCATGCTCTGATGTAAATCTTCTAATTACTCCCAAAAATGTATACTAATCAAGCAAGCCCTAGAAGAAGGCTAGCTTAGACGGATAAACTGACAAAGATGCAGGAGATCAAGTAATGACATTTCTAGATCGTCTGGTTTTCTTGTCAATTACACACGATTTGTCTAGTATTTTTGTCTAGTATTAGTTGTAGTAGTGTCTAGATACTACAGTATTTGGCAGATCGACTTGGCTTCTTCTCCAGGGCCTGATGTGATTGTTGTTCTTGTGCAACTACACGCCCGTACACAGCTAGCAGGTGCATGCATGTACCGTCGGCAATGTTCGGAAAGAGAAAGAAATGTCCCTTGTACTGCAGACTGCACACTACAGACGGACACCGTCTGCTGTAGATGATATGATAAACTTATCAGCAACAGAGGTAGAAGAGGAACAGCTGCCTTTTACTACAGGGAGGAGGGCATGCTCAGCTCGCCGGCGGTAGAGATCTGAGGCAAGAAACAAAACGAAACAATGCACTTGCACTGTCTCTATAGAGGCATTCTGTTGCTGGCGCCGGATAGCAACACAGGTGGTGGCCTGGTTCTTGCTTGGTTGGTGGTTAGCTGAGCTAGTGCACAGATGCACAGAGCCAGTTGCATGGCTAGTTGCTGCTTGTTTATTCACGCGCATGCAAACCGTGACATCCATGTGCTACACATTGCCGCCAATTTAATTTAAGCTGCAGTAGCTTAAATTATGGTTGGTTTTGCTTGCCAGCTGCTCGTGACTGTAGCCGCCTCCAGCTCAGGGCGTCGTGGCTGTGTTCGTTGGTTTTTGACCGGTGGAAGGAGGAAAGAGGCCAAACGCGGTGGGTCGCCGGTGGAAACTTCGCCGGTCTCTGGAAGACCGTTGGCGGAAGAAACAGAGGAGGGGCCGTGGCATTGCCACCGGCGACGTTGCTGCTGGTTTCTCTGATCTGTATGTGTCCATCGTAGAGGCTCTGCTGATCTCCATGGGAAAACTTGAACAATGAACCAGTTGGTAAATGCAGCTGCCGTGCGTCCAAATCAATGGTATACTGCTATACTAGGGATTCGAAGCCAAATGATCGAGCATCAGAATGAGCTATTGGCATGAAGCCATGAAGGGAACGATGAAAGCATGGCGATTGAGGTGATCCACCGACGATTTAAGGTCCGGCCAGTAGGCCGAGTCATCACCAGGGAAAGCTCCACTGGTGCCACGTACGGAATACGGATCAGACACAGAAAGGATAGGGACGCGCGCGGCGTACACGGCTCTTGAGGCCAGCGGGGACTCCTGCTGCTGCTGCTTGCCTGTTTCGACAACAACAATAATAATCTGCCTGCATGGGGACAAGCTGCTGATATAAAGATTTTTTCACAAATATGACCCTCTGCCAAAAGTTATAGTCAAAACTAACCCCTCCCAGTTTCATGGCCAAAAATGGCCTGGTGAGAGCGTAGAAAGGTGCCACGTGTCTCCTACCGTCGTACTGTCTGGCGGGCGGAACATCCCGCCATGCGGACTGGCGGGAGAGGCTTTCCGCCCTTGTCATTGGCGGGAACTGTCCCAGCGCTTGCAGGTGGTGTTTCCTTGGGTTCGCTGCATGCATCCATCCTGGGCGGTCAGCTTACATGCATGCGTCTCCCTTTCTTGCATTGATGGTCCTCTCTTTCCTCGAGCAGCCCCGACATGCATGCATCCGTCTGGCTGGGTGAGACATTGCTTCCTGGCTTTAAATCCATGTGGGTCCTACATGAATTTATTTTATTGGCCTGTCACCACTTGACCTCGTAGGGCCCACCACCTCCCGCCAGTGACACCGACGGAAAGAACATCCCGCCGGTCCGCATCCACACAGGTAAATCGGGAGAACCCCAAGGCGCTCTCCCGTGCGTTTGGATTTTCGGCCGTCAGATCGAGGGGTTACAGCGCGATCTGGAGCGTCCGTTCGCGGTGGCAGCAACAGTGATTTCATCCGCCGTCGTGGTGTGTGTTTCACGTGCCACTGCCTGTGGGCCCAGGGCGTCGCCGGTCCCACGTCGGTCCCGCTCGACAGGGTCACGACGCGTCGGTCCGTCGGTGCAATTCTACCTCCACAAATCCACTGCGCGGACATTTTGCAGAAAAACGCCCGCAAAGGACCTGATCGTAATTTCCGGAAAGGTCGAGGACTTTTTTGCAAAAGTACCCGCAGAGCTCGCTCCCCTTCCTCTTCCTCTCTCTCCCGCGACGGAAAGTCGCCGCGGCCGCCGCCGCACGCCGCCGGCGCCACGGCCCTCCCCCGACGGATCTACGGACGCCGGAAGGTTCCCCGTCGCCGCCTCGACCTCCTAGCCTACGCACACGTGCCGGGGCGCCGCGGACGCGCCAGAAACACCGCCGCCGTGCTCGGCTGTGCTCCGGCGACCTGCCGCGTTTCAGCGCCGCCGGCGGCCGCTCCGGCGACCAAAGTGGGGCGGCGCCGCCAGATCCGGGTTCCCCGCGGCTGCGCGCGTCGAACGCGCCGATCCTCGCGTGCTGGAACGCGCTGCAGAGGCGGCGCCGTCGCTGACGTCAGCGTGACGACCCTGTCGTGGGGCCCGCATGACAGTGAGAGAGAGGGAGAGGGAGGCCGATGCGGGGTGGCCACCGTGCTGGCTGCTGGGCTTCGGCCCAGTTGGGCCTTTTCTTCTTCTTTTTTTTGTTCCTTTTCTCTTTTTCTTTTCTGAAAACTTTTATAACTTTTGTTTTAGATATCCATTTGAATTCAACCAGTTTCTAAAAATTTGTAAAGATCAAAACAGTCATTTTAAATACTTTGGGACCATTTCTAAATTATTTTAAATCTTGGAAAATTTAAATGATTCAAAAAGGCTTAATTGACACCTTTATGTCATTTTCTAAAATATGGTTTTAAATTTTTCTTTCGAACTCAAATAATTGACATGGGCGAATTTCAGTTCGGCCAGATCCGCGCTCGCCGTCGCTGACGTCAGCGTGACGACCCTGTCGTGGGGCCCGCATGACAGTGAGAGAGAGGGAGAGGGAGGCCGATGCGGGGTGGCAACCGTGCTGGCTGCTGGGCTTCGGCCCAGTTGGGCCTTTTCTTCTTTTTTTTGTTCCTTTTCTCTTTTTCTTTTCTGAAAACTTTTATAACTTTTGTTTTAGATATCCATTTGAATTCAACCAGTTTCTAAAAATTTGTAAAGATCAAAACAGTCATTTTAAATACTTTGGGACCATTTCCAAATTATTTTAAATCTTGGAAAATTTAAATGATTCAAAAAGGCTTAATTGACACCTTTATGTCATTTTCTAAAATATGGTTTTAAATTTTTCTTTCGAACTCAAATAATTGACATGGGTGAATTTCAGTTTTTTTAAAACAAGCTATTGTTCATTACATGCTGACATGTGGGTCCCACTATCAGATATTTCACAATTACAGGGGAACATGTTGAAATTCCAAAAAAAAACCTTCTAATTTCCAATTTAAAAAATTGCAAACTTATGAAGATTTCCAAACTTTCCTACGCAAGAGTTGCACTCAAAAAACAATGCCCAAAAAAAATCACTCACCCAAATTACATGGTTTTGAATTAAAAAAAAACTTTGGCCATAGAATTCAAGTGAATAAGTATGCGTTTTCAGTCATTACAAATTTTTTTAAAAAAATAATGAAACGTATAGACATATTCAAACAGCCCGCAAAAAAAAAACTATTTGCAGCACAAAACGAACATATTCGAACTTTTTTAATAGGTAACAAATTGCGGAAAAAACAAATGCACTTGCCCAAACTACATGGGTTTGAAATTACAAAATCTGTTTAGCTACAAAATTCATATGAAATTCAAACGAATAAACATGCATTTCCACTCCTTTCCACGCATGCGCGGCATTTGCAATAATTTTCAAACCTAAACGTTTTTAAAATATGTACACTACCAAACTTGAATTATACCATCCATCTGCGACATACAAATTTGCATATTTTACAAATTTAGATGCCTTTCAAACCTAGCCATTTCATAGATGTTAAAAAGATTCAAATCCAAATAACTTACCAATTCAACCAATTTCAAAAAAAACTAGACAACCTTTTGGACATAAACTTTTTTCCAACTTTGGTCATATGACATAAATAGGCAGTGTTTCATTTTGGGGTAATTTTTTTTACATTCTGATATATTTTCCATGGAGTTATTGATATTATTTTATTGTGTTTTTTATTTCACTTACAAAGAAATATTAAGAATGCGTGAATTTGAACCAATAGGCAGTGTTTTTTATTTTGCATGAATTTGAATTTTAACACACGGGCCGTGCGTTAATTGTGTCATATTAAGAATGTTTGTTATAGCGTTTTACAAATTGAAAACCAGTGTCAACGGCGGGTGGCGCGCGGCAAGCCGCGCCAGGAAATCTAGTGGCTATAAGTTCCCGCCATCTGCTATGGAGGATGGTGCCACGTGTCACTTAAATAGCCTCCCGTCAGACCATTTTTTATATTCAAACTGGGAGGGGCTAGTTTTGACAATAAGAAGGCCATATTTGTAAAAAAATCTGACATAAAGGCGTGCTCCTCGGTCGCTTCACCGAAACTGTTGGTGCCTGACCTCGTAGGTACCGCTACCCGCTAGACAGTGCTTGTTTCAAAAACTCAAAAGGAAATACTCACCTTTATTGAACAGAAAAGAGCCGAACAACCCTGAAGTTTCATTCATATGCTCATAGCGGTGTGTACTCCCTCTGTCCCAAATTACCCTGCGTTTTGGGTTTTGTCAAAGTCAAACTTTATTTTTAACTAAGTATATAAGAATAAAATATCAATATTTAAAATGTAAAATAAATGTTATTGAATCATCGTAAAACATAGAATCATATTATATCCATTTCATATTATAGATGTTGCTATTTTTCTCTATGTGTTTGGACAAAGTTTTAAAAAATTGACTTTTAGAAAACCCAAAACGCAGGGTAATAAAAGACAGAGGAAGTAACACTTACACATAGACCCTTAAACAACAAGAAATTACACCTATACTCTTATATATGCAAACTTGGTCTCGCAAAGAAAGCAATCGAGTTCCTGTCCACCGCCATCGATGCAAGCCCTCACCGCCGCGGCCATCATGTTCACCATCGGGGATGCAGGACAAAACAGACAGATGAAGAGCACAAGAGCGCTGCAACATAGGATCTTCTCTCATGGAGGAAGAAGAAGTAACCACTTGGTCTTGGAGAGAGGCAACACATCTTGCTGTCGTCGAGAACATCCACGCCTGAAGCCTCGAAGGGCGCAGTTTAGAACCGACTCTAGGGCTCGAGTAGATACCGTCTACCTCTTCTCCATTCCACCACCTCGACAACGTGAGAGAAAGAGCTCATCGGTTGCCAAGCCCAGCCAGAGTTTCTTATTTAAGTCGTTGCCGCTCAAATCCACCGTCTCCACCACCGCACAGCGCCCACCATGAACGGCCAGAAGCAGAGCAGAAGAACGCTTCTCTGGTGCCGTTCAGAAGCAACAACACCACATGAAGCCAAATGGATATATGACCAAACCCTACCAGAAAATATAAATAGATGGATCCATATATGACTAGGTGACTTCTCGTCCAGGAATCGTAAGAGCATCTCCAGTCGGGGAGTCCAAACGGCCGGCCAAAGGGCTTTGGGGCATGCCGGACATGTTTTCACCCCCACTCGCGCAGCCCAAATTCGTTTTCGGTCCGGCGCGGCCCAGTTTTCTGTTCGGCACGCCTAGCCCATGCCCTCAACTTGGGGAGGCTTGGGGCGGCCCCGTACAGAACGAAACGGCCTCCTCCGATGCGCGGGCCACGCCTGGCAGTGAGACACGAGGCGGCGGTCGTCTGTTCAGCTATATTCATGTCGGGCGGCGTCTCGGTTTCCTAGCCGGGCGCAGCGACGCGTCTCTTCACCAAGCTGCGTCTCTGCGGAGGCGAAGCCTCTGCGCCACGGCGGTGTCAGTGCCAGGCGAGTGCTCCTTTTTAAGCGTCAGCGTTAATGGTGTGGCAGGCGAGCCGTTGGCCGGCCGGAGTTAAGGCGATCTTATCCGTTCGCCTCCCCGGCCGCTATATAGAGCAGGTACCTCGCCGTCTCCAGCACAGACATCTCCACCGAAAACCACTGAGGAAGAGGTGATCTCCACCCCACCGAAAACCTAGCCATGGCCCCTCCCCGACGCTCCACGGAAGAAGAGATGGCGGCCCGCCGGCGCCGCCGCGACAATACGCGCATGCTTGAGCAGGTCAAGCGCTGGAACGACCACGGGGCGGGGTCATCTGCTCTGCCACCGCCACCACCTCCACCGTCGGCGAACCTGCTCATCGAAGCCGAGACGCGCGAGCTCATCTGCACCAACACGCCGATGCCGGCGAACAGCCGCCTCCCCGAGGGATGGGAGACGAACCCAGCCCACGTCCCGGTTGCACCGAGGCTGGTCGGCCAGGCGCGCCTGGACTACATCGCCATGTCCATGCAGACCATGCCGCCGGAGATGTACGACGACGTCAGGTTTGAGCAGATCGAGCTCGAGTACACCTACCGCCGAACCTCCCTCTTCCCCCCTAGATGCATGCGAACTGGTTCGACTCCGACGACGACGTCCTCACCAACACCTCCGACGAGAGCTTCGCGGCGGGCATGGAAAGGGAGAGGGTTCGCTACGAGGAGGCGGAGCAGGCTCGGCGCGCTAGAGAAGGACAAGGCCGCGTGCAACCTCCGCCGCCGCAACCTGAACAAGAGGCGCAGAAGGTTGATGGTGATGATGGCGGCTCCGACGACTTCAGCTGGCCGCCGACACCGGAGTGGGATCCCAGCCACATGCAGCTCGCCATCGAGGCAGACATAGCCTCCACCGCCGCCTCTGCGGCCACCGCCAGCGCCGACCTCCGGTCGTCAGGATCCTGTAGTGCCTCTGCTACAGCTGCCGTCGGGATCCTGTGCTCGCCGCCGCAAGGGCCGGCAACTGCCCCAACTGTCGGTGCCCGGCGTGCCACCTGACGAACTAGATGATCTAGGTCTAGATTTTGGTTTAAATGAATTATGTTTGTTTTTAAGGAATTTCAATTAAATGTAAGATCTATTGTATAAAAAAAAAGTAGTATTTGAATGACCTTTGGGCTCCCCGAGTGAGGAGCAACGGCGTCCAAATGCTGTCCGGAAGGTCTTTAGGCGCCGCGAATGGAGATGCTCTAATCTACGATAGGGCGCCATTTCAGGCCGCACAACTTTACAGCCAAGCCATCTCACTAAGCAATGATTCTCATTTAACCGTAGATGTTTAAAACTTCACTAACGCAATTCTTCGGTGTAAAACTGACCTCGTCGAAATATATAAGGCGATGTCGTAACAAATAAGAGGCAATCTCTCGGCACAATACACCAAACGAGGAGTAGGTTTTACCTCTTCACAGAGCGGCCGAACCTAAGTAAACTTACCATGTCAATTTGATACTATAATATCATGAAAATTTCCACATGATCCCTATGATTTCTTTCTTCTGTCGACATCGTTTTCGAGCTATATGATTTTTTTTGAATTTTTAAAATTCAAAAAATATATATTTTCGAAGTTTTCAAAACAAAATGCTCAATACATCCATTTGCCGACTCTGATAACAACACAAATAACAAACCAACACGATCACAGCTTGATCGTGACTTTATTTAGTTACGAAAACCATCCAAATATACTTAAGATAGAGAGGGGTGTTTTGCCTCGCGAGCTCATATGCTCCTCGTTGAATTAACACATAAAACATAGTATTCCCTCCATTTCTGAATGTAAGTCGAATAGTTTTTTGTACGAATATTAAGACATCGGTATTTGGCATGCGATGGATTAATTTGTTTTTGAAATAAATCGGAAGAGTGGAATCCTAGTGGCCACCAAATGAAAATAATCCATAAAATACCTCCGTTGGAGATAGAACGTTTTTTGATAGGTTAAACCGTCCATCAATCGCAATAAACCTTATATTTTGAAATTTTTCTCAAATAACTACGCACCTTACATTAAACGGAGCGAGTAAGACATTAAAAAAAATCTGTAAACACTAGGTAACTATAAAATACAAATGTTCTACATACGTATACAAGTTTCGTCATGAAATGACATGGCTGATGTTTTGTGTGAAAATAACAAAACCAAAAAAATTAAACATATTCCAAATCCTATTTTGACCACTGTTTTTTTTCATGGAGCATGAAGAAAATTATTTTTCGACACGAAATTCGGCAAAGATCAATCTTATTTTATGGAAGAAAAAAATCGTATTCAAGCAGAGCGTAAGATCTTGGAACCTTAAACTAGCCACAATAGGGGCATCATAGAGGGGTATCATAGGTGCTATAATGCATTTTTTGTTGGTAAAAAAATAACGTGTCACTGCAACTTATTGAATTTCCATGACCGAAACGTGACACCCACTTGGCTGAATAGCATATGCTGATTTGGAGTCCTGCGTGGGTTTGGTTTGATACTAGTTGAAATCGGCGCGGCGGCACGCCGCGCCCTTTGTGAGAAATTTTATGTATGGTATGTCTTTTTTGTTATAGTGTTATTCTTCTACCAAGGTTTATGCGCAGATGTGAGTAAAACAACGTTGAGAACAATGAACAGTATTCACGTAGCAAGTAGTTACTTTAATTATACATGCATACGTTCGGAAAGGAGTATCTGCCAAGTTGCTATTCGGCAGCTGGTTTAATTATTCATGGATAAGCAAGGAAAAAATAAGATAAAAGAAGCGTTCTAGTGGCTCGTTTACATAATAAGAAAATAACAACAACAAAAGACACATCTTAGCATTTTTTGCACGAAATGCTTCACTATGTGCTGGTTGTAACTTCATATGTCATTCTTAGCTGTTGATGAATGAACCTACTGGTACAGACATCTTGTCTGCAATAAATAATGAGCATGAAATATATTATGTTGTATGAGGATGCAGTAGTAGCTTAGATAGTGTATTGCATTTACAATTTTACCTGATCAAGCTATGTCTGGTCACCGGTCTGAAATAGAGCTTTAGCTGGTCCTTTGCCACCACTGTTTGACCTGTAAGTAGAAAAAATAGTGGAGCGTTAATGCTGTTCATCGGACAGTGGCTATTCTTGGTTATAAAAGAAGATATGCAACCAGAGGCAGCGATAAAATGAAAGAATAGGAAAAACTATAGTACTGATCTGATCAGTGAGAGGAAGACTAATCATTCTGTAGTGCAAATCTATTTAGATGTTAACCAATGCACCTTGCTCCTGACAAACATCAACTCTTCCACATGGGGCATTTTTTCCATGGAGTTACTTCACCTACATAAAGATGGTCTTGTGAAAACATAAGATTATAGCAACCTAGAAGCCAAGAGTGTAGCTACATCATACAATATTTAACCTAGAGACAAATGGGACAGGGGAAATTGAATGAAAAAAAAATGAAACTGCACACTTTGATAGGGATAATGTGGATATTCAATCTCAACAGAGAAGCAGAGCACTCCCACTTAATTTCCAACTTATCTTTCACTCTAATCTGACCAAGATAGTAAAGCATTTCCAAGTAAGCTTCAACTGTTTCTAAATTTTCAGTCGTAAGGCAAAAACATTCCTGTAATAAAAAACTGGAGTACCAGTGCTGAATTATGATGCCTTCAACACGATACAGAAAATATAAAACATATGAAATACACGAAAAGAAAAAGAAAAAATGAGCCAAAGTGTAATGAAGACAATGAGATAGGTAGAATCTCATAAAAGATGGTACCTGGACTGACAACATGGAGGGGAGCAAAGATAGTAACCCATACATCAAATAGCAAATGCAATTTTAAGACCATATATTTCAGAATAGCCCAACAATTAGTACTGAACTCATGGTTAACCTATTAAAAATGCTACATGTCCAGAAAATGAGAAAACTATTCCCTTTCCTCAAATTTCATCTACATGGTATAACAGTTAAGCTTGCTGTAGTTGGCAAGAGGAGGCGTAACATAATGCATCTTCTGAGAGGCACCAAAACAGCACATATATGTTCCCGAACAAATAGAGTGTGTTGCAATCAAAATCCCCAAACAGCACCAGAGCAATAAGGGACTGAAACAAAACCTTAATAATCAAGTCTTTCTCAAACTCTCACACAAGAAATGAATGCATGTTCAATTGAAGCAACCAAAACTCATGTATGTAAAGTGGTTTATGATCCATAGTTGAAAAATGAAGAGGGGGGTATAAACTTTCTCAGAAAAGAAGCCAGTTGCATAGATTAGAAAGTTGATCTCTGGCACACATGTTGAAGAAAAGCTGCATGACCACCATGGGCTTTCAGCCTTCTATGATTCTATCATATTGTCCTACATAGGAAAATAATAGACACGTGTATAAATCTGGAAGTTTCTTGGACAATCATATTCTTCTTAACTGAAATAATAATCATACTACTATATTCCAAGCAATAAGAAATAAATTGAGCCAAAGTGTAAAGAAGACAATGAGATAGGTAGAAACTCAGAAAAGATGGCACCTGGACTGACAAATTGCGTTCTCGGGTTGTTTCTGTGTTTAATCCGGATAATTGAATTTGGCGCGGCGGCTACAGCCTGAAATATAATGCAATAAGTCGGATCAAGACTTAGGTAAAACTTGTGCAGGGGATGAATTAATAAAACTGAAAGGGTGTGTACATGTACCTTTAGACGCCATAATTATTGCCAGATGAGAAGAAGGTGAATAGACGACGGTCTTGTCCATGTCGCATTTGTACTCGGCTGCTACGAAGGGTGTGGCGAGAGGGGTAACGACCGTCTGCCAAGGAAAAAGTTAACACGGTTCTATATATCACGGTAAAAATTATTCGTTTAGTATATCACAACAACATGAATGAACCATGCAAGTAATGAATCACCAACCAAATACATCAGAATCGATTTTTTGTACTGAAAAAGAAAGCACTCCTCCATGTAAGTGTACAACTCTAGCTTGATTTCTGCTGCTGCTGCTACTGCATTTTATTAAGCTTGATAGATCTTGAGACTTCAAGGGTGATCCATCTCTTAAAAATGTAAATAAATGATCAGGGACTAAGAATTAAAAGAATCGCGTTCATTAAATCAATTGGAGTAGAAGGAAGATAAACACAAATACTAATTGACTGTAACCTAATGAATCGAGAAGTGCAACCAGGAAGTTTATACTCCAAAGAACAGGCTCGCACTTCGTTTTATCTGCTGATCTGCAAGACAATGACATATATTTTCCTGGAATTGAAGTGAAGAAGAATTATTTATGTTAGACTGAACTAATTATCAGGAGAGTACGCGGCTATAAGAAAATCAACTAAATAGAGATTACAACCCTACGTGCAATGAAACATGAGAAGCCACAGAGCAAAAGAACAAAGAAAGATTACCTCGGCCAGATGTGCAAAAGACGATTGATCTGCTAAGAGTGTGGTGAATAACAATGCACGGAGATAGAAAAATAGCCATGCTCAGTAATACAACAATTGGAAGTGACTTGCTAGAACTTTGCTATCCAGAATATCTGCAAATGGAAATTCAAAATGGAAACTGGAGTAAAATATTTGGTACTCATCAAAAAATACAAAATAGCAATCAAAGATTCAAAGCAATAAAAATTGCAATCAATGTTTTACTAAAGAGCCTCATCAGATTGTTGAGGAATCTGACTGTAATCTAGAGGCAAGTAGTACTAAAATAGAAACTAAACTAACCCTAATGGCGTGATAAATAAATGGAAGGTCCTGCACATAAAAAACATGAGTGGTCGTACAACAAAGTAGAAATTGATCTGTCTGCTGCGGTTGAATAAACCAAAGGGAGGCCATGGGCCATATACCCCTGTCTGATCGCTGGCAGCTTTGACTGTGCAAGAAAAACTGCTTGATTGTGAGCCGGCAAACTCGAACTCATTTAACTTGTGGGTCAAACAAACGACAAAGACAGCAAACTCAATTAAATAACTAATTGGATCATGACCTCTAGAAAAGAAATCGAGCCAAAAAACATCTTGCTGAACTGAAATGAGGAACTGTGAGGTGAATTTGCCTCCCTTTTATGCTCATGCCAACTTCCTAAATAATCAGTGACAGGTAAACTTCCTAAACAGATCAAACCTTTACTGTTTCTCTTAATGGTGCGAGTACTAAAATAATAAGTGGCATGCCAAGACTGGTAGTTCTGTGAGAATTATTATTACAATAGCTGAGTGAATTCCCCTTTTTTTATCTAGGCATGCCAACATTGATAATCTTGTGAGAAACATGCTGTCAGCGCAATCAATTTGCCAATTACCTAGGTGAATTCCCCTCTTTTGAGAGCCCATCTTATATTTAAAAACGGAGTGAGTAATTTCTTAACTACAAACTCCAAATCGCAAAACAATATAGTTTCTCTTTTTACGGACATGAAAGATAAAGAACTGAAAATTGCATTAGCATCAGGCCTCTTATGTGCTTACTGTATGTCTGTTGTATAAATTTGTAAAGCCTTTTATGCCCTACTCGAAGACTTAAAGATTGACCCTAGATTGGATCATCTTCCACTTTTTCTTATCAGTAATTTCAGTAGTTGGCTTTTTCGCCGTGGTGATAGTACAGCAAACATATACTCAAGTTTAATCGTACTCCCCACAGTGGATCAACTTCAGCCAACAGTCACTACTTTAGAATAAATTGACAGTAAAGAGCTATTGTTGGCTACCTCAATGATACGTCCAGGAACGCTGGATCAGCCTGCTCTACAACACAACAACGGTGGATCAATTAATATGCCCCGATGATAAAGCTCGGTTGGCAACCTCCAGCAAAGCTCCTCATGTCAGCGTCGACTCTAGCATCGTCAATCGGTGGCGTCGTTTACAGAGGTTTTGCAACGTACTCCTCAGTGCCTGATTTCCTAACCTGCCTGAACCGAAAAGAGAAAACAAAATAAGGGAAAGATATGAGTGTCACGGAAGGCACGCCATAGCCAAATCGAGAGGTACTATGTGACCAATGGTGGCGTCGCAGCGGGCAAACCTGAGCGAAGCAGCTCCCACTCTCGTTGTGTCTGCCTCAGATGCAGCGGGCGACGGCCTTGCCGTGGACGGGCCTTGTATTGCACAGGATGAGCATCGACGACCGGGGTCCAGAGTCAGGAACTTGGTGTCGGAGCGTCTCGTGCTGGAGGCAGCCGATGGCAGCGACAGCAGTGAGCTGGGATCCAGAGTCAGGAACTTGGTGTCGGGGCGTCTCGTGCTGGAGGCAGCCGACGGCAGCGACAGCAGTGAGCTGGGATCCAAATCCAGAACCAGGAGGGTTTCCTGCCCAAATCCGACAGGGAAGAACTGAGCTCTCCGTGCAGTCCTCTCTCCTTGCCCCCGCATCCACACGGAGCTTCTGGGCGAATGGAAGGAGGCCGGAACGGGGTCGCTCGGCGGCGGCGCCAGCGCGTCTTCTTCGCCCGAGGCCGCGCCCGCGTGGTCGACCTGGAAGCGGCGACGACGACGGCGGCGGAGCCAGAGGGAGAAGAAGCGGAGGAAATCACGGAGGATGTGGCGGAGGAGGAAGATGGAGAGGAAGCAGAGGAGAACTAAGAGGCGGAGAAGAAGGACGGCGGCGGAGGTGGCCGGACCTCCTTGCGTGCAGGGCGTCCGCGCGCGGGACGCATCCGCGTCCTTGTCCGGCCGCTGGCTTGCAGCCGAGGAAGCACGGTGGAGCGGCGCCGTCACCGAACCCTAACCCTCGGGTTTGGGTTGCGCACGGACGCATCAGGCGAGGAGGAATGAATCGCCGTGGTGGGAATGGAGAGGACCGCGAGGCGCGTCGTTCGCGCCACAGCACGGCGGCGGAGGTGGCCGGACCTCGCCGGATTTAAGGGGCGACGGCGGCGGCGACCAGAGGCGCGGGAGCGAGAGCGAGAGGAGAGAGGAGATTGCGTGTGAGAGGAGAGAGAGGGGAAGAGGATTTCTGCGGTTTGTTTTGCGTAAAGGTCCTTGATGTTTTTTGTAATTACAATTAGGTCCAAAATAGCGTGGATTGCTGTAGTGCGGGTTGATTCATGGTTTTGGCAGGGGCCTTTTTGCAAAGATGTCACGGTCGTGTCCTTCCGACCGTCCGATCGCCAGGCGACGGTCGGGATCAATGCACTGTAGAACACTGTAGATTTCTATAGTACTACTGTAGCATATACAGTAAACGGGCGCGGAGAGAGCGAGGATTTGCTCAACTTTGATATAGTTACTAGTTAAATTTCATCGCGGCGGCACGCCGCGTCCTTAGTTAAAATTTGAAATATTTTTTTGAAACTTAGAAATTAATCGAATATTTTAGAGGGAAGTAATGGATTTGGGAAATACATTTTTTTCTGGAATTGTTTGAAAATTTACGTTTTGAATGCAAATTTTGAAGTGTCCACATTTTTAAGCAGTGCAGATTTCAAAATTATGGAAGTTATATTTCAAAAGTTGCAAGAGTTTCTGGAAAAAGAAAAGAAGTTATGAATTTTGCAATTTTAATCATTCTATTCTGATTGTAGAAACTTTGAAATATCTGGAAAACTAAACCAGCAAATCTTGAAGAAAAAATGAGCATTTGTTAGTTCGCGTGGAAAGTTTAAAGATTCATTAAATCTATTTTTTCTTAATTTTTGAAATGTGTGCAATGTTTTTTTTTGTTGCGTTTTCTGTGTGGAAAGTATGGAAATTAGGTGTTTTCGGAAATATTCGAAATATTGTTTGCATTTTTTTCATGGGGATTGTTTTTTTGGTGTAACTTTTGTGTGCAAAGGTTAGAAATTTGTAAAATTTGTGATTTTGTGACATATTATTTGCATTTTGCTGAATTATATTATGAAAGTTATAAATTTTCCAATTTTAACCATTTTTTTGTAATTGCGAAACCTCTTACATGGCGGGCCCACATGTCAGGTTTTTTTTTGAATAACAGAAAACATTTACAGAAAATTAAAAAACTGACGGGCGGGCCCGTGGTGACGTCATTGCGTGACGTCACCCGTGGCGGCGGACCGGCGGCGACGTCGACCTCGCCGGCGGCACACCCGCGCGCTGTGGGACGCGCGGCCTTTAAGAGAAATTTTATGTATGAAATGTTTTGTTAGAATGACATAATAAATGTCGAAGGAAATTCAAATTTGACGAAATTCGTGGAATGGTTGTGCGAATTTGGATCTAAAAAATTACGGATTTAGAGTCGACAAACTCGAAAGCGATGACGGGGATGGAACCTACTCGTCGACGCGCATATATTTCATGTATATAATTTTTGGGAAACACGGGGATTTTTTTGGATTTTTTTTTTCAAAATTCGTCGAATGTTTGTGCGAATTTGGATCGGAAATCGAGGAGTTAGAGTCGGCAAAAATCAAAACCGATCACGGGGGTGGAACCTACTCGTCGACGCGCATATATTTCGTGTATGTAATTTTTGGGAAACGTGGGGTATTTTGCGAAAAATTTGACAAAATTCGTCAACGTTTATGCGAATTTGGATCCAAAATCGTGGTGTTAGAGCCGACAAAACTCGAAACCGTTCACGGGGATGGAATCCACTCGTCGACGCGCATATATTTCGTGTATGTAATTTTTGGGAAACGCGGGTTTTTTTTTTGCGAAAAATTTGACAAAATTCGTCAACGTTTGTGTGAATTTGGATCCAAAATCGAGGGGTTAGAGCCGACAAAACTCGAAACCGTTCACGGGGATGGAACCCACTCGTCGACGCGAATATATTTCATGTATATAAGTTTTTGGAGAAACAAAAAATAAATAAAAAAATTGAGGAAGAAATGCTGCAAAAAAATCGCTACAGTACCCCATGCACTGCAGAACCCTGTAGATGAACAGTGCATCTACAGTGCCTCGGGCCGCTGGTAAGCCAGCGATCGGCCCACCTTTTATATATATAATAATAATTAGTAATAATAATAATAAAGTAATAATTACTGTGGGTGCCGAGAGTCGCATTCAAACGTCACAGATATTTAGTGAGATGAGGAAGTACGTCCTACGCCGCAAACCATGTGCCTTTGCAAGAGAAAGATACAGTGATACGTGCGCCATTCCTCCGGTACCGCGAGGCCACGTAGTGCGATATATAGTCACACTATCCACGTGACATTTTACAATCCAGTACGTACTACCTGTATCACTGCTGCAGGATTGATTCTTGTGGCCTTTGAGCGTTGTACGCACAACACAATACTCACAATACAATTACGGCAGCTTTTGTTGCACTGCAAGCTCACAATCCTGCCCGCGATCGCCGATCGGAGCTGTCAAAAAGAGGCTTTTTACCTCTCGCCGGCCAGCGCCCCCAGCATCCCTTCCTGGAAGTTTCGGGCCGCGGACACGCGTGCTCGAAAAGAAGAGACGTGGTGCACACAGCGGCATGCCCCGCACATGCAAAGGCAGAGGCAGCTGTGCCTGCTGCTGCCCTGCCTTGGAGAGCACACACACCGACACGCGCTGGGCGGAAGATAGAGGACACGAAGGCAGAGACAAAACTCCACAGCACAGAGATTACCCCCTGACTTTCGAGACAACACAACAGAGCAGAGGCACCAGGCATTGATTGTTTAATCGGCGGATTGGGATCTCGGCGTGCTAGGTAAGAAATGCAGTGATGTTGTTGCCTGTAGCAGAGCTGCCGGACAGATGAGGATTAGGGCATCTCCAACGGTCCTCCGCATACGAACAGGGCCTGTCCTAATCTGTCCTTCCGGACAGAGTGGCCGCTCCAACGGTCCGGCGCAAAGAGATAATTGTCCACGCGGACAGGTTTCTGGCCCCAAACCTGGCCCAAATTTGGTCCAGGTTTGGGGAAGAAAAGGGACAAAAGATGTTGTCCGGCTGTCCGCTTTGTCCTCCTCTTTGTCCGGGCTGGCCCAGCTGCCAGCGAAACAAACCCCCGCTACTTCTCTCTCTTCATTTCTCTTTCTTCTTCCACCTCAAAGCTGGCACCGTCCAGGAGCGCCGTTCCGGCGCGCTGCCGCTCTTCTCTGGGACGAGCGCCGCCGCGACTTCCCATCGCATCCACGCACGGTTGACTGCATCGCCGCGCTCTGGGCGCTCCTCGTCGGGCGAGGCACTGCCGGCGGTGGCCTCCACTCGGGCTTGGGCGCCGAGGTCATGCGGGATGCCGACTGCGGGATGCTCATTCTGGGCACCACGGGCGGGCCGCTCCTCAGCCGCCTCTACTACAGCAAGGGTGGCCACGGCAGTGGCTCGCGGCGTGGCTCGAGACCGGCGGCTGGCCGCTGCTGCT
Organism: Poa pratensis; assembly: GCA_947311845.1. Lineage (NCBI taxonomy): Eukaryota > Viridiplantae > Streptophyta > Magnoliopsida > Poales > Poaceae > Poa > Poa pratensis. The sequence continues at coordinate 48,241,438 of CAMZMU010000027.1, read as the reverse complement.
GATCCCCGTGGCGGCGTCCTACCTCGCCCGGCGCTCACGCGACCCGAGCGCGCCGCTGGTGCTCGCCAGCAGCCGCGCATACTCCTCGCCTCCTCCATGTACGCATACGGGCGCCGACGACTTCATGTACGCCTACGGGCTCTCGTACCTGCCGGTGGCCACCTCCTCCATCATCATCTCCACGCAGCTCGCCTTCACCGTCTTCTTTGCCTTCCTGGACGCCGTGGCGCTGCTCACGATCGGCGCCGTCGTGCTGGGCCTGCACGCCTCCTCCGACCGCCCCGCCGGGGTGAGCACGGGGCAGTACTGGCTGGGCTTAGTCAGCCTCGGCGCCGCGACGCTGTACGGGCTGGTGCTGCCGCTCGTGGAGCTCACCTACAAGCATCTGCAGCCATGGCCGGAGCTGGCCTCCCTCCCACATCCGCAACAAGTAGTACTAGTAGCAGCCAATATATTTCAGCTGATGGATGTGAAACCAAGTAGTACTAGTAGCGGCCGTGGTGTGCTAGCTCAAACAGAGAAAAACAGAGAAAGAAGAAAAAAAGACATGTCCGGAGAAAGATGCGCTGCGCCGTTGGGGGCAGTGTCCACCCAAAACGGACAGAGCTCTTTTTTGTGTCCGCTTTGGCTGTCCAAATGCGGAGGGCCGTTGGGGGTGCCCTTATACAGCGTGGGAACGCTCGCGGCATCCTTCTCGCAAGTCCTTCTATCAGATCAGCTCTGTCTGTCGCTGACGCGGTACGGTCCAGTGGCCACATGGAGCAAGGTATCCTACGTCGCCGCCGTGTTGCTCCTTCCGTCCTTCGTCGGTTCCTCGCCCTTCGATCGGTGCGCGCGCGAGAGATTTGCGAGCTCAACTCATTCTTCTCCAACGCGCTACCGCAAACGGACACTAAAATGTGTCCGATTCGATCTATTTGGGGCGGACCGTGGACACAGTTTAGATGTTTATTCGTTTGGGGTGGGGTGCCCCCAACGGCCAGGCGCAAACGAGCCATAAAATAATATTGGAACATTGAAATGTCTCAAATCGGTGGAAATCCAAATAATTTGAAATCTAAATAGTTTAAAATACAAATTGTTCAAAATTTAAATAGTTCAAAACATAATAAATAGGACATCACACGTCCTCGCGCTCACGGATCATCTTTTGCTTCTTAAGAATCCATGCCCTTTGCTCCGGGTCCATGATGGTCAAACCGGCCATCATGATCCGGTTCTCTTCGGTGAGCAACGCAAACTTCACGCGATTCTCCTCGGCCTTGGTCTCGAGCATGAGCCGGTTCTCCTCGGCCTTGATCTTCTCTTGCTCGATCTCGAGCTCGATCTCGAGCTTCTTCTTTTGCATCTCCACATACCTTGCCATTGCTTCCTCCTTGTCCTTACATTTCTCCACATACCTAGCTGCGGTGGTCTCTTCCTTGCCGGCGATCAACGTCTTCAAGGTCTCCTCCAATTGTGCCGTCGCCGCCTCACGCTTCGGTTTCGGCTCCTTCTTCACCACGAGTAGGGAGGCGCCGACAGCGGCCGTGGATCTAGACAGCCTGTCCTCCATCAACAGGGCGAAGGCTAGGGCGGCGACGACGGCTGGGGATGGAATGGGCGGCCGGAGGATGGTTTGGGAGGGAATGGGTGGAGGGAGAGAATGTGTGGCTGGTCCTTGGGCCCGGCGTGGAAAGGGAGGACAAAGAGGCGGACCGAGAGGCTGTCCGTCCCGCCCAAAGCCGCTCCAAAGTTGGGCCGCGTTTCGGTCGAAATTTGGTGTCCGGGCGGACACCAGTCCGGATGCGCCAGCCCGTTAGAGCTCTTCTTTTGTTAGTTCGAACAAAAAATGGACTGGGCTGGTCCGTATGCGGCAGCCCCTTGTGCCCTTATTGTACTGGTACGGCGTAACCAAATAATTATACAGGAGCATTGTCTGCGATCCGTGTAATCTGCCATGCACGCGGGGAGGTAAAAGGTACTGTAATGGGGACTGCGATGCCAAGTCAACCTGTCGGGGACGTAACCCCGGGTACCCCAAAGTTATTTGTATTACGGAGTTGGTAGAGGAAACAACAAAGAAGTAGTTGAAAAGATAAAGAAAACAGAGGAAAAACTAGTCTGGGCCGAGTTTGGCACTGCCCAGACCGAGATATCCTTGTTTGGGCCGATACATGCATATGTCGGAGTCCACAGCTCGGTGGGCCGAAGTCTCCGTTGAGTCTGGGCCGAGGTGTGCTACTCGGCGGGCCGAGGTCCTTTACTAAGACGGGCCGACCTCTCCCGCACCTCGGAGTGGACCGACTCCAGTTAATCTCGGACGGACCGAGATGCCTCTGTCTCGGACGGGGCGAATCTGTTCAGCCTCGGGCCCGCGCGTACCTTGGGCCAGGCCTCCGTATCTCGGGTAGGCCGAAGCTTCACAGTTCAGAGCGGGTCGAGGTGGAGTATCCTGGACGGGCCGACACTGCGCCACCCTGGACGCGCCGACGTAGCCATCTCGGCCTTGCTTCGCCACCAGTCCCGAGCAGGCCGGCACTTCGCTACCTCGGGGTGGGCCGTGACCTTTTTTACCTCGGCAGGCCTCCTCGTACCTCGGACGGGGCCAAGATCGACCAGCAGGCCGAGGTCTCCTCCTCGGGCCATCGTTAGCTGCTTCGACCGAGACCACCATCGCCTCCACCGCTGCATCGACCGGGTCATCTCCTTCGCTCCAGCACCACGGGTCGGCACCAGCTGCAACCTCGGACGGGTCATGTTACTCCTAGTCTTGGCTCTACTCTGACACCAGCTCCTTCGACCTGTCCATTTTCCTCGTCGGGTACAAGATGCTCCCTGCTACCTAGCGAAGATCCCGGAGACAAGCGCTAGAAGACAAAGGAAAGGACAGACGGGACGTGCCAAGCCCATCCCCATGACGCAGCTACAGTGCTGATTAGACCCCAGTGGTCATGTCAGCTACAGTGTACCGTGAACAGTGTATCCTGTCTGTTTGTCCCCTCACCTTGTCCCCTGGGCACCTATATAAAGGGCACCAGGGGGAAGAGGCAGGCAGCCACGCGCGGGCGCGCAGAGGTGTGGGCTCATTTTCTCCCCGTAGTCTTCTTCTTCTTCCTTGAACATCTCACCATGGTTGGATGACACAGCTCGAGGAGCACCTGTACCCACCGCATATGAGAGGAGAATACACCAAAGTAGGATAGATCCTGCAGTAGGGGTTTTACCTCCTCACGAGGCCCCCGAAGCAAGGTAAATCTGTGTGTTTGCCGTGTTCTTCGTGTGCGACTCCATCGCGCTATCCCTCCCCGAATCCTCTAGCGTCCATCGGCCCCACAACTAAGCCATACCCATGGCATCTGCCGTGATCCCACCACGACAGTTGGCGCCCACCGTGGGGCAGATAGTGGCGCTTGCTGGATCAATTCGGACGGGACCTTCTTCATCAACTCGGGGACTCGACGTCAATGGCGCGGCGGCGTTCGAGATGCCGGCTTCATGCCCATGCGCACCATCATCTCCTCGCGCGCGTCTGCATCATCTTCATCAACATGCACCCGCGTCAGGCGTCCTCGCGTCCGTTCGAGCTCCTCGGCGGCGTCCTTTGCCCAAGAGCTCCCTACATCGTCCCTGAGCGTCCGGTGGAGACGCCGGAGGCTTGACCGCGCCCACGCCCGCGTCGACCTCTGCGCCAAGTTCAGCTCCTCCGTGTCCATCCTCACGCTCCCCCATGGCTGGCCGCCTCTGCGCTCTCGTGCATCCTCGGATCCGCGCGCCCGGGGTCGCCCGAGCCGACCTTCCTCGACCGTGTGAGCAGGGCGGCGACCTCGCCGTTCTCCTCGCTTGCGCGCAGGCGTATCCACGCCCGGACTGCCCTGCGCTCTCCCGTGCTCCGCGGAGGTCCCTAGGCCCGCGCCAGCACCCGTCGGCACCTGCGTCCTCTCCACGCGGGCCGTGCGCCCGAGCTCCTCACCTCGCTGCTCCGGCAAACTGCCCCGCACCATTCAGGGCAGCGCTGTCCGTTGACCTCCCGCGCGTCGTCAGGTCGGTCCTCGCCGCGCCTCGGTAGCGTCTCGCCTCTGTCGCGCCTCGCCCCTGCAGATCGGTGGCCGACATTCAAGGCGGGCCGAGGTCTTCGTGTCGGTTGACCGGGATTCCAGGCTGGGCCGAGGTATCCGAGGCATGCCCATGTCGGGAGAAGCAGCATCCCCAACTCGGCTGGGCCGAGATCTCTGCAGCTAAGTCGGATGGGCTGGGCCGCCAGCAAGGAGCGGTCAAGCGAACCGAGGCAGATCGGACCGGTTTGCATATTTCTGCAGGTCGACACCATGTGGACGACGCTTCGCCCAGGTCAGGATCTAGGCGAAGTCGGAAAGGCTCCCAGGATCGTTTTTAACCCGGGATATGATTCAACAACCGGACATTACTTTATACCGTACGCCGAGACAACTATGTGAGTATTTATAGTATTTAATGTTTCACATTAAGCGCGTAATCTTGAAAGTTACTCGGGGACTGCCCCTTCTTACCTTGCCTAGTTGTTTCCCCCGGGAACGAGGTATCGTGACCCGGGGACTGGATAGCCAGTGTGTTGTTGCAGTTTTCTCCTAGATAAGAAAAATATCTCGGGGATTCGGTTGAAACCGAGTCTGCATCCTGGTGCATAGTATCTGCTGTTAGATTTAATTTCCGTCATACGCTGTAGTTAGTTTATTGCGCCTCTGTTAGTAGAATTGTTGTTCCCATCGAATATTCTTTGTGTATATATGCTTGAGCTAACATTGTAAGGTGGAATCGGTTTTGTCAATGAAATGTTCATCACCGAGACATATTGGTCATCCCGGGTTCATCTTGGATTCATTGTGATGTCGGAGGCAAATCATGGATGGTCTGCGGTATCAGTTTGCCGAATTATGAATGGCATATCTCCAGATCACCGTTTATGTCGGTTCGCCAATGTATCATGGCATCATGCAATATCTCCAGATCGCCGTTTATGTCGGGTTGCCAATGTATCATGGCATCTTGCAAATATCTCCAGATCGCCGTTTATGTCGGTTTGCCAGAGTATCGTGGTATCATGCAAGTGTCCTCCGATCGCAGTTTGTTTCGGTTTGTAAATATAGCGTGGCATCGTGTAGTATCTCCGAATCATTGTTTATGTTGATGTGCCAAGAGGCAACATCCGAGGTATCCCTACGTCAAACCAGCAGTGGCTGGAGACGTCCATGTCGGTAAGCGCCCAGAGTGGCTACCGGACATCCGAGGTATCCCTACGTCAAACCAGCAGTGGCTGGAGACGTCCATGTCGGTAAGCGCCCAGAGTGGCTACCGGACATCCGAGGTATCCCTACGTCAAACCAGCAGTGGCTGGAGACGTCCATGTCGGTAAGCGCCCGGAGTGGCTACCGGACATCCGAGGTATCCCTACGTCAAACCAGCAGTGGCTGGAGACGTCCATGTCGGTAAGCGCCCAGAGTGGCTACCAGACATCCGAGGTATCCCTACGTCAAACCAGCAGTGGATGGAGACGTCCATGTCGGTAAGCGCCCATAGTGGCTACCGGACATCCTAGGTATCCCTACGTCAAACCAGCAGTGGCTGGAGACGTCCAAGTCGGTAAGCGCCCAGAGTGGCTACCGGACATCCGATGTATTCCATGTCAAACCAGCAGTGGTTGGAGACATATATGTCGGTAAGTGCCCGGCGTGGCTACGAATCGACATATGATGGTATTGGTGCTGATAAGATATGGAATTTGTGGAGACTTTATTGTGGTTATTTGTTTTTGTAAGTCTGCGCACGACTCTACGAGTCCCCACAACCTCGGGGACTAATGTCGGGGATGTAACCCCGGGTACCCCAAAGTTATTTGTATTACGGAGTTGGTAGAGGAAACATCAAAGAAGTAGTTGAAAAGATAAAGAAAACAGAGGAAAAACTAGTCTGGGCAGAGTTTGGCACTGCCCAGACCGAGATATCCTTGTTTGGGTCGATACATGCATATGTCGGAGTCCACAGCTTGGTGGGCCGAAGTCTCCGTCGAGTCTGGGCCGAGGTGTGCTACTCGGCGGGCCGAGGTCCTTTACTAAGACGGGCCGACCTCTCCCGCACCTCGGAGTGGACCGACTCCAGTTAATCTCGGACGGACCGAGATGCCTCTGTCTCGGACGGGGCGAATCTGTTCAACCTCGGGCCCGCACGTACCTTGGGCCAGGCCTCCGTATCTTGGATAGGCCGAAGCTTCACAGTTCAGAGCGAGTCGAGGTGGAGTATCCCGGACGGGCCGACACTGCGCCACCCTGGACGCGCCGACGTAGCCATCTCGGCGTTGCTTCGCCACCAGTCCTGAGCAGGCCGACACTTCGCTACCTCGGGGCGGGCCGTGACCTTTTTTACCTCCGCAGGCCTCCTCGTACCTCGGACGGGGCCAAGATCGACCAGCAGGCCGAGATTTCCTGCTCGGGCCATCGTTAGCTGCTTTGACCGAGACCACCATCGCCTCCACCGCTGCATCGACCGGGTCATCTCCTTCGCTCCAGCACCATGGGCCGGCACCAGCTCCAACCTCGGATGGGTCATGTTACTCCAAGTCTCGGCTCTACTCCGACACCAGCTCCTTCGACCTATCCATTTTCCTCGTCGGGTACAAGATGCTCCCTACTACCTAGCGAAGATCCCGGAGACAAGCGCTAGAAGGCAAAGGAAACAGACGGGACATGCCAAGCCCATCCCCATGACGCAGCTACAGTGCTGATTAGACCCCAGTGGTCATGTCAGCTACAGTGTACCGTGAACAGTGTATCATGTCTGTTTGTCCCCTCACCTTGTCCCCTGGGCACCTATATAAAGGGCACCCGGGGGAAGAGGCAGGCAGCCACGCGCGGGCGCGCAGAGGTGTGGGCTCATTTTCTCCCCGTAGTCTTCTTCTTCCTTGAACATCTCACCATGGTTGGATGACATAGCTCGAGGAGCACCTGTACCCACGCATATGAGAGGAGAATACACTAAAGTAGGATATATGCTGCAGTAGGGTTTACCTCCTCACGAGGGCCCCGAAGCAGGGTAAATCTGTGTGTTTGCCGTGTTCTTCGTGTGCGACTCAATCGCGCTATCCCTCCCCGAATCCTCTAGCGTCCATCGGCCCCACAACTAAGCCATACCCATGGCATCTGCCGTGATCCCACCACCACACAACCCTATCCTGCGCCTCTGCGAATGTTTATCCTGACGTGCTGACCATGGCTCGGTTCTCCAAGTCTTGTTAGGTCGTCTTCTTCCTTCATTGGGTCTTTCCCCACTCCCCAGCATGGGTGTTTTGCACGCTAGCCCTTGGTAAGTTCATCCCCGGTGATCTGATCGCGTTGCCAACTTCCCAATGCGTTGCGAACCGATCTAGCTTCTGTTTGTTCCTGTGAGCGTGAAGGTGAGAAAAACGATCAACGCCCGACCTTCTTGTTTCATGACTCGGTAAAAGCATCTCTAGTCGGGCGACCAAATAGCCGCGCAAAAGCGCCCATCTTACATTTTATTGAAATTCGTTAAAAACAAACATAATTCATTTAAAATAAAATCTAAACCTAGATCTAGCTCGTCGGGTGGCACGCCGGGCACCTGCAGTTGGGGCAGTCGCCGGCCCTTGCGACGGCGAGCACAGGACCCAGCGGCAGACGGAGCAGAGGCAGTAGAGGTAGCCGGAGGTCGGGGCTCGAGGCGGTGGAGGTGGCAGTGGCGGCGGAGGCTATGTCAGCTTCGATGGCGAGCTGCATGTGGCCGGGATCCCACTCCGGCGTCGGCGGCCAGCTGAAGTCGTCAGAGCCGCCATCATCTTTTTGACGACCCAGGGCGGGGAGTTCCCGCATTGCATTATAGAAGAAAGAATTGATCCAGTTAATTAGGAAAACCGTATCCAAAAACCATACAAAACACGGTTAGAAAACCGCACACTCTACCTCATGGAACATCATCCGTGCCTGAAACAAGTGAGCCTAATCCCAAACTAACAGGCCACATCTCGTATCCAAACACACACAAGCTCTCACCGCTAGAGATGCACCGGTGTGCACCCTCCACACAGAAGAGATCAAGCATTACTCACAATTAACTCTCGAAAAGCCTCCATCACCTGCGGTGTGCGCTGCTTCTTATACATCTGCAAATAAAATTGCATCTTCTCCTCTATTACTTCATCAGTGACTTTCTCCTTGCTCTTGAGTTTTGGGATTTCCCCAAAAGTTTCCGCCCGCCTAAACTCGGCGCGTTTGGCTACTGGAATGTCACAATCTTTGTTCTTCTTGTCCAACCGGATGCTTTGTCGCTCGACCAAAGAGGGAGCATCCACCCGAAGTTGCTTGTCCTTGGGCATGTCGGCAATCTCTCGGCAGAGGTTGCTTGTCCAACCGGAGCCGCCATCATCACCATCAACCTTCTCCGTCGCTTGTTCAGGTTGCGGCGACGGAGGTTGCACGCCGCGTTGTTCTGCTCTTGTGCGCCGAGCCTGCTCCACCTCCTCGTAACGAGCCCTCTCCCTTTCCATGCTCGCCGCGAAGCTCTTGTCGGAAGTGTTGGTGAGGACGTCGTTGTCGGAGTTGAACCAGTCCGCGGCGGCTCGTTGGCGAAGAAGGAGTTTCGGCGGTACTGGTACTCGAGCTCGATCTGCTCGTTCCAGTACGCCGAGTTCGAATCGTACCTAGTGTCGTCGTACAGATCCGGCGGCACGGTCTGCTCGCACATGGCGATGTAGTTGAGGTGCGCCTGGCTGGTCAGCCTCGGTGCAACCGGGACGTGGACTGGGTTTGTCTCCCAACCCTCGGGGAGGCGGCTGTTCTGCGTGTTGGTGCGGATGAGCTCGCGCGCCTCGGCTTCGGTGAGCAAGTTCGCTGCCGGTGGAGGTGGTGGCTGTGGCGGAGCCGACGACCCCGCCTCGTGAATGTTCCAGCGCCTCATCTGCTCGTGAATGCGCGCATTGTCGCGGCGGCGGCGGGCTGCCGTCTGTTCCTCCGTGGAGCGTCCGGCAGGTGCCATGGCTAGGTTTTCGGTGGGGTGGAGATCCCCTCTTCGTCGGTGGTTTTCGGTGAAGGTGTCTGTGTTGGAGACGGCGAGGTACCCGCTCTATATAGCGGCCGGGAGGCGAACGGATGAGATCGCCTTAACTCCGGCCGGCCAACGGCTCGCCTGCCACACAATTAACGCCGACGCTTCAAAAGGAGCGTCTGGCACTGACGCCGCCGTGGCGCAGACGCTTCGTCGCCGCAGGTGAAGAGACGCGTCGCTGCGCCCGACTAGGAAACCGAGACGCCGTCCGCTATTAATATAGCTGACCAAAAATTAGGTCGCCCACCGCCTCATGTCTTACTGCCAGGCGTGGCCCGCGCGTCGGGGGCGGTAGTTTCGTAGTGTCCAGGGCCGCACCAAGTTGAGGGCGTCGGCTGGGCGTGCCGGACACAAAACAGGGCCACGCCGGACCAAAAACTGATTTGAACGACGCGCGAGCGGGGGCAAAAAAGCTATCCGACACGCACCAAAGGCCTTTGGACGACCGTTTAGGCGATGCTCTAAGAAAAACGATCTAGATATTCTTGTTTCGTAATTATCTAACACTCCCACACTGCAAGTCTGGAAGTGGTGTACTCTAGCGTAAAATCCAGTGGCATCTGCAAAACCGGAGTTATCCTAATCCTAGCTAGCTAGATTCTGTTCCGTCATCTGTGTGATGACAGCTTCACACACGATACCGTTCCATGCTAGGCAGGACAGTCGGTCAAAGTCGTTAAGTCAATAAGTCTACTTATGCAACTATGCAAGGTCTCGTTTTCGGTACTCCCAGATCTACAGGCTAGGTTGCAAGACTAGTCTCTCTACTCAAGTGTTGCAAACAACTAATCCTGAATGGGATGGAAATAACACTGGAGTAAGAGGGCACTAGCTAGCTAGGATGTTTCAAAAATGGCATGGAAATAGACACGCAAAGAGTAAGAGGGCACAAACACATGTCACAAGCGAAACGACCAATGCGATGAGTTCAAAACTTTAGGGTTAAACAGTAAACAACGATGGTTCTCGATCTTCTTCTGTTGAGGAATCATACAAGACTTCGTTCTAAAAAAAGTGGGAGTACTATACTGTTGTGATGTGAAGTCGACAGATTTCAGTTGATTCTTTCTTCCACCCTTTTGCCGAATCAAGAAGCAACGCAGAAAGATGTCTGATCGCCAACTACGCAACTAGCCCAAGTAGTTTTAATCCGCTTGATGCATGGCTCTTGGGGATCACGCAAAGGTTTGTGAAACAACATGCCACATGTGTTCAGATAAACTTCACCGCGCTTCCACTCAAATTAAAGATGAACTCCTCAGCCACCACATGCATGGATGGACATTGGCCGCTTTGGACAATAGTCAAACTTCACGGCAACGGCCACAGCCACAAGGAGATTGATCGGTCGACGAGAGGAGCGTGCAGACGTGCATGCGTGTACATGCCCTGCTGCCTCCAGTTAAATTAACTAGATTATTCCCCGCGCGGTTGCAGCGGACTTAGTAGCAATATCTTTTAATATGAAAATATTTAGTGTGCATAAGAGTTTTTGAATAAACCTGGTTAAGCAATGTTAGATATATGTTGTAGCCCTAATCTTATGTATGTCGGTTATGTAAATCTCCTTGTACATGTACTGTTCCCTATATTAAATACATCCAGCCGAACCCTGAGAGGTATCGAGCTGTCCATCCAATATACGTACATTTTACATGGTATCAGTAGGGTTTCGATCCAATCTCATCTAAGCCGCTGCCGCCGCTACTCTTAGCCGCCGCCGCCGCTTTGTCTCGCTGCCGCCGTCGTCCTCATGTCGACGTCCGCCGCGATGAACTCCACTTCCGCTGCTCTCTCGTCCTCCTCCAGCGCGGCTGCCGACACCGCCACGCTCGGCGCCCTCGGCTTGGCCACGCTCGGCGCCCTGACGACATCCACGTTCCGCGCCCTGACGCAGTCGGCGCTCGGCTCGATCCCGCCGTCCTCTGTCGCGCCACCGGCCCTGGCCACAGCTGCATCTCCCTCGATCCCGGTGGGCAGCCTCTTCTCCGGTCTCCCTCGCCTGGAGCGTCGTCCTCGAGCGGTGCTTCCCCGACGGTGCACATCGCCCATCTCATCACGGTAAAGCTTGGGCCCGATAACTTTCTGTTTTGGCGTTCCCAGCTTCTGCCATTGCTCCGCAGCTATGACCTCGAAGGCTACATCGACGGCTCCTTCTGCTGCCCGCCCGCGACGATCTCGCACCAGATGGCTGATGGACGCATCGTCACCGTCGTCAACTCGGGCCATCGTGCCTGGGTCAAGCAGGACCAGGCGATCCTCACTGCCATCGTCGGCTCTCTCACGCCTCCGGTCGGCGCACTCGTCCTCTTTGCGACGACCTCCATCGACGCTTGGACAACTCTCGTCCACGCCTTCGACGCGCAGACTCATGCGCGTGCCACCTAGCTTCGTGGGCAGCTCACCAAGAGGGAGAAGGGGGCCCTGTCCGCCTCGGCCTTCTTCAACCAGGTCAAAGCCGTCGCCGACACTCTCACGTCGATCGGCCAGCCTCTGCGTGACGAAGAATTCGCTGCCTACGTCCTCGACGGCCTCGACTCCGACTACGACAACCTCGCGGAGAACATCGCCGGCCGCGAGACCCCCATCGCGCCCCGTGACCTCTACACGCGCGTCCTGCACACCGAACAGCGCCTGTCTGCTCGCCGCGGCAACCACACCTTCCCTGACCTCTCTACCAATGCGGCCTACCGTGGTGGTCGCGGTGGAGGTGGAGGTGGTGGTCGTGGTGGCGGTGGAGGTGGTGGCCCACAACAGCAATCTCCTCGCCAACCCAATCCCAACCATAATCCGCCGCCACCCAACTTCAACAATGGCGGTGGCTATGGGGGGGACGCTGCTCTCGCCCGGTGTGTCAGCTCTGTGACACGGTGGGGCACATCGCCTCGCGCTGCTACAAGCGCTTTGATCGCGACTTCCTGGGTGTTGGCGATGACGGCACTAGCACCGCACGTCAGGTGGCCATGGCCACTCATGGCCGTGGTGGTGCTCCTTAATACGTCTCCAACGTATCCATAATTTCTGATGTTCCATGCTTATATTATGCCAATTGCTACATGTTTTCTATACACTTTATATCATATTATGGCATTTATTGGACTAACCTATTAACAAGATGTCACAGTGTCAGTTTCTGTTTATTATGTCTGTTTATTGCAGAAAAGGCCCAAAAACCAAAGTGCTCGGAAAAATCCAGAAAAATTACAAAAATTCTGTTTCGCCAGAAGACCCACGGAGCCAGAAGGGCAAGTCCAGAGGAGGCCCACGGCCTCCTCCCCATGCGGTCGCGCGGTCAGTAGGGGGGTGGCGCCGCCAGGTGGGGAGCGAGCCTCGGCCACCCCCTCGCGCCGCCCTTTCGCCTATATAATCCCCTGCCTCGAAAACCCTAGGGGAATCGATGATTTCTCCAGAAGAGTTCCGTAGCTCCGCCGCCACCAAAAACCCTAATTCGGGGGACAGAAGTCTCTGTTTCTGCACCCTGCCGAGACGGGGAATTGCCCCCGGAGCCATCTCCATCGACTCCATCACCATCTTCATCGCCGCCGCTGACTCCCATGATGAGGAGGGAGTAGTTCTCCCCCGAGGTTGAGGGCTCTACCGGTAGCTATGTGGTTTATCTCTCTCTCCCATGGTGTGATCTTTATGTGATCATGAACTAGTATTTCACTATCTCTTCGCCGAACTAGTGCACCTATACATCTGACAAGTGTATTAGGTGTGTTGGGGACACAAGAGACTTCTTGTATCTTAATTGCAGGGTTGTTTGAGAGGGATATCTTTGACCTCTACCTCCCTAAGTTCGATAAACCTTGGGTGATTCACTTAAGAAAAACTTGCTGCTGTTCTACAAACCTCTGCTCTTGGAGGCCCAACACTGTCTACAAGAATAGAATCGTGCGTAGACATCAAGCTATTTTCTGGCGCCGTTGCCGGGGAGGTAAGTGTTGGAAGGTATCTCCTTTAGATTCTGCAATTATTTCTTTTTGTTTCTTGTTTTTACTTTCACTAGTTAGGCTTAATGGAAAACAACAACAAAATTAGAGATCTTTATGAACTTTATATTGAATTAGGACATGATGCTTTTGAAGAGAAAATTAAAAAGCCTATGGAGGCTTGTTTGCATAATAGTGATAGCAATGTTATTAGCATGAATTCTTTGAACACCATTATTGCTAATGTTATGGAAAATTCTAAGCTTGGGGAAGCTGGTTGTGATGAATATGATATTTTTAGTCCCCCAAGCTTTAAGGAGGAAATTTGCTTTGATAATACTTTGCCTCCAATATATGATGATTATAATGATTGTGATATTTTCACTCCACCTACTAGTGAGGATATAGTTTATGTTGATTATGATATGCCTCCTATATATGATGTTTACAATGATGAATATGATTTTTTCAGTTCATCTACTATTGAGGATAAAATTCATTATGATTATTCTATGCCTCCAATTTATGATGATTACAATGATGGATGTGATACTTTTACTCCCACTATTATTTATGATTATGCTTATGTGGAGAGTAATGGTACTGTTATGCTTATGGATCATGATAATAATGCTTTATGTGATAGCTATATTGTTGAGTTTATTCATGATGCCGCTGAAAATTATTTTGAGAGAGGAAAATATGGTTGTGGAAATTTTGATATTATTAAAACACCTCTCTTTATGATGAAAGATTTGAGATTTCTCTTGATTTGCTTTTATTTGATGGTTACTTTAAGACCTACTGGTCATAATGAGAGAGGGAGACATGGCTTCATAAATCACAATAATATTAAGTCTCCTCTCTTTTTGTTGAAATTTTTGATGTTCCACTTGTTTTGCCTTCCTATGCTAGTCACTTTGTGCTTCATTGATTTATTTTCTTACAAGATTCCTTTGCATAGGAAGTGGGTTAGACTTAAATGTGTTTGATATTTGCTTCTTGATGCTCTTTTATATTCAACTCTTATACATATGAGAGCATTATCAAAAATTTCATGCCTAGCTAAAAGGCTTTAAAGAAAAGCGCTCCTGGGAGACAACCCATTGTTTTACTTATGCAATTTTCTTTTATTTGAGTCAAGGAGCTTGCTTACTTCTGTAACAACTCCTTTGTATTTTTATTTTATTGCATTGTTGTGCCAAGTAAAGTCTCTAGTTGAAAGTTGATGCTAGATTTGGATTTCTGCGCAGTGACAGATTTTTGCTGTCCACCGTTTTGAGCTATATTCACTCCAGAAAAATTGAAAAATTCTGAAAAAATCACGCATGATCCTTATATATGTACGCAACTTTCATTAGTTTTGATTTTTCGCATCTGAGCAAGTTAAGTGCCTCGAAAAAATTCGTCTTTCCAGACTGTTCTGTTTTTGACCGATTCTGCCTTTTATTTTGCATTGCCTCTTTTACTATGTTTGATTGGATTTCTTTGCTCCATAAAATATCAGTGGCTGTAGTAATGTCCAGAAGCTTTGGTAATGATGTGTCATTACAGAATATGAGAATTTTTGATTATGCACTAACCCTCTAATGAGAATTACTTTGAGTTTGGTGTGGCGGAAGTTTTCAAGGAGCAAGCGAGAAGGATGATATGATGTGATCAAGAAGAGTGAAAAGCCTAAGCTTGGGGATGCCCCCGTGGGTCACCCCAGCAATATTCAAGAAGACTCAAGCGTTCCCCTTCTTCATCAACAACTTATCAGGTCATCTCTAGTGAAACTATATTTTAATTCTTCACATCTTATGTATTTTACTTGGAGCGTCTGTTTGCTTTTATTTTTGCTTTGTTGTTTTTATTTTCTGAATAAGTTGGATCCTAGCATTCTTGTGTGGGAGAGAGACACGCTCCGCTTTTTCATGTGAATACTCATATTCTTCACTTATATCTTTTGAGTATTCTTATCTAGCTACTGCTATGCTTTTAGCTTGTTTTTCATGCATCTCTTTTAGAGCTGTTAATTCTTGTGGAAAGTACTCTCTTGTTTCATTTGTAAATTACTTGGAGAGTTGCTTGGTTGATGTGTTGGTTCAGAAAATGCTGCATGTGGTAGTGGTATAATGAATAAACTTGCATAATCTTGTAGATCATTGAACTTTGATAACTTGATTCTTTGCAAACGTTTTGAGATATTTAGATGGTAAAGCTTGCTGGTTAATTAAGTTAAAATCATTAGTGGATGTTGTCTTTAAGCTTGTACCGTACTACAAACTCTACTAAAATTGTTGAAGGTGTAGTTGGACTTGATAGCTTTCCATGTCTAAAGTGATTCGTAATAACTAAGTTGTGCTGAAGGTCGAGGGATCTAGCGGGGTACTTGTACCGCCGTGAACGGCCCTTCTTGGAGTGAATTTTAATCATGCTCTTAATGTTGAACCTGCTAGTTGTTTGCAATAAGCTTGTGAGTTCTTTTTGACTAATGTTAAGCTACGGTTTTTGGCACTTCCACCATCCAAATTTGCTAGCCTCTTCGGTGCTGTGCATTGCCTTCTGCTCACATTGAGAGTTGTGCATACTTCGCCAGTACATCCAAACCCGTGGGAGGACTTTCTCTTGTTCTCCTACACATAAACCCATACATCTTCCTCAAAACAGCCACCATACCTACCTACCACAGCATTTCCATAGCTGTTCCGAGATATATTGCCATGCAACTTCCATCTTACATTACATGACTTGTTGTCATTTATCATTTATATATTGCTTTGCATGATTCTATACAGCTGATGTGCGGTTTACCCATGTTACGCTAGATCATTGCATATCCTGCTACACTGGCAGAGGCATACAGTTTCATACATCATGTTTTGTTCATTATGAGTTATTTGTACCAAAAAGTGTGTTGTCATATTAGAGTGTTGCCCCTAAAAGTGAAAAGAGCCATGGAGGCCATCGAAAAGAGAAACAGAAAAAAAATAGAAAAAGAGAAAAAAAAAGAATAAAGAAAAAGGGGGCAACATTACTATCCTTTATCCACACTTGTGCTCATGTTTCAGCACCTGCAGTATTCATAGTCATCATTTGTGCTCATGTTTAGCACCTATACTCCATGTGAGAGAGTTTTCATGTCTTACTAGTATAACTATGTGGGGAATTTACACTATAGAAATTGGGTTGTATATTCCAATGATGAGCTTCCTCAAAAGTGCTCTAGGTCTTCATGAGCAACCAAGTTGGATGCACCCCCACTAGTTCCATTGGAGAGCTTTCATACACATATAGCTCTATGTGCATCCGTTGCATGGCAATCACTACTCCTTACATAGCTTCGATTATAAGACTTCCTCTTGTCTAATGATCACTTATAGCTTTGTGAGACTTTCTTCCATTGGCCTTCCAAACCCCCATTAATGTTCTCTTAGCCATAACATCCTGGTGCCAATACCAAATGCTTACGCTCACCGGTTGAGTAGGCTTCGAAACAGTTGATTCATGACGTTCATGTTTATTTTACTTGACTGAATCCTTCTATGTTATGAAAAATTGCTTGATGCTTGGAATTGAAGGATAGAACTCCTACATTGGATACTTAAAACATCTTTAATGAACCTTGTACGGTTTCATGTCTTTAAAGCAATCATTCATGAAAACTTTTAGCTTGTTTAACTAACTTGCTTTGTTATCTCTTATTTAATATCAATTATAGATTTGCTTTGAATGATTTGATCTCAGCTCACATGCTTTACAATATTATTTGATCAAGTTATGTTGGTAGCATGTCACTTCAGAAATTATTTGTTGTTATCGTTTTACCTACTCGAGGACGAGTAGAACTAAGCTTTGGGATGCTTGATACGTCTCCAACGTATCCATAATTTCTGATGTTCCATGCTTATATTATGTCAATTGCTACATGTTTTATATACACTTTATATCATATTATGGCATTTATTGGACTAACCTATTAACAAGATGCCACAGTGCCAGTTTCTGTTTATTATGTCTGTTTATTGCAGAAAAGGCCCAAAAACCAAAGTGCTCGAAAAAATCCAGAAAAATTACAGAAATTCTATTTCGCCAGAAGACCCACGGAGCCAGAAGGGCAAGTCCAGAGGAGGCCCATGGCCTCCTCCCCATGCGGTCGCGCGGTCAGTAGGGGGTGGCGCCGCCAGGTGGGGAGGAGCCTCGGCCACCCCCTCGCGCCGCCCTTTCGCCTATATAATCCCCCTGCCTCGAAAACCCTAGGGGAATCGACGATTTCTCCAGAAGAGTTCCGTAGCTCCGCCGCCACCAAAAACCCTAATTCGGGGGACAGAAGTCTCTGTTTCGGCACCCTGCTAGGACGGGGAATTGCCCCCGGAGCCATCTCCATCGACTCCATCGCCATCTTCATCGCCGCTGCTGACTCCCATGATGAGGAGGGAGTAGTTCTCCCCGAGGCTGAGGGCTCTACCGGTAGCTATGTGGTTTATCTCTCTCTCCATGGTGTGATCTTTATGTGCTCATGAGCTTTGTAATCTAGTTGAATAAGTAGATGTTACTCTTTATCTATTATGCCACTCTAGAGGTTACTTTAATATGAACTCCGGAGTCACTCTCCACGGTGTGAAGGTGACAGTGTGCGCATCGTGTGTGACTCCTTTATGACATTGTTATGTTTGTTTACTCCGACTTGAGGTGTGCTTTTGCAGCCCTACGCAATGAATGGTGTTCGTTATCCAACAAGAGAGTGTTTGAGAGTAGCATTTATTTATTCAATTATGTTTCATTGTTGAGAGTGTCCACTAGTGAAAGTATGATCCCTAGGCCTTGTTTCTAAGCATTGAAACACCGTTTACTACAAGTTATGCTACATGTTTGCTTGCTGCCATTTTTATTTCAGATTGCAATTACCACTTATAATCATCCATATTACTTGTATTTCACTATCTCTTCGCCGAACTAGTGCACCTATACATTTGACAAGTGTATTAGGTGTGTTGGGGACACAAGAGACTTCTTGTATCTTAATTGCAGGGTTGTTTGAGAGGGATATCTTTGACCTCTACCTCCCTGAGTTCGATAAACCTTGGGTGATTCACTTAAGGGAAACTTGCTGCTGTTCTACAAACCTCTGCTCTTGGAGGCCCAACACTGTCTACAAGAATAGAATCGTGCGTAGACATCACTCCTCATGGGCATGATGGTCCTCCACATGGGAAAGGTGGCCCACATGGTGCAACTACCTCGTACAACATCGACCCCACGTGGTACTTCGACACCGGCGCCACCGACCACCTCACCGGGGAGCTCGACAAGCTCGCGATGAAGGAGCCCTACAAGGGCAAGGATCAGGTCCACACCGCCAATGGAGCAGGTATGCACATCTCTCACATTGATCAATCCTCCATCTCCACACCTGGCTCCCGCCCACTGCATCCTAAAAATGTCCTTTGCGTTCCTGCAGTTACTCGTAGTTTATTGTCTGTTAAGCGACTTACTCGAGATAACAATGTCATTGTTGAATTTCATCCTTCTGATGTTTTTGTGAAGGACTGGGATACGCGGGCCATAATTCTTAGTGGTCGAAGTCGGGGGAGTGATCTCTATCCAATTGGTGTGCCGCCTGTGCGAGAAGTTTTCAGCGGTGTCCGTGTGTCGTCGGCCAAGTGGCATTGCCATCTTGGCCATCCTACGTCTCCTATCGTTCAGCATGTTCTTCGTCAGCATGAGCTTCCTATTGAGTCTAGCAATAAAACTATCTTAGTGTGTGATGCGTGTCAGCAAGGCAAAAGTCACCAATTGTCTTTTTTATCTTCTACTCATGTAATAAAAACTCCTTTGGAGCTTATTTACTCAGATGTGTGGGGTCCTGCACAAACCTCTGTCAGTGGTCATACATATTATGTGAGCTTTATTGATACATACAGTCGCTTCACCTGGTTTTATTTACTTAAATGGAAGTCTGATGTTTTTCTTAAATTCCAAACACATGTTGAACGCT
Source organism: Poa pratensis (assembly GCA_947311845.1). NCBI lineage: Eukaryota > Viridiplantae > Streptophyta > Magnoliopsida > Poales > Poaceae > Poa > Poa pratensis. The sequence goes on along the minus strand of CAMZMU010000027.1, from coordinate 48,222,454 downwards.
TACTCGGACACAAAATTCTCCATGTTCAGTCAGATTGGGGGGGGGGGGGGGGGGGGCGAATATCGCAACCTCAACACATTTTTTGAGAAACTTGGTATTATTCATCGTGTCTCATGTCCTCATACTCATCAACAAAACGGTGCAGCTGAATGCAAGCATCGTCATATTGTTGAAACCGGGCTCACATTGCTCGCACATGCCTCGGTTCCATTTCACTTTTGGAGTGATGCGTTCGCTACTGCTTGTTTTCTTATTAACCGGCTTCCTAGACATGTCATTAATATGCAAACTCCACTTCAGAAACTCCTAGATCAAACACCTGACTACACTTTTCTTAAAGTGTTTGGTTGTGCTTGTTGGCCTCACTTGCGTCCCTACAACAATCATAAGCTTGAATATCGGTCGAAAAAATGTGTCTTCCTAGGCTATAGCTCTCTTCACAAGGGTTACAAATGCCTCCATGTTCCTACAAATCGTGTGTATATTTCTCGGGATGTTATTTTTGACGAAAATGTGTTTCCTTTTGCCAAATTACCATCTCCCACCACACCCGATTTGCATTCATCCTCTCTAGTTTCTATTGACCAATTTGAAGATGTTGCATATACTCCTGCGTTGTTTCCTAACCATGGTGCAGGTTCAGTTCGTGGTGCACGCCTGGAGGTGCTGGACACTCCAGCGGCTGTCTCTGCTGATCACGTCGATTAGCGGCCGATCCATGCACGCTGCCTGAGCCAGGCCATGCATGGGCTGCTCCGTCTCTGTCTGGGCCACTGCTGGTTCCTGTGACCCAGCCACTCGGCCCGCCAAGACCACCATCACCTGCCGCTGCTTTGGGCTCTTCACGGGCCGCTCCATCTGAGCCAGCCAGCCCCACGTCACCACCATGCTCGTGGGCCTCTCCTGGGTCGACGTCATCGCCTCGCTCGCCCACGGCTTCTCCTGGGCTGTCGTCGTCGCCTCGCTCTCCTACGCCTAAGCCAGAGTCGTCTCCTGTGCCTGCCTCGCCCAGTCCGTCACCGTCGCCACCTCCTGCTGCTGTTCCTTCTCGGATTATGACACGGAGTCGCAATGGCATTGTTCAGCCCAGAAAACGCACGGATGGTACTGTTGCCTGGTTTGCTGCGTGCCGTGCTCATAGCGTCATTGATTCAGCTCTTGAGCCTTCCACCTACAAGGAGGCTCTCGGTATACCTCACTGGCGTTCCGCTATGGAGCAGGAGTTTCATGCTCTCCTTCGGAATGAGACCTGGCAGCTTGTCCCTTCTCGTCCTGGCCTCAACATCATTGATTCTAAATGGGTGTTCAAGGTCAAGAAATGATCAGATGGTTCCATCGAGAGGTACAAGGCTCGGCTCGTGGCAAAAGGGTTCATGCAACGGTATGGTCTGGATTACGAAGATACTTTTAGTCCGGTGGTTAAGCCTACCACTATTCGGTTGCTTTTGTCTCTGGCTGTCAGCAAGGGTTGGCATCTTCGCCAACTTGATGTTCAGAATGCATTCCTACATGGGGTTCTTGCTACATGCGTCAGCCTCCGGTTTTGTTGATTCTTCACAGCCTCAGCATCTCTGTCGACTGGTCAAGGCGCTCTACGGGCTTAAACAAGCTCCGCGTGCATGGCATGCGCGCCTTGGTACTGATCTTCGCGCTCATGGGTTAGTTCCTTCTACGGCTGACACCTCCTTATTCATGCTTCATCGCCCCGAGCTTACTATGTATATGCTAGTGTATGTTGATGATATCATCTTGGTGAGCTCCTCTGCTACTGCTGTTGGCCGTCTTGTTGAGAGTCTACGGTCTGAGTTTGCTGTCAAAGACCTTGGTCCTCTTCATTTCTTCCTTGGCTTGGAAGTTTCTCGGTGTCTGATGGTCTGGCTCTGTCGCAGAAAAAGTATGCTCTTGATCTCCTTTGTCGCTCTGGGATGCTTAAGTGTAGTCCCGTGTCTACACCCATGTCTATGACTGACAAGTTGTCGTGCACTGCTGGAGATCTCTTGTCAGCTGAAGATGCCACTCAATATCGCAGTATCGTTGGGGGGCTTCAGTATCTTCTTATCACTAGACCTGATTTGTCCTACGCGGTCAACAAGGTCTGCCAGTATCTGCACTCTCCGCACTCTCCTCATTGGGCTGCTGTTAAGCGTATCTTGCGCTATGTCAGTCTCACGGCGTCTCATGGACTGCATCTTCGTGCCTCTTCCTCCAACCTCCTCTCCGCGTTCTCTGATGCGGATTGGGCTAGGGATCCTGATGATCGGCGATCAACGGGGGGATATGCAGTCTTCTATGGTCCCAACTTGATCGCCTGGAGTGCTCGTAAACAAGCCACAGTGTCACGATCGAGTACGGAATCGGAGTAGAAGGCGCTTGCTAATGCCACTGCTGAACTCATATGGGTTGAGTCTTTGCTTCAGGAGCTTAGATTCTCACAGGATCGTCCACCAGTTCTTTGGTGTGATAACATCGGTGTCACGTACTTATCATCCAATCATGTCTTCCATGCTCGGACGAAGCACATCGAGGTTGATCATCATTTTGTGAGGGAACGTGTTGCCCAGAAGCTACTACACATCTGGTTCATCTCGTCAAAAGATCAACTGGCTGACATCTTCACTAAGCCGTTATCGTTGCCGCTGTTTGAGGCCTGTCGGCGCAATCTTAACTTGCTAGATACCGTTAAGATTGAGGGAGGGTGTTAGATATATGTTGTAGCCCTAATCTTATGTATATCGGTTATGTAAATCTCCTTGTACATGTACTGTTCCCTATATAAATACATCCAGCCGAACCCTGAGAGGTATCGAGCTGTCCATCCAATATACGTACGTTTTACAAGCAAATATCGATCGTCATGATCAGCAATGAGTTCATGTCTTTGTTGGTCAATCTGGAAAAGGGAAACACCAACTACGTTTAGACTCATATTTATTGTAGATATCTGAGGAGATAAGCAAGCATGTCATTTTGGCAAACAATACCCTAATCCATCGAACAATGAGAATGCCAGCGGAAGAAAAACAAATATTTGCTCTAATCGATCAAAATCGTGGTTATCTATACTGGTTTGATCCTACTAAATATTTTTTCTAAAGTTGTAGAGGTTAAAGCAAGAAGAGCTCATTTCACCTGATTGATCCTGCAGGCTGTAGCGCTCCATGTGCAGATCACCAGATAGCCATGAGATCTTATTCCCATCAATTTCTCCACCGTCTCTCTTTGGATCCTCTTTCATCTAGTGTTGCCGCCATCTGACAGAAAGGATGAGAAAGCAGACGGACGGGTGTAAAACACTGAGTTGTTGCAGAACAAATAGGCTAGATAGCTGTAGAAACCATAAATTTTTTTATCACATAATGAATCGGATGGTAGCACACTTGCTGATATAGTACCCCGCAGCGCAAACTGCTTGGCTAATGCTGCCGTTACACAGAAGTAATTAAGCTGATAATCAAGCATGCATGTAATTGGCTGGCTTTTGTGTCGTTGTGGGTTTGTCTATTAATGGATTTGATGTGTACGTGGATGAAGAAATTTTTGGGCTGAGGTGGCAGTAAGAGACATGGCAGCATAGGATTGGTGAGAGATGCTAGTTGAGGTGGACACCTTGCATGTCAAGATAAATACTTGTAGTGGGGTTTTCCTATTTAGATAGAGAAGATTTATTTACTAACCAGCTTGCAATGGCATCAGAAGCACACTTGGTGAAGTGGTTAGGCTTCATCAACAGTGTTTGTAGTGTAGAGACCAATCGTTTTCTCACTTCATGCGACAGTTCCATATACAAACACAAGGTGTAGGAACGTCATGGAAACGTCATGGAAATGTTTGATTAACCAGATGTGTGCATCAAAAGCAGTCAGGATGTGTTGATATTGTAGCACTGCGGTATAAGAATACGGAAAGTTATGTAGATTAGTTATGTGCACGCACTTTAGTCAGCTTTACACTTTGGATAGGGACGGCAGTTGACGCAGCCATCCACCCATCTTCATGACTTTGAATTAGCAAGTACTCCCTCCGTTCCATTTTAATTGACTTGCTATGCATCAAATATGGATATATCTAGACATGTTACATGGCTAGATACATTCACATGTGGTGCATAGCAATTCAATTAAATTAAAACGGAGGGAGTAGTACAATTTTCAAGAAAAAACACAAGCAAGCATGGCTAGATACATCCACATGTGGTGCATAGCAAGTCAATTAAATTGGAACGGAGTGAGTAGTACAATTTTCAAGAAAAAACACAAGCAAGCAGTACAATGTTAGAAAGCCGAGTACTCAGGGTATGAGGGTAGTGAGGGGAAGAGCGATTTGGCCCGAGCACAGGTGCACATGTTATCTGGACCGACCAGGTTCGCTCGATATTGTGAATTGGTCATTGTCGTTACGTGGTGAAAATGAAGGTAGTGCGGTAAATTTCCCAGCGGCCAACGGCCACGTGGGTGTATCGTTCTGGATCGCCGTTACCGCGTGCGACGATCGTTTGGTTGTTTTCCGGCTAGGTGGGACGGCGAGTAGCGCACAGGTCAGAAATTCATGGTGCCCTGGAACAGGAAAACTGCGCAGCAAGCTCCTCCTCGCCGACGCCGCAGCACAAGCTCCTGCTCGTGCTCAAGGTCCCCGCCGCCTGGATCCAGATCTCATGCTCGCCGGCGCCGCTGCACGAGCTCCTCCACCGGCCCTGCTTGCTGACCTGCTCGTGCTCGAGGTCCCTGTCGCCTGGCCCCAGATCCTGCCCCGGTGGAGCCGTGGAGCTCCTACCTGAACAAGAACAGGATCTTACTTTTAACTGATGAAATCTGATGGAACTTGGACGATTCTCAGCTCAAGAACAAGTTCAGGATGTGCTCAGATTTTACCTGAACAAGGATTACTTTATATGGGTGCTCTTTTTTTGAAATTATGACACGTTTTGTTTGGAAATACAAGAGGAATTTACACTTTCTTTTGCTTTGTTGAATTGATAAGACAACTACTATAGCAACTAAATAGCAATGCACTCAGAAAGAACCTATACCAAATGAATTTTGTTTTTCATCTCGATAAGAAAAAAATATGCTAAAAGAACAAAGATGTAAACATGACTGAATGGCCACCCACTGGAATCAGTCCATACCTTCAGGTCAATGTGATGCCGTAGATCATGCCCATGATAGGTTCGCGGACCAAAATATGTGTCCACTGCGCAGTCAGTTCCTGATTTCATTGAGGAATGTTAGTTAAACCAAATGTTATGAACAGAATTTCTCAGCAAGTTGAAAATGGACCTTACTAAATATCGTCACCTTCCATTTTTTAAGAAAAAAGCAGACATGTATTTCAGTTCTGGAGTAAAGCAGTAACGGGACAAAACCTGATACCAAAATATTTTGGAGCTGCTTTTAAAAAGGAGCTCAATTAGGTTGATTGTAGCTAAGATACTCCAGGTTTGGACCTCCTATCCAACACAACTAAGACTAGTACTCCAGGTATAGAGAATCAAAATGATATTGTACCAGTTTTGGAGTATCAAAATAAACTTCAGTGACAAGGAAATACTCCAAACCTGCTTGCAGCATCTGAAACACACTCAAAATGAAACAGACAGTACAGGTGTTCATGATCAAGTATTGGTGTAATAAAACCACGCATTGCAAAGTAACGTATAAATGGTCTGCAGACGCACACCATGTCTCCTATAGAAACACCAAGAACTGGATATTACAAATAACACAGGAAATTTAGGCAAGCAAGGCAAAGACGTGCACATCACAACATCGGCGCAAACAAACGTCTGGTATGCTTTCATGGGCAAACAAATCTCTGTATCAAAATCTAGAATCGAGCACGAGCACAAGGAGCTAAGCAGCAGAGATGACAAGATCCTTTGCTTTTGGAAGAACTGGTATCTACTGGAGTAGTTTAGATGCGAGCAGCAGCCACAAAGCAAACTGCAACGTTAGCCAAAAAATAACACAGATTTTTCAGTGTAAAACTTCAACAACTCTTCAGAAATCTGCCAAAAAGAACCACAAGGCTACTTTGAAAACCTTGAAACATGGAAGAAGCAAACAATGCTTATTTTAAAGCCCAAAAACTTGTGGCCTTGTGGGATTACATCCGAAACCAGAAGAGGTGCTCACAACAACAAAAACATGCAGCTACCAAGTTGATGCTTCCTATAACTGGAAAGAAAATGCCCCTGTTGCAGTATATGTGTTGCTCCCAGGTCAACATGCCTAATAGTGTCGTGCTTGCTGCCAAGAGGTTCACACTTCACAGAGGAACACAAAAAGGCACTATGGATTAACATTCTTCTGCTCTAAATGATATTCAGGTTTGTAGTAGCCTAGTTTAATTATTTATAGAAACATCAACAATTTAATTATTTCTTCCATGAGAAATTTAGGGAACCAGCAACAGCTTAATCTATACTGAACCTGAAGCAGGATTGCAGGAACAACAAATTAAGCAGTACAGGTGTATCTAATGAAACAACTGACACACATTTGTAATCTGAAACAAATGAGGTTACCGACATTTTTCACAAGGATAGGCATCATACACCGGCGCCACATGAGCATCAACAGAGGCTGCATACACCGGCGCCGCAACCATGTGTTAGCTTAACTCTACTCTCGTCATCACCACATGCAGATGGGATCGGAGTTCTCTTCTCTGCCTAAGATGCCAAGTCCCCGGCCGGAAGTGACTACTGAAACTGAGATTTGGTTCTTGAAGCCTATGAACATGGGCTCGCCGGCCCCGGTGTTGTGGGGCGAGAGCGCGGCCATAAAGATCTGCGTGGATCCGGTGTCGACGAGGACGTGGTAGCCGTCGACAACGGCGTTGCCGACGGTGCAGCGGAACCGGAGCGCGCCTGTCCGCCCCCGCCCCCGTGCTCCAGGACGCCCAGAGCTCGAGATCCCTGACGCCGTCGGCCAGCATAGCTACGTCCGCAGGGGAGGCGCCGTGGTCCCGCAGGAGCTTTGCCACGACCGCCTCCGCCTCCCGCGGGTCACTAGGAAGAAAGGATTTTTACTGCTGCGCCGCTAGGATTTCCGGATGGAGGCGCGGATGCGGCTTCGGCGGGGAGTATATCGGGAGGATCAAGCGGCGAGGGCGAGGGCGTGGTGGCTGGGAAAGGAGCGCCGGCGAGCAAGCGGCGGGGGCGAGCGGCTGTAGTTGGTGTGAAGAGTGAGAGAGAATGAAGTGAATGGATGTTTGTATAGCGACTTCAGGTATTTATAGTGCCCGAAGAGTCGCGAGTAGTAGTACAAGTCGGTTACAGGTTTTGTGCCTCTTCGGCACCAACGCAAACTGCAGGCAGTTTGCCTAAGGAAAACCTAACCGCTATATTAGCCTAAAACTGACGCTAATATTTCCTAACACTCCCCCTTGGACAACGCGTTCATTGTTTTGAAAATCTTCATATATCTTCGAGTGTTGGAAAAACCTTGTTTGATCTTGATGCTCTTCATTATTGAAATCTTGAGAATCTTTGATCTTGTATAGTCTTATATCCTTCTTAACCCTGTGGAAATATAAGAGGAATATATAGAAATTTTGATATACCGTGGGTATAGTATTTGTCTCATTAAAACCTATATGAGAAATCCGTTGGAGAACTCATAAGGAAGAGAGTATAATATTTTTTTTATCGGGTGATAATTAATAAGTTCAGTTCTAGGAGTTTTCTCCCCCTGAACTTTACATTCATTTTGCAATATTGTTCTACATATAAATCATATGCATTTGAATAATACAAATGATATTATCTTGATAGATAATGATAGACGATTCTGTTGAATCTTAACTACAAACTATCCGTCTTGATATGATTGCGAACACGTTTCAAGTGTTGTATAGACTTCGATTATAAAATTATCGGCATATACATAGGTCATGTAGAATCCAGGGAGGGATTTTCTTAATAACTACATGTATGCAATCTTTAGCCGAGTATCCTTTTAAATAGGGAACTCTCATAGTCGATTGTGCCACACAATTTTCGACTTTATTAAGTCATGTAGTGACTTTTGATGTTTTACACAATATATGTTGTGATTTGTTCTTGGACATTCATATAGATATCCAAGATGAGTGATCCATATGAGTATGAAATCACCGCGTCTATCAACTGCATGGATAGTTTATTTGTACTGCCAATAATATGGATATCGAAACGTAATTCCACTTATATCAAGAGGGTATGTTACATCATAATCGATGTCGGGTCTCTGCGTGAACCCTTGTGCTACAAGCATCGCTTTTTTTTCACCACCTCATTGTGAACAAAAATTCATTTGTCTTCCAAAAAGGAAGATGCTTATGAGGAGAATGCATTACTGTGGTAAATACCTCCTTTTGTTTAGCGAATGCTATTCTTAATTGCCTCCTTCTAGTTGAACCAATATGTGAGTGCATGAGGCACTCTACCATGGATTTTGGTTCAGGGCCCTAAAGGTTTTAGCAATTCAAGAATAAATATTTGTCGACAAATGTAGTCTTTATGTTATATGATTCTGTTGAATCAACAAAAAATGTGGAAATAATATTTACATCTTTTAACTCCTCGTGATTTCCCATAACAATGGAGTCAAGGTGTTTCGATTTCCCAACATTTCAAATAGTGTGCACATTTATGTTGGGTTTGGATGAAGAGCATTCGTTATGGTTTATTCAACTTGAGGTTGAACTACATTTACTAGTTGAGGATATAATTTCCTCTATTTCCGTGGATACATATGAGAACTCATTTCTCATGTGACCATGTTTCTCCCCCTTTTGCTCTCATTTGGGGAGAATAGTGGTGGTACGAGATACTTCCACTTTTTATGGCACATTGCATGCATGCATAATGTAATCTCATGATGTCTTTGTCATAGGTAAATGTATGTGGCAGATTTGCAATGTTTTGCAAATATATTGAACTTAATGTTCAGGTTTTAAGTACGTGAATATGAGGACTGAATGTCTTATGGCATTTCTAATTTATCGGCATTCTTTGTGGTACGAATCTCCCCTAATACGAAAATGTCCTTATATTAAATGTAATCAGCGTACATGTTATAAGCTATTCTCCTGATAGGAGCTTGAGATATTCATCATTGACGGATAAATAAATAGTAATATCTCACATAGATCCTATACGCTGGAGTGGTGATATTGGTAATAACCAAAATATTGCGGATAGGAAATACTTGTTTCATTTCCACGTACTTACTGCATGGGGAAGCAGTATGATATGCAGTTGGAAAGATCTAGAATAGATCTTAGTGTAAGACCGCAGGTCTCCAACAAGATGTTGGTATATTAAAATTCTATATAAGTGGTCATTGTAATTTTAAGGTGAGAGAGCCTTTTTTTTTCATGGCACATGTGGTGCACATAAAGTCTGATGACTTGAGATTTGCCACTTTAAAGTTGTGACCAACAGAATTGTAATAATTTTTTTCTTATCATACCTGTTCCAGGATGATCAAGGCAATGTTGCCAAGTCTTGAATTTATCAAGGTTTTGAGAATTATCTTGTAACATAAGGTGCGGGTTTTATGTATGTATAACGTAATCCGGATGAAATGAATATAGATTGTTTTTCATCGGATTTCTTCCCGCACATATAAATAAAATGTATAGAATATATTATTTACTCATATATTCATCAACATAGTATTTATGTTACAAATATAAATATAAATACATTGCAATATTATGTCTGATGCACATAATAGAATATACATAGTCTGATAGACTTTTATTCTACATAGTCTGATAGACTTTATTCTACTTATTGTTATACAATATAACATTTTGTAGTATTTTAATGGCTAAATGACATCAAGTGTTTACAGAGTTTAATTGAGGTCTCCAAAAACATCTTGGGTGTAGTCCACAAGCATGTCTTCATCGAGGATGATATCGTCCTCCGGCTTGAATTCTTCAATAGAACTTTGAGATGGACCAACTTGATAGTTGTCTTGTATGTCGTTGAAGTGAGATTCAGCTTTGTTTCCATGAACTTGTTTGACTTCTTTGCCATACTTCATGTATAGTTCCACGAGGTGGTTGGGCATACTGCATTCATTAGTACGATGATTCGTACATCCACACATTTGACAAGTTTGAGAGTTGTCATTTTGGTTATTTTTATTGAAATGACCATTCCCCTTAGACGGACCGTTGGTATTTTGACCATTGTTTGGTTTCCACTTTCCCTTAAATTTTCGGAAGTTCCGTTTACGGTTTCCAAATTTATTAGTAAAATGAGCTTTAGCATGTGCTTCAGGGATTGGCATGGCGCCCGTTGGGCGAGCATTGTGATTTTCCATGAGAAGTTCATCATGCTTCTCAGCCTGAAGCAATGTGTATATAAGCTCAGAATACTTTGTGTATTTCTGTTGACGATACTGCTGTTGCAATATCCTCATCGAGGGGTGGAAAGTGCATAACGTTTTCTCTGTTAAGTCCTCGTCTGAAACTTGCTTATTGCAAAATCTCAGTTTGGAATTAATCTTATGCACTGCAGAATTATATGCAGCCACACACTTAAAGTCCTGGAACCTTATGAGGGACCATTCTCTCTAGGCTTCCGGCAACATTACTGCTCTTTGTTGGTCATATCTCTCCTTTAGGTAGTTCCACAAAGCTAGTGGGTCCTCCTCCATTAGATATTCAGTTTTTAGATCAGGATGGAGGTGGTGCCTTATGAAATGTAATGCAACACACTTTACCACCTGTGGTATTTCTGGGGCATTTTCGGGGGGTGTGATGATGCAAGGGCCAAGGTTACGTCCAGTCAAATTTATTTTCATATCCATGGCCCATGATAGATAGTTACTTCCATCAACTTGTAGTTCTTCGAATTCTTTCTTATTGATGCCAGCCATTTTTCCTGCATGTATGATCATGCATTTTATTAATTTTACTTGATAGTAAAATTATTTTGGTAGACAACAATTTTGTTCTAGAGGAACAATTTTAAGCTGATGCTTTAGAAACAAATATGTGTAGATCTTCGAATTTCAAGTTAACACATTGTAGATAATCTCCATTTTATGGAGTATATCTCTCAGTACTAGGAAGCATAATCTGACGTATGTCAGTAGACGCCTATCTAGTACCCTGTGTTATACTTTGACTTCAATATATTTGGAAGAGCACTTTGGAGATAATCATTCATCGTAATGACAAATGAATATACCTCACAGTAATGGATAATCTGTATTTGTACAGTAGATGCCATTACCTTGTGATTCGCAAATATGATTCGAGATAGTCACTTTTTTTTAATCTTATATTTTATTAATGAGAATTTTTGCTCAAAATTGAATTTCAAATGCAATAAAATAAAATGCAATTGTTGTACCGAATAGACATGTTAGAATGTGCTACAGGCACATATATAAATAACATGTCATATTTCATATTCGAGTAGACATGACGTCTAGAATATAAATTTGCAGTGCGATAGACGAACTGAGGTTCCTAAAGTACTGCACACGAATACAGATACAGTGGCAGATATAGAGCTTTCCTAGAAATAGAAGGACTACAGCTACACAACGCCTAATTAGTAATTAATCAGCAAGTTATTTATTAACATGAACGTGGCATGGAAGGCCTTTGGCCCACAGCCTGTGTCGGCACCGCTTGGAGCCTTGGACCAGCAGGTCAAAAGGGGATCGAGGAGTGGATAACGCCCAGTTCGAGCATCTTCTTCTTCCACCGCTCCCTGCTCCATGCGAGTGCCCACAGGCAGTTCCATCAGCGGCGGCGGCAGGGACCATCCGCGGAGGAGGAGGGGCGGCTGGTTGTGGCCTCGTCGAGGCAAAGTTCTCTGACTTCGTCCGTGAGGCCGAGCGCCACGGGCGACCATGTCCCTCTGCTGGGAGATTGAGGTCGAGGAGCACCGGGGCGGCCGGCGTGGGAGCCATGGCCTCGACCTCCTCCATCTCCGCCTCCGGCTGGACCGCGTCTGGTGGCGCGGAGAACTCCGGCACGGGGTCATAGCCTGGCAGAGCGAAGTGCTGCGCGTCCTCGTCGGATGGCGTCGGAGACGGGAGGCACGGTCTGAAACCGTGGCGCAGGAAGTAGTCGCTGAAGTCGCGTTTGGGGTCGTCGACGAGCCAATCGGCGCTTGGGCCGCCCAGCAGTCATTCCATGGGCGGAACGGTGAACTCCAGCGGCACCGGCATCAGTTCGTCAGCGTCCGCGCTGACATTTGAGGCTGAGGCCTCGTCTCCGTACACTGCATCAACCACTTCTTCGGGGGCGACTGATGTCTATGCACGCTTCTATTCTTGTAAACAGTGTTGGGCCTCCAAGAGCAGAGGTTTGTAGAACAGCAGCAAGTTTCCCTTAAGTGAATCACCCAAGGTTTATCGAACTCAGGGAGGTAGAGGTCAAAGATATCCCTCTCAAGCAACCCTGCAATTAAGATACAAGAAGTCTCTTGTGTCCCCAACACACCCAATACACTTGTCAGATGTATAGGTGCACTAGTTCGGCGAAGAGATAGTGAAATACAAGTAATATGGATGATTATAAGTAGTAACTGCAATCTGAATAAAATGGCAGCAAGCAAACATGTAGCAGAACTTGTTGTAAACGGTGTTTCAATGCTTAGAAACAAGGCCTAGGGATCATACTTTCACTAGTGGACACTCTCAACAATGATCTCATAACTGAATAAATAAAAGCTACTCTTAAACACTCTCTTGTTGGATAACAAACACCATTCATTGTGTAGGGCTACAAAAGCACACCTCAAGCCGGAGTAAACAAGCGCCACAACGTCATAAAGGAATCACACACGGTGCACACACTGTCACCTTTACACCGTGGAGAGTACCGGAGTTCATATTAAAGTAACCTATAGAGTGCATAATAGATAAAGAGTAACATCTACATATTCAACTAGATTAGCACAACTGAACACAAGTAAATACTGCTCGGGATTATTCTCCTTCTTGATGAAGCAAGAGTACTATGCGTAGGGCTGCAAAGCACACCTCAAAGTCTGAGTAAACAAACACCACAATTCCCAAGAATAAGCCATGATAAATGTCTAAATTATTCATAGAGTCACACAAGTACCCACACTGTCACCTTGATACCGTGTTGTCACAATGACTCCAGAAACTAGACAAAATCACTTGAGTAGCATAAACATTATTAATGTATTCAGCGATACTAGCAATACACATGATCACATAAAGATCACACCATGGGAGAGAGAGATGAACCACATAGCTACCGGTAGAGCCCTCAGCCTCGGGGGAGAACTACTCCCTCCTCATCATGGGAGTCAGCAGCGGCGATGAAGATGGCGGTGGTGTCGATGGAGATGACTCCGGGGGCAATTCCCCGTCCCGGCGGCGTGCCGGAACAGAGATTCTGTCCCCCGAAACTTGTCGTCGATGGCGGCGGCGCTGCGGAACTCTTCGTGGAAATTGGCTTGTTTTTAGGGTTTTCGCGTCTGAGGCAATATATAGGCGAAGGGGGGCGTCGGTGGAGCCCGAGGGGCCCAAACCATAGGCTGGCGCGGCAGGGGGGGCCGCGCCGCCAGGTGGTTTGGCCCTCTGGCTCCTCTTCGTCTCTCCTTCGGACTCGTGTACGTGTTGGAAAAATAGGGACGTGGCCTTTTGTTTCGTGCAATTCCGAGAATATTCGCAGAAGTACTTTTCTGGAACCAAAAACAGCAGAAAACAGGGAACTGGCACTGTGGCATCTTGTTAATAGGTTAGTCCCAGAAAATGCATAAAAGTGATATGAAGTGTATATAAAACATGTAGCAATTGGTATAATATAAGCATGGAACATCAGAAATTATGGATACGTTGGAGACGTATCAAGCATCCCCAAGCTTAGTTCTACTCGTCCTCGAGTAGGTAAAACGATAACAACAAATAATTTCTGAGGAGACATGCTTTCACACAATCTTGATCATAATATTGCAAGGCTCATGTCATGAATGAAGTGACTCAAAGCAATGGTCTATAGTTTGCTAACAATAGATAAAGAGTAAACAATGAATCATATAAGCAAAAACTTTTCATGAATAGTACTTTCAAGACAAGCATCAAAAAGTTTTGCATAAGAGGTAACTCATAAAGCAATAGATTCAAAGTAAAAGGCATTGAAGCAACACAAAGGATGATTAAGTTTCAGCAATTGCTTTCAACTTGTAACATGTATATCTCATGGATAGTTGTCAACATAAAGCAATATAACAAGTGCAATAAGTAAACATGTAAGAATCAATGCACACAAAGTTGACACTAGTGTTTGCTTCTAAGATAGAAAGGAGTAGGTAAACTGACTCAACATAAAGTAAAAGATAGGCCCTTCGCAGAGGGAAGCAGGGATTAAATCATGTGCTAGAGCTTTTTAAGTTTTCGAAAGCATATAGAGAGCACAAAATAAGTATTTGAGAGGTGTTTGTTGTTGTCAACGAATGGTAGTGGGCACTCTAACCCCCTTGTCAACCAGACTTTCAAGAGCGGCTCCCATGAAGGACGTTATCTCTACCAGCAAGGTAGATCATCCCTCTTCTCTTTTGTTTACACATGTATTTTAGTTTCTTTATAGTTGACACTCCTCCCAACCTTTTGCTTACACAAGCCATGGCTAACCGAATCCTCGGGTGCCTTCCAACATTCACATACCATGGAGGAGTGTCTATTTGCAAATTAAGTTGCTTACTGATAAATCAGGGCAAAACATGTGAAGAGAATTATTAATGAAAGTTGTAATTAATTGGGGCTGGGCACCCCGTTGCCAGCTCTTTTTGCAAATTATTGGATAAGCGGATGTATATGCCACTAGTCCATTGGTTGAAAGTCTGTCAGAAGTAAATGACAAGATTGAAAGATAAAACACCACATACTTCCTCATGAGCTATAAAACATTGACACAAATAAGGAGTAATAAAGTTTTGAATAGTTTAAAGGTAGCACATGAAGTATTTACTTGGAATGGCAGGAAATACCACATAGTAGGTAGGTATGGTGGACACAAATGGCATGGGTTTTGGCTCAAGTTTTGGATGCACGAGAAGCATTCCCTCTCAGTACAGAGTTTAGGCTAGCAAGGTTGTTTGAAGCAAACACAAGTATAAACCGGTACAGCAAGAATCACATAAAAACATATTGCAAGTATTATAAGACTCTACACTGTCTTCCTTGTTGCTCAAACATTTTACCAGAAAATATCTAGACCTTAGAGAGAACAAATATGCATCCCAAGTCTCAACAAGCTCTACGGTAGTTCTCCACTACTAGGCTTTAACTACATGATGCAAGAGCTTAAACATGATCTACTTGAGAGCTCAAAACAATTGCAAAGTATCAAATCGAAACAAGACAATGATCTACAAGAATGCATATGTCTTTTCCAATACCAACTACTACATGTAGCATTTTCTTTCTTCCAAACAAACACCAATCAATTTATTTAAACATAAACTCTCCAAATGATAATATAATGCAGCAAGAGAGTATTTATAAACAAGTGCTAACAGCTCGAAGAGATGCATGAAAAACAGGAGCTAAAAGCACTGCAGTAGCTAGTTAAGAATACTCAACAAATATAAGTGAAGAACATGAGTATTCACATGAAAAAGCGGAGCGTGTCTCTCTCCCACACAAGGATTGCTAGGATCCGAATTTATTCAAACAAAAACAAAAATAAAAGCACACAGACGCTCCAAGTAAAGCGCATAAGATGTGAAAGAATTAAAATATAGTTTCACTAGAGATGACCTGATAAGTTGTTGATGAAGAAGGGGATGCCTTGGGCATCCCCAAGCTTAGACGCTTGAGTCTCTCTGAATATGGTTGGGATGAACCACGGGGGCATCCCCAAGCTTAGGCTTTTCACTCTTCTTGATCACATAATATCACCTTCTCGCTTGATCCTTGAAAACTTCCTTCACACCAAACTCAAACAGTTCTCATTAGAGGGTTAGTGCATAATCAAAAATTCTCATATTCTGTAATGATACAATCATTCCCAAAGCTTCTGGACATTAGCTACAGCCACTGATGCTTTGTGGAGCAAAGAAATCCACACAAACATCATAAAAGAGCGAATGCAAAACAAAAGGCAGAATCTGTCAAAAACAGAACAGTCTGTGAAGACGAATTTTTTCGAGGCACTTAAGTTGCTCAGATGGATCTGGCCATAAAATAATGAAAGTTGCGTACATATCTCAGGAAGATGCGTGATTTTTTACAGAATTTTTCGATTTTTCTCAGGGAGAAAAGCTCAAATCGTGACAGCTAAAAATCTGTTCTGCGCAGAAATCCAAATCTTGCATCAACTTTCAATAAAAGACTTTACTTGGCACAACAATGCAATAAAATAAAGATACAAAGGTGTTGCTACAGAAGTAACAAGCTCCTTGACTCAAAACAAAAAGAAAAGCAAAAATAACAGAAAATAAAAACAATGGGTGATAAGAGTTGAATATATAAGAGCATCAAAAAGCAAATATCAAACACATTTAAGTCTAACCCACTTCCTATGCAAAGGAATCTTGTAAGAAAACAAATTACTGAAGCATGAAGCTACTGACATAGAAAGATAAAACAAGTGCAATTTCAAAAATTTGAACAAAAAGAGAGGATATTCAATATTATTGTGATATATGAAGCCATGTCTCCTTCTCTCATAAAAACTTTCAGTAGCATCATTGATAAAATCCACAATATAACCATCACATGAAACATTCTTACCATGATCCATATGCACAAAAGTATCTTTACTATCCACATAAGCATAAACAATATCATTAGTAATAGTGGGAGTCGGATCATCATAAAGAACTTGAACATGATAGACAAGTTGTATATTAAAGGGGTGGTTTTGGGTAATCCCTCCATAACCATGACAAGTTTCATGAGGATGATTGCAATTATAACCTATGTCATAGTATTCTTTATAATAATTATCAAAGACTGGAGGCATAGTATCATCATAAGCAATAGAATAGTTATCTTCCAAAGTGTGTTCATCTGTAAACATATCATCATTTTTACTAGAAGGAGATGTATCAAACATATAATCAGCAGTAGCAAAAGGATTTTCAAACACCTCACTAGGAGGAGAGTTCTCAGATGTATAATTATTACTAGCAAAAGGATTTTCAAACACCTCATCCCCAAGCTTAGAGCTTTCTATATCATCATGGGAAGAAACATGGATAGTACTAATAGTATAGCAATTATTAACATCATCATTTTCAGAATTAGTGTCCCAGAGATCTTCAATATCAAAAGAAGTGTGCTTTTCCCAATCATGATCACTAATATAAATAACAGGCATAGGTTCATCATCAAGTTTAGAATCATCGAATTCAGAATTATAAGTATCAATTGTAACAGGAGCAACAAGTTTGGGAGAAGATACCGTTTCCTCTCTCCTTTTACTCCTCTTCTTCTTCTTTCCCCTCTCCTTTTTATCTTTAGGAGGGAGAGGTTTGAAAGGAAGCTCCTCCACATAACCTGGTTTATTGTTAGAAACAACAGAAGAAACTTGGGAGGATTCCTCTCTCTCATTAATAAGAACAAAACACATATTAGTCCTGTCATACTTTGGTAAAGTCTCATCCTTTATAATATTTTGTATGTAGGTGTTAGCATGGCAATTATTAACACAATAGAGATAACATCCATGCAACACACTATTCATATCAAGATCACTCATATCTAACAAGGAAGTTTTTCTTGATAACTCTTCACACCCCAAAAATAATGTAAGTTCATCATGTTGATTAGGAGTGATCATGTTATCACAATACAAATTTGCAGTAATCATTGGATTCGAAAGGCTATTATCGTGACCTCAACATTGAAAATTAGAATGACCCACTTTATAGCAAAGTTCACAAATAAAAGGATGGAGGTCACAAACTTTTTCACCAAGATCTCTTAGAGCCTTGTACCACGTTCTAGTTTTTTCATTCCTATGATGGATACAATATTCATCTTCGATTTGATTAATTCCACAAGGTCTATGGATTCCACAAAAATTAACATGCTTATAAGAAATAGTATTTTCAGAAGTTTGACCATGTTTATTGCAATCATTAACAACAATTTTATTTTCCATGCAAGTGTATTTGAAAGGTTCATGATACACGTCCCAATTTTCTTTAGGAACATTAATATGAGAAGCAAAGGTTCTAAAACAATCAACAATAATTTGAGAATCAAGACCATATTTAGCA
This sequence comes from Poa pratensis, assembly GCA_947311845.1. Lineage (NCBI taxonomy): Eukaryota > Viridiplantae > Streptophyta > Magnoliopsida > Poales > Poaceae > Poa > Poa pratensis. Next base: position 48,204,234 of record CAMZMU010000027.1, on the reverse strand, counting down.
CTAAGCTCTTGAAAACTAGCAGTTTCAACGAAAGACTTAATGCAATCATATTCATAGTTTATACCTGATTCTTTACCTTTGTCATTCTCCCAATCCTCAGCATTGTTTTGAATTCTTTCAAGAAGATCCCATCTAGCTTCAACCTTCTTGCTTGTGAAAGAACCATGTGAACATGCATCTAGATAATCTTTCCAATGACCTGAAAGCCTTGCATAAAAATTAGTAACAATTAATTCCTCAGAAAGCTCATGGTTAGGACATTTGAGTATTAATGTTTTTAGCCTTCCCCAAGCTTGAGCAATGCTTTCTCCATCATGAGGGTAAAAATTATAAATGTAATTCCTATCTAGATGCACTTCATGAAGAGGATAAAATTTAGAGTAAAAGAGAGATTCAAGCTATTTCCAATTCGAAGGTTGTTCATCCAGCAGCCTATACCATTCCTTTGCTTTGTCCTTAAGTGACAATGGAAATAGTTTCCTCATGACATTTTCTCTTGATAAACCTGCAACCTTGAATATCTCACAAAGTTCTGTAAGTTTCGACAAGTGAGCACTTGGATGGATTGATCCATCCCCTGCATACTGATCATTCATAGCCCTTTCAACAATTTTCATAGGTATTTTAAAAGAAATACTTTCAACAGGTGGATTTGGAATATCACAAACATCATTAGAATTATCACATATTGGAGACAAAGCATTATCAAGGCAAAATAATTTCTCCATAGCTGAGGAGCAAAAAAGATTATTTTCATATAAACTAGCTTCCCCAAGCTTAGGCTTTTCCACAGCCTTAGCAATAATGGTGTCCAAAGAATTTATACTAATAACATTACTACCACTATTATGCAAACAAGCCTCCATAGGTTTTTTAATTTTCTCTTCAAAAGCATCATGTCCTAATTCAATATAAAGTTCATAAAGATCTCTAATTTTTTGTTGGTGAAAATAAAAACAAGAAACAAAAAGAAATAATTGCAGAATCTAAAGGAGATACCTTCGAGCACTCACACACTAGCAATAGTACTAGAAAATAGCTTAGTAGCCAGAGGATGTGAATACCTTTTACCTTACCTCCCCGGCAACGGCGCCAGAAAATAGCTTGATGTCTACGCACGCTTCTATTCTTGTAGACAGTGTTGGGCCTCTAAGAGCAGAGGTTTGTAGAACAGCAGCAAATTTCTCTTAAGTGAATCACCCAAGGTTTATCGAACTCAGGGAGGTAGAGGTCAAAGATGTCCCTCTCAAGCAACCCTGCAATTAATATACAAGAAGTCTCTTGTGTCCCCAACACACCCAATACACTTGTCAGATGTATAGGTGCACTAGTTCGGCGAAGAGATAGTGAAATACAAGTAATATGGATGATTATAAGTGGTAACTGCAATCTGGAATAAAAATGGCAGCAAACAAACATGTAGCAGAACTTGTTGTAAACAGTGTTTCAATGCTTAGAAACAAGGCCTAGGGATCATACTTTCACTAGTGGACACTCTCAACAATGATCTCATAACTGAATAAATAAAAGCTACTCTTAAACACTCTCTTGTTGGATAACAAACACCATTCATTGTGTAGGGCTACAAAAGCACACCTCAAGCCGGAGTAAACAAGCGCCACAATGTCATAAAGGAATCACACACGGTGCACACACTGTCACCTTTACACCGTGGAGAGTACCGGAGTTCATATTAAAGTAACCTCTAGAGTGCATAATAGATAAAGAGTAACATCTACATATTCAACTAGATTAGCACAACTGAACACAAGTAAATACTGCTCGGGATTATTCTCCTTCTTGATGAAGCAAGAGTACTATGCGTAGGGCTGCAAGAGCACACCTCAAAGTCTGAGTAAACAAACACCACAACTCCCAAGAATAAGCCATGATAAATGTCTAAATTATTCATAGAGTCACACAAGTACCCACACTGTCACCTTGATACCGTGTTGTCACAATGACTCCAGAAACTAGACAAAATCACTTGAGTAGCATAAACATTATTAATGTATTTAGCGATACTAGCAATACACATGATCACATAAAGATCACACCATGGGAGAGAGCTATGAACCACATAGCTACCGGTAGAGCCCTTAGCCTCGGGGGAGAACTACTCCCTCCTCATCATGGGAGTCAGCAGCGGCGATGAAGATGGCGGTGGTGTCGATGGAGATGACTCCGGGGGCAATTCCCCGTCCCGACGGCGTGCCGGAACAGAGATTCTGTCCCCCGAAACTTGTCGTCGATGGCGGCGGCGCTGCGGAACTCTTCGTGGAAATTGGCTTGTTGTTTTAGGGTTTTCGCATCTGAGGCAATATATAGGCGAAGGGGCGGCGTCGGTGGAGTCCCGAGGGGGCCAAACCATAGGCTGGCGCGGCAGGAGGTGGGGCCGCGCCGCCAGGTGGTTTGGCCGCCTCCTGGCTCCTCTTCGTCTCTCCTTCGGACTTCGTGTACGTGTTGGAAAAATAGGGACGTGGCCTTTTGTTTCGTGCAATTCCGAGAATATTCGCAGAAGTACTTTTCTGGAACAAAAAACAACAGAAAACAGGGAACTGACACTGTGGCAATTGGTATAATATAAGCATGGAACATCAGAAATTATGGATACGTTGGAGACATATCAGCGACCGCCGGCGCGGCGACGACGACGGCCGGTTCGGCAGCGACGACCGGGGTTTATTCCCGGCGCACATCAGCCGTGGTGCTTGGCCCCGGTTCTCCAGGGGAGCAGTGGCGCTGCAGCCAGCGGTTGCCGTGACGGTTGTCCTGCTGGGGCGTCCAGCGGTTGCCGCGGAGGCGGTTGTCGCGGAGGCGGCGGCGGAGGCCACCGCCAGGGCCGAAGCGGCGACGGGGCACCCAGCGGTTGCCGTGCTGGCGGAGGCCACCGTTCCACTCCGGGCGACGCTGATAGCGACGGCCGGAGTTCCAGCGGCGAGTGGCAGCGAGAGCGAAAGTCCGACGATGGTAGCCAGAGCGATGGTGTTCCCTGACCACATATCGAGCGAAGGAAAAAAGCGAATTGCGGCAAGGAAGCCATCTTTTACTCACCTTTCTCTGTTCTTCTACTGTTGCCTATTGCTATGGCAGAGACGAGTGCATGATAACGTGTGAAGAATGAGAGAGAATGAAGTGAATGGATGTTTGTATTGATAGCGACTTCAGGTATTTATAGTGCCTGAAGAGTCGCGAGTAGTACAAGTCGGTTACAGGTTTTGTGCCTCTTCGGCATACATAGCGTATGGCCAACGCAAACTGCAGGCAGTTTGCCTAAGGAAATCCTAACCGCTATATTAGCCTAAAACTGACGCTAATATTTCCTAACAGTTGGAACGGTCAGCAGAGCCAAGGCGGTACAGGTAGCTGTCTACTCCGTGCGGGTCCATCTGTCCCGAGAGGGTCAGGCGGCACCGTCGTCATTTAATTGCGGGCCCTAGTGGGCCACAAGTCTGAAATTACCGTGGTAAAAAACGCCGAAGCATGCTCAGCGACACGAATCTTTGAGTGTAGGTAGGGACAGGATATAGGGAGCAGGTGTGCTCGGGCACCAAAACGAATTTCCGGGTAGTGTGCTGAATGTCGGTTCATCTCATTTGTTTCTTACAAAAGAGATTTGATAAGAAAATCACTGCTATCTGAGCCCAACAACTTAAGAGATCGGTGGTGCTCTTATCTGGCCGCCTTGCCTCGTCCTGATCGGCCCACCTGGAAAACCGCATAGCATTTGGTCTCTTGGATGATTTTGTTTTTCAGTAACAGCAGGATAGCTCTTGATCAGTCCAATCCACGAAATCACAACCGCCCACAAGGAACTTGCAGCCCAGTAAGCCCACACACACCACATAGCGACGATGACGATGTCCTGTATCATATTTGAATATCCGGTCAAACATTCAAAGCCGGGTCATAGACATCGTCGGGTGCTTCAGGGTGGTTCTTCAAATAAAAAACAGTGATGTACATGTGTGAGATAGAGAAAGGCCAACATGTGTAATCGGGATATCCCCAAATATGAAACATATATCTCAATCAAAAAACACCAAATGTGTGTGATAAAATCAAAATTAATCACGTCGAATTCAGTGTACCGTCATATTCGAATCGAGTCTGGGAACTATTGCGCGTAGCCTACCTCTCTCGTTCAATGCTTGCTGCCGCATGCTAAAACTTTCATGCAGAGAGAGGGTGCAGAAAAATGGGAAGATGTGGTAGAGTAGGGACGTGGAGGCCAACATAAAAAAAATTAGAAGAATACCCAGCGAGATTCTCTTTGAAAAAAGAGATATATAAATGAAACGGGTAAAAACACATGAAATTTCTATTGTCGGCATTCACTTGATCACAATAGTGGAGACACTAAATTTAAATCCTGTGTATTTGTTAAATGTATGAGGACTAAATATTAGTTACATGGATAATTATATGGCTGAAAAAAATGGATAGGTTGCATGAAAACTATTATTAATTATTATTAGTGGAGATGACATGGAAAATTGATTGGGCAAAATAGTGATTGATGTGCATAGCTTGCATGTTAAGATAAATATTAAATATTAATGCACTTAGTTGGGTTTTGCTTTATAAGAGGTGGATACGTGACGCTAGCGGCCCCATTGTAACTACCGGGTAGAATTCTGAATGAATACATCAAGGATGGAGCCAGCTCCTGGCGACCAAGGCAACTGCCCAGGCTTACCCAAGGAAGCTCCACTAAAAATTTGCAAAGTGTGAAGGTTATTTGAGTAGATTCTTTGGTTTCTGCCCAAGCTAGCTAGGTGTCTTCAGTCTCTGCCTAGACTCTACGATTGGTCTAGCTCCGCCACAAGAATAGACACCTTTCTAGTTTTGTTGGAGGATAAGTAGAACAAACAAACGAAAGAAGTAAAAATCACAAAATGAAATAATATGAAATGAAATAAAAAAAAAGTGGCCAAGCTGAATACGGAGAGAAAGCAAAATGGTGAATTCTGAAGGTTGAGAGATAGGAAATGTGTGACAAAAGAATAAAGCCTGGAGGCCCGGCCTTCATGAATTATAGACAACTAGCCCACGCTTTCAAAGGCCGCTACAGCTAAGTTAGCCCATGTATGGTGGTGGGTTCTCACGTCGACCTCACCTAGTATGGAGTATATGTTTCTCAACAGAAAAAGAACAACCTGGTAAGGAGTTTATGCTAAAAAAAATCTAGTATGGAGTACAAAAATCGTAGTACTAGCAAATTCCGTTCTGCCATGGCCTGCATGGGCAGTAGAAGTGTAGAACAGAGGCCGCCGTCCGGCTTGGGCATTTGCTCACAATGCATAGAGTGCATCCCGCAACGACCTGTGAAACTGTAATAGCCACAAAATCGTTTATTTCATTAATAGATTACATATCTTGCGATGGATCACACCATTATTCAGTCCTGTTTGCAACGCCATAGTTACAGTATTTAGAGAGCTTTATTTCATTATAATTGTGTTGCCTGCCGATTGACAGACTTAACCATTGAACGGCCTCTGGTTGTAGCAGTCCAGGTTGTCCCCGTAGCTGACGCCGAGGAGGTCGCAGTAGCGCTTGTAGAACCCGATCCTGTCGGCGACGCGGTTGTCCTGCCCCTTGCCGCACTCGAGCCCGCTGTTGATGATGTTAGTGATCACGCCGTACCCGGGCACCCTCCCCGCCGCCTGGTCTGCGCCCGAGGGGCTCCACTGGCCGGTGATCACGGCGTGGCTCGAAGGCTTGGGAGACTGAGCCGTCATCCAGAACCACAGCGCCGTCTTGAACGACACGGTCGGGTCTGAGGTCACAAGATCCGGGTTGTTGAGCAGGTCGCTGCCGATGGCCTGTCCCGCCGGCCCGTAGTTGTAGTTGTAGATCTGGATGGGCCCACAGCCGAAGTACTTCTTCCCCGGCGCGCACGGCCACTGTGAACTCGGCGAGCAGTAGTCGGAGGTGGCGCCGTTCTCCTGTTGAAGCAGTAGCCCCATGAGTAGGGGCCGTCGGGCGCCGTGGGCCACCCGCCGGTGGTCTCGTGGGAGGTCTAAGCGAGGAAGGCGACCACCTCGCGCTTCCTGACGTCGGTGCCGCCCGTGGTCCCGAAGCCGGCGAAAGAGTTGGCGGCGGCTGTTACGAACCTGGCTATATCTCGCACTCTCTTCTCCGAATTCACTCTAAAACAACACCAGCACAGAGGTACATGAGGTTCTGGAAGTATCTAGAAGAAGGAGTAGGGGGGATACAAAGGAAGAAGAAAGACGTGGGGAGGGAATCAGCCGAAGCTGCCGTCTCTGCCGAAGCAGCCAGTTCGTTCCTGATCGATCTCCGATCCCCTTCTTGGATGCTCGGTTCAGTCTTATGTAGCCTCGTCCAATAGCTTCCCAGGCCAGGGCTTCTTTCAGTAACGGCCCACGGCCCAGATCATAACAGGTCCGTGACATTCCTCCCTTCTTCAAAATCGGCTTGCCCCCAAGCCGATGCACAACCAGAACACCACCGGGGTCCCATGTAGCTCGCACCTTGTCGAAGTCCAGTCCCAACATTTTACCAGCTGTTATGGAGCTTGCCACTTTCCAGATATGAGAAAACATCACCAGCTGCACGCCATATGTACGTTCCCAAGAAGCTTGAGGTTCGGCTTGTCCCCAAACCAACTCAGTTGACACATTGCATCTGCCACCGGGATCCCATTGCAGACAATTAGAGTTACATGCTGGACCATGTGTTCCACAGGAAATCAAGGAATATTGTAATCCTCGAGGGGCCACAAAGCAGGCAGATCCCCAATAAACGAGTTTAGACAGTATCATGTCAGATTCCTTGAACTCATAGACATTAGCTGACCCGCCTTGGCAAAAGGTCCAGATAATTTTCCATTGCGATGTCTCGAGTCTCAGTTGATGTAAAGAGTAGGCCGTCGCAGCTTGTGTCATCAAAACTTCAGAATACACTGCCGCGGTACCAGGAAAAAGTGAATCAGCACCACTAGCAATACCAAAGCAAATAATCCCAAGAGAGCAGGTCAGATGATCTGCTTGATTGTTTTTGCTAGTGTCATGTGATGGAGCCTCTGTCACTAATTGCAGCCACCCAAAAATATCAGATTTTCTGTCAAACAACCACTTGTTATGAGAGTAATCAAATATGCCTTGAAAATAGATAATTCCATCAGGAGCAAGCACAAGAAGTAATGGCAGCAAGATGTCAGCCCAAAAGTCATAACTGTTGAGCTCCAATCCGTGCATTCCTGGCTGAGCACGCATAATAGGATCCAAAGAGTAAGACTGCCAATAGGGCCATGAGTTCAACTCAAGTAATGCTCCCATAACATTGTGCATTTTCTCAAACTGAAGAAACCTAGGACAACTGGAACATTTAACGTGCAAACTCTGGAGTGTCCTTTGTTTGCGACACACATCAGCAATAGCTTGAGAATATATGATTTTTGTAAAATAAGGCTCAACTATGTCCCCTTGATCATCAGCTGCTTGTCCAGGATCCAATGGTGATGACACCCAAACATCACTGCAAACAGAGAACTGCAAGCCCATCGTAGAGCGCTTAATGAGAACCCCGAGAAACCAGGACAGCAGAAGTTGAGCTAAGTGATACAAAACGTTCAGCTCCATTCCCTGTATCTGTAGAATGCCCAAGATATTATGGCTTGACTCCTCAACGCTATAGCTGCAAGGAAAATTCAAACCTCTACTAGAATATTCCGGCAAACAACCACCAGGATTCCACAGAAACAAGGATAAGTGAGTCCCTATATTAAACTGCCAGAGGTACTGGAAATCACGAAATAAACACTTTAACTTCTCAACATCAGAACTTGACATTTGCACTGCAAAACTGGCAGCATCGTCAAGATTAATGACATATAGCTCACGGGAAACGGAACTCGTCTCCATTCCAATTTGTGCATCGTGATCAGAATGGTATTTAATCAATTGCACGGCCAAACTGGTGGTACTGACTTCAACCAATATATCCTGCAGCTTAGTCTGCTCCCCAATAAATTTTTGCTTGAACAAGAATATAGCCAACTGATGCATATCCACTCTATCACTAGGAAAATCTTCCTGAGGCATACAACCCACTGCAGTAACCTTTGCCGTAACCAATGGCAACTGCAAATGTTTACTACTCGCAATCCAGGATGGCCATGGTGGCTTTAACTGCAAGCCAGATAGGTAGCCAATGTTTGAAAGCCCTGACACTGACTTGGCAGCATGTGTCTGGTAAGAAACAACCTTGTTGATAATGACATGGTCGACCAGAGCGGCGGTCACAGGAGCCGCACCCAGTCTAAGCGCTGTCACCTCTGGGTTTGCCTTCTCATCAGTGCATTTGGTCAAACACCTAGCTGGTGTCAGTGGTTCGAACATGGGGACAAAAAACGACGACATCAGTGGGTCGTTGGAGCCTCCGCTTGTTCTCGATTAGGCAGGGATGTGTCATCTGTGAGCATGGGCGCCTCCGTGACAAGGACGACATCAGTGTCAATGTCATTGTCCTCGCACCGAGAAACTGTTGGTACAGGGTCGTCTAGCAGCGCGATCCTCTCCTCCATGGACTTGAGTATCGCCAGTATTTTCTCAAATGCGCCACCTATAGTCGTCTCAGAGGCCGACTCCTCAACAACCTCAGGCGTGTTGTCCGAGACGAGGTCCACAGGTTTGATGCCCTGGCTCTCGGTCTGAGTGAGATTGGTCTCATTGGCGTCCTGGAGGTGGTCGTGACGGACGGACACCTCGTCGGAATGCTCGGTCTCGGCAGCAGCCACAGCCCACTCAGCATACGGTGTGTAATCATAGAAGTACTCTGGAACCATCTCATCTTCCGGTGTGATGATTTTGGTGTAGACCGGGGGTACATGTTCCAGCTTGAGGAAGCAATAGCCATCATAGAGAGCCCGGCCATCCAGTGCCTCATGAGCACGAGCCGCATCCCACCGACAATGAAACTGCACGTACACCTCAACACAGTACCTCCCATCGAACACCATCTCATAAGCACATAGCACGTACCAAGCACCATAACGATGGAAGACCTGGCGAAGCGTCTCCATAGTTACCAAGCACCATAACGATGGAAGACCTGGCCAAGCGTCTCCATAGTTACCTTCTGGTGTACACTTGTGACCCTGACGTGGAGCACGGCGTCCGGGCGCAAGAGCTTGTGGGTTGGCATTTTGTCGAACAGGTAGGGGGTGGGATTCTGATCTGAGTCCAATCCTACCTAGCTGAGGTGTTTCCGAAGAAACTTTGCGCAAATTCACGAAGTGAATTCGCACCCTTCGCCAAGGTTTCACAGATCAAGCAAGCAGAGTTGAATTTGGTGGCGGATCGGTGGCTCTGATGCCAAATGTTACGAACCTGGCTATATCTCGCACTCTCTTCTCCGAATTCACTCTAAAACAACACCAGCACAGAGGTACATGAGGTTCTGGAAGTATCTAGAAGAAGGAGTAGGGGGGATACAAAGGAAGAAGAAAGACGTGGGGAGGGAATCAGCCGAAGCTGCCGTCTCTGCCGAAGCAGCCAGTTCGTTCCTGATCGATCTCCGATCCCCTTCTTGGATGCTCGGTTCAGTCTTATGTAGCCTCGTCCAATAGCTTCCCAGACCAGGGCTTCTTTCAGTAACGGCCCACGGCCCAGATCATAACAGGTCCGTGACAGCGGCGATGAAGCCGTTGTAGGTGTAGAACCCCTTGGCCAGGCACGCCGCGTCGTTGCGGTGCAGCAGCATCTGTTCGAAGAGCGACTGGGATATGATGGAGGACACGCCGCCGCCGGAGGGAGTCGGGGTCACCGGCGTGGGACCGCCGCAGCCGTTGCACTGGCTCTGGCAGCCGGTGCCGCAGTAGTCGGAGGTGGAGCCGCAGAAGCCGAACTTGCTGCAGCAGAGGCAGTTGGGGCACGTCGCCCCGCCTGCCTGCGAGCCGCACTGCTCGGCGTGTGCAGACACGGCGAAGGCCGCGACCAGCATGGCCACCACAGCAAGTCCTCTCATCGTAGCAATGTAGCAGAACCCGCTCAACTGGCTGTAGATACTAGCTGGTGTCTCGTGTAGTGGTGTGTGGCAGAAGCTGGTGTTGTGCAGGCCCTTATATAGCTAGCAAAGCCATGGCCATGGGCTCAGCAGACGTATCCAACTTGCCATGAGCCCATGATCGATCTAACCTAATCTACAAGAAATTCGGCAGATCTAGTAGATTCACGCAAGCCCGATCTCTTCAATTTGGAGGGGACCTAGCTAAGCTTGCTACTGATCACTTGAGTGGAGTGGAAACATGGAATGCCGGGGCAAATGCCGTTGCAGGATTCATGGGTACCGATCGACGACGTTGATCTTCCTGGAAGTGAGTGTGGAAAAATCCATGGCCAGTCAAGTTCGGTTGCTCTGTTGGTCAGAATTTTCTCCTCGCTTCCTACATGCGTCCACCAGCTCAGCCATGGCGTGCGATCAGACTTCGCCCGTTGGCCGCATCAGTGGGGGTGGACGAACGTGGAATTTTCTCGGATTGGGACGTAGCTTTCGCGCGTGGAATTCCATCCATTCATTCTGTAGACGAACATGCTTGGACTTCCATTCTTTGTGCACGTTTCTGTCAGCGACGCCCTGTTAACCAGGCAAACTATGTTGGATGCATATGAATATTCAGCAAGAATGAGCCTGTAAACATTACGGTGCCTGTCTCAGATTAACTGGATCGACCCGACGAAAATGGATGTAAACTATCCATTCGAGTCTATCTCTCTCTGTTTTTGTTACTGCAGGAGCTTCGTAATTTATCAAAAAAAAAACTGATACAAAGTTGATACAGCTTGACGCAACACCGTGGTTCAAAATAAAAATACAATGAAACTCATATTGGTCGTGTTTTTACTCCGATTGTTTGCTGTCTGCCGGAGCTTGAAACATGCACTGAATGCGGACGGAACATCGCCTGGAGACACACCCCAAGCAACAACATAGGCTTGCAATTTCCACACCGAGGCCTTACCGTGAACCTAAACGAACGAAGAGATCGATGATGTTTCACCATAGACCAACGAATTTTTATCCTTGAACAACACACCAACTAACAAAATCCAATGGACACCAACAAATCTGACAACACAACTATAACGCGGCTACAAAATTGTCATAGATTTTACCTAGTTTTTTATATTTTTGTATATAAAAACACACAAGTATTTGACCAACACAACTGACAGCACAGTTATAAAATCTATGACCGACACCCAAACTGGCAAGATGCAATGAGAAACCAACAGAATGATTACAGTTTCTAAAAATACTATAGTTTGAAATATTTTGATGTGTTTGGCTCTAGTAAATATTACAGTTTTAAAACCAAAGTATCTCTAAAACTGTAGTTTCTGTAAGTATTGGAGAAAGAGGTCTGACCCTCTTTTTTCTAAAACTGAGTAAGAAGAAAAATTATAGTAGTTTTAGGATACTTTGGTTTTGAAATACTTGAAGCTACCAAACAGAGCCCATGACTAACAATGATCTTCAAAAATCACATCGCCTACTTGCCACAGCCGACAGGATGAAGGGCTCAGTTACAGATCACAGAGGTCATATGTAAGTACTGTGAAGTTTTCCCCATACCAAAAGCAATATCTGTGATTGAATCCAGAGAATTTTCTGAGGCGATATATGATATCTACTATTCCATATCGCGAGGAATATAAATGGGACCTGAAAGATCGCCATAGTACATTAGTACGTATCTCAAGGTTTTCAGGTTCTACTGAAACCACATCGGTAATCTAGCAACGGTTCATGTCCATGTTAGCATTCTGTCATTGATACCTGTGGCCCTAATCCCCAATCCGCCATGACCTTCAAGCAAACCGTTCAGCACCAAGTTTTGGTGATCCATCAACAAGGGTTACACTTGTGTGTCCGCCTTCAAGGTGATGAACGTGCCTGATGTATGCATGAGGCCATAGTCCTGTCACCGAATAATGTAAAATCATCAATAATCTTGACATAGATAAAAGAAAATGACGATCTTAGTTTTTCTAGAACCATGCAGGATAACTGAATGTGAATAAATAAGATAGAGAAATGCCACTCCGTGGCTACAAAATTTACAGATACAAGTGTACAACAACCAAGTAGAAAGGGCGACCAAGCACACGACCAGAAAAACTAACTCTGAACACTGAAAATAAGAGTAGGGCATGACAGAACCCTGCTATATTGAACTCTCATGTCGATAACTGCCTAATAGTGTCAATTTACTCCCCCACAATAAAACAGCATCTCACCATGTGAATAACACATGAGTATTACAAATTGCTTGGTGTTAAGGGCATCCTTTGTCAATTGTGGCAGAAAAAGATAAGATTAGTTTGAGCACCTGGGAGAGTACTCTCGAGAAATTTGTTACTAATTATGTCATGGCCTAGAATCGGCCATCAAACCTCCATGTTATATTTCATCATGGATGATGCTACCGTCTCATCGATGGTGCATAATAACCCGAGCATATTACAGAATATATAATGAAAATATATCTCCGATGATTTTGTACGAAATGAGCTTATGCTGTTGCCCTGCTTACAGGTCTCGACCTCGATGCAGATTTCACTATTGCAAAACACTATTCAGTTGACATCAGAGGTTTCTAAGAACTAATATTCCTAACTCAGTGGGGACTTGAGAATACCATTTTCGTCACTCGGCAGTGGAAAAAACTGAAGGTAGCACATCGAAGCAACCACCAGTCCTGCAGAGTTATAATATGTTAGACGATCAAGAATTGGGTGTATTTATTTGGGACGTACAATTTAATAGATAACCCGGTCAGACCTACCAAGAATTCCACCAGTACACACATCTTGCCAGTGATGCCGATAGTCATCTACTCGAGAAACAGCCACTAAGGCTGCAGCAAGCAGAGGGAGAAGAATAACACAGAGTTTCGCAACATGGCCTCTTCGGTCAAAAACTTTGATTTTACCAGCGAGATACCATGATAAGAACCCGAGGCCAGCAAAAGACACTGAGAAACGAAAATTTGTGAGTCGTCCACCTCAAGAACTGGTGGCATGTAAAAGCTCCTGCGGCTAGGAGTATGAGCAATCATACATTCTCATGTGTTAGGAAATGCCTACTGAGCATCCAGGAGGTTTCTAGTACCAAGGTAAAAGGGAATTCACACTTACATGAAGTATGACCACTTGGGAAACTCTTGTGACCTTCTCTGATATCACTCGCCTTACCATGACATAGGATGCCCGTAGTAACATTGTCATAGGCCTATACATCAAGTGAAGCCAAAAGTTTCAAAGACAAGTCAGACGAAATCCCTCAAAGGACTCCAAACAAATGTTCATTACAGAATCCAACTGAATGTGAGTATGTGACCACATTACGGGTAACCCGTCAGGAAAACAGCGCCAAAAGAAATCTGGACGTGGTCGACCAACAGCATCCTTAATCGCATCGGTTAGAACTGCAGTTATAACCATTGAAAATAGGAGACCTGCTAGGACAAGCTAGATTTCAGAACTAAAATTATATAGGAATATCATAGCAAAAACCTACAGGGAAGAATATTAAGATACCTAGTATGGCATGATGCAAATCATACACATTCCTCCTCTTAAAGTATATTCCGGCCATGATAATCATAGGTAGAATGATACCATATATCTGCAAGATAAGAAAGATAATTCAGAAAAAAAACACTTAAGAAGTTCATGAAAATAAGAAGGGTAGAGCTAAGAGTGGAAAATCTATACCGGCACCGACCAAAATGGCACCGTGTTTTTTTTCATCGGATATCTGAGATCTGTCATCATGTCCGATCCAACAAATCGATCAAATGGTTCTATTTTATTTAGTACTCCATCCACAACAACTAGGAGAACCAGCACAATCCAGTCATACATATGTAGCCTTGCAACTCTAGCTCCATGAGATGTTACATACGGTGGCGGAACACCCACACGAATAGGTCCTGAAGGAGCTGGCATTGCTTCCCAAGTTCTGATCTGCCAATTTATCAAATGAATAAATTTAAGAACCCGTTAAGTAAGTTACAAAAAGGTATAGTAATTTGTCAAATAAACAATAAAATTTCAGTCATCAGTTTCAAGAACCTTGAATTGTACTATCAAAAGGTTAGTTAAGGCTCTACCTGCACATGTTTCTATGTTTTACTAGACTGGCAACCAAGGAGCCAGGCTTCTTGAGCATCAGCGAAGTTATGCAATTTGACTATTTGTGAAATAGTTACGCAGATAAGGATCTCGTTAGGCAAGGGAAATTTTTAAGCTGATCCATTGTTGTTAGTCTCACTCACAACAAATGCTCCCGAGGGCTATAGATGTTCAAGAGAGAGGTAGTGCTCCTAGAACAGTACGTGGATGTAAGGCAAAGGTATACACAGATGATGCTGATTGCTGGACGGATGGACGTTCAACAGAAGCATAACCATATATCATGGGGGCAAAACTAGAACAATCTATCATAGTCTGCACACGGCCAAAGGTACTAATGTAAATGGAGATCCTCTGTTAGACTATAGACCACTAATAAGTAAAGTAACTAACTACAATCATGCGGCAAACTACAAATCACGAGACAATATATTCCTTTTCGCTTAAATAATGAAATTAGTAACATAATGAAAGCATGGGCCGCAGTAAAGATAAGCATGACAAAACGTCACAGGGTCACAGCAGAGAGCAGACAAGGGGAATGTTACCGGTGACGGTGAGTTCTGCATTACCATAGATACCGTGCGGTTATGCTGCAAAACAGTTGCAGTCTTGCAGGTTAAATATCAAGTCGAAAGTTGCAAGAAAATAAAGGAGGAACAACAAGTGCTCCGTGTTCTTGACATAGTGAAATCGGGCCATCAGGACATCTATTGGTGGCGCAAACGGAGTGCGCACAAGGTGCTCGATGCTTCACGCACCGAACATGCATGCACATACATCAGATCCAGGACAAAGATCAAACCTTCAACGAAGCTTCTCAGAAAAGAACCACAGCTTCGCCTGATTTGCGTCCTCGCCTCCCCTCGGATCGGCTGTGAGAAAACAAGAAGTGAGCAACCACCATCCATAAGTACACATGCGGTTACGCAAAATGCAGAAACTGGTACCCTGATTTTTTCTGTTCGTTTCCCTCTTCTTGTAGCTGTTGACATCAGGCGATGCGGCGGAGGAAAGAGCCCGTCGGTGCAGGCGGTTTTGCCCGTCGTTGTCTGGCCATCTCCCTGTTTTCCGTTGACGAATTCGACCACCAACAAGCGGAGGGATAAAGGAGGAGGAGGATTCGGAGCCCGCCAGGCGGCAGACACCGATCAAAGGAGGCCGAAATTTGGGTGGTGCCGGCGGGCGGCAGTTTGAACTTGACCGGTATAGCCGGAGAGTTCGGTTCGGCATCCGTCCCAGAGATATCCTTATTCTCGGTAATGCCACCTGAGATCTTTATATACACAGGGTCTCTCTAACTCTCAATCGAATGAGAAATAACTTATTTCTCATTCGCATGACGTCATCAAATTTAGTTGCAAGTCAAGTTGCAACTCATGATTAGCACGAATCACGAAGCAAATCAAACGGGTCTGAAGCAGTTGCACGTCCACTTGCAACTCAGTCGAATGAGAAATAGCTTATTTCTCAATCACATGACGTCATTAAATCCCAGTTGCAAGTTGACTTGTAACTGATGCACGAATCACGAAACAGATCAAGTGGTCCGAATCAGTTGCAACTCCACTTGCAACTGATGACATCATGCGATTGAGAAATAAGCTATTTCTCATGCGATTGAGAATTAGCAAAACCGATATACATAGCCCGTTTAAGACAAAAAATTCAAATCTACATTTTTCAAGGTGTAGACACTGTTGAGATCTACCACTGTGTAAAATTATAAAACTAAATTCGTTGTATTTGAGCTTAGATAAAAAAGTGAAAAATATGGCTATATTTCAAAATTTGAAACTTGGCACTGCTCACCGATCTAGATATACCCGTTTTATTTTTTTTGCCCATACCAAAATAAAAACAAATTTTTATTCAAATTTTACAATGTCATAGATCTCAACATTATCTATAGGATCTTTGTTTCAAATATTTTGAAACACAAATATGCAAATTTCAGTTTTTCGGAAAAATGGCATACATGTAAAGCTAGATATCGATGTACTCATGCCACATATAATTGTATATAGCTTTTAAAACCCGACAAGGAAAAAAAAACATGTCCAAACGGCCTCCCATCTTCCATCGACCATTTTGTGCGGACACCCCTCTAATTTCTAACATTCGGTCTGACTCGGTATGTTCGAATGTCTAGCCTGGTTCGGACATCCCAGCGACATCGGCTATGGGGTCACGTAACCACCCGACAGTAAGATCAACCTTATTCACTATGGGGTCTGTTCGCTCTCTCCCCCTACCACAATACTGACTACGTCCCGCCTTTCATTCCAGCTGGTTGTTGTCGTCATTATGGGAAGTAAGAAGGCGACCAAACCGGTGAGTCAGTAGCAGGGGTGGGAGGGGGGACGCTCAAAGAAAAACAGGCCGACCATCGTCGAAAAGGGCCTCACATAGCGGCTCGCGTAGGCCTAGTCCACTGACGAGGATTGGAGAAAATTGAGCATGACACAATCGACAAGGAAAGCATTGTCGGGGTTCCCAACGTCTGCCCGATGTTTGCGTGTGATGGCACCACACCTGGGCTGTCACATTTCTTACACTCTTGTGTTCAGCCAGTCCTCCCCGTCAACTGCAACGCATCGCCGCCTGTCTTTTCCTTTCGGTCGACTTTGACAAAGGCAACTATGGCTAGGTATTTGGTGGGGTGGAGATGTCTATGCTGGAATGCCGGAGACGGCGAGGAACCCGTTCTATATAGCGGCCGGGAGATGAACATATGAGATCGCCTTAACTCCGGCCGGCCAACGACTCGCCTGCCACACCATTAACGCTGCCTGGCACTGACACCGCCGTGGCGCAGACGCTTCGTTGCCGTAGAGATACAGCCTGGTGAAGCGACGCGTCGCTGCGCCCGGCTAGGAAACCGAGACGCCGCCCAACATTAATATAGCTGAGCAGGACGACCACCGCCTCGTGTCTCACTGTCAGGCGTGGCCCGCACGTCGGAGGCGGCCGTTTCGTTCCGTCCAGGGCCGCCCCAAGCCTCCCCAATTTGAGGGCGTGGGCTGGACGTGCCGGACACAAAATTGGGCCGCGCCGAACCGAAAACGAAATTGGGCAGCGCGAGTGGGGCGAAAACACGTCCGGCACGCCCCAAAGGCATTTGGGCGGCCGTTTGGGCGCCCGAGTGGAGATGCTCTAAACATGTAATACTACCTCCCCTCTAAAATTTAAGATGTTTTTGTAGATTATGTTAGCCTATCAAAACATGTCTTTACTACTCCGAGTGGAGTATGTGCTATGCGGGATCTTGTTGCTTGCACTTTGGTTTGTGGCATATCGAGAGATGTGCATGTTGCATGAAAATACAGAGGATTTCAGGATTTGGCAGGTCTCAAACAACTCAAATTTACGTACTATATGTTTTAAGTCAGTGAACTAAGTTTGCTCTGAATGTAGTCTGAGATTCAAAAAAAAAAAGTTTTGAATTCCGTATAGGTCGTGGGTAATTACCGGGTAAACACCATAGCATATAGACACACACAAAAAAATAAACACAATGCCACCTTTATTTGGTACACTGAAATTATGTTCCTAATTACTTTATTTCACGCTATCATCTTCTCTTGTTGAGATATGCCTTTCACTTTTCTCTTACTCAGTTGAATTTGGCATGCTATTTTGGTTATTCTCAATATTTGTATTCCTAACTTATTTAGAAACCACGACAATAATAATTCTGTCATTGCAAGGTCATCTATGTTTAGAGTGTGACCGGTCGAGAGTGGGAAGGCGAGGTAACAACAACATCATCTGTCTGTGACGTAGTTTGAAATGACACTTTAACCAGCACATCTGTTTTTTATTCCGTGCCAACATTAACATGTGGTGTGCCGGAAAACATGAAAAAGAACGTGACAACGCACGGGAATTCAACTAGTTATAATTTTAAAAAGAGGGATAAATAGACTTTTTTTTGAAATAGTTGCATGGAAGGTTTACGTTTGATATGATTAAAGATTCTAGTCTCCGGTCAATGAGGCATACCAGAGGTCCTCCCGTTGCCGCGTTCGGCGTGCACGATACGGCATGGCTGCCTGGACGACGGTAATTGCCCAGTGGCGGATGGAGACGCCAGTGGCCGAACCGAGCCATCCATCCCCATGTGCCGGCGAAGCAAGGCGAGCAAAGAAACCGAAAACCGTAGTACATGAGTAGATTACACTAGCAAACGAACGTGAGTGGATCGAGCCACCGGCGTTAATCTGTGCCATGGCCTGCAGCTGAGGGAATTACAAAAAACTATCACAATTGGGGCAGTATTAACAGGTCAGTACCGATTGTACTAATTTTTTTCAAAAACATATCAACACTGGGGTAATGACAACATATCACACTGATCGCTTGTTTTAAACGCTCTGACGAGGCGGCCCCACTGCCAGGGCTGACGGCCGTTAGCTGGCGTCCGTTTGGGGCCACGGATGAGGTGGAGGTGGGGCCACAAGTCACCCCTCTCCCCATTTTTTTCTTTCTCCAGTTGAAGAAACGCACGGGGATGTGTGGGCTGGGAGAGCCTGGGACGATCCCAGATCGAAATCCTGCTCACCCGATGCACATCTCCGGCTGCTGCGCTGCTTGTCGCACCCGCCCGCCGCCGGTCGTCACCATCAACGGCTCGGCCCAGTCACAGAGGAGGAGGGGAGATGGTCGTCGTCCTCGAGGCGGAGCTCCTCCATGCGGCCGGTGAGGCAGAGCGGATGCCTGCCGGGCGAGCCGCCATGGCCGCGGCGAGGAGGAGACAGGCCACTAGCGAGGGCGAGCGTCGTTGCAGCGACCTCGTTCTTCTCTTCTTCCATGACCAGCATGTGCGGGAGTGGAAGCAAGTAGAACGTGTTCGGCGTTCGGAGCGCGCCTTCGTCGGCATCATGCTCCTCCTCGTCGGCGTGGGCCACCTCGAGATGCGTCTTCATGTCCATTAGCTCCGCCTCATCGTTCGGATACTACGCAGAGAAGGAATCGAGCCAGTTCTCCTCCAATCGCCGGCGTGGAGGTCGTCTTCCCCGACTCTGGCTTCGGCCGCCGCCGCATCGATCTCCTCAACAACGTCGCATCGGCCTTCCTCGTTGGTTCCTGGAGCTCGCCCGCGACTCAAGGAAGCTTCAGGCGCAGGCCCAAAGTGCCTCGCGTCTTGGAGCCTCTCCTCCACGTTGCCGTGCTCCGGTTGCCGCTGCCCGCGCCCATGTCATCGCCTCGGAGGCTGACGGCCATGTGGCCGAACTGGGTGGTGTTCCGGAGGTGGTTGGCGTGCTCCTCGTTGCCCAATTCGACGCACAGCATCCCGCGGGCGCCGTACCCGAGGTTTCCCATGGCGCCGTGGCGGCCATGGTGCGGGTGGTCAGGGAGGCCTGGGTAGGTGAGGCGGAGGTGCACCTCGTGACCGCGCGCGGACTAATGGCCGTCAGCTCCACGTCAGCGCCACGTCAGCTCTGACAGTGGCCCCGCGTTGTCAGACCTCCTAACACGAGCTATCAGCGCCGGTTGTTGTCATTACCCCAGTGTTGGTATGTTTTTGAAAATATTAGTACAATCGGTACTGACCTGTTAATGCTGCCCCAATTGTGGTAGTTTTTTTGTAATTCCCTCCCTGCAGCTGCAAGCTTCTTCGCGCCTCCTTCCTGCTGATTACAGTGTCCCTCTTCGCCATCTCCACCGATGCAGCAGAACCTGATCCAGTCCGAATTGCCGTCTATTGGGGCCAGAACGGTAACGAGGGCACCCTTGCCGCCGCCTGCAACTCCGGCCTTTACGCGTACGTCATGATCTCCTTCCTCAGCACCTTCGGCAAAGGCCAGATCCCGGCCATCAACCTCGCCGGACACTGCGACCCACTCTCAGGCGACTGCAAAGCCTTCGGCCCCGACATCACGACGTGTCAGTCGGTCGGCGTCAAGGTGCTCCTCTCCATCGGCGGCGCCGCCGGCAGTTACGGACTGTCCTCCACCAAGGACGCCCAGAGCGTGGCCACCTACCTGTGGGACAACTTCCTGGGCGGTAGCTCGTCGTCCTGCCCGCTCGGCCACGCCGTCCTGGACGGCATCTGTTGAGTATCGTGATTAGTTAGGAAAGATAGGATAGCGTAGGATTTGATTCTACCTTGACGTGTACTCCAAGCAGATCATGTACTCCTTTATATACGTCCACGAAGCTCAAGCAATACAACCAACTATTCCACCAATCTCTCTCTATTCTTCTACATGGTATCAGCCTAAACTCGATCCAAAACCCTAGCCGCCGCTTCCGCACCGCGCCGCCCCCGGGGAGGTCGATCTCCATGATCTCTGCCCGGGGCCGCGCCGCCCGTACCTAGGGTTCGTCCGCCGGTCCGGTTGATCGGCTGCCCTACAGTCTTTTTTCCCGATTCTTTGATCCGGGTTTTCTCTCTCTCGCCGGTCGTTTTGATCGGTATTTCTTTTTGGTTTTTCCGATCTAAGATCGGTTTGCGTTGCCCGCCGCCGCCGTCGATCCTCGTGCGCCTCTACTCCGACATGGCGGCCTCTCGCGCTACGCTGCGGCCCTCGCGGCCGCCGTCCGCGTGTGCTCTTCACCGACTAGGCGGCCTCACGCGCCGTGGCGGCCCGAAACGGCCGCCCTCCGCGTGTCTGCCCGCCGTCGTTTTGCGCCGGCCGCCTTCGTCTACCTCTGAACGGGACACCTCCATCAGCACCCCGCCTCCACCGTGGCGGCCCGTCACGGTCATCCTCCGCGCGTCTGCCGCTCGGGCGCTTCCGCCGTGCGCATGGCTTCCTCACGCCGGTGCTGCATTGGCCGCCTGGGCGCCGAGGCTACGTTGGCCGCTCGGCTTCTTCGCCGCCCCGCCTCCCGCCGAGCGGCGCCTCCTCCACCTCGCGAGTGATCGGATTGATCACCCGCTCGCCGTGATCTACTCCATCCGCGCCGCGCGGTCGACCCGTACAGTCGTCTGCGTGCGCCTTCGCAGGTTCCCGTGAAGATCATCCTCGAGTTCAGCGCGCCTACCACCGATCGAGCATCGGGCTGCTACTGCGTCGCCCCTTCGGGCTGCAGCGCCGCCGCCCTGTGGTTCTCCCCGCGGCTGCACCGAACCGCACGTCGCCGCTGCGTCGCCCCTTCGGGCCATAGTGCCGCGGCCCGCGGTCCACACCGCCACCCTGAGGTCATCCCCGCGGTTGCACCGTCCCGCACGTCGCCGCTGCGTCGCCCCTTCGGGCCGTAGCGCCGCGGCACGCGGTACACGCCACCGCCCCGAAGTCGTCCCCGCCGTCGCCCTGACACGCGCGTCGCCGCTGCGTTGCCCGTCCGGGCCGTAGCGCTGCGGCACGCGGTCCGCTTTGCCGTCCTCGCACGTTGACGTCTCCGTGGCATGCGCCGCGCCGCCTTCCGAGGCGCGGGAACGCAACCGTCCGTGTTTGGTCTTCGTCATGATGTTAGGCTCCTCTTCGCCTACTGCGAGCACCGTCGCCGTGCCTCTACACGCGACCGCCGTGGCCTTTTGCAGGCTATCGCCGCCGTCGTCGCGCTTCTACATGCGACCGTCGTGGCCCTTTATGGGCTACCGTCGTCGTCGCCAACCATAACTTCGTCTCCGTCCAGTACCAGCTCATCGCCAGCGTCACCGTCATCTTCCCCGACCACTTCATCTACTCCGACAACCGCGGGCGACATCGGCAGCTTCTACCCCACGCCGTTTTACGCCGCAACCGTCGTCGACTCCTCATCTGCTGGCCCCTTCGACATGGCGTACAACTTGTACTGGTCCCCGTCTACGCATGCCCGGTGCTGGCAACACCGACGCGTGCCTTCATCCACGACGTGTCCCCGGGCTTGGCAAACTTGGAGCGGCACCTCGTCAACACCGACTGACCTTCTGTCTACGCATGCTCGGTGCTGGCAACACCGATGCGTGCCTTCATCCACGACGTGTCCCCGGGATTGGCAAATCCGGCGCGACGCCTCGTCCACGTCATCTTCCACTCGGCGCACCACTGCGCCCTGACTACTTGGCGCTACCTTGCGCCCGCGGCTCCTGACGGCTCCCTCTACACCGGCAACCCCGACTCAACATCGACCACGGTGCCCCACGCACGGCTACTTCGACTACGGCTACACCACCCTACGCTCTCGGCTATATCGACATCGGCACAAAGGGCTACCGCCTTGCTTGAGAACCTCGTCAATTTTTGCTCCAGCCACAACTTCCGCGACGCGTCGACCGTTACGACTGTGGTGGGGATGTCCGTCGGCTCCACCTTCGGATTCTTCAGTCTCACCGTCTGCGTCGCTACCGCTGTGACTACGGGGGGATGTTGAGTATCGTGATTAGTTAGGAAAGATAGGATAACGTAGGATTTGATTCTACCTTGACTTGTACTCCAAGCAGATCATGTACTCCTTTATATACGTCCACGAGGCTCAAGCAATACAACCAACTATTCCACCAATCCCTCTCTATTCTTCTACAGCATCGACTTCGACGTCGAGACCGGCGACTCGGCACACTACGACGAGCTGACCACGTTCCTGTACCAGTACCGCGCCAAGGGCAAGAAGAAGGTGTACCTGACGGCGGCGCCGAAGTGCTCGTATCCGGACACGTCGCTGGGACCGGCGCTCAAGACAGGGCTGTTCGACAACGTGTGGGTGCAGTTCTACAACAACCCGCAGTGTGAGTACCTCGGCGGCGACCTGCAGAGTGCGTGGGATATGTGGACGAGCAGCGTGAACGTGTCCGGGGGATTCTACCTCGGCGTGCCGGCCTCGACGGCCGCGACCGGGAGCGGGTACGTTTCGCCCGCCGACCTGACGTCCTCGGTGCTCCCCGGCGTGAAGGCCACCAGCAAGTACGGCGGAATCATGGTGTGGGACCGCTTCAACGACCTCGAGGGAGGATACAGTACTAAGTTGCAGGGCCAAGCATACAAGGGCGTGTTCAGCGGTACATATTTGCACTCTATACTGCAGATGTGATTAATGATACTGTAGTACTCCGTATTACACTATATATAAAAGACGGAGGAATCCGCAGCCCGTCCGCGTGTCCACGTCGCCTCCAAATCCTGGCCGTACGATGCGCGCGAAGGAAGGCCGAGATTTGTCCACGTCTCCCCCAAAAACAACAGCACTATTCATCGCCTATTTTAGACCAATCAGGCCTCGACACGTCGCCCGGTCACCAGCCGGTGGACTCCGGTTCCGCCGGTTGCCATGCCATTTTGCACAAAAGACCCTCCAAGAACGCGCACTCAACCCGCAGTCCAGTATTCCGCACTGCCAAGGACCTGCGCGTAAATCTGCAAAAAAACATGTGCTTTTTTGCAAAAAAACGGCAACAGAGTCCCTCCGTTCCATCTCTCTCGCGCGCGACCTCGGGCTCGCCGCCGCCGCCGCCGGCCATCGCCGCCGCTGGACGCGTCCCCGCCCAGATTCGAGGTCGCCGGGAGCTGCGCCGCCTCAGACTCCACCTCCTGGCCGCCGGATGCGTCCCGGGGTGGTCGGAATCGGCCGGATTCGTCTCCGGCGTCCTCCGGCTGCGCCGCCGTTGTTTGGCTCACCGGCGGCGGCTCCGGCGACCAAACGTCGCGCCGCGCCGCCCATCCACCTCGCCTCCCCGTCCTCTACCGAACCCGCCTGCTGGAGCCTCACGCGCGTCCGCCGTTGCGCGCCGGCGAGCTCGGCCACACGACGACGCCACCGCTGACATCATCATTCACTGGCTGACGGGTGGGCCCGTCTGTCAGCCCGTTTTTCCTATTTTCCCTGCAGGAAAAAATCAGTAAAAGTTTAATTTTGTTAATTCAATAACTTTAAAACTAATAATCAGAAAAACATGGAAACAATATCAAAACGACCGCAAAAAAAATTCCTACCTATTTGTGGCACAATGCAACATTTTTGAAAAGTTTCAAATTTGACTAAATTTGGACAAAAAAAAGGTTAACTTCTGAAAATTAATATCAGGAAAATATGATAAAATACCAAAATGGCCACAAAAAAATTTCCTACCTATTTGTGGCACAATGCAACACATTTGGAAAGTTTTAAATTCGATTAAATTTAGACAAGCAAACAACAAAAGGTTAACTATTGGAAATTACTACTTCAAACATGAATTACAAAAAAATATGAAAAAATGACCACATTGACCACAAGAAAAATAATTAGACATACTTTCAAAATTTGCACACCACCAAATTTCCCCCTTCTTTAAAGTCCAAAATATACCCATAAATTTAAAAATCAACATTTTAGAAACGTGAGAACGTTTCAAAAAAAAATCAAGCCTCAAAATTTCCAAATAGTACATAAAGTCCCATTAATGGATTTCCCTAAAAAAACAAAAAAAAAACTTACCAATTACAATAATGCAAAAGAGAACATTTTTCCCGTGCAAGTTCGAAAAATATAAATCAGCAACTCACAGAGTTATATATATATATATCGATGAATAGTCCAACTATATTTAGAAAACAGGTATATTAAATATATATTCACAAATAATGTAATTATATTTAAAAAATTAAAAAGGTCAGCACTTACAAATAACCAGAACAAATTTCCTCCGATTATGCTGGCAAAAAAAAATTGCCAAGATGGAACTATATTTGGCCATTCCAATTTACCTAACATATTTAAAGTTTTCTTAACTTAAATCTCTCCACCCCTTTTTTAAAGTCCAAAATATATCCAGATGATTTTGGGAACAAAACTACATAAGGCAAAACAACTTACCCCTTAATCCCAAAGTATATCCATATAGTTTTGGAAAAAAAATACATATTGAAAACCAATACTTTAAAAATGTCCACATTTTTCCCCCACTAAAAAAAACTAAACAATCCATATAATTTTAGATAATTATAAAAAATGCAGACCAATAATTTTTAGATGAACAAATAAGTTTTCAAAATTCAAATATGCAACAATCAAAATAATCTATACGTTGAAACCTTTTCAATATGACCACAAAATAAAATGACAAATATGCCCCATACTTACATACAAATAAATATGCATGCCGAAAATTCAAATTTCCGTATGCCTTCCAAATTAGTGTATTCCGTACACACCAAATGAATTTTAAATGTGCTAAACTGCTCCAAAAGTAGATGACTTCCGAATTAAAACAATTTTTGAAATACGTACGATTTCCAAATTTCAGCAATTTTATGATCGTATAATTCAGAAAAATTAAGCCCACGGGCGCGGCGGAGCCCGCGCTAATCCCCTAGTAATTGTGGAATGAACATACAATTCCTTCCCAATTTGCAGGGCCCGGAGCAATCAGAGTGCCGCCACCGGTAGTTACAGCAGGGGGCGGGCCAATCGGAGCGCCGCCACCGGTAGTTACAGGAGGGGGCGGGCCAATCCGATCACCAGCATCAGTAGTTGCAGGGGGGACCAACTCATCGTCCACGAAGAGGATCAGAACATGTAGGCGAACACTATCTACTACCTCTCTGTCTGCCTGACGTTTATTCAGCTAGCAGAGTGGCTCGTTAAATTTGGATTGCCTGAATTGGTTATTCTCAGTTTCTCACATAACATTTTCTATTATTCTACACCATTACAAATTTGCCCCATCAAATAAACGGTGTATGTCTCTTCTTTTACATGAATTAAGCTACGCGCTGTTGGAAGGAAATGTTTTTTAAAACTACAGTATTGCAACATAATCTATTATATTATTAAAACAACAAATAATCAAACGGTGAAGATTTATCCCTCTAAAAGTTAAGATACCTTAACGGCTTAGATTAACCCTCATCCCACGTCACGTTTTGGCTTAATTAGATTCGCCGTCATGCACGGCATGTACACCTGATTGATTTCCAAGTACGTATGATTGGAAAGAAGCGTACGCATGTTGCACTCCACGATACGAAACTGTTAGAGATATATTCCGTGTACGTATAAACGGACGTCTGTGATAGAGATAGATCTCGTGTCTTGTCTTGCACTCCAAGATGACCCATGTACGCCTATATATACTCGCCCCCGAGGCTCAATAATACATCCAACATATTCCGCATATATCTCTCTATCGTTCTACATGGTATCAGCCTAATTAGATCCTACCCTAGAGCAGCCGCCGCCTAGCCCTAGCACCGCCGCCGCCGCTCCCAAACCCTAGCGCCGCCGCCCTCATGGCGCCGTGCTAGGCGCCGTCGACACGCTTCCGCCGCGTTGCCCCCCGGAGAGGTCGATCTCCATGATCTCCGCCGGGGGCAGCGTAACCCATACGCAGGGCTCGTCCGCCGATCCGTGATCGGCTGCCCTGTAAGTCTCTTCTCCGATCTCTTGATCGGTTTTCTTTTTTGGTTTACCGATCTTAGATCGGATTGAGTCGCCCACCGCCGTCGTCAACCTGCGCCTCTACTCCGACAACAGCATCGACCTGCACCGGCCATCTTCATCAACCGCTCGGCACGGCCGCACGCGCCGCACACGGGGCGCCCCTACGTGCGTCGCGGCAGGTGTTCTCGTCCGCGCAGTCTTCTTCGCCGGTCTGTCTTCGTCGTCATCGCCCGGGACTTCACCGACAACGTCGCCATCAACTCCGATCTGCGCGTCGTCGTCCACGCCATGGCACGTCATGCGCCTCCGTCGGTCTGATCAACCGATTTGCGCACATCGCCGCCAAGCACGTCCCCGAGTACGCGCCTATCACCGATCCAGCAACAGGCTGCCGCAGCGCCGCCCCTTCGGGCCACGCACCGCCGCCTTGGTCCACCCTCCGGCCTCGAGCGCGCCTTCCCTGGTGCGTACGTCGCCGGTGGCCTCAAGCCGCTGCACCGACTCGCGTACTGCACCTACGTCGTCCCCTCGGACCGTAGTGCTGCTACACGCGATCTACCTCGCCGTCCCCGCGCACCGACGTCTCAGGCTACCACCGCGCCGCTCCCACGACGCCGGTCGCCGCCGTCCGCGCATGGTCTTCGTCAAGCTGTCGGCTCCTCGTCGCCAAGTTCGTGTACCGCCGCCGCGCCTCCTCACGTAACCTGCACGGCCTTCTCCGCCGCTGGTTTCGACGCCTACACCTTCATCCTTGTTCAGTACAACTTCATCACCAACGTCATCGCCACCGCCTGGCAACGCCTCCTCGGCAGCGCCTGCACCCCGGCTACGCCGCCTCCTCGGCATCGCCACCGACCTCCCTCGCGTCTACTCTGACAACCACGGACTGCATCGGCTCTTTCCCATCTTCGCCGCTCTGCGCCTCGCAACCGTTTTGGAGCCTTCTCTGCTAGTCTATATGCGACATGGCAGGACACCGTACTGGTCCCGCTCTACGCATGCTCGGTGCTGGCAACACCGCCGCGTGCCTTCATCCCCGACGCGTCCCCGGGTCTGGCAAGCTTGGATCGGCCCTCGTCCTCGACGGTTTCGACAAGATCTTCTTCGGCATCGACACCCTCTTCTTCGACGACTGCCTCGATCGAGTCCCCGTCTTCATCACCATGGCGCCCCTTGCGCCCTCGACACCACGGCGCTTCCCCGTGCCCGCGGCTTCATGTGCGGCTACCTCGACACCGGCATCCCCGACCACGACATCGACCACGACGTCCCCTCGCAACGGCTACCTCGACCTCGGCACCGCCTCACGCTCTCGGCTCCCTCGACATCGGCACAAGGGCTACCACCTCGCCTGAGCACTCGTCAGCTTCCTCTACAGTCCAAGCATCCGCGCCGTGACATCGACCACGACGCTCCCGCTACGACTGTGGGGGGGTGTCAGCCTTCTGGGTCTACTTCGGTTTATCTCCAGTCTGACCGTCCACGTCGTTCATGTTGTTCACGACGCTCCCGCTACGACTGCGGGGGAGTGTTAGAGATATATTCCGTGTACGTATAAACGGACGTCTAGGATAGAGATAGATCTCGTGTCTTGTCTTGCACTCCAAGATGACCCATGTACGCCTATATATACTCGCCCCCGAGGCTCAATAATACATCCAACATATTCCGCATATATCTCTCTATCGTTCTACATGGTATCAGCCTAATTAGATCCTACCCTAGAGCAGCCGCCGCCTAGCCCTAGCACCGCCGCCGCCGCTCCCAAACCCTAGCGCCGCCGCCCTCATGGCGCCGTGCTAGGCGCCGTCGACACGCTTCCGCCGCGTTGCCCCCCGGGGAGGTCGATCTCCATGATCTCCGCCGGGGGCAGCGTAACCCGTACGCAGGGCTCGTCCGCCGATCCGTGATCGGCAGCCCTGTAAGTCTCTTCTCCGATGTCTTGATCGGTTTTCTTTTTTGGTTTACCGATCTTAGATCGGATTGAGTCGCCCACCGCCGTCGTCAACCTGCGCCTCTACTCCGACAACAGCATCGACCTGCACCGGCCATCTTCATCAACCGCTCGGCACGGCCGCACGCGCCGCACACGGGGCGCCCCTACATGCGTCGCGGCAGGTGTTCTCGTCCGCGCAGTCTTCTTCGCCGGTCTGTCTTCGTCGTCATCGCCCGGGACTTCACCGACAACGTCGCCATCAACTCCGATCTGCGCGTCGTCGTCCACGCCATGGCACGTCATGCGCCTCCGTCGGTCTGATCAACCAATTTGCGCACATCGCCGCCAAGCACGTCCCCGAGTACGCGCCTATCACCGATCCAGCAACAGGCTGCCGCAGCGCCGCCCCTTCGGGCCGCGCACCGCCGCCTTGGTCCACCCTCCGGCCTCGAGCGCGCCTTCCCTGGTGCGTACGTCGCCGGTGGCCTGAAGCCGCTGCACCGACTCGCGTACTGCACCTACGTCGTCCCCTCGGACCGTAGTGCTGCTACACGCGATCTACCTCGCCGTCCCCGCGCACCGACGTCTCAGGCTACCACCGCGTCGCTCCCACGACGCCGGTCGCCGCCGTCCGCGCATGGTCTTCGTCAAGCTATCGGCTCCTCATCGCCAAGTTCGTGTACCGCCGCCGCGCCTCCTCACGTAACCTGCACGGCCTTCTCCGCCGCTGGTTTCGACGCCTACACCTTCGTCCTTGTTCAGTACAACTTCATCACCAACGTCATCGCCACCGCCTGGCAACGCCTCCTCGGCAGCGCCTGCACCCCGGCTACGCCGCCTCCTCGGCATCGCCACCGACCTCCCTCGCGTCTACTCTGACAACCGCGGACTGCATCGGCTCTTTCCCATCTTCGCCGCTCTGCGCCTCGCAACCGTTTTGGAGCCTTCTCTGCTAGTCTATATGCGACATGGCAGGACACCGTACTGGTCCCGCTCTATGCATGCTCGGTGCTGGCAACACCGCCGCGTGCCTTCATCCCCGACGCGTCCCCGGGTCTGGCAAGCTTGGATCGGCCCTCGTCCTCGACGGTTTCGACAAGATCTTCTTCGGCATCGACACCCTCTTCTTCGACGACTGCCTCGATCGAGTCCCCGTCTTCATCACCATGGCGCCCCTTGCGCCCTCGACACCACGGCGCTTCCCCGCGCCCGCGGCTTCATGTGCGGCTACCTCGACACCGGCATCCCCGACCACGACATCGACCATGGCGTCCCCTCGCAACGGCTACCTCGACCTTGGCACCGCCTCACGCTCTCGGCTCCCTCGACATCGGCACAAGGGCTACCACCTCGCTTGAGCACTCGTCAGCTTCCTCTACAGTCCAAGCATCCGCGCCGTGACATCGACCACGACGCTCCCGCTACGACTGTGGGGGGGTGTCAGCCTTCTGGGTCTACTTCGGTTTATCTCCAGTCTGACCGTCCACGTCGTTCATGTTGTTCACGACGCTCCCGCTACGACTGCGGGGGAGTGTTAGAGATATATTCCGTGTACGTATAAACGGACGTCTAGGATAGAGATAGATCTCGTGTCTTGTCTTGCACTCCAAGATGACCCATGTACGCCTATATATACTCGCCCCCGAGGCTCAATAATACATCCAACATATTCCACATATATCTCTATCGTTCTACAGAAACTATTGCCTAATGGATTCCATGATACACGGACAAGTATCCATATCACACACGTTTTAGACCTAAATATCGACATCCAGCCAACACGATCGGAGACACGATCCAAGCATTGATTGAGATCTTGAACACATGCGACGACGCCATGGAAATCTCAGGAACGATCCGAGCATCGATTGAGCGCTTGAACACACATGGGACGACGCCATGGAGATCGAGCTTGAACATATGCGACGATGCCATGGTGATCCCAGGCACGATCCGAGCATCGATTGAGAGTTTCAACACATGCGACGACGCCATGGCGATCCCATCAAGTACAAGTGCGGCGGATCGACTGCATGGCACCGATGCATACAACGCCGCATGAACCCCGACTAACCCATGATTCGGCAGCAACGCAGCCAATACGGACCAGCGACGTTACGTACCACGTCCGGCGATCGAAAGAAGATAACAGCAATGCGCAGCTATGAGCCAGCACAATTGCATGATTGTGCACGTCGTAGATCTCGACAGACGAATGATCGGAGGAAAGACTGTAATGGCCATCCCCGTTTCAAAAAATATAATGGCCGTCGACTGGGTCGGTTTGGCTACAACGAGCTCACAAGATGACGGGAGGCCTTTTGTAGATCTAACGCCGACGAAGTTCCGTACACACAGCCTTCTGGATAGCAAGGCCTACGACAAGGCTGATATCAACCCAGCGAGAAGCAACGCGTCGCTGGACCTGGACGGAGCTAGGATCGATGGCATCCTACCATATGCCGGCAGAGCAATTGATTTTGCGATCAACGCTCGGAAGTTTGAATTTAAAAATGTTTTTGCATACAATATACTAAGGTAAAGAAGATGAGACTAGCTGAACCATTGTTTCCATGTCCACGTATATTCCAACAAATATTTTATCTCTGGATTGTTGATTTAGAAGATGAGGACGTGCAGCGGATTTTTTAGATAATTCGGTGGTCGACGTACGCCTTCTGTGAGGATGAGGCGAGGAAGACTGTGTCGGACTGGTACGTGATCGATGCAGCTGTTCAATTCGTCGACACCGTCGAAACTTCCTACGCCCAATCACCAGGCAAGAATCTATGTACCCTCAAGTTCTCTTCTCTAAACAGAACTTCACAAGCACTCGATTTATCCACACAGGCTATACTGGTGTGCTGGACTGGTGTCATGCATTTCACATCCTAATTAATATGGAGCATGGATACCATACCAGCAACATATTAATCACGATTTTCACTCTCCGATTAAGTCTGCATAGAGTTATTGTTATAATTGATTCAGTTTTTCTATTGGCAGGGACCAACTATCTAACACAACGATATAATATTTGTTGATGCCTTGCTTATTGCTACCGGTCTATGTTAGCCGTAATTGCTTATTTAAATTTCTCAACAATGCCATGCATCTGAAAAGCCTTGAAAATAGTACTGCATTTTTTCTCTATTGTTTTTTTTTTTTGCTTCAAGAGTTTACTTGGGATTTCTAGAGTTGTGACTTCTCAGTCCCGGAATACAGAATTTTTGTTCAGCTTACCAAGTATTTTTACTTGATTTTTTTCCTGTATTAGTGATGCTAATGAACAGCTCTGACTGGATTTTATTTTCTAGAAATGCGTTTTAGCAAAAATACAGCAGTATATGATTTCAGTACTTTGATAGGAAGTCTAAGAACTGCATGAGTAATTCAAAATGAAGTACGCGGCGGATGGCGGGGTGCCATGTGAGGAGCGAGACAAAGCGATTCCATATTGGACTCGAGGTGAACTATACGTTACAAGGATCATATCCAGCGACTAAGGCTATTTGGACTGGACAGTCCGCGGATCTTTCAACTGAGACTATAAAAATCTTCATTTTCCGGTAATGTTTAGAGGTTGATCAATTGTTTCAAATAATTCATTATTATCATAATTGCTACCAGATCTATCAAGTTTGGCTCTCCTCACATAAAAATTCTTTATGGCACACATAACGTATTTATTCAAGAACATCTAATCAACGTTTTGTAGTTTCTGTTCGATGTGCATATAATTTAGTCTCTCCTCCCATTAGACATGACGTATTTTAATGAAATTCTATAGGTTTTGTTGGTGATCGAACAGACTGCGATCACGGAGCAAATACGGTCTCTTCTCGGTTTCCAGTTCAGATGGGATAAGAACATCTCGCAAGGGATTGACGTATCGTGAAAGAGAAAAGATTGGCCACGTAAATACGTTTGTGTCATCCATGGATGTAGTTCATATCAACGGCGAAATCTAATAGAGAGCCAACTAAGCTTTTCTTGATATTTATGTATCTCGCGTGAAGGTACATTTGATGGCTTGATGCCGGCGGCGATGACAAGCAAAGTAGCAGCAATCAACCAGTATTTTATTTGGGTTCGCGTCCGAGGCAGACATATGTAGTGTGCCAATTCTCCGGGCCACTGCACATATGGATCTCAGATGGAAGAAACACAACGTTGATCTCAGTGTCCGGCCGGAGCATCATCGTTGTACGAGTGTTTTGAATCACTATATTGTGCCAATGGAGGCTGGAGCAGATGAACGTGACACATTTCCGATGCTAAACCTTCTTACTTCACTCCTATGCAACTAATGATTTTTGTTTATATGCTATACAAGTTTAGTTCTGGCCTACTTTTTATAGACGCAAATAAATAATTTTGCACTGCCCTTACTATAGTTTGTTTTTTAAGACTTTGGTCAAATGAGGTTATCGAGCATACAACAACTCTATCTTTTTCTTTTGTAGTACAACAACACAATTTAGACGGAGAAGTTTGAACCATTTTAGAAACTAAAGTACAACTCAAAAAATCTTAGGAATTTGGGGAGGTTATATTCCTTCAGAGTTTCGTTATATCGAAGTTGATATTATATTTGTTGCACACAGATGTAATTTGCCGGAAGCTACTGCCTTCACGAGACACTCCATTATTTCAGCACAGTATGTCTCCTCTTTTTCATTCATATATTTTATATTCTAACGTGGTTTCTTATTTGTGGAAAAATATAATATATTCAGATTACTCATCTCCGATGGCATGCCAAATACTCTTTTCAAGATTAAAGGAAATATGTTCCGAGTTTACAGTGATCAAAACAAAAAATGGGGACCTGTTGTGAGTTGGAGTAGATGCATGGTGCTACTAAAAATATTTAGTATCATGCCTGTGCAGAACTCACATATGTCATGCTATATGTACTTCACACAATATATGTTAGAAAGAGTAAATGCTCTATACCTGATACCGGAAAGCGAAGCGTGGTGCTAACATGACTAAAAAAATGATTCGGAAATCTGTCTTTAGAACTTTATTTCATGCGGAACGAAGAGAAGTTAGTAAATATGCCTTTTGGGAAGCCCTTGATCGAGTAGTTCATCTTAGTACTTGATTAGTTTGTTTCAATATTTAGTACACTGTGAAGTAGCCTAAGGAAACACCAAAGAATTAGCTACTCAATTGTAACCATTGATCTGAGTTATACTCCCTATGTTCCAATTTAATTGACTTGCTATACACCACATGTGGATGTATGTTAGTACTTGATTAGTCTGTTTTAATATTTAATACGTTGTGAAGTGGCCTAAAACGCAGTACTTTTGGGAGAACAAAGAAACACCTAAGAATTTGTTCAATTGGTAACCATTGATCTGAGGTATACCCCCTCTGTTCCAATTTAATTGACTTGCTATGCACCACATGTGGATGTATTTATCAGCTAAACTGAAATCATGGTGGGCTAAAATCTTCTTGGTTTTAACGCTTTTACTCCATAAGATCTAACAGTTTTTGTTAACGAAAAACTAATCATTGACTACAGATTTTATTTTCTTAACGGGAAACCATTATTATTAGTTCATGCCTAAACAAAGGTCATAAAGGAAGCATATTGAACCATATGTGTTTCAAAGAAAGAACTTGAGGGAGAGATGGTGTTCAGCAGGTTCGTAAGAAAACATTCTCAAGAATATCGATGGTGACACAATAGGTAGAATTAACATGGCTTGGATCACTTTTGTGTTCAAAATACATCAATTAAAAGTTAAGAATGACATAAATCTTTATTATTCTCTTGCATAACCGTGATTGAAAAATGAATTTGTTACCTACAATGGTTCTTCACACCAAATCAGTAAAGTGTGTTGGTTCATAAATACATCATATTCCCTGAAGCTTATTTATATGACATGGAATTAGTGTTGAATTAAAATAAAAAAAATAGGTGAGTTAAGGTCATGAAGCTGGCAAAATATATATTTCCAAATCTAAAAGTTCATATAAAACTAGCCGCGCAAATGCGCGGGCCACCCAGCTAGTTTTTAAAAAATGAGATAAAGGTGTTCATTCGTTCAGACAAGATTGCAGAGTCTTTTACAATAATATCTGAGATAGCAAGAGGTAGAGGTGGTAACCAAGTGCTACCAGACTCGAGGGATTTAGCAAGTTGAGCTAGCTCATGTGCTGCAGCACTGAGGGACCTTCTAGTATAACTGATGGAACAACCATGATGCATGTTTTTCAGCATATGGATGTCTTCGTAGATGCTCCAGGAGACCAGGACCTGTTGTGTTTTCGGTGATACAATTAGCCTTCGATACTGCAGCAGTGCAATCAGACAAGACGGAGCTTGGGTAAAGAGAGGAGTCCCGAGCGATCAGCAACCCAAGAATGGCTTTGGCCTCAGCTTCCTCATCGTCGATGCAACTCTCGATCGGATGACTAGCCGCAAGACAAACTGAGCCATTTTGGTCTCCTACGACAATCCCTGCAGTGGCCTCCCCGCTAGATTCTGGGCAGTGGGCACTAATACCATAGTTTCTATGGACTATGGTATTAGAAGTATTGTAGTTCATAAAACTGCTCTATTCGTACCAAACACCTCAAAATGTTTCAAACTAAGTATCGCCAACATACTGAGAAAGAATTGAGGTACCAAACAGAGTGTTATTATATGATTAGTCTCGCTTTTGTTTAAGCTAATCGACACGGTTATATTTCCTCTGATCCAAAATGTAGTTATTTTAGGACATTGACAATCTTCAACTTTGTCGTGAACATTTTTCTTTGCATAGTAAAATCGTACATTATGAAATATATAGTTTATGATAAATCTAGGGACATCATGTTTTCAATGCGAGTAAATTTTCTCTTATAGATGGTTGAACTTTGAAATACATGACCAAGAAAAATGCTGAAAAGAGCCACATTTTATATCCCAGACATAACATGGACATATTAAAAAAAGCAACACACTATTATACTGTAAGACAGTCATCTATCAAAAACAAGTGGTGCGTGTGGATCTCTTTTTTTCTTGGTTAATGTGAATTTTTTCATTTTCTAAATAATTATTGGAAGGTGAAGGAATAGGGTACCTTGAGGTCCCCATGTTGTTTATGGTTGTATGCATAATTCTGTCCATCAATCTGAAGGAATTCTACTAACTGAACCGACTGTGCAGAGTTATAATGCAAATATTGAGTTATGTGTACTGATTTTGGTTCCTGCTATCTTTTCAGATGTAATAGCTGGCACTTCAAGCCTAGTTGGAGCATGTTTATTCCTCCTCACATTCTTTCTATGGTATAAGAAGTACTACGGCAAGGGGTCAAGGAACACACCAAGGATTGAATCCTTCCTTCAAAAGCAAGGAACTTCACACCCCAAAAGATATACTTACCCAGAAGTGAGAAGAATGACCAACTCTTTTGCTCACAAACTTGGCCAAGGTGGCTTTGGAGCTGTCTACAGAGGCAAATTCCCTGATGGCCGTGAGATCGCAGCAAAGATTCTCAAGGACACCCAGGGTGATGGGGAAGAATTCATGAATGAGGTAGCTAGCATTAGCAGAACCTCTCATGTCAATGTTGTCACCCTCTTAGGATTCTGCTTGCAAGGTTCAAAAAGAGCTCTCATCTACGAGTACTTTTTTTTTTTTTGAAACGAGAGGCAAAAGCTTTGCCCCTTATATTAATTAAGCAGAAGGTGCCCGGTTTATTAGTGGAAGAAACCGGGCGAAAACCAAACAACGGACACCAACAACAGCAACAAAGAACGCCACGGGGCAAAGCCCACACAACACCCACTCCACGGCCAGCCGGCCAGCAATCCACCCTTGCCGGAGAGGAGAATCCGCAACTGCTATGGGAGGAGCAGGCACGGGACACTCCGTCGTAGATGAAAGCGGCCACCACCGGGGAGCCCCGACGACGAACAGCACCGAGAGCAGCCTTGTCGCCCACACGAACCAAGGAGGAACGCCCTCGATGAAGCAGAAAAACTCGGAGCCGCTGCCCCGACATCCAACCCTCCGTCACACCCTGCGCAAACCACCTGCACCACCTTCCGGGGCTGCCGCCCCGACATGCCACCGCCCACACCCGGGCCACGACGCCGCACGACTCGGCCACCCACAGCCCAAACTGCACAAGGCAAGCCGCTCGCAGACCACGGCCGCCGTACCAACATCCGGGGCCGCCGCCCCGGCCTAAAAGGCAATCGCTGCTGCCGCTGCCCAAGCAGCCCCGACAGCCTCGCCGCCAGCACCCCCTTCCGGGACCGCCGTCCCGACATAGCACCGCTCGCAACCGAGCCACGACGCCGCACGAACCAGCCACCCGCAGCCCAAGCTGCCCAGGGAGAGCTGCTCGCAGACCACGGACGTCGTACCAACATCCGGGGCCGCCGCCCCGGCCTAAAAGACAACCGCAGTTGCCGCCGCCACAACAGCCTCGACACCCTCGCCGCCACCTCCCGCAACCACAGGTCCCTCCAGCCGGTCACACTTCAAGAACGATGCCCCCAAGGGGGAGCATGACGCAGGACGCCACCACCGCCCGATCCCGGAAGATCTAGGGTTTCCCCCGAAGTGGCACGAGCAGAAGGCGAGCATCGCGTCTCGACGGTGCCTCCAAGAAGGGAAACGGCGCCCGGAGGCGTCGCCACCGCCTGCGCCGGGAAAACCCGGAGCAGAGCTTTCGCTCGACGCGACGTGCCAAGCTTTCCCGCGCAGCCCGACCGGCCAGCCGCCGCCCACCACACCACCACACGCAAGGGCACCAACACACCACACGCCACCTGCCGCAGCTCCCCTGCGCACCGCGCCCCGCTCCGGCCGCAACCAGCATGGCCCGCACACCCACCGAAGCGGATGCGGCGCCGCTGCGCCGCCGTCCTCTCCGTGGCCACCACCGCCGGCGCCAGCCCCGACGCACCACGCCCCCTGCCGAGCCTCCCCGCCTTCCAGGAGCTCAGCGCTCCCCGACGCCCAGCGCAGCGACGAGCACGAAACTGCCCGCCGCCCGCCGGCCCCGCCAGGCCCAGATGGAGCCCGACGAGGCCCAGAACCTGGGCGCGACCGCACGGACGGCGCCCTCGGCCTCGATGGCGCCCACGCACCTCACCGCCGCCGGAAGGCACCGCCGGCCACCAACCTCGCCCGAGCCCGCCGGCTCGGCCTCCCCGTCCCGACCGCCGCCGCCCCCCGGGCCGGCCCACCATCTCCACTCGAAGACCACCCCCGCCCACCAATTTTTGGCTGCGAGGAGCGCCGCCACCGCCGCGGATGGATCCGGCGACGGCAGCGGCGGGGGGTGCGCAGGATGGGGGGGGGCTCCTGGCGGCGCGATGTGGTTCCCCTGGCGCCGCCTGGGGGTGCGGCGCGAGGGGGTGAAGGAAAAGTTATTTGGTTTGGATCTTTTAGTATAGTATTGGACTGAGGTGGAAGCAAGCAGTAAGAGCAGTATCTACGAGTACATGACCAATGGCTCACTTGAGAGATACACCTTTGGCAGCAGTTCTGCTCAAGATCCTAACGCCCTAAGCTGGGAGAAACTCTTTGATATTGTCCTCGGCATTGCTCGAGGGCTTGAGTACCTTCATCGAGGGTGTAACACCCGCATCATACATTTCGATATCAAGCCACAGAACATTCTACTGGATGGAGACTTCTGCCCAAAGATATCTGATTTGGGTTAGCAAAATTGTGCAAGCAAAAGGATAGCAAAATCTCAATCGGTGGAGCAAGAGGAACGGTAGGGTACATATCACCTGAGGTGTTTTCAAGGCAGTACGGAGCGGTGAGCAGCAAGTCTGATGTGTATGGTTACGGGATGGTAGTTCTTGAGATGGTTGGAGCAAGGAAACAAGTCAGTGTTAGTAGAGAAAGTAGCACCAAATACTTTCCTCAGTGGATACACGACAACTTGGATGAGTTTTGTGGCACCGCCGGTGAGATCATTTGTAGCGATGCTACAGTGCTGGTGAGGAAGATGACTCTAGTTGGGCTCTGGTGCATACAGTTAACATCCACGGATCGGCCGTACGTCTATGAGCGAAGTCCTTGACATGTTGGAAAGTAACAGCGACGACTTGCAACTACCACCCAAACTGTAGTATTTTCGTAACTCCTGACGGTTTCAAACGGGAACAACGTCAGTGGTACAATGTGTTAATTTCACATTGTTAATTAGCTTGTTGACAATTATATGATTTCCAGTGGTAATTGAACAATTGCAGGCTCATTTTGATACAAACATTTATCAGTGTATCACCTATGTTAGAAGATTTTACATGGCCGTTTTCTAATCCTAGATCGCCGAGATTTGTTTTATGTCAAAGTCGTACAAAGTGAAACTCTAGTTTGGTGAACACAAAGTTCAACTTGCCGAATAGAAAAGAAGCAAGTTTCACTTTTTGATCAAACTGAGTTACAACTTCTTAGAATTAACTTTGACAGGAGAAAAACTCAATTGATGATGTAGACGGGCTACATATATAAACAAAATTATCAAGAAAAGATATCTCGGTAGTGGTCATTTGCTTGAAGACACCACATAATAAATCTTTTCCAGCAAAATTTATAAATAGTGATAAATAATACCGATCCAAGATATAGAACTAACATAAATCAAGAGAAAAGAAATTGTTCTTTCCTCGCCATTAATTTGGCTTACGCCATCCCTAGAAATTACCGGACTGACGACACACAAGACATAACACAACTACCACATCAAAACCCATCTGCGCGCAGCAGGAAGGATCAGCGATAGATCAGGCGTGCAGGAAGCCATTGCCGGTGATGGGCACGGTATCATCGAAGGGCCCCTGCGGCTCGAGCTGCTTGCACATCTCGATGTAGGCGTAGTAGAGTACCCGGTTCTTGGCGCCGGTGCGGTGGCGTCCGGTGTTCTTGCAGAAGTACTTGAGCTGCTCCAGCGTGCAGCATCCCAGCATCTGTCCCAGGAGGAGGAAGAGCCAGTTGATGTCGCCCTTCTCGGCGGGGATGGCCGGCCAGAGGCAGCGCTTCTCCCCGCAGGCGTCGCAGTCGGGGAGCGTGGAGTCCATCCAGGCCGCCGGGGCGCGGTCGTTGAAGGCGTGGCGGTTGGCGGCGACGAACGCGCGCACCTCCCGGAACTTGGCCTCCAGGTCGAACGCCACGGTCGCCCGGCAGTTGCAGCGCTTGCACCGGGCCTCGCCCTCCACGGACGTGACGCCCCGGCGGAGCAGGCTCTCGAGCGTGTCGTGCCGCGCGGGCTGGGCCGACGACCACGGGAACGGCGACGGCGGCGGGGGCGGCGTCTCGTCCGCGGTGGCGAGGAGGAGGAGGTCGTCGGGCCGTGGAGGATGGCTGCTCCGGCGGCGCTGGGTGGGGGCGGAGCTGTTGAGGCGGCGGCGGGTGGCGCGCGTGGCCGTGGGTGGGGAAGGAGGAGGGGAGGGACGTGGCGGCTTGGGCGGCGGGGTGGGGGCGCCGGCGTAGATGGCTCCGAGGGTCAGGGCGAGGGGGGTCGTCCTTGTCGACGGCGTCACGGTCCCTCGCGGCCTTACCGTCCATTCCCATCGCTGACGCCGCCTCCTCCCGCCGCCGCCGCTCTGCTTGGTGCCGCGACAAGCGCGAGGGGGTTTATGAGAGGACAGGAGGAGCGGTGGATCCCTGCTGTGTCGCCAGGTAGTTCTAACAACCACGCGTATCTTTTGGACATGATGGAACGATGATGATTGTTTTCATTACGACCTTTTCTCTCTATTAATTATGGACCCGTCTAGCCAACGGCCGTGCGTTCGTTTACTGATCCTAACGGCCGCCCAAAAAAAGGAAGGTTGGACCAACTGGAGCACCCCACTCACCCAAAAAGGAAGGTCTCCATCGACGCAGTCTTCTCTCACATTTTACCCACCGACGCCAGCCAACTCCGGCGAGTCTTTCCGCTGCAGATCACCCCTGGAAACTCCTCGTCACCCTCCCCACCGTGTGGATCTGCGCCCCCACCGCAAACCGTAGCCCGGAGAAGCAGGGGTAGAAGCTCGATCTTTGGCGTCCATGGCGGCGCGGCGCCGGTCGCCCTGATTCCGCTGCTCCCCTCGCCGTCTTCGAAACCCTAGCGGCCGCAACAGAGGCGGCTGACCTTAAGGTATGCGCTTGCACTCTGCCCCAACCCCAAGTCCTTTCCCAATCCGACCCACTGCAGAACTCGCTTCTTTCTTAGCACTGCCTGTGCGTGTTCCTTCTCCAGGCTCGCAGTTGCCCAACAGTGGAAGCACGGCGGCGCTGGAGTATGGTGAGGCGGCGGCTGCGCTGAACTCCGGAGAGGTTCGGCGGCTCGCCGTGGGAGAAGCAGGTCGCGGCTCTTGGGAGCTGGATTAGTGGCAACGAAGGTGGGGATCGACTGGAGGAACACGATGGGATCGTGCCATCGTGGGGATGTTTCAGTTGTACGGGTGTGGGTGGGCCGGTGGGCTATCTTCTACGCCCGTGTAAAAGTTGCCTAAATGCGTGTAAAAGTTGCTTAATTCTATCAACTTGTTGTCTAAAAGGGGGTTGGAACTTACTTTTCGTTGTTTGTGAAAATTTATCTACTGTAAATAGTGTTTCATGCCTTTCAGGCAACTAGGTACAAAAATGAACTTATACAAAAATGAACTTGCCTGAAAGCACATGAATCTGCCTAAAAATACTGATTTTTGTTGCTTTATATAGTGTATAAGTTGCCTATAAGCATACATAAGTTGCTCACTTATGCCAACTTATTGCCTAATAATTGGTTAATTATGTCAGTTAATATAGCTGCTCAATTTGTTGCCTACTAATTTAGCTGCCTAAAATCGAATAATAGTTGCTTAATTTATGCTAGTTTGTTGTCCATCAGTATACCGTCGGTGTAATTTGCCCAGGCGATAATATAGTTACCAAATTCTAAAGTTGCGAACACATAATATTTTAGGCTGCCAACTTATAGAATTGAACAACTACTATATGCAACTAGGCAACAAATTGGACAGCGGTAGACAACTATACACGAAGAAAAAGAAACTTTTAAGAAATATATGGGCAACTTATTTTAGTTGGAAGACAAAATTAAGATATTGTAGGTTGGTCTCATGTGTGATGAGAAAACGATATTTTAAGATATTTTAGGCGTGGTTAGAAAACGATCCTCGAATGGTGTCTCATGTGCGCACGACAGCCATAGCGCATCACACATGAGCTGAAAAAAGATTTAAGTTGCCTGAAAACACTCTTAGTTGACCTAAAGTATACCCAAAAAAAAGCCAAAGCAGGGGTTTAAAATTGTCCGAACCACTACTTAATTGCCTAAACAAAAATTTAATTCCTCAACAACTAAAACATTTGCCTGAAATCATTACTTAGTTGCATCAAACATGAGAAAAAAAATGCATAGGCAATAATTTAATTAAGTTGCCTCAAGCAC
This sequence comes from Poa pratensis, assembly GCA_947311845.1. Lineage (NCBI taxonomy): Eukaryota > Viridiplantae > Streptophyta > Magnoliopsida > Poales > Poaceae > Poa > Poa pratensis. The sequence continues at coordinate 48,162,412 of CAMZMU010000027.1, read as the reverse complement.
TCCAAAATTTGCGTAAAAAAGCTACTTAGTTGCCCGAAACACCACAAAAATGCCTAAACACGGATTAAAAATTGCCCAAACCACTACTTAATTGCCTAAATCAATGATTGAAATTGCCTGAAACAGTCCAAAGTTTGTCTTAAATCACTACTTAGTTGCATGCCACACTGCAAAAAAACAATGATATAAGTTGCCTAAAACACTCCAAATATTGCCTAAAAACACTACTTAGTTCTCTGAAAGTTAAAACACTACAAAATGTCTGAGCAAGAATTTAAAATTGTTTGAACACTCCACGGCAAAAAAGTTGTCCGAACACGACTTAATTTCCTTAAACAATGACTTTCCTAAAAGACTCCAAAGTTTGCCTAAAATCACTACTTAGTTGCTTGAACAACTGAAAAAATACGTAAACAATGATATAAGTTGCCTAAAACACTCTAAATATTGCCTGAAAACACTAGTTAGTTGTCTGAAAGTTAAAACACTACCAAATGTCTGAGCAAGGATTTAAAATTGTCTGAACAATCCACCGCAAAAAAGTTGCGCAAACTACTTAATTGCCTTAAACAATGATTTTCCTAGAAGACTCCAAAGTTTGCCTGAAATGACTACCTAGTTGCATGAAGAACTACAAAAAGAATGCCTAAACAATGATATAAGTTGCCTAAAACACTCCAAATATTGCCTGAAAACTCTACTTAGTTGTCTAAAAGCTAAAACACTGCAAAATGTCTGAGCAAGGATTTAAAAATGTATGAACACTCCACCACAAAAAAGTTGCCCGAACACTACTTAATTGCCTTAAATAATGATTTTCCTTAAAGATTCCAAAGTTTGCCTGAAATCACTACTTATTTGCATGAACAACTACAAGAAAATGCGTAAACAATGGTATAAGCTGCCTAAAACACTCCTTAGTTTACTGAAACCTAAAACGCTACAAAAATGTCTGAGCAAAGAGTTAAAAGTGTTTGAGCGGATCCCGACGTCATCGCTCGACCACAAGGCCTTCGTGCTAGGCTAGCTCCCACGCACGCCGAGGAACTAGGACTCTTTGCTGGCTGTCTCGGTCTCGTGGTGGACTTCGCTCTTGCCGGGGCGACGACACTAAAGTAACATTGTGGACGATGAAGCAACTTTTGTGGCCGCCGAAGTAACATTTGTGGCCCACAACAAATCCTGTATGAGGCAAAAATAATTTTGGTGCTCGTTGACGCAACTACACAACAATCGTAATAAAATTGGATTTGCGAAGAGACAATAAGAACAAATTTGTACAAAACAAAACTTATGAACAACACTAAGCAACTAATTAACACCTAAAAAGCAACTTTAGGCGAAGCAAAGTACACTGGGTAGATTATTCTACAGAGTTACTGTACATCTGAATGCATAAGCTTGCAGCCAGTTGTGCGAATTCCTGTGAATCTAGGGGTCTTCTAACAAAATGGCCAAGGAGATAAGGTCTTTTGACTTTTCGCTCTGATTCCGCACCACTGCACCAGCTCGTGGATGCTAGCTGCTGAGTCCTGATGCATGCTTGTTGGCCGTCGTCCGTCGGCCGCCTACGCTCGCCGAAGCATGGTAATAGAGTGGCAGAGCTCACCCGCGCAGTCTCCCGCGTCCTCTGCAGAGTGTCCATGGCGGCCCATGGCTTCTTGTATGACATGTTTGGAGCTACAGGAGGCGGCGCCGTCGCGCGAGCAGGAGATTCTCGTGATGGAGGACGGCAGGATGCCCGGCCGGCGGCGGCGCATGGTTCACGACCCCGTGGGAAGGGAGGTTGCCTTATGGATCCACGCGATGCAGCGAGGGGTGTGCCGCGCCGGCGAGCAGGGGCGTCAGATCTCGATGGCTCTCGGTCTATGCCGGTCGAGGGCACGGGAGGGGGCGCCGATGCTGGCCAGGGCCGGGTGGCTACCGGGCGGCGTACGCGGGTGTACGACGAGGTTGCCGCAGACGGGTTGGTGGCCGGGAGGCGCGCCGACGGGTGGCTGGCCGGAGTGCCTCCGATGGTTGTGTTGTTGGACAGGAGCAGCGCGTGGAGTAGGGGAAAGGAGAAGTTGTCGCGTAGCGAGGGGATTGTACGGCTCGCGTGTGGCCGTTGCGCTCGTCGGTTTGACGCGCGCGCGTTTAGAAGCTTTTAGGCTTAATTATTATCTCCCCCTTTTAATCCGATCCTTCTCTAACAACAAAAATGCATGTTCAGTTTATCTTCTTGTCGTGATGTCCCGGATGTTCGATCGACCGGCCCCACTGACAGTGGCATGCAATGGATTCCTCTCTCGTTAATCATCCTCTGGATCTGTGCCTGCCCTTCTGTTGCCGGCTGCCGCGGTGATGTTGGAAACCGGAAGATCTCTTTCTTACAACTGACTCCTTGCGATCTGCCGTGCTTTGCTCGCACCAAACACGCCGAGGCCAGTGCCGCACCCTGGACAAAACCCTCGGCACCCACTCTTTGTCACGGGGAGTACAAAATTTTGGACCCAAACTTAAATGGAGTAAACTTATTAAAGCATTGCCAACATTCAAATTTGCTGAACAAGTATAGTTACCATGTCCACAATATATGATTTTTCCTAACGCGGTTGATAAGGCGACATGAGAACACTCGCTTAGAGAAATCCAAATGGGGTAAACTTCATAAGCATTACCAACATTCAAATTTGTGTGGAAACCAAACAACTCCAGTCACCGCTTGTGAGCAATTATATATGTTTTTCTTTCCTTAACAGTCGCTAAGGTCACGTGGGAACACTCTCTTCGAAATTAACGCGACAGCTCAGGTCCAATTATGCATGTGTCTTGGTAGGTGCTACTCCCTCCGTTCTAAATTAATTGATTTCCATTTGTCCACATGTGGATGTATCTATACGTGTAACATGTCTAGATACATCCATGTGTGGACAAATGGAAGTCAATTAATTTGGAACGGAGGGAGTACTATACATGGTGTCTCCTGTGGAGGCGCCAAGTCGGCCATGTTGCCGCTGGATCGAAGTGGTACGTCGGTGTTAGGAGGCGGGGAAGAACGGGGCGTCTCCGTCTTTGGGTTGCCGAGGTGTCAATAGTTGGACAATTAATTATGGTAGAGACTATTTCAACATCGAGTATATGCACTTTGGTGGAAGCACATAATATTTTATCAGACTATATATCGACATGCTGTTGCTGTATCCTTGCTAAAGGTGGTGGCTTCAACATCGACTTTGCGAAGAAAAAGATCAGAAAAAATTCCTATATTTAGTGACTGATGAGCTCGCACATATGTCATTCTTATTCCAAATAATTAGTATACTTGATACAATCATACAATCGGTCACATTCCAGAGTGTCGCAGAGCACCGCATATAACTCGATTAATCGGCCAATTTACCTATGATAACATGATAAACAGCTTCGGAGCCGGGTGGCGCATTGGCCACTCACTTGCCATTAGGGCTGCTACCCGCGAACGCCAACACGTGAATTACTTTGCACAATTGCTCCAAAGAATCAAGAAAATGACGAGTGAGAACCTGATCAGAACTCAGAAGATATCGAGGATCTCCTGGATGAAGCCGTTGCAGAGGGGGCAGTTGCCGCGGCTGACCCAGAGCTCGCGCGAGCAGAGCCGGCAGAAGGTGTGGCCGCACGGGATGAACGCCGCGCCCTTGTGGCGCACCATGCACACGCAGCACACGTGCACCATCTCCTCCTCGCGCCCTTCTCCGTCGTCCTCGTCCTCGTCTTCCTGCGTGATCTTGCCGGGCCCGCAGCCGCCGGCGCCATCCTCCTCCTCATCCTCGTCGTCGTCCCACTGGCTGTCCTCCTGTCCCAACAACGCCATCAGGGACATCTGCGCTGCCGGCGCCTCCTCCTCCTTGCCTCCCTCCTCGTCCTCGTCCTCGTGCTCGGACTCGTCTTCTGAGGCATCGTCGTCGTCGACGAGCACGATGGCAGTACGCTCGGGGCGCCCGATCGTGGCGGTGGGGCCGACCCGAGTGGAGGTGGCGCGCGAGAAGGTGGGCGTCTGACGGAGCGAGGTGTTGCGGGAGAAGGCCGCCGTGGCCTCGCCGGGCGCGTATATGTACCTGTTGCTGCGGTTGCTGCCGCTGCCGGCGCCCCCGTTCTTCAGGCTCCCGGGGCTGTCGGCCGTGCTGGGCTTCTGCGACGCGGCGCACCAGGCGTTCGCCGCGCGGCGGAGCCGGAGACGGTCGCGCAGCGGTTTCCAGTTGGTCATGCCGCGGCCTCCTCGTCCGGCGTCAGCGTCCAGGTGGCTGTCGTCGCTTGGGATCTTGAGGAATTCACGGATAGCTGGGTCCATCTCGCCAATGGCACTGCCCTGCGTCGTGAGCGTCGCGACGGATGGTGCAGGTAGTCCTTCGCGTGTAGGTAAGGCTATTATTGGTGATTTTGGGGTTGGGATCGAGGTGGCCGGCCGGGGATGGTGGTAGAAGGAAGGAGAGGTCGTAGAGCGTGTCTCCCGTCTCCCGCGCTTTTTGAGCTCAAGTTTATGGCTGCTGCAACGTGCTGTAGATAGATGCGGAATTAAGGTGTGGCCAGCCGTGATTGCAGGTCAATCACACTTACCTTTGGCTTCGATCGGCGCGCCGATACGGTGGATCAATGGATGAATGTGTAGTGGAGAGAAAAGCTTCAGGCTTAGCCAGGAAATTCGTATTTGTAACGGGCTTCAGCCCAACTTGTAGACGTTTTTTTTTTGGGAAATCTAATCAGCAACCGTTCGGTCAGATTTTTGCGCTCGCTCGTGTCGGTCGCTGCTCCTCTCCCGCAAGCTTACCTTATCCTCTCCCACATACCGCACCAACCAACCACCGCAACCCCGCACCACCCGCGTCGGTGGCTGCTCCAATCCTCCCCGTACCCGTCGGTCGTCTCTGCCATGGAGCTCGGCGGCGCAGGATCACAAGGAGACGGAGTCCGCGCTGTAGTCCAGCGGCGAGGGTAGCTGTACCGGGCAGAGAACCTCCCCTTTCCTGCCGCCGTGGACGCTGACGTCAATGGCCAGCAAGCGGCGCGACGGCTTCCCCCGCGCCATGGCCGAACTGGACTCCTCCACCCCGCCTTGGATCGTGGGTCGTGGGGGTCAATTTTTCGTTGCGCTGACATCTCGAGGTACAACCATGACGGCTTTGGCCGGAATGGGCCACAGCTGCGCCGCTTCCAGCCGAAATCGGTTGTCATCGAGCCTGGGAAGCGTCGGAGTCAACGTTAGCGTTCTGGCATCACCTGTACCAGACGGCGCCGCGCGCTGGAGATGGTGGAGCTCGATGACAGCCGCCTTGCGCTGCTCCCCACCTGCGGGCGTTGCTCTGTCTCGTGCTGGATGGAATCGGCCTAGAGTATGTCCCCTCCGAGGACCTGCATACGGTGGCCGGCCACAACGCGAGGGCTGCCGTCCTCTGGTCACGGAGATCGACTCCAAGGACTGGGTCAAGGTTCGGGAGGCACTCAACGACGAGGCTCGATGCGACCAGGGCATGGATGCGACACAAGATCAGCGGCGCCAATGATTGTTGTCTTGACGATGCTGGGAGTTGCAAGGCCGGGAAGCGGGCTTTGATGATAGCCAAGGATTGCGCTCAAACATGTTGCAGCCTGCAGACATTAAGATCCACTTTGATTTCAGTGCTCTGGTGTCAGCCACAGGAAGAAGATGAGGCTACTGAATGTAAGGTTGTGGCTCCTTTTTCTTGTACGACTAGACCAAGAAAAAAATGTGTTGTTGCATATCTTTGACCTTCTGTACATCACTCGTAGGTGATAGAAAAGTGATTCTTTTTACTCTGATCCGGAATATGTGTCCGTGGTCGTGTCGCCGTGTTCGTGCGCGTCCGTGAACCATCGCCAAGACCTGTCTGAGCTTAGCCCGTTAGTTTTACCGTGCCCGCTATCCGTTGCCAAGACCGTCACCGAGCCGAGAGGCGTTGCCGAGCCGTGTACCTCGAACGTCGACAAGATCTGCTAGCACGACGACCTTAGTACAACTACTTCAACTACGTCCACGACAATGACAAGATGATGATGTTGCGGTTCCGCGTCGACTACTTCCACGACATCGACAAGATGGCGATGAAACAACCGGAGGACACCCACCTAGTACTGATAAAGTCACCAACCAATTACTAATGAAGTCACCCACCCAGTACTGATAAAGTTATCAACCTAATACTTTTAAAGTTACGCACCCAGTACTGATGTAGTTACCCATCTAATACTGATTTAGTTACCAACCCAGTACTGATGAAATTACCCACCCTGTAATGATAAAGTTACCCACCCAGTACTGATTTTAGTTACCCACCCAGCACTGATGAAGTTACCCACCCTGTAGTGATAAAGTTACCCACCCAGTACTGATGGAGTTACCAACCTAGTACTGATGAAGTTATCAACCTAGTACTGATAAAGTTTCCCACCCAGTACTCTCGTCGTGGGGGCACGACACTGGCTACGGTTGTACCGCGTGACGGCATGAGTGCATTGGACTCCGCAACCGCCATGGAAGGCGGGGATGCACTTGCTGAACTGGATCATCGTGCTAATGTGGCCCTAGCTCTGCTTCCTCCACGTATGCTCTGACGACCCCGCTTGTCCCGATGCCGTAGAAGCCTCTCCATCGAGCTGAACCAACCGGAGCACACCCACCTATTACTGATAAAGTTACCAACCCATTTACTGATGGAGTTATCCACCATGCACTGATGGAGTTACCCACCATGTACTAATGGGTTTAACGATCTGTTCATGATATAGTTATACACAACAAAATCGATGTAGTTACCCTACTCTATAATTCCGGCGAGGAATTGGGTGGGGAATTCTTCGTCACGGTTTCACAGACGGGGTGAACTGATGTAGTTATCCACCACGAAATCCATATGGTTACCATACTCCATCGGTAATAGTTACCCACCATATAATGATAAAGTTATCCATGTGCTCATGATATAGTTATCCATCAGGAAATCGATGTAATTACCCTACTCTATTGGTAATAGTTACCCATCAAGTACTGATAAAATTACCAACATATTACTGATAAAGTTACCCACCTATTATGGATGAAGTTACCCACTCAGTACTCATAAGTTACCCACCTAATACTGATAAAGTTACGCATGTATTTATGATATAGGTACCCTCCCAGTACTGATATAGTTATCCACCATGTACTGATGTAGTTACCATGTCTTCTAAATTATAGTTATGATCCCAATGTCCATTTTTTATGGTGTAGTTGTCATTACAAAATCAACAATTATCATCCTAATACTTGTGAAGTCGTACGGTGTTTTAGTGTATAGTTACCAACTTGTGCATGATACATTGACCATCCAAAAATGATATTCACTTATGAAAAACTAGGTGTGGTAACTTCAAAACTCGAAAAAATCAAAAAGAACAGCAAAAAATGGTTTTTATTTCAACCCAAAAACTAATCGTTAATATGGTGGGTAATTTACATACAATAGTCCAGATAACTTACGTGTTAAAGGTGGGTAACTTTTGGACCCGAAAAAAAAGTTCTCGGAATATGTCAACATGGGATCTAGTTTCGAAGATCTCGTCGCGACTAGCGCAGCGGTGAAAGCGGATTCTAAATCGGATAAATGGTTTGGTCTATAAAACTATTTAAATTTTCGAATTTTGCAATTTATGCGAGATGACATCAGCATTTTTAGTTTTTTCTTCATATATGTAAAAGAGGGCTGTTTGCTTGACCGCGCTCCGCGCTCTGAGTATAAATTTAGGATGACGTCAGCAGCTTTGGTGTTTAGTGCATGCATGCAATAGAAGGCTATTTCTTCTCACACGGGTGCTCGATTTGCTAATTTCGCTTTCGGACGGACGGGTGCGTGGAGTTTCGCCAACCAGCAGGCGCCTAATGGTTAGTCACGTCCTTTTTTTTTTTGAGAATTCAGAAGCACGTACTCATGGGGGTCTGGGATCCAATCTAGTCAGCTTAGAGGGCGATCGAGATATTTGCAAGCCGGGATACCGATATATTTGCAAGTCAGAACATTAATTTTCGCCAAAGAAATCAGCTAAAATGTCAACAATGGGCATTCACTCGGGCAAAACAGTCGATTTGCTGAACGTGCACAGAGGGCAGAGATATGCCCAAACCCCGGAAGACAGTCTGGAGAGCAACAAATTTTCGTCTTGGCTGGTTTAAAAAGCAATCCCAGCAGCGCATCCTCGACTACGTTGTCATCCTCCGTGATTGTTCGTCGCTCTGCCGAGATCAGACACACCCGTAGGCTATACTAAATGCTGGCTTGAGCACAAAAAGGGGTTCACCTCTGCAACAGATTTTTTATCATATAAAGAAACCGTCATAGGTTTACAAGAGCAAACAAAGAAATAAGAAGGGAAATAGAAGCGCAATAAGCTGGGAACTAAGTTCAAATCGTGAGTGACAACCCCAATCACAGCCACACTCGCCTTGATAGGTAAAGATCAGAAACCCCTAAAAGAACAAGCAAAAAGGCAGCCTACATCATGAAACACAGGTCTTTTTATCTAAGCCTAGCTTTTATAATGAAGGCAAATTGAATGTGTGCTCTTACAACACGTGCGTCAATATTCTGCAGGCCGAAGAATTCTTTCTGACGTTTAACACGCGTAACAGTTAAAACTATTTGATCACAAAAGATCAAACATCAATGCAGCATAGTGACGATGACTGCGGCTTTGAAGAACAAATGGAAGACATGAGATGGAAGTGCACAGCTTCTGATTAAGACAGGCATAACTACCGGTGATACAAGTGAAACGAGGGTACAACTGTCAGGACAACATAAACCCATGAAACAGAAAGTAGGATTCGTGGCAAGTAATTCTGATGGGAAATTACAATGACCTGATGTCATCTGCACCAATCAGGGCACACCAAAATCAACAGAAAGTGTATATAATCTCTACGTGGACTTGCTCGTTGCAGTGACAAACAAATAGAAGTCATCCAACAAAACATGGAGTGGACAACTTTATTCACTATCACTAGTTTAGTGTGACAGAAATCCTAAAAGGCCATATCATCTCACATTATCACAATCACTAAAAGTTAACTGCTTCTTTCACCTGTCATATATTCTAATCTAAATCCCATAGCACGCAGCTACAGGAGATCACTAACGGAAAGCCCATAGCGACATTCTTCTGAAATTTAGGAGAAAAGAAAATGAAAACCCAATGTTTGGCTCTATAATGTACAACCTAGCTTATCTTCTACTAATGGAACGTGTATCGCAAGCAGCTACAGGAGATCACTACATTAATAGATAGTGATAGCACAGCCGCTTGTCAAAACATCAAAGGGTTACAGGTCGAGCACACTAGGGTTTCAGTTTATCCACTCATCCTGTCACTTTGGCTATTGAACACTAACACTGTTATGTTGTTCTAACAGTCCAAATTTACCCTTGGATACATAAGTTGGTGCCCAGCAACGGCTTGCTGCCATTGGAATAAGAACTATGTGCAGAGCTCCATGCCAGATATTCTCTTGCGACTAATGGGAAGTAACCCAAAATTGCAAAGACCAAACATGTGTAATACACCTTGTTAGGTCAATCCTTGCAACAGATCTTAATGTCATGACAACCAAAAGTGAACGAGCAATAGAATAGGAAAACCCAATGTTTGGCTCTATAATACAGCACCTAGCTTATCTTCTACTAATGGAACGCCTATCACAGGCAGCTGCAGGAGATCACTAAATAACAGATAGTGATAGCACAACTGCTTGTCAAAATGTCAAAGAGTGACAGGTCGAGCAAACCAGGGTTTCAGTTTATCCACTCATCCTGTCATTATGGCTATTGAACACTGACACTGTTATGTGGTTCTAACCAAAGTTCAAGAAGGCGCTAGGCGGTAATTATGCGGTTTGCCACCGCCTTGCACTTTCGGACCAAAGCGCACACTTATGCGCAATTATGCGTGATTAAGCGCATAAACGCTAGGCGTTTTGCTATCGCCTAGAGCCAAGGTATGCCTTTTTTAACCTTAGTAACAGTCCAAACTACCCTGGATAGTTAAGCTGGTGCCCAGCAACGGCTTGCTGCCATTGGAACAAGAACTATGTGCAGAGCTCCAGGTCAGAAATTCTCTTGCGACTAATGCAAAGTAGCCCAAAATTGCAACGACCAAACATGTGTAACACATCCTGTTAGGTCATTCCTTGCAACAGACCTTAACGTCATCGACAACCAAAAGTGAACGAGCAACAGAACAGGAAACTGGCAAGCATGCAGTGGCACCACCAAACAATCATTCAACCATGCTTTATTATTGATATTACATGATACAGATAAAGTACAAGGAAAGCTCTATCCACTTTTGCCTATAGTTAGAAGAGCCTCAAGAACCTAGTACTGGAAAATAAAGATGACAGCGCCATACTATGGTCACCAACTGCAGTGGATTAAGATGCCAAAGTACAGTCCGCTGTGACGATAAACAAGAAAGTCTGTGTCGAGGTTAATTAAAGATAAGCTCAGATCTTACCATTGAGCTTCTTCTTGAGAACATCCATGACAGAACCAAAGTCGGGCTTCACATTGATCGGCGGATTGGCATACTGGCACAACATGTCCTTGATATTCTTATCATGGTAATCGATCTTTGACTGTGTGAACTTCAGTCCGTGTGCTGTACTAACGACCACCGTACGGTCATTAGTGCCAATAATACCCTGGTCACGGAGCTTGAAGAGAGCAGCAAGTGCAACCCCAGTATGTGGGCAAGCGAACATCCCAGTGAGGTCAGCGAGCGCCGTCGCATCCATGAGTTCCTCCTCTGTAGCTTCCTCGACAATACCATCAGTTGCCTTGAGCGCAACAACGGCCCGGTCAATAGAAACCGGGTCACCAATCTGTATGGCAGATGCAAATGTGGTTTCAGCAACAAGTGACTGGAAGTCAGTCCATCCAGACTTGTAGTACCGGTACAGTGGGTTTGCGTTTGCAGCCTGTGCACAGACAAGCCTTGGAACACGATCAACTAGGCCAAGAACACGGCACATCTCAAAGCCCTTGTAGAAAGCATAGATGTTCCCAAGATTGCCTCCCGGGATAATGACCCAGTCTGGCACCTGCCAGTTGAACTGCTGCAAAATCTCGATGGCCGCCGTCTTCTGCCCCTCGAGGCGAAGCGAGTTGAGCGAGTTTGCAAGGTATATTGGCAGCTCGGCGGTGACCTCCCTGATGAGGCGCATGCATCCGTCGAAATCCGTGTCAAGCGAGAGCACCGTGGCGCCGTTGGCGATGGGCTGGATGAGCTGCTGCAGCGAGATGCGGTCGGCGGGGAGGAAGACGATGGCGGGGATGCCCGCGGCGGCGCAGTACGCGGATAGGGCGGCGGAGGTGTCGCCCGTGGAGGCGCAGCCCACGCCGTTGATGGGGCGCGAGAGCGGGGCCCGGCGGAGGCGGTTGACCTGGCTGACGAGCGCGGTCATGCCGAGGTCCTTGAAGGATCCCGTGTGCGAGATGCCGCACTGCTTGACCCAGAGGTCGTTCATGCCGCCGAGGTGGTCGCGGCCGAGGCGCTCGGCCCAGAAGAGGTTGCTGTTGCCCTCAAAGAGGGAGACGATGTGGTCGGAGTCGATCTCGGGGAGCACGAACTCCTTCTTGGACCAGACCCCCGAGCCGTAGGGCCAGGTGGTGCGGCCGACGCGGGAGTCGAAGAGGTCGCGCCAGTAGGAGCCCGGGAACTGCGCGAGCGCGTCCATGTCGTGGCGGACGTCGAGGAGGCCGCCGGAGGTGGAGCGGTAGACGACATCGTCGAGCGAGTAGCGCTCGTTGGGGTCGCCGTCGGAGGCCGGGGGGAAGGGCTCGTACCAGGCGGAGAAGTTGGTGGCGGGGCCGCGGAGGCGCGCGGCCTCCTCCCGGATGTTCTCCTCGGCGGGGCGGCGATGCTTGGTGGCGGTGGTGGATGCCGATGCGGCGTCGGAGGCGCAACGCACGCGGAGGTGGGACCTGCCGAGGCGGTGAGGGGTGGAAGATTGGCGGGAGTGGGGGTGGGCGAAGAGGAGGGAGAGTGAGGAGGTGGTGGCCGCCATGGTGCGGCGAGGGAGCTTGGCGGCGGGGCAGAGGAGGAGAGGGGAGGGATTAGAGAGGAGAAGGGTGACGTGGTCGGAGGTTTTAGGCTTTCCCGGGCGTCGTTGATCGATCTGGACCTTAATTGGTCGGGCGGTCGGACGCTGACAGGTGGGGTCGCATGGGCGACGTAGCTGTTCTGGACTTGTCTTCAGATGTGGCTCGTCACGGTAGAATTGAGCCGCCCAAGGGCCAGCTTGCGGCAGACGTGCCGCTCTTTGCGATCTTGTAAAAAAAAATCTCCCCTTGGAAAATTAGGTATTGTCTCTGGAGTTCTGTAATATAAAAAAATCGAAACCATAATGCAGTCCATGATATCTTGCATCTAGGCATTTGAAAATACATGAAAGATTCCATGAAAAATCAACATGGATATTATATCCACCTTAGTCGTGATCACATTCTAATCTGTGTGCCAAGAAATAAAACAGATCAAATTCAAAGCAGTATTTCTGAATTAAATCTTCTTCTTCTTTTTTATTTTTTAGTGTTTCGGTGCGCACACAGAAAACAGAGGCCCTGTTGCACATATCTTTACCCTGTCGTAAGAGTTGAAATTGCACCTTATAATTTTAAATGGTAATTCCCGCAAAAGAAATTTGTTGCTAATGTGGCTACATACATCCACTTTGAATCTGGTCAGCTGGGAAAAGATCGCCAATCCTAAAGGAGTGGAGTACATATGACGTTATTATCATTTAATCTCATTTAATCATTCGCAAAATCTAATCCGTGCCCGGGCACTCGCGCGACCTTATAGCGTGCTCACCGCACGTGCCGTCCGATCGACATCGTGTGTCTTCCATCCATCCCGCGGCGTGTCGCCTCCGAACAAAGAGCACCGACCGTACGGAACCGAGCCCCTAATTCCCCTTCAGAGCTCGCCCGTGTGGTTCCCTCCCCCTCCCCCGTCTCCTTCTCACTGCGGAATCGGCCCCTCTCGCCGGCGATTCCAGCTGGAGCTGCCCTCCAAATACCCAGGGGATTTGCGGGGCGAGCATCTCCCACGGGTGGTCGTTTTCGATTTGTTTTTGTCAGAGCGACGGAGTGTCTCTCTCCCCCGGTTTCCCTCCATGCTCGCCGCGAAATCCCGCACCATCGCCGGCGATTTCCTCCGGCGTTACCTCCAAATACCGGCGGATTTGCGCGGCGAGCCTCTCCATCGGTCGGGTGCTGTTGTTTTGGTGTGTGAGAGCAGCGGTTTTTGCGGGTACGATTCAACTACATCGAGTTAACTTCCTCGATTTCTATTCCTTCGATTCCACTACATCGAGTTCGATTTCCTTCGACCTCGTCCAGGTTAGTGAAGCTGGAAACCTCAGTACTCGTTTCCTGCTGGTTGTGCGTGCTTTTTTGGAGGAAATTTTTGCGACTGGTCTGTTGATTGCTTCTCATCTGTAGCGTTGTTGTGTAGGACTAGCAAGTTTGAATGGGTGAGCCCTAATCTCCATGTACATCCCCATGTATGTAGTTGTTAGCCTCTTTGATATATGTAATTCTTGATCCACAAAATCGATGAATAGTTTTCCTTTGTAGTAGGTTGTGGTAGATACCATTTTTGGTTGTGTTGAATGCACTGATGTAGGTATTTTTGAGGTGAAATTTGTTAGTTGACTGCTATTTACATCCATGATCTGGTATATCAGTGCAACTGTCTGTAGTTTGTTGTTTGTACTCAATGTATTTATTCGCTGCGTGTTGATTGCATATGCAGATGTTGCAGTGCACACAAATGTTCAATTGGTGTGTATTCCACGCAGAATATTTTTTCTGCATGTATTAGATGATTACTGGTCAGTAGATGTTTTTTATATGAAAACTACAATGCAGCTGATTAGTGGTACTTAATTATTTTGTTTATTAAGATGACAAGTGTTGGGAAGTATTTTCTGCATACATTAGATGAATACTTCATTCAGTAGATGTAAATTAGATATAAAAAATGCAGATTATTAGGGTACTTTTATTGAGATGACTAGTTTTGGGAATGTATTTTCTGTCTGAACTAATCTTTTTATTAGTACTAAGGGTAGTTTAGTAGATCATGTGTTATTTCGTGATTCATGCATGTAGTCGGAGCTGCGGCAGAGTGCACTGTAGAGATGTGTTCAGGTGTACAAAGCAAAGCTTGTTACTCGTATGAGCAGAGCTTACCTTGGTGTTGTGCATGTACGGCATCAAGTTTGCTTCTGTAGTTAGTAGTTGATTAGGCAAGTTAGCAGGTTAGTTGCCGCATGCAGCGAGTTGTTAGTGCATGCAAGATTGGCCAAGTCGTGAAGTTAGTTGGTGGCTGGAGAAAAGGCCGTAGTGTTAGCTCATGCATTAGTTAGTTGCTAGGCTAGCTGTGCATACTGGGCGTGGAGTGAGTTTAGGATCAGCTGTTAGTGGAGACGTGTGAGTCCTTGTATGCCTATTTAAGTCTGAACAATGAATGAAAAAAGTGACTGTGAGGGCACAACAACAATGTAGTCTCTGTAGTCACCAAGGAGCAGTATCTCTTTGAAAAGCAGGAGTATTTTCTCTCTTGGTGTTGTGCGTGTGTTCCTTGGTTGTGAGAGAGTAGAGAGAAGAGAGAGGAGGGCTGCGAGGTGCAGCTCCTACATTTTCTGCATACATTAGATGAATACTTCACTCAGTAGATGTAAATTAGATATGAAAACTACAATGCAGATACTTAACTATTTTGTTTATTGAGATGACTAGACTGGGAATGTATTTTCTGCATACATTAGATGAATACTTCACTCAGTATAGATGTAAATTAGATATGAAAACTACAATGCAGATTATTAGGGGTACTTAATTATTGGTTTATTGAGATGACTTGTCTGGGGATGCATTTCATGTAGACGTATCGATGAAGAAGTTATTTGCTTGCGCAGTCGCTCTCATGCAAGTAATTTCCCAGTTTTTTTATTGCATACGCAGATGTAGCTTTCTAGCAATTTTTTACTTCCTTTTTTGTAGGGCACACAGATGTATTTATTATTCGTGTATATTCTACGTACATTGTATTTTATTTACCATGGCAGTAGATGTATTTTTATGTAATTTATATGTATAAATTAGATGGAAACTCCATGTCATGTCCCATAACTAGGTATATTTGCATGTATTTTTCAATTTAAAAATATCAAAACATAAGTTAACATTGAAAATTACATTAATCTATTTTTTCAATGGCAATCAGATGTACTTTCTTGACGTTTCACATTATTGACACACCATATGTAGGTTTAGAGATATCTCTTGTTTTTTTCCGGTCGGTAAATGTAGATTTTCGCGCAAACTTTGCATTCAGTTCGTAGCACTGCCAATTGGTAGTGATTCAACATGATTATATTCTTACCATTCAGTTTTTAGCAGGAAAACTACAGAGAGCTATGATGTTTCCAGTCATACCGAACGTATATTCATTATTTTTCAATCTTTTCTCCATGCGACCAATTGATGTTTGTTCATTTGTTCTGTGTTGTCTCCAACTCCAACTGATGGAAGAATTTTTATGTTCCAGTCTCGGACACCTAAGAGTTTGCCGAAGCAATTGAAATTCAAAAGAATGAAGCAAAGATAGTGTCTGAAATTCGAAAGAGTTTGATTGGAGTCGACTGAATTTCATCCCCGCTGCCGAAATCATCACTAGATAGTGTCTGTCCTGTCCCCGCCTCGTTGTCAGCAGAAGGTATTGTGTTATCCACGGATGGCTGAGCTGACTCAACAATAGAAACCCTTCACCCTCTAGATTGACAAATGGCTGGTCACCATCATCTAGAGCTGGCATGTTCAGGTCAATACCACCAGCTCCAAAGTCCACTCCATATCTGCATAAAAAAAACATTTCAGTACACATGTCTGCATTAAAAACTACAAGTACTTTGCTAGTTTTCTACACATGTACTTCTCTGCAATTTACTTTCATGTTTCCTTCATCTTTCCTATGCAACTGACTTGATCCTTTTCCATTTTTTACAGCCAACACTACATGGAGAATTTAGTCACTTCAGTTCACCAGAAAAGTTCTTGGACAGCAAGAGAAGAATTCAGGCATGTAGTTCCAGGTCAACCAGTTAAAAATTCTATGAAAACTACAGTTTGGGTACTTGGAAAGAAGTTTTTGGGAGAAAACTACATGTCTCTTGGGCATCAAGTCCCTGCTTTTGATCACCCTCGGAACATAAATGCAGTGGCATCAAGTTGCTGCTTTTTAGAACTAGTTAGGATTATAGACTGTAGTTTTGCATCAAGTTCCAGTACTTGCAGCTTTATGAACCAAATTGGTTTCCTGAACCATCTGCTTTCCTCAAAAGTTTCTTCGAATTTGAAATAGTTCCTGCTAGTTTTTACATCTGCAATCTTACAAATACTGCAATGTTCATTACCTGGAGCTATGGACGATGTAATTTCCTTTGCTACTACCTTTCTGGATGGTACATGTACTGCTAGCTTGGTTTACGTACTGGAGCTCTGGATGATGTTTTTCTTGGTTTCTTCCTGAGTTCCTGTTGTTTCTTTTGCCAATGGAGCTACTGGGGCGTGGGGGATGGTGGTATATTAGCGTGGAGTGATGGATCTTTTTTTTTGCTGTGTGCCTTCAGTTTCTAAACTACTTTTCTTGCTGAAAGTTCCTGAGCGGCTGCTGGAGGAAGAAAAGAAGGTGTGGCACTGTAGCAGGTAGGCTTGCTTAGGAATCTTCCGAGATGTACTCCGTAGTTTATATTTGGGTTGGCATGCGGGCCAATCCTGCACAACGCGCGGAGCGCGCGGCGACAAACGGGTGCCGGGTCAGTGGTCCTTTCCATTTCTGGTAACACGCGGGACCACGTTTCCTTTTTCGGCTCTTGTCTGAATCGGACAGGGGGGCACTGCGTAGCACAAACGGGTGCCCGGGCACTCTGTAGCCTCGTCCTTAATCATTCCTTAGAAAAGACATGTTGTAAGAAAAACCTGCAGATGGAACATCCGACCTCGAAATTTCGATGACTGAGCAGATAAGGCAAAAAGAACTTATCCCCTTTTAGAACGTGGAAAATCTGAAAGAACATAGAGCTTATCCCAATATTCAGAACGTGGAGAATCGAATCGAGAGCGAGAGGACAGGATCGATTTTGGATGGATGGTACGGGCTGGATTCGGCTCGTCTCAGGGCTACCACAGGTGGTCGCATCCCAGGATGTGCCGCAGCGCAACTGCAGTGCGAACGAGCAGAGCAGCATATTCCATCCAGCACTGCAGGTGCAGCGGGCTTCTTCTCCGGAGATGGAAATAATATCTCGGCTTGTTTTGAGGCAGACACGTCGTTGTTTGTGTGTACATCTTGTAAAGACAGGAGAAAAAAACATACACCCAAGTATTGGTCCCATTTTATTTTAGTTTTGTTGGGTGTCACAGAAAAAATACACTTTATAAGATGTCTCGGCTCTCGAGTTTACGCGATTTGATCTTTAATAAAGGGTAGTGTGGGTGTTAAAATTTCTATGGAATTGAGGCATACCAAACAAGGCCACATGTGTTCCGATGACCTAATTTCTTTGATCCAAAGCCGGACCACAGGAAAACTCCAAATGATTGAAATGCTTCAAGAAAAATCTGTGATATTGGTAAAATACAAAGAAGAATTTGCTGAGCCGGCATGAATATTTACCAAAGAAACTTTAATAAGTAGTCTGCTCACTTGCAGGATATTACATCTAATAAATGAGTCTACACTCAAATACTCAATTGATATGTTATGACATCGGTTAATTCACAGTGTTTTAACCTTGCTGGTATAATCATCAAATATTGCCGTATGTGCAAGAATGAGGCTTCAGTTTAGGATGGGGTCTTCTTACACGAAAGATGGCCATAATACAACTCAAGACCCCTATCTAGTTCCCTAACTCTAATTCATCACATAATCTTGGGCACACAAAAATATCAATTGATTTTTATCTATTCAGCATTTCAATGACTGCACAGTGTTCACGAAAGTAGCACTCTTGTTGAATCCTTCAAGTGACATTATTCTTACTGCTTCCAAGCCTCTATGGAAAGTGAAATCAAGCTGCAGAAAGAGATTACTTGCATTAGCGGTCTATTTTCACCACATTTTAATCATTACGGAGAACAACTTTTGACAAAATACTGCCTAAGTGAACGACGCCCTAAACGGGGCAGAAAAGAGGTAAATATGGAAGATTTATATTTCTATTAAGCACGCCAAACCTCTTCCTGTTCTTTCTTGGTGAACGGCCTAAGAACAAAATTGGCAGGATCCATCTTCCCAGGTGGTCGCCCAATGCCTGCAAAAATATCATCACAAGAATATTTTAGGCAATAGTAATAACATTTGAAGAGGAGAAAAGTGACTTACACACCAATTCTTAGACGTGGAAAATCACGATTCTGTTTGAGATGGTTAATAATGCTTCTCATCCTGTGGAAGATGACGAATGTCAAGACAAAGAAATAGTTCCATCTCAGAGAAAAAATCACAAAAAATAATCCCAGCTCACTGCGACTATTTTGTAAGGTTTTCCCAACATCTTCACAGAAAAAAAATGAAAAGATCCATATATGATATTTCTATGATCAAAAAATTAAATATATGATTGTTCTGACTATTATCCATATATATAGATCCTGCCAATTTTAGAAAATAACCAAAGACGGGTTCAAGAAGAAAAAACAGGAGTACCCATTATGCCCGCCATGTCCACCTTTAGGCAGTAGACGCAATTTTGCAAAGGGCAAATCAAGATCATCATACATCTGCAGAGAAGAGAAGAATGAACTGAGAATCAGATATTCAGATTATATTGATCAGTGATTAAAAATAACTCAAGAACAACATTTACCACAAGGACTTGGTTAATTGGTATCTTGAAATATGAAACCAGCTGGCCCACCTGTATAATTCAGTGCGTCAAGCAATGGAACCATGGAAGACTTATCTTTAAAGTGTGTTTTGCAATAATTATACTTACAGACTCACCGCTTGCATTCATAAACGTTTGCGGCTTGGCAAGCATGATAGGAACATCTCCAATCCGACCTGAATAATGCCAAAACTATTTTGGTACAAATGTCTAATTGTGCGTAAGGAATTTAGAAGGAGTAAAATGCATCATCATCTAGTCATGTCAAATAATCATATATATAGATCATCCTAAGCACATAGATTTTAATTCCAATAATTAACTAAGAAAGACCATAAAGACTGTTGGGAGACAAGTATTGCATGTTGCAATTCACCAGGTACTTGGGTACTAGGGTTACATAAGTATGCAAAACACGAGGAAAAAGGTTTGATTATGGTAAAAGTAAAGGAAGAAACTTAAGCTCTGGCGAGATCCAATGAAGGTACCATCCCAGGCTTCAACTTGAAATGCAAACAAACATCTTTGGTGACAATATTACCTTTGCCAACCATTGCCTTGAACTGCATACTGCTGAGCGATATACCCTCCGCTTCTGCTATAACATCAATCATCTCAAACCCAACCTGTAAAAATCGGACATGACATCGACTTAAATAAAGAGAAAGTGTCTATTGATTGTTGATGAACCAAATCATTTATCCATTAATGGAAGATTGAAGTTATGTGCAATCTAATTCTACAAAACCAAGTCTGAAACAAGACCTTAGACAAAATAAAAGCTGTGACAAGAACCAATTTTGCTGCCCATAAATTCAAATATCCTTCATAATATATACTGTTATAGCATGATGACCTTGGATAAAGAGGTATCTGGCTAGTACATTTAGCTGTTGTCTCAAATTCTTTATCCAAAGGGTGGTGAGTGGCCTTGACGACCATCCAGATCACTAATACTAAGACCGTATAAGATATATTTCTGAGAACCACCATGATGCAGAATGCAGTTATCAACAACAGTCCACTACAAAGACAACATCTTCAGTCCACCGGCTAAAACAGAAAGCATGTTTGTGCTCGCAAACTTGATGCTAGCATATTTCTACAACCTTGCACCTACAGTTTTTTTTCTATCACCTACCAGATATTCATACCTCTGTCCTCACTATTCACCAATCTAAGCGTGCCAGCTTTTTGGTACAAAACTCAAATAGTATGTACCATTTCAACCCATGAGTAACAATGATAATTTCACAATCCACCAAGCAGAATGATGTATTTTACAGCGACCAGATCCGGCAAGGAAGCTTACGTTGTGGCGAGTCCGCTGGTACATCTTCCCGGGGTTCCCCAGGCCAACGAACAGCCATGGCTTACGGGCGCCCCCGTCACCGGCGGGCGCAGCTGACGAGGAGGCGGCCCGGCAAGCGTAGGCAGAAGAAGAGCGCGGCACAAATCTAGGCCTTGCGCAGGCGAACGGTAGGAGGGGGCAGTGGAGGCGGGAAGCCGAGACGCCGGAGAGCAGCCGCATCGCCGCCGTCGCCGGCACGAATTGGACACCAGGAGGAATAGCTGATTGGATTGGATAGGGGCCGGGTTTGGAAGGACCACTGGGCTCCTTAGGTTAGGCCAGTTGGGCTAAGCATTTGTTTTTTGTGTGTGGAGGCTAAGCATATGTTAGATTGCGTACTTTGTGTTGGGCTGAGCCGCTGAGTGTACGGGGTGTATGGCCCATAGGCGCACAATAGTGAATCAACGTTCAGTTAGAAAACATACATCCTCTAAAAAACAAAGTTAGAAAACATACACAACCCCTCAAAAAAAAGTTAGAAAACATACACCCCGTACATAATTCCTGACATAAATTATGGAGTATCAGTTAGAAAACATCTCAACTTTCGGTTTCCCGTTACTTTCGTCCTAAAATATGGGCACTTGGGCAGTGACTAGAAGGAAAGGGCGCGCGTTGCTGCGCCTGGCTCATTTATAACCGAGAGATCTCTAGCGAATAAAGGTTTGGTTAGGAATGAAAAATATGGAAGATACTTATGGTGAGCCTTGTTAATGCAAATTGTCTAGCGACATGAACCAAATAGGACATCGTAAGTTGTTGCTAAAGCAAGCATAAACAAGTAAGCATATAGAACAATCATGTGTTTCTTTGAAATGCTTATTAATTGGTATACTATATTAGTCCAATCGAGGTGAAGGTATTAAATTCACTATGATAGTAACATCCATATAAGGCTATAGAGTTTAGACCATGCTATACATACAAATTGACAATTCTTATGTTAAAATGATACCTAGGCACTCTGTTGGCTAGTAATTATTCAAAATGGTCTTTATTCTAATTTACAACTTGCCATGCAGCTCGGCTTAATTAGTTTAACACTCACATGGGAACTTCATATGTTTATCTCTTTACGTAATAAAACTTCTTGGTGAGCCCAGGAGTATTTTGTCTCAAGAAACTTAAAACAAATATGAAAATAGAAATTGCAAGAAAATCACTTAAGGAATTGGATAACATGCAAATGTCTTAATTTGAGGAGCAAAGATTAGTACGTGCAACCTGTAGAAGATAAATTGGGGAGCATGTCAGAGTACACCATGTATAAGATAAATTGGATGACATAAAAAAAGATAAATTGGGGAGCGTGTCATGTATAAGAGTAAGCAATTCAGTCTGTCACAATCACATAGGAAAGAAAAAAACAGTATATTCCACTATGATCGTCCCCATATAGAAACAACAAGATCTCCTAGATTCAATGAAGCACCACCTTTGCCATGCGATTACGGCTTCATGCATCACAAGATTGCTGCAATCCCCCGCAGTGTAGTTCCCATCATATTCATATGGCATCTACTGGATGAAGGAAGGTCAGCCCATATGACGTTGGGAGGAAATATCCGGGTTTTGTTAAGCATTTCTGTGACACCATCTTTTGCATTAAAACGACCTGGAAAGAACAACTGAAGTAAAATTTTGAATCAACAATTTCAGACTTTTTACAGAGTCTTGTATAAGTACATCTATTTCACACCGTAGAAGATATGGGCACATTAGCAGATCTTCCAATGGAAAATACTCGCGGTTCTATACTGAATCTAAATAGAAGACAAAGAAAGTTCATTTTCAATTCAACATTATGAAAAAATAATTGAGCCTTGTATTAGAAATAATCATAACAAAACACCATGTCAACTCCTGCTCCAACTATGTAGAAGAAAGCAACGACAATCCGACGGAAAAAAGTACTAAGAATCACAAGTGAACGACCCAACAATCCAGTGAATGGTTACTCGTTTGATTAAATAAAACTACATTACTATCTATCTTAAATGAGCTTGTCATTTATTTTAGCTAGAGTGCGATCGGTTGCCGACATCAAATTCTTAACCAGACCCTGCTCGGCATCTGATAAACAAACTCACTGGTTTTGCCTAAAGATGTAAGACTAATCAAGTCCCACAAACTAAAAAAGTTCCACATGAGCTTGCAAAAAAAATCACTTGACCTAAATGTTTAGATGCATCCTTTTAAGTAGTCCGACTAATAAGAGAAAATGCAGTGCAAAGGCTACCTTTTCTCAAATGTCTGGATGATTTTAAGCCTGTAGAGACCATGTCATCAGGAGATGGTATATAAAACTTGAAGGAACTGTCACATCAACATAATGCAGTCATGTTCCAGTTATCTGCACCGTTAAATCTAATATCCTTTTAAGTTGAACAAATATCAAGCGAACAGAAAAATAATGAAGTGTATCATAACAACTCGCGTTATAGAACTATAGCATATGGAACTCCTATGCAAGAACAGCTAGTCGATCATATGAATTCCTATACCAGTTCAAGGGACGGAAGTAAATATCTTGCATTGAACTTAAATTTTCATATTCCCAAGGCCTAGCGTGAAGCCTTTATACGCTGCATATCAAAAATAATACATAGGTTCAACCTGATTAGCTACTGTGCAGCCATTGAAGAGATTTTTAGTAAGAAGATCCGGCTTAAAAATTTGTAACAGCCGGTTATGCAAATGAGAAATGACTCTGGTCGGAATGAACTACATTGATTATATAACAGATGGACAATGAAGCTACAGCCTAGAAGAATAGGAGTACTTGCTTATACGGCGTTATTTATGTGTCATGTATGTCTTATGCAGAGCAATCAAGGAAGCTTGTAATATCCTGTTGCCTTGGAAGCCATCGGCGAAAACAACATCTTTCGATTTTGGACTGGATGGTGTGAAAAGAGATTTTCCGAGCACATATATTACAGACCGATTGCTTCTGCCTTTAGCTATATATCAGT
This sequence comes from Poa pratensis, assembly GCA_947311845.1. Lineage (NCBI taxonomy): Eukaryota > Viridiplantae > Streptophyta > Magnoliopsida > Poales > Poaceae > Poa > Poa pratensis. The sequence goes on along the minus strand of CAMZMU010000027.1, from coordinate 48,139,116 downwards.
AAATGAACTCAACTAAATTAACAGGCCAAAAACAACAATTATTTGTATCACAACACAACCGAAAAAAAATTAAATCAGAGAATGCAAGAAGAACAACGGTCATGTACCTTCAGCTTCATTGGCGTTATTGGAACAGTGACAAATCCCGAAGAACGCCACATATAGCTCACACGATATAAGACTCGTGTCATTTTTGTATGAGGAAATGGAGCATTGTCAGGGACCTGAACTTCTACATGGCTCCTCGAGATCAGAGTGGTTATCCATTTTATGAACAAACTGAAGAGGAGTTAGTGAGTTAAAACAGCGAGACATTGTGTAATTTTCTCAACCCAATCAGACAATGTGGCAACGAAAGAGTAGTAGCTTACCATCTCTTATTTCCAGAAGGTCGGTTTTACTGTCTCTGTGACCACCTCATCTATCATCAGAGTACGGGTTTAATGTGTGGCAGCCCTGATGAAACAGCATGGAACTAAGTCCAACCACGACTTACGAAAGCAGAAACAAATGTGTGAAATGATAAATAATGAACAGGGCCAACGGATCAGATAATATGGTGAATCGGTTTGAAAGAAAGCGGATATGGTAAAGCTAATGGTTCCGTTTTAGATCAGATAATGTGCAAAAGAGGCCTATAGAGGGTTCAAATTTAGAACTACTTTTAACATCCAGAACTTCAGACTGAACGCTATAAAAAGTGGGCACATCAAATGAGTGTGTAAACCAAAATTGGCAAAAACAGAGCCAAGGGGGGCACCCAAATCAGCTTCCAGTTCACTGGCCACGACCAAACAGCCTCCCAGATTTTTTTCATTGGTGCTGGTTCATCTATTGTAGATTTCCATTCTAAAGAATGCAAGTATATTGAATTTTCAGAAGGCGGTCTAAGACATGCAATTTCATATAGCTGACCACTTCTCATGTACCCAGAATGCATTGGATTTTCTGTTTCATGAGTTCCACGAATAATTAGTGTTAAAATGTGATGGCTTACATACAGAAAGGCCCGACCAAGAATAAGTTGCAGTTTGCAGTGGAGGCCTATAGAGGGTCAGAATTCAGAACTACTTCATCCAAACTTCAGGCTGACAAAGTGGGCACATCAAATGAGTGTGTAAACCGCCAAGGAACATACATTAGATCCAAATTAAACCCATCTCTAGACAGATGTATCCGGCTCCACCACCAAATTCTTTCATAATTCTGAAAGTCCAAGAGCCCCGGTAGATGTCATAATCCTTTTCTCATCTATTGTAACTCCAGGGAGAGATTTCACATATGAGCCAGTGGCAACAATTACGTTCTTCCCTCAGATACTTCTCCTAAACTCTTTCACATACTGAAGCTTGTTCTTCTTGAAAGCGCCCTTCAATGCCTTATGTGAGCCCAGCAATAACTTTGTCTTTGTGAGACATCGTTGCAGGCAAACCTACCTCCAGATTGCAGAACTTGACCCATGGTGTGAAAATGAAGACTTAGCCTCATGGCACATATGTGACGAATGCAGGAGAGCCTAGGACAGTCAAGGAACATAAATTAGATCCAAATACTACAACCAAACAACGCATTTGCCGTTTTGCAGATTTTCAATATGCAAGCTACAAACACTAAAGCCAAGCCGCAAAACCAGAAAAATAACAGATTTTGCAGTCGTGTTTGAGGGACCACCTCTCGGTGTATTTACACTGGCTTTGCCAAGATTAACGTGTAAGTTTCACATGAACAGATGAAAAAACATCAGAAAAACACTAACTATTTCATTCCCTGGCTTCTAAATTTATTTGAATAGCACAGAAATGCTACAAATTAATTACTTTTGTAGTGTTATGGAACTGTGAATTTAAGCATCTCTCCAAGGAAATAAAGGATGACATATAAATAGGGAAGTACCATTGTATACTACAATTCGGCATATATTTTAGAGTCAATCTACACAAAGTACTCTTTTACACAATACTCTGCTTATGTGTTTTCACTCAGTTCTCTGTACTTTCGTGCGCCAGCAAAATCAGGGGCATAACAAAATTACTTAAGTTCAGAGACAGGGAAAAACATGGACAGGAAAACAAAACTGCAGGCTATGCTACCCCAAGGGACAGTCATGCACTCAGGTTTAGACTATACCTCTTTTTAGCAATGTTTACCTTATGAACATGGAAATCAACATAGGGACCACAATAAGCACCTCTCCCGGAGAGCCTCATCAATCTCCTACTTCTCACATGGAGTAATATCCTTTGAGTATAGCTGAACAAAACAGTTCTGCATCCTGAAATAAATTTGTTGAAATAGAAATTAGCATCTATAAACTGTATAAAAAACTCTTAACGCAGGAAGGATAAATCGTGCAGGGAGAAAGGACTGAGAACTGTGTATATTTTGTAGGTGCAAGGCACATTTTCCTTATTACATACTGCATGTAAATATTACCAACACGTGTAATTTCACTTATAAGCATTTCACTCTACAAGAAAAAGACTTTGTAAATTTCGTTGGTTCTCATATACCAAAGTCATGGCACTTCGGCTGATATCATGATTCAGATACTTAATCATCTTTTGCTTCAAAGGCAACTACATAAACTACAGATAAGATCTTGAATATTTTGGTAATAATGATGTAATTTTAAAATTTCCAATTGAAAAGCTTTTTATAACTAAACTGCCAAATTAATAATAGAATGGACATACTAATATAAAAGGCAAATGAGATGGGTGTTTATGGTTATGTATATTGAAGGCCTATCTCTTACAATTATACAAGCTTCACGATATGACTCCATTCTCCATATACACATGGAAAACAAAAATCAACTGTATAATACTGATTTATCTGAACAGAAAAATGGCATGTTCTTCTCAGATTTCAAAGAAGAAAGCCTGCAATACTCACTGTTACTGAAATCAAAGGTAGTAGTTCCTGATAGAAAAATACTTGATTGGATTGCAGTTTCACAATAGCACAAATAAAATAATGCTTCAGTTTTTAGATGATTTGACTAAGCCAAACATTATGTGCAGACTAAAAGTAACACACGTGCAGCTCTTGTGCAACCAAACGAAGAAGCGATATGAGAGAAATAACATATACTTTGAAATTGCTTCCAACTTCCAGCTTCATGTGGTAAGGGAGCAAATCATTGTCCTGCTGCTTCTTGATGGTGGCAACAGTAGGTGTACTTGTACAGTTTTGGTGGCCGGAGAAAACAAAATCTGAAATAGACTGAACAATCATGAGTATTCAAGAGATACGAAGGTGTATTATGAGCAGGAGGATAGATTGGTGCAAGCATCAGAGAGAGTCGACATCAACACATTCAAACAAAGGGGGAATGCAAGTCGTAATTATCTCCATGGGCTCCCTGATATACAAACCTGATCACATAGTATTCTGATGCAAAATGTACTGATGATTCCATCGTAGAAGTACCCTGGTCGTGATTGCTCAATGAATATTTTCCAACTTCATAAACCTAGAAGTGTCGATTAATATTGGAACCTGATTCCGTCCCTTGCTGACACAACTAAACCCTTTGTAGAGTTCATATAACCTTACTGAACTAAGCATGATATCACATTCTATGGAGTTTATAGATTTTGTCATTCTATATAGTATAATGTTTTCCACAATAGAAATCTGTCAAAGACAGTCTTGAAAAAACTCAACCGCATAAATTGAAGTTCTATTTAAGTAAAGTTTTATTTTCTAGCAAGCATCTTGAAATCTCAAGAATCCTTTTGGTTGGTACAACCCAATTGAGAAAATAACCGCATTACATGGCAATCAACTTTTATTTGGCACAATCTACAGAAATCGCACTACATAGTCCTCCATGTGTAAAATGGGGGAATGCCAGTACACACGTGAGGCATGACTGAAGAAAAATAGGGGTAAAATTACCCACGGTTTGCTTCAATAGAAAATTACAATATACTTTTCAGACTTCATAGGGTTCAGCCATAGAGTAAACGAGCTCAAATTGGAGCAGTGAGAGAGAGAGAGAGAGAGAGAGAGAGGTGTGGAAGGACGTGGACCTTGTCGACCATGTCAGGGTCCAGTTAGGCGAGACAGCCTTGAGACAATGAACGCCCAGTCCAACACCGCTGCAGCGTGTCCTTGTTGGCGGCGCAACTCATGGCGAGGGCCGTGCGACCTCCTGGAGATTCTGCGCCACCTGCTCGGGCGTCGCTATCGCCGGCCAGTGCCTCGTCGTGGCAGAGAACTGGAGAGTTGACGGGGCGGCGCGGTGGGCCTCCAGTTCGTCGAGGTCGCTTGAAGAGGCTGGATTGGCTGCTACAAAGGGAAGGTTTCAGTGGGAAGAAGACGGCCAAGAAGTGGATGCCCAGAACGTCACCGCCGAGTCGGCCGCCGCCGCAGTTCATCCTCCCGCCGCCGTTCTGGTCCTGCCCGCGACTTAGGGTTAGGACCGGGAGGGAAACGGAGCGGCCAGGGGACGAGGGCATGGAAGAGGAAGCCCAGGGCAGGGAGAGAAGCCCGGGGGACGCGGAAGGGAGGGGGAGGCTTACCAGGTCGCCGCCGCCGTTGGGTATGAGCTCCATCGCCGCCTTCCCCAGGTTCGAGCGCCGTCGCCCCCTCGTCTTTTCCCTGTTGCGAGCGAGTCGAGCTCCACGCTGCGTCCACCTGCGGGCCCACACCGAGCCCAACAGCAACACGACACGCAGACAACAAAGAATAAACGAGAAATCCATGTGTCGCTGATTTGTGGGCCCATGTTGCGGATGAACCACAGGCCAGCAATCCCAGGGAGCTTAGATATTGTAGAGATGCATCCCCTTGGAGGACCTTTGGGTGGGGAAATCGTCCTCCTATTTTCAACAAATAAAAATCTGATATGTCTGACCTTTACAGTATAACCCAACCCGGCGTAGCAAATGTTATGTACTATTAGATCATTGTTTCAACATTTCTTCCAGTGGTGGGTTAAAACCTTGCAAAAAGTATCGCAACATTCGAAACACCTATGCAGAAAAAATATGAGTATGTAACAAGTTCCCGCTAGTCACAGCGAATCCCCATCCATTGTAGCAAATCGAGTGAGAACATTTGCATTTATTCATGGCTCCTGCATGGTGGCACGAGTGATAATCGCAACTGGAACCATCCGTGTTGTGTGTGCGCACGAGAGAATGAAAAATGCAGTGCTAATGGCGTGGCGTGGACAAACCAAAGGATCAAAACACACGATCCTCCGGAAGCCTGGCTTAACAATAGAGTTTTCCTAAACTGTATGGCTTGGTGCATTTTTTTTTTGTCTCTAAATTTTAACACCAGTTGGTCTAGCATGCTATTATTTTGAAATATGGAACAATTCGTGCTAGCTTATTATTTTGAGACACGATGTTTTGAATTATAAGTCTAGATGAACCGTTAGGGAAAATGCATTTCAAACATTTTTGAAAAAAAAAATCGGGATGTACATCTGGAAATATTCGCACACAAAGTTTTAATTAAAACAATATATTTTATGACAAGAAAATGCCCCATGAAAAGTCATTTATAGTTCCGAAAATAGTCTTTTTACACATGCAGCAAAAGAATTTTTTCTTTCGTGAAACTTTGTGTCTGAACATATAATGTCCTGATGTACATCTGGAAAACAATTCAGAATTTTTGGACATTTAAAATGTGTTTTTAGTTAATGGATGCATCGACATGTATAATATGAATCAAAGTGGATTTCCGATCGTTTTGTATAAAATATAAACAATTTTACGGTCCCCCATTTTGCACCCTTGTAGACTTGTAGTCTTGTAGACGGTAAGATTCGCGGAAAGTGTTATTTGCTCCCGAGCTCTAGTGCTCCCTCCACTTAATTTTTTTTGGAAATTTATATTTTTAGATTTCAAAAATTCTGAAACAAATCACGGGTGTAGAAAATAGTGTATCCCATAAACGTGTAAAATTTCATTTTGAAATACTTTATATTATGTGCTACACAAAAATAACAAAATCTGGTAAAACTTAGAGATTTGAAAATAGGCATATTAAGATCCACAATTTGTCATTTTTGTGTACCCAAAATAGAAAGTATTTGAAGTTGATATTTGCACGTTCATGGGATATACTATTGGCTACACCAAGATTTTTTTTAAAACTTATAAATAAAATTTCTGATTTTTTACAATTGGAGGAAGCACTGGAGCTCGGGAGGCAAAAGTCTCTACTCTGTCAACAGTGAGATACATTTGTCCAGAGTCTCCAGAGTCGTGACTCCGGTCGGCACTGGGATTTGTTCAATTCAGGCGGCGTTCCACGGCGCGTCGACGAGCGGGTTCGTCCGGACTCCATCGTCATCAACGTACGTAGCCCAAGGCTCCGAATGAAGGAGACCGATTCCGTCGTCACCAAAGCCATATGCATCCACGTCTCCTAGCCTTGTCTCATCTGCGGTTGACTGACTAGTGGTAACGGCCGCGTGCCCGCGTGAGTGACCACCAGCGGTGCAGTAGCAATCCTCCAAGAGACCCACGCAACGCAAGCAACAGCGACATCGGCGTGAGACGGCGAGGGCGAGCTGGCGGCTCGGAGCCGATTTTCGTTCAACGTCAAGATGCTGGCGCCTGCGTCAGCTGGATTTTGCGGCGACTCAACATGGTTGTTCGAGCTGGCGGCTTCGGTGCGAGGTGAGCCTGCCTCCTTCTTTCCCGGCGGCGTGCCGGCGGTGCTGGAAGGTGGTGTGCTGCTTGGTGGCTCCGAGTTTGGCGTGCGTTGTGTGTGTTTCGCCTCTCTTCGTACGTGTTTGTGCTTGTTCTTGTTGATCTTGTACACGAGCTCCTTTCAAAAAAAAAAAAAAAACAGCGACACACCACATCGCCGAGTTTTACAGTGGGAAGCCTTCAACGCTCGACTAGAAACAACCGAATACAATTACCATCATTGAGCACGGTTTGTAGAAGTAATTCTTCCATAAAGTAAAATATCTTTACTATTAAATGGTGTTGCCACGCAAAATTGCACAGCACCACGATAACCGTCGTACTTTCGTGACGACGAATCGATTGCTTTCCGAGCAAAGCAACAAAGATCCCTCACTTTCGTGGAGGAGAGACGACCGCTTTTCAGCGCAAAACGGCAACGATGACCAAACCTTAGGGCTGCTAGGATTCGGCAGAGAAGAAAAAAGGATAAATAAAAGGGTACGTAAAAGATAGATTGGTCTTTGATGAATGTCGATTGGGGGCCTCCTCAATCGGCCGTGTACCCATATTATATAGGTGCCTGGTCTTTGGCGTACAGGGGTAGGACACGGAAGTTTTTCTTGGCATGCAAGCCGAATAGATTATTCCTAATCTCTAGCAAATCCGGCCTTGTATCTAATAAGGAATAGAATATTAACTTAATGCATGCAAGCACCAGTACGACTCCTTATCCCTGCTTGGAGAAAATATTTCCTTCAGTAGCTTTTCCAATTCATACCCGATCAGCTTGGCATCCAAAGCCTGATAGGAGTTGTCCTACGCAGCGGCGTTTAATTCAGTCCATCTATTAATATGTCCAAGATTTGTCCTCGGTAGTCTCCTCTCCAGAATAATCAATATATTTGTCTTGGTCAAATAGCTTGCTAAACTTGATCCGCCGCTGCAACATCTGTACTGGAATACAGCCAAGACTGCAATTTGAACTAAACAGCAAATTCAAATATATCTGTCAGTTAATAATCTAAGCACCATAAAATCCACAGATAGCAGACGCGACTTGGACGCCTCCTCTCTTCCGCTACAGTAAAAGAGAGACGATTTCTTGAAGCTTCGCCGTCGTCCCACCTCGCTCGCCTCCGATCTGCGGATCCCTCCTCCTCCGGCGGTCGCCTCGGCGACGGGAGGGTGGGGAATCCGTAGATCGGGGCTTGTACATAGTGTAGGGCTCGAGGGTGTATCAGCCGGCGTCGTCCTGGAGGTGGGGATGGCGGCGGTGTGGAGTGTGGTGGCGGCTGCTTTCCCCTCTCGCGTGGGTGGTCTTCGGAGCTCCTTCGCGCGGCGGTCGTCTTCATCGAGGTTGCTGATCTTCGGAGCGGCGGCGCTCGGTGTTCCCCGGCCGGATCCGGTGCGGCGGATCCGTAGTATTAAAGTGGTGGAGATGTTGAAGACCAGCGCGACGGTGGCGGCGCTCCGGCGAGTAGGATCGACAGATCCGGCGATTGGCGACTTCCCAGCTGCCTCGGGGCTGACTCCTATCCAAGGCGTGAAGCGGAGCAGCGGCAGCGGCGCGTCACCGACGGCTCCCCTGCGGCGTCCCCGTCGAGACCTAGAAGAAGGGCTTCGTTGTATTTTTCTGTTTCTTCTGGGTTTTTCTGTAAGATCGCTGGTTTAATATATCTCCTCCATTCCGCAAAAAAAAAAAAAAATAATAATCTAAGCACCATCATCCAAATTAATTTGGCTTATAAAAATACCTAGCAGCCAAATTACACCTTGAACAAATGGGAGTTGGACGTACGTCGGTGAAGCCTCCTTTTCCACAAAAAATTCCAACCGCACGTCGCTCCCTCGTTTCCTCGCTCGTGCGTGCAGCGTGGGCCCCACCGGCGCGTCGCCTCGCCAGCAGCAGCCCACATCGGTCATTTCCCCCGCGTCTGCTTCCCTCGCATCTCTCCTGCGAATCGACAGCATCGCCGCCCCGCACCGAAAGCTCCACGCCGCCGCGCATCGGCCGCGCCACCACCAAACGCTGCTCATAGATCCGGCCGCCGTCGCAAAGCGCGTGGTTCCGACCCACACGCGCCCCCAACCGACACTCTTCTCTCTCTCCTCTTCTCGCACCCAGCCGGCCTCCTTCCTCTCTCTCTCTGTCTTCCTCCTACGCCCTTCTCCCCATCATCTGGAGCCTCTCGCACCTCCTCCTCCAGCGCTTCTGACCCCGGCCGCCGGATCTGGCCATCATCGCCTCCACCACGCCGATTCGTCCGTCACCGCCTCCATCTCGATTGTCCCAGTTCTTGGGGGCATGGAGGCCCTTCCCAGACAGAGAGCAAGAGAAGCGGAGGCGCGGCTCGAGATCTGGGCATGGAGGCCTGGATCAGACCTACCCACTTAATCTTCCTTTTTCGTGATTTGTTTTTTGTTCTGGGTCAAGTTTTGGTTGAATATAAGGTGAACCAATGGATTCTTCTTTTTTGTCTGTCCCAATCTGATAACGTGGTGGATGAGTTTTAGCAATTATCTTACGGTTCATATCTGATTCCAACTGATGAATTTCGTCTGGTGTAGTCAGCATGTGCTTTACGTATTTCTCTGTAAATTTTCCATTGCACCATGTTTCTTCAAATTAATTTGTCACTAATTTATGCTTATGGTTTAGTATTGCAGTATAGGTCACATACACATATCGTCAGCAATGACAGCATATATGAAGATTGACCTGAGTTACAAAAATTATGCAGAAATATTTCGTAACTCTCACATTCAAGTTTATGATGCTAGGATTGACATTTGCTTTGAAAGGAAGGAAGTGCTCACTGGGAACTCTGATAAGGTTTGTACTTTGTTCTCCATAGCCATTATGTATTTAAAAAATAATCTTTTGTATCTAAAGATAACATCCTTGGGGGTGCCAGCCGTTCACCAAAATTCGAGCAATATGGACCGTTCTATAGAAACTTGATGCGATCTCAGCCGTCCGATCGCGTGGTGATTTTTTTTACGGTCCCTGGTCCCACCTGTCATTGACTTCGTGGCTAGTAAATTCGGTAGACACTGATTTGTTTGCATTGACTGGCCACCGCGAGCCATCCGATCGGACAGTCAAAACCCGCCTCGATCTGATCCGTCCATTTTTATGGGCAAAAGAGTCATTTCACGTTTTGTGTATATAATCTGCGCCCCCGCGATGAAACCCTAGCCAATCGGTCGCGTCGCTCTCTCCCCAATCCCCTCGCTCCTCTTCCAATCCCGCAGACACGCTCCTACCCCTCCGCCTCCTCCTCTACGCTGTCGGCCGCCAATCCCCGCACGTCCTCGGAGAGGGAGCCCGGGCGCTGGGGAAGGAGGTGGCCGCTGATAGGGGCGGCGCTAGCAGAAGACCGGTGCGCTGGTGCCGCGAGGGGGCGTCGGAGAGGGAGCCATGGCGTTGGGGAAGGAGGTGGCGGCGCTGGCAGGACCCGGCGAGCTGGTGCCGCGAAGGGGAAGGAGCTGGAGGTGGCGGGTCATGGAGATGACGGCGGCTACCTCGCTGGCGCCCGCCGGAACGCGTGCATCTCGGTCTGGATCGACGATGCCGCAGGGATCCGAGGCTGGTTGAGGTAAGCTGTGCATGGATCCTCCCCTTCGCTCCACCTTCTCCTCACCATGGATCCAACTAATAGAGGTTGTTCGTGGACTTTTTCTGTGCAGTTGCTGCTCGGTCTTTCTCTTTTTGTAGCTGCTGTTGTAAACTGCTCTTTCGTTGGATCTGTTGCTTCACAGGATGCGCTGGTTGGCGGTGAGTTCAGTAATCATTTTTTCTCCATCGTGTGGTTATGAGTAGAGGTACCTTCCTTCCAGGTTCATTAGATTGTGGAAAATTTGTTTTTTTGGCAGCTGTGCTTGGTGGCCATGCGTAGATGTGTAGGTAGATGTAATTTCTTGCTAGGTCGGTGGTAATTTCTTGTGAACAAAAAAATTGACACCATCACTGTTACCTTTGTCTGTGTACTTTGTTCATCTGGTTAGAACAGATCTGTTATTTGTTGCTGATTGGTAGAGTTTTTGTCGGTTCATGTTGTAGCTGTGTTTTTCTCAACTGCTTGCAGGCCTTTTTCTCTATCATAGGTTCCAAAATTGTTGCTTCGCTTCTTGCAGTTCGTCTGTTCTGCATGCAAGTTCCTACAGGTGAGCAGTTTAATATTCGTGTTTCTGATTTCTATCAGTATACATGTCTTTGGCTGTGTACTTTGTTCATTGGTTAGAACAGATTGTTATTTGTTGCTGATTGGTAGAGTTTTTGTCGGTTCATGTTGTAGCTGTGTTTTTCTCGACTACTTGCAGGCCTTTTTCTCTATCATAGGTTCCAAAATTGTTGCTTCGCTTCTTGCAGTTCGTCTGTTCTGCATGCAAGTTCCTACAGGTGAGCAGTTCAATATTCGTGTTTCTGTATCTCTGTGATTGCTATTGTATTTTTGTTTGTATATGCCTAACGATGTCCTTCAAATCTGATCAATTTTACCTGGTTACTGTGTATCGGGAGAAGGAGTAGTGTTCCTTCCATCTATTTGTTTATCTTTCCTCTTGTGTGCAGGAGGTTGATTCAGTTAATCAGTTGGTGCTTCCAGTGAGTTGCGCTTTAGGTTGGCATTGTCTCTTGTGTTGTAGTTGTGTTTCTGGTCAGGTTTATGCTGCTCACTCGCCACTGCTATTTGCTGTTGATTTGGTAGGATGACCTGACAAGCTTGGTTCTTCTAGACCAGAAGAGGGACCTGCCTATTGCATGTCGAGTCAACATTGGCTAGGTACCAAAAAACTTACTTATTCATTCTTCCTTTTGTCTCTTGCAGTTTGGTTTGTCCCTACTATGATTACCAATTATGTTTGGTTGTGGTCATGCAGGAAACTACATGTGTCCTTAAGCCCTTTGTCTTCTTGCACAATGCTTCTGGTTGTATGTCATTTCCAGTGCTTAAATTAAGGTTATGGCCGAATATTATATATTTTGCTTGCTCTATTTTTTAACATGCTCTTTCATGTGTGTTATGGAGAATCAAAACTGTTGTGCATATTATACTTTTGCTTGCTCTATTTTTTCAGTCAACATGATTGAACTTTCCTGCTTGATTTTTTGTTGAATTGGGAGTGAAGTCAGTCACATACCTGACTATATTGATTAGTAATTTCTATTCTTGATATCATTATGCTTGGATGGTTCAAACCTTTCGCTATTAGCCTATTATACCACAGTTTTTGTATCTACTGTCTAGAAAATCCAGTCAAAGCATTAGACTGCATCCCAATTACTTTTTCAGACCTGCTCTACCTATTAATATGGCAACCAAACAGGAGCTGGTATTGGGATGTGCTTTCCAGTATGATCTTATTAATATTCACTCATGCTTTTCTATGATTAGCTGTTTATTCTTCTGGTCCTCTATGGGAAGAAATATGGTGCCTCGCTGGTTGCCGGTGAATGCAGTCCTAGCCATAGATCTGCCAAGCTTTTGAACAATATGTTGCAACTCTCTCCTTAAATCTTTCCACAAAGCAGTTACGTTTGGTCATGTTTTCATGCAAGGAATAGACAAGAAGCTGCTGGTGCTTTATGGAATCGTTCCACAAAGCAGTTGCCTGTTGATACAGAGGTTCTCACCTATCCCTCAATGTCTCTCTCCCTCTCTCAAAGTTTATTCGTGAATCCCTTTTAGATTTATCATTTGCTTGCAAATCATCTCATCATATGTACCTATATTTATTTGTTCTCTTCTCTATGCGTAGAAGATTCTTTCTCATCTGAACATGGGTATGGAGTATATGATGTGTTGATCCAGTTATATTGCTGGAAATGAGAATGTGCAGTTTCAGCTATGATTCTGTATGGTGAGTTCCATCTTTGTAATTTGTGTATTGGACTGAACCAATCCTTTCATACGTGGACACTACTGGTTTGTCATTTGATAAAAAATAGTTCCTCATCTTACTTTGTATTTTGTTCAAACTGGACTAATTATTTACTCAATATAGTCGTCTCTATATTTAAAGATAGTTTGTCTACTAATAGTGTACAATTAGAAAGCAGTTGACCTTGGTGGCTTGCTAGGTGTGTGGCCCGAGCTATTACGTCGGTGTCTCCTTATTAAAATAAACTAGGATCCTTCAAAATAATCTTGAGAAATAAATTTACGATAGACCATGAATTGGTTGTGTAGTCAAGCTCATTCCTGACGTATAGTTCTCTTTATACACTAAATTCTAAATGATGTTCCTTTTTTTCTTATCTATAGGTCAAAGACAATGTTGCGAACCATTGGTTGAAAGAAAACTCAGAAGAGCACCATGATTTGTGTGTCAGTAACTCAATATAGGCATACAAATTTATAGTAAGCGGAACAGTCCCCTGGCCATTTGTTATTACATATATTTTGTGTCATTGCATTGCTAAGAAATATTGGTTCCTCCACGTGTAGCCTACACAAAATTAGTTTGCTGATATATGTTCTCACATATTATAAAAGCTGACAAATGCAGTTCCAATGAGACCTCGATGAATAAATCAATAGATTCACTGCCGGAACATATCCATTAGGAAATACACTTTTGGTACTGTTGCCTCTGTATGAATCCATTGCTCCGTATTTGCACTGACATATGCTACTGTTGGCTTTGAATGAATCTTTTTTTCAGATGCGCCTTACTGTCTTCTCATACATTTGATTAGTGAAAAGTTGGACAGTTATGTCCATGTAACAGAGAAAGTGACTAAGATTCATGAGATCCTACACCATTTTAGCTTGCATCATTAGAGCGTAAAAATATAGATATTAAACTAAACTAAATAGTCTCTCTGCCATTTGTTACTGCATATATTCGGTGGTAGTGCATGGCTCAATTTATCAAATATAAGCTACTCACAATTACTTCTGTGATATATGGTCTAACTGCCAAAATATTATTCAGGTGATCAAATTCAATTCCAATAATCCACAGTTGTTATGACGTGCCTCGATGTTGTGGTGTATGGCTTGGGCAATTTTTGCTGAGATCTCCATCTTTCTCCTTAATTACCATTTCTCCTGCTGTCATTAGAAGAGATGTCATAGTTGCCCTAACTATCATGTTCTTCTCAGTTCACTTTGAGTTGAAGTTCTCCAAAGGTGAGACAATTTCAAATACGACCTCATCTATTTTTCTTTTTAGTTTTCCTTCAGTAATTTTTAACTTCAAAACTCCATGGTTTGGATAAGAGTGAGTTTATATATGCTAGCAGATATTTGTTAGATGGGGTGATGAGATGATACCGAAACCATGTGATCTCACAAGATGTTGGTGCTGTATTATGAGGCTGGTTTTAGATTCCTTTTATTCCTAAGTAAGTTGGGCAATGAAAATGTTTTTTCTAATCAGCAAGATTTCTGGATGAATGAATTAGGTATCCTATGCATGACCATTGCTGATGATATCTTGGCATGTTTCGTTGCCAGATCATAGCCATAAAATACGTGCTTCCTAATCAATATCACAAAAATGTTACTTATCTGTAGTCCCATCTTTTTCTATGGTGGGACAGAAACCAGGTCACCTCTCCGGTTGTTTTTCTTTGAAAAATCAAATAAGCAGCGTTCTGTTGATAAGAAACCATAGTTTTGATAGTGGTAACTTGAGAACAGACCAATCATCCCCTAATAATTAAACATTTTGGTAAAACATCATGATTCTCTAGCCTTCCACGTAGTTGTTAAAGAGACCATTTTAACAGAGTTTTTTCTCTAGGTTAACAACCGTGTCAAGTTATAATGCTTATGTTCCTAATAAATATGATATGCTATCACCTGATTTTTAATTCAAAAGCTCTGGATACGGAATCTCCATATTATTTTTGTTGTATTTTTTGTACTATTTAGCAAATGATATTTCTATGGCTCTGACATAGTGTCTTATTTAGGTCTTCATGAGATTTTCGATTGACTATGGAAGAAGAGGCAATCAGAACGCCGTGGCGCAACAATGTTCATGGGACTCATGGCTATCTGTTCTACAACACTATAGTAGAGATCAGTGTTGCACTCTAAATTCTGCAGGTCTCAGATTGAGTGATTTTGTTGCTTTTTCTTTTGTAGTTCTGAAGTTCGGTTGTATGCCATGTAAGAAATAGGAATTTGTGACCTGCAACCTTTTTTTAGTACATATATACCTGTTCTACAACACTATAGTAGAGATCAGTGTTGCACTCTAAATTCTGCAGGGCTCAAATTGAGTGATTTTGTTGCTTTTTCTTTTGTAGTTCTGAAGTTCGGTTGTATGTCGTGTAAGAAATAGGAATTTGTGACCTCCAACCTTTGTTCCAACGACTTATGTATTTACTCCTAATGCTATGTGATCAAAACTTGTGTATTAGATGCAGTGTGAATTTCTATGTTACTTCCCCGGTGTGCATCACCATTGCTTTGTTCTTCCTGTTGCTTAAGATTTTAATTGTACGATGTTCTCATTACTGATTTTGTATGGTCTGGAAAATAAGCTTTAAGATCTATATACCTGTGATCAAATTCATATGGATACATATATGCTTTTAGTGGTCTGTAAAAATGGTGGCAACCACGGGCAAGAAATTCAAAGAAGGAACAAGCGCCGCGCGGCGAGCCGCGCCGTTCGAATCTAGTATGATCACATTCATGTGCCAGTGGTCCCATAACTAGAGTTCTCTCATTGCTTGAACGACCATATTTCTCTGGTACCAATTTTGTATTCCTCCCTAGCAGCAGTACTTAAGTAAATAAAATTTCATGCTCGCTTGTCAAAATTTGGTTTAAGCCTTTTATATGAAACTGCAAGTCTTCCTTACAACATACTTAGCTCAAACTTTAGTTCGAATTACCGACCATGCTCGAATTCGTTGGCAAGCTTCATGTCCATTTCTGTGGTAAGAATCGAAGTCCTGTATGTCTTCCTTTTAATATTTTTGATGCAAAACACAACAATAGATGTGTACAGCTAATCTCCTGTGAACTACATCAAGGAAATATGGGGTACTTTATTAAATTTTAGTATTTCTTTGTTCAATTAGCATCACTTGCCAGAGTTTGTTGTAAGAAACGATTGCACTTAGCTTTATCGCAGCAATAGGCTAATCCTGTAAACAAAACAAATGAGGAAATGTCTTAGTTAGTCTGCAGTTCTTCAAAGTACAGTTCGGTATATGCTTGGAGAACTATTTCCTGATTTAGGTATTTTCTTTTGTTTATTTCAGGTTGAAAGCCTTGGCTGCACTATCTTAATTTGGAGGCGTTTCATTTTAGGTGTTAAATTGGGGTGTAGCAAGCTTGGTTCGGAGTTGCATTTCATTGACTTCTTATTTGGTGAAGAATACATCAAAGATCCTTCCTCTCAAATCGAATGCCCCCTGGCAAGCCACTGGAGGTAAGCGACAATCAAGTTCCTTTTGTGCTCTTCTTCTCGAACTCTGAGTGAGGAAATGAGATTTGTTTACTGAGTATTATTCATGCTAAAAAAAAGTTTCATCATTCCAGTGTAGCTTGATTCTTAGATTGGATCCTTGTGACTTTTTTCTTTCTAAAATACATTTTCAGATAGCCAAAATTGTATATTTCTAGCCCACCACTTCGTATCTCTTTTAGTGAGCTGCCATGAAAATTGAGGCGCACATGATATCAGAAACAGGTCCAATGCACAAGTTTAGGAATTTTCTTGGCTACTATCTTTGATATCGGTTTGTACTTACCGGTAGGCACACCAAGGTATCCGTGCTTTACTTGGGTTTTCCTTATTCTGATCGGATGATTCTTCTACGAAGTTTGTTCTGATTTCTAAATTACGATTTGTAGGTTGGAGACAGAGACATTGAACTGTCAAGAGTGCATCAAATTAAGTTTATCTCGAATTTAGCATCTAACAAAGGGACATCTAGAAGGCAATTCTACGACATTTACTTGGCAAGTAGTGATACCTCATTCATTTTTAGTAGCAGAGCAAACAGTAAAGACAATGATGTATGAAATGTTGAGCTTTATGTGTTTAAATGTGTACTTATTTGTGGTGTCTACGCATAGAAAAGGTCAACATATGTGGTCTAATTTGGGCATGATTAAATTGATGTCTACGCATAGGAAAATTGCTTATATTATTTAAATTCAATATTATTTTGTGACAAAGCTCGATGCTCCGTATTCCTTTGATACATGAACTATATCTGTGACTACTATATGTGTCTCTTGTTGAAATTGTTGAAGTAATGAGACATGTTGCTTGATTTTTACCACATCGATCGAATGTACATGTCATATATGTATATAGAATTTGGATCATTGATTGTGAGCAGTA
Organism: Poa pratensis; assembly: GCA_947311845.1. NCBI lineage: Eukaryota > Viridiplantae > Streptophyta > Magnoliopsida > Poales > Poaceae > Poa > Poa pratensis. The sequence continues at coordinate 48,122,134 of CAMZMU010000027.1, read as the reverse complement.
CTTTTTTATTACAAGGTGCATGTTCTGACATTGGTCACTTAGAATTCACAATCCTTTAGGATGACCATGAAATGGTTACTTAAACTCGAAATTCTCCAGGAGTACACAGCTTCATGGTTACTTAAACTCAAAATTCTCCAGGAGTACACAGCTTAATGTTCTGGTTGCTTGCGCATAATGTAAAATTATACTCCCTCCCTTACTTGATATAAGGTGTCTAAGTTTTTGAGAAACAAAATCAAAATATAAGTTGTATTGCAATTTATGGACAACATTACCCATCAAAAAACGAGTCGCAATCTGGAATGGAGAAATTTGATTTCTCTTGTTTTTTGTGAAGACAAAATTGGTCCACCACATGCAAAATGCTGACGTCTTAATATCCGTCCCAAAATTTTAGGCACCTTATATTAAGAAACGGAGTAGATATATAAAATTTAGGATCTCCGTAGCAACGCACGGGCACTTAGCTAGTAGTACTAATATCAAACTTATATCAAAACTTTCTTATCATGTCCTTATGCTTGTTTGGTGAATATTGTGCATGTGAAAATGGTGGTCGGAATGGAGAAAATCTGGATGTGAAAACATGACCTAGCCATATGCGGGACACCCGTGCGATGCACTGGAAACTTCCGAAATATTATGAAAACGGCAGCCGATTGACCAAAACGTGGAAATTACATTGAATGTGCAAAAGGGAGGGAGGACTGGAAAACGTGGGCTAACCACATCCTGTCATGCGGGATACAAGTGTTAAAACGGTGGTCGTCAAAATGGCCAAAACACGGCCACGTAGGATATGCTGGAAAATTGGTGAAACGCTACAGAAGCGGTGATTAAAATGGTGAAAACATCAAATGGAAAATGCACATAATTCCCACCACAACAGAAAAAACGGCCATGGCAGAGAAAATGAGTTGATTTGCCGTGATGGCAACAATGTACCACCCCTTCACAAGATGAAAGTCAGAGATCCCATGGGAAATCTAAAAAAACGCCCGGGTTTGAAAACAATTTACAAACCCAGACTCTCGCTTTTGCACCATCGAGATTGGCGCTGATCTAAAGCTGCTCGGCGCCACACTATCTGAGGCTGACATATAGCATTTTGGCTCATGAACTCTCGTGTATATGCATACCAAGCATGACACTACTCAGGGCCGGTCCTGATATTTTAGGGGCCCGGGGCGAAACAAGAATCCAGGGCCCCTTAGTTTTTTTTGAGATGTGCATGTATGAATTACTACCAATAAAAACTCAAAGTATGTCAAAAAAAACTCAAAGTGCACCCAATTATTGCCAACTCGTGTGGATTTCTCAATCTTTTTACTTTTAAAAATTTGTGAAGAGATCCTGTCTGCGATTATATCATTTTTTGCTTCATGTTTTGGTCCTTTTCCTTTTTGCCCTACCCGATAAATACTTCATGACAGCATTGAAAATAAAAGAATTGGTAATCGAAATTAAGGCATAACAACCCTATGCGAGGGCTTCTTTGATTCAGAGGATGGTAAAAATGCAGCGGAAAAAATCGAAGAACTTGATTGTAATGTGTGTGTAAAACATATTATTGAAAAACACAACAAAATTTTGACAGAGGTTGTTTGGTTCACATAAATGTTAAGAACAGAGGAACCCAACTAATGAAGTAATGATGCTCATATACTCTAGATGGGATCAAAAGATGCATAGTACTTTGACTCAATCCTACACACAGAACCAAAAGATGAGATCTTAGTTGTTGTTAAATTCCTATATTTTTCCTTTAAAATTGCATAAAAAAGAATCATGTAGTATTCCTTTGCCTCTTGTTCATGAATCAACGGTGGTACATGGAGTTATGGACCAATTCCTATGGGATATCAAATTTTTTTTTCTATGTTCTTCATCTAAATCGGAGTGGCTCTAATAATTAAAGAAAATCAAATTACCTAGTGTTCCTCTAGCTTTTTTGGTTGGAGGCTTGGAGCTGTCGACGACGCGGCGCGACGCTTTCGGCAATCGGAAGTTCGGAACACAAAAGAAATCACGGAATCCGCCGCCGCAGCGCAGGCTATGCGTTTTGGCACAGGCGATCTGGCGATGCGTTTTGGATCGGACTAATAGACGCTAGCAGGTACAGAGCGAGCTGGGCCCTGATCTAATCGCTATGGAAAATCCATGCTCGCCCAATGCAACGTTCCCGAGTCGATCTTGTGCTCCTCCGAGCGGAATACAGAAGGCCCAAATCGCTAGGCACGGGCTTTTTAGACAGTTAGGCTAGTTGTCCTTTTTTTTGCGTAACATGTACTAGGCCTAGTACTGTATAAATACCTGGGAGGGGCCCCAAAAAATTCTGGGCCCGGGGCGGCCGCCCCTCTCGCCCTGCCCCAGGACCGGCCCTGACACTACTTTCCACTTTGGCGCTGAACTTGCTGGTGCCGACCTACCTCGAGACAGCCGAACTGTTATTCTTTGGTTCCTACTTTTGTGGTGCCAAGACTTGGCATTAGTTCTCAAGCAGGGCTAGACTTTGAATTAGTCTTAGAAAAGGGAGTGTGGCGGCCAAAAATACCCCAACACAACTCGCGAAGAACAATTTTCCAACCCGTCCAGAAAAGAAAGTTGCACATGTGGCTTACTCGGATATGATACAACTGGATGCCAATGGCTTAGTCAACTATTTTAACCCAAAAGGCAACTAAGGAGAGTCCAGGAAGCCAGAAAAGCTACCACTACCATCAACTTGCAGTTGTATTATTGTAATGATGTGATGGAGCATACTTGTAAACTTGTGCAGTCTAATAGAGCCCAATAATCATGTGAAAAATGATGTGATGGAGCATGCGAATCCGAACCTGCTTCACGTCTCCAACGATCAGGATTGACTCAATCCAGGATGACGAAAAGCTGAAAGCACATTGACCCTGTAAATCAGCTGTTAGTCGCATTGTATAATACGATCCCTCCAATTCAGGTATCTGATAAGGGAAAGAGGTGTGGCACTTGTGATTTCTTAAAGAGATGCTTTTCTTGGAACGAAGTTCTTGTTTCCAAGAAGCTACCGTGTGTAATTGGCAGCATAGGAAAATGTTTTCGTATGGCGCTTCCCTCTTAATTTTTTTAGTATGCAACTTGTCGACTACTTGAAGGGAACAAGTTGGAGTGAGGGCCCCTTTCAGTTTCAGTTATCAGCCACTTGAGCGTACTGATTGTCCGTCCAAAACTCCAAATAAAACCAGCACACTGCATACCCCACATTCTCTTCACCAACCTTCAGTTCTTTACCACACCATGGCTCTTCTCTCCATCCGCGTGGTGGTGCTCCTGAACCTGGTGCTCCTCGTCTCACTAATGCCATGTGCCACAGCACAGCCGGAACTGGCCATGCCATCCAACACCACAGACCTCGCCGCACTGCTCGCCTTCAAAGCACATGTCAAGGACCCTCTCGGCATCCTCGCCGGCAACTGGACCTCCACCACATCCCCTTGCTCGTGGGTTGGGGTCTCATGTGACCGCCGTGGACAGCGCGTCACTGCCCTAGAGTTCGACAGCGTGCCGCTCCAGGGCAGCATCACCCCGCATCTCGGCAACCTCTCCTTCCTCTCCAGCCTTGTCCTCAACAACACTGGCCTTGAAGGCCCTGTGCCAAGTGAGCTTGGCGGCCTGCCCTGGCTCCAAAATCTTGTCCTTTCCTACAACAGTTTGTCAGGTACCATCCCCTCCACCCTTGGCAACCTCACAAGGCTCGAGTCTCTTTATCTTAATACCAACAACCTCTTTTGGGGAATCCTACATGAGTTTCAAAATCTGAACAGCCTTCAGTTGCTAAGATTGTCAAACAATGACTTAAGCGGGCCGATACCGTATGGCCTGTTCAACAACACACCCAATCTCAGTGTAGTACATCTCGGGTCGAACCGGCTCACAGGAGCAATTCCTGATAGCATCGGCTCCTTGTCGAAGCTTGAGTTGCTAGTCCTTCAAGGCAATCTTCTCTCAGGCCCCATGCCTCCCGCTATCTTCAATATGTCCCAGCTGCAAGTCATAGGTATCACAAGGAACAATCTCTCAGGTCCAATTCCTGGAAACGAGAGCTTTTACCTCCCAATGTTGGAAGTGTTCTCCATCAATGAGAATCAGTTTGACGGACCTATCCCGCCAGGTCTTTCAGCATGTCAGAACCTTGCCACACTCTCCATTGCTGTGAATAATTTCATTGGTTCTGTGCCATTATGGCTGGCAACGATGCCAAACCTCACCAGAATTTACTTGTCAACAAATGGTCTTACTGGGAAGATCCCTGTCGAACTGAGCAACTGTACTGGGCTTCTTGGTTTGGACCTCAGCGAGAACAAGCTTGAGGGGGTAATCCCACCAGAGTTCGGGCAGTTGAGAAGCCTCAGGTTTATAAGCTTTGCAAACAACCGAATAACAGGTTCCATTCCTGAATCCATAGGATATCTTTCTAACCTCACCGGAATAGATTTTTTTGGAAATGGTTTGACTGGATCTGTGCCAATTTCATTTGGGAAATTGCTGAACCTTCTCCGCATCTATCTCGATGGGAATCAGCTCAGTGGGAACCTCGACTTCCTGTCTGCGTTGTTAAAATGCAGGAGCCTCAATACAATTAGCATGTCAAACAATGCATTCACAGGGAGTCTGCCACCCTACATTGGGAACCTTAGCACAGTCCTAGAAAATTTTGTAGCGGATAACAACATGATCATCGGCAGCATCCCTAGTTCATTGGCCAATCTTACCAACTTATTGACTCTGTCTCTAGGTGGAAACCAGCTGAATGGGACTATCCCCACATCAATTGCTGCAATGAGTAATCTCCAAGAACTCGACCTTTCCAACAATAACTTGTCTGGCACGATCCCAATAGAAATCAGTGAATTAACAAGCTTAGCTCAGTTGCATCTTGACAACAATAGACTCACTGGTTCCATTCCAGGCAGTGTCAGTAACCTGGGCCAGATACAGATTATGACATTATCACAGAACTCACTGTCTTCAACCATACCAACAAGTCTATGGCAGAATCAGAAACTAACTGAGCTTGATTTGTCACAAAACTCTTTCAGTGGTTCCCTAGCAGTTGATGTAAGGAAACTGACTGCAATTGCCAAGATAGATCTATCGAGCAACCAGCTGTCAGGTGACATCCCAAGTTCCTTTGGCGACTTGCAGATGATGATCCATCTGAATCTTTCACGCAACTTATTCGAAGGATCAATACCAGATTCACTTGGCAAGTTACTAAGCATTGAGGAGTTGGACTTGTCCTCTAATGCGCTTTCTGGTGCCATACCGAAGTCCTTGGCCAATCTCACTTACCTTGACAACTTAAATCTCTCCTTTAACAGGCTAGATGGGGAGATACCAGAAGGAGGTGTGTTCTCCAACATCACTCTGAAATCATTGATGGGAAACAGTGCACTCTGTGGCCTTCCGAGGGAAGGAATAACGCCATGCCAGAACAGAAAACACTCAAGATCAAAACAACAACTTCTGGAAATCATATTACCTGCAGTAGTGGCACTTCTTGTTTTATCTGCTTGCCTGGGTATGTTTGTTAGAAGAAAGATAAATAAGCAAGGAAAGACCTCAGCATCCTCGGACACAGGCATGCTGAATTACCAGTTGATCTCATATCATGAACTCGTCCGTGCAACAAGAAACTTCAGTGATGATAACCTGCTAGGGACTGGAGGCTTCGGTAAGGTCTTCAAAGGTCAGTTAGATGATGAATCTATCATTGCAATAAAGGTTCTCAACATGCAAGACGAAGTAGCTTCAAACAGCTTTGACACAGAGTGTCGTGTCCTGCGAATGGCCCGGCACCGGAACTTGGTGAGGATAGTTAGCACTTGCTCAAATCTTGACTTCAAAGCACTTGTTCTTGAGTACATGCCCAATGGTAGTTTAGATGATTGGTTGCACTCAAACGAAGGGCGACACATCAGTTTCCTACAGAGGCTTGGAATCATGCTGGATGTTGCAATGGCAATGGAGTATCTACATCACAGACATTTTGAAGTTGTCCTTCATTTTGATCTTTTGCTTGACATGGAGATGATTGCACATGTTGCTGATTTCGGAGTTTCAAAACTGCTGTTTGGAGATGACAACTCTATGGTGCTAACAAGCATGCCCGGAACTGTAGGATACATGGCACCAGGTAATTTTTGCTTGCAAAGTATGATGAAATATTGGCTGTCATTTTGATATACTATAAGCTCACTGGTTTCTTTTTTGACATGGAACAGAGTTCGGATCAACAGGGAAAGCATCACGGATGAGTGACGTTTACAGCTTTGGGATTGTTCTTCTTGAGGTCGTCACGAGGAAAAATCCGACTGATCCAATGTTTGTTGGTGAGCTGAGCTTAAGGCAGTGGGTTAGTCAAGCATTCCCATACGAACTATCAAGTGTCACTGACTGTAGCCTGCTGCAAGATGTACCAAAGTACAGTCTAAACCCGACAAGCAATCCCTCCAGGGCCGGTCCTGGGGCAGGGCGAGAGGGGCGGCCGCCCCGGGCCCAGAATTTTTTGGGGCCCCTCCCAGGTATTTATACAGTACTAGGCCTAGTACATGTTACGCAAAAAAAAGGACAACTAGCCTAACTGTCTAAAAAGCCCGTGCCTAGCGATTTGGGCCTTCTGTATTCCGCTCGGAGGAGCACAAGATCGACTCGGGAACGTTGCATTGGGCGAGCATGGATTTTCCATAGCGATTAGATCAGGGCCCAGCTCGCTCTGTACCTGCTAGCGTCTATTAGTCCGATCCAAAACGCATCGCCAGATCGCCTGTGCCAAAACGCATAGCCTGCGCTGCGGCGGCGGATTCCGTGATTTCTTTTGTGTTCCGAACTTCCGATTGCCGAAAGCGTCGCGCCGCGTCGTCGACAGCTCCAAGCCTCCAACCAAAAAAGCTAGAGGAACACTAGGTAATTTGATTTTCTTTAATTATTAGAGCCACTCCGATTTAGATGAAGAACATAGAAAAAAAAATTGATATCCCATAGGAATTGGTCCATAACTCCATGTACCACCGTTGATTCATGAACAAGAGGCAAAGGAATACTACATGATTCTTTTTTATGCAATTTTAAAGGAAAAATATAGGAATTTAACAACAACTAAGATCTCATCTTTTGGTTCTGTGTGTAGGATTGAGTCAAAGTACTATGCATCTTTTGATCCCATCTAGAGTATATGAGCATCATTACTTCATTAGTTGGGTTCCTCTGTTCTTAACATTTATGTGAACCAAACAACCTCTGTCAAAATTTTGTTGTGTTTTTCAATAATATGTTTTACACACACATTACAATCAAGTTCTTCGATTTTTTCCGCTGCATTTTTACCATCCTCTGAATCAAAGAAGCCCTCGCATAGGGTTGTTATGCCTTAATTTCGATTACCAATTCTTTTATTTTCAATGCTGTCATGAAGTATTTATCGGGTAGGGCAAAAAGGAAAAGGACCAAAACATGAAGCAAAAAATGATATAATCGCAGACAGGATCTCTTCACAAATTTTTAAAAGTAAAAAGATTGAGAAATCCACACGAGTTGGCGATAATTGGGTGCACTTTGAGTTTTTTTTGACATACTTTGAGTTTTTATTGGTAGTAATTCATACATGCACATCTCAAAAAAAACTAAGGGGCCCTGGATTCTTGTTTCGCCCCGGGCCCCTAAAATATCAGGACCGGCCCTGAATCCCTCTGAAGAGAACTCCACCATCTTGAATACTTGCCTAGTGTCCATCATTGAGTTGGGCTTACTTTGCTCAAGAACTGCACCTGATGAAAGAATACCAATGGATGAGGTGGTTGTCAGATTAAACAAGATCAAGTCAAACTGCTGTTCTCAGCTAGTGAAGTAAGGGAGCTGACTGAGTGAAAATTGTATTTTTAGTTCATTCTCACATTCTTGGAGAAGTTTTTTTTCTTCCAAAAGGGGCAAAACTCCAGCCTTTTTGGAGAAGTATTTGTACCATAGTTTTCCTCAATCAATTAAACAGAGCACCCAGCTACACTGACAATAAAAAGAAGCAGTAAACCACCAACATATTTCTGACATCAGCTTCCATCTAGCCCAGGCAGCTGCCTGCGCCATGCCTTAGCTTTTGTGATCTTCTACAGTGATTTTCACGAGAAATGGCATCTTAAACACTTTAACTTGTGGTGTTCCCCGGCTTCAGAAAATTCTTGGGTCCACCAATCACACCAGATTAAAAAGATCACAGTACGTGATTTCACATGCTATGTATACCAGTATTGACCTTGACCTTTCATAGAACAATCGCAACGTTAATAATGCGAAAATCCTCATGGTTTGAGATTGAAAGGCAAGTAAGCAAACTGTTATAGTTGAGTGTGTATATTCGGCTTACACAAGGATTCGAAATGATTTTTGTTGTTGTTGAGAATCAGGATCAGAGATGACTAGAAAAGGATTGATATAGCTTAAGGAGGATGAAAAAATGTAACCATGATCCCAACGGGTGTAATTGAGATGTAAAAGTAGGGCAGGTACCGTACAGCCAGCATTGCGGACTCCCGCCCAAATTACTAATCGAGACAAGGAACCACTGTGATTACCCATCATCCCTATCATCCACAGCAACTGCTCCGTCGACGCTGTTAGATGTGTATAGGTTTACTATTCATCACACTGTACATGTATAAGTACTGGCCTTTGGCCCCCTGGGAATATCAGTTGCTCATTCACAACATGGTATCAGAGCATAGGTTTAGCTCTCCTCCCCGCACGTAGCAACTCCGTGCTGCTCCACCGCTGTTGCCGTCGCTATTCCGGCCGGTCGGTCTTCCTCTTCTCTCTCCTTTCCGGCCGTGCTGTTCCGGTCGAGTTCTTCCCTTTTTCCTTGCTCAAATCGAGCTTGCTTCGATTCCCGGCGGCCTCCGTTTCTTCCCAAATCGAGAATCAGTCCGGTCGCCTTATCCGGCCGGCCGTCGCCGCCTCTGCCAGCCGCTGTGCATCCCCAGGCTCGCGTCGCCGCCGCCGCAATCCTCCGGCCGGGCGCTGCTGCCGTCCTGCGGCCGGGCGCTGCTGCCGTCCTGCGGCCGCCGCCGCCGCAATCCTCCGGCCGGGCGCTGCTGCCGTCCGGAGCCGCCGCCGTCCTCCGGCCGGATCCGTTCGGTCCAGGTACGGATCTTGGCTTGCTGGTGACGGATCTTGCGGCACCTGCTCGCGTGCTCGCGATTGAGCCCGACGTTCGTGCTGCTACCTTTGGCTCGATCTGTTATGTTCTGTTCGTGAGCGTTGACTTGAAAAAAAAAAATCTGAAAAAAAAACAGAGAGCCCGCGATGTCTCTGTCGGGCTATATTGCTGTTCCTCGGTGCTCTGTGATTTTTGATGGCACCAACTACGCCGAGTTTGTGGGCTTTATGCGTATCCACATGCGTGGCCTCCTATTGTGGGGCGTTCTCTCTGGCGAGGTCTCTTGTCCGCCGTGCCCTGTTGCTCCTGTGGCTCCTTCTCCACCGGTGCCACCCGCTCTTGCCGCTGATGCTTCTGAGGCTGATCGTGCTGCCGCCAAGGATGCTGATGATCTTGCAGTTGAAGCCTACGACCAGCAGGTATCGGATTACTCGGATCTCTCTCTATTTATCGGGATGCTCTGTCTGTTTACACTCAGTGGTGCAATGATGATGCTCGTGCTGCTGCTGTCCTCACTGCTAGTGTTCTACCCCAGTTTGCTTCTGAGTTTATGGGATTGGGCACTGCTGCTGCGATGTGGACTATCTGTGTCAGCGCTATCAGCCCTCTGGTGATGCTCTCTACCTATCTGTAGTGCGTCAGGAGCATGATCTTCAGCAGGGAGATTCTCTGTTGATGAGTTCTACACACAGTGCTCTGCCATCTGGCGTCAGCTTGACTCTCTGAGGACTGTTGTTTGTGGTACTTGTCGCTGCTGTCAGACAGTGAGGTCCGATTTGGAGTTTCAGCGTGTTCATGAGTTCTGTCTCGCCTCCGTCCCGAGTTTGAGCCTCGGCGTGCTCACCTGCTTGCCCGTGGTCGTGTTCCTATATCAGTGGTGCTTGCAGAGGTCCGAGCTGAGGAGACACGCCTCCGTTCTGCTGGTTTGCTTGCGGTTCCCACTGTGCTAGCTGCCCGAGCCATTGTGTCGTCTGCTCCACCGCTGCTACCCACTCCTTCAGGGGGGGTGGGCGGGCGTCCTCCTTCAGGTGGGCGTCCTCCTTATTCAGGAGCGGGCCGGCCTCGCATCTTCTGTGGCTATTGTAAGAAGCCCGGTCACCCAGAGTCAGATTGCTTCAAGAAGCAGCGTGACCTGAGTCGCTCCTCTCCTGTGGCTCGTGTGCCCTCAGCGACTCCGTCACTCACTGACCAGGATATTGTACGGCTCAAGCGTATACTGGCTTCATCAGGCTCTTCCTCGACGGGCACCGTTGCCTCGCTGACTGCTTCCACTACTGCTGCTCCGCCACCACCGCCTACACAGTCAGGTACGTCTCCGTGGGTTCTGGATTCTGGAGCTTCCTTTCACATGTCTTCTGATTCTTCCACTCTGTCCTCTCTTCGACCTCTTGATTCTCCTCTCAATGTTCTCACTGCCGATGGCACACCTCTTCCTGTTGCTAGTCGTGGCACTCTCTCTACTCCGTCCTTCTCTGTTCCTAGTGTTTCTCATGTTCCCCGTCTTACCATGAATCTATTTTCCGCTGCTCAACTTGCTGATTCTGGCTGTCGTGTCATTCTTGATACCGACTCTTGTTCTGTTCAGGATCGTCGCACCCAGGTTCTAGTTGGAGCTGGCCCTCGGCGCCGTGAGGCTCAGGGCCTTTGGGAGGTTGACTGGCTTTGTGTTCCTTCCGCTGCCACCACACCCGCCAGCTCGCATGCTCTTGCTGCCTCCTCCTCTGCGTCCTTCCAACAGTGGCATCATCGACTTGGTCATATATGTGGCTCTCGCTTGTCCTCGCTAGTGCATCAAGGTGTCTTAGGGTCTGTCTCTGGCGATGTATCTTTACATTGTAATGGTTGTAGACTTGGCAAACAGACTCAATTACCTTATCCTACGAGTGAGTCAGTCTCTCAGCGTCCTTTCGACTTAGTTCATTCTGATGTATGGGGCCCTGCTCCCTTCGATTCGAAAGGTGGTCATCGCTACTATGTTCTATTTATTGATGACTTCTCTCGCTACACTTGGCTCTATTTTATGAAATCTCGCAGCGAGGTTCTCCCTATATACAAGCGATTTGCTGCCATGGTACACACCCAGTTTTCCACGCCCATTCGTGTCTTTCGTGCTGACTCGGCTGGTGAGTATATCTCCCAGATGTTGCGTGGTTTTCTTGCCGAACAGGGTACTCTCGCCCAGTTCTCTTGTCCTGGTGCTCACGCTCAGAATGGCGTTGCTGAGCGCAAGCATCGCCACCTTCTTGAGACGGCTCGTGCGATGATGATCGCCGCCTCTCTTCCACCCCACTTTTGGGCTGAGGCTGTCTCCGCATCCACCTATCTCATCAATATCCAGCCTTCGGCTGCTTTGCAGGGTGGTATTCCTATGGAGCGTCTCTCTGGTCGTTCTCCTGACTACTCCGCTCTTCGCATGTTTGGGTGCGTGTGCTATGTTCTCCTTGCTCCCCGCGAACGCACCAAATTGACCGCTCAGTCGGTGGAGTGTGTTTTTCTTGGCTACAGTGATGAGCACAAGGGCTATCGATGTTGGGATCCTGTTAGTCGTCGGCTACGTATTTCCCGTGATGTGACTTTTGATGAGTCTCGTTCGTACTATCCGCGTCCTACTGCCTCGACCTTTTCGGTTGAGGATATCTCCTTCCTTATACTTCCCGACATATCTCCCTCCGTGCCTCATGTTCCTCCTCCACCTCCACCTCCGCCAAGTCCCACTGTTCCCGATGCACCGCCGACACCATCCTCTTCTCCTCCCTCACCACCTCCCTCTCCAGTGCATACTACCCTCTCTCCCTTTCCTCTCCACTACACTCGTCGGCCGCGTGTTGACGATGATCCCTCTGACATGCCTTCTACTTCCGGCGCGCCACCTTCCCCGTGTACACCGGTTCATAACCTTCGTTCTCGGACCTCATTACGGTCTCCTGATCGCTATTCTCCTTCCCAGTACAGCCTTTCTGCTGTTGCTGAGCCCACTTCCTACCGTGATGCCATGGCTCAGCCTGAATGGCAGCTTGCGATGTCTGAGGAGATTGCTGCCCTTGAGCGCACTGGCACGTGGGATCTGGTTTCCCCTCCACCTGGTGTTCGTCCCATCACATGCAAGTGGGTCTATAAGATCAAGACTCGCTCCGATGGTTCTCTTGAGCGTTTCAAAGCTCGTCTTGTGGCTCGTGGCTTTCAGCAGGAGCAGGGACGCGATTATGATGAGACGTTCGCTCCCGTAGCCCACATGACCACTGTCCGCACTCTTCTCGCTGTGGCTTCTGTTCGTAATTGGTCTGTGTCTCAGCTTGATGTCCAGAACGCCTTTCTCAATGGAGAGTTGCGTGAGGAGGTTTATATGCAGCCACCACCGGGGTACTCTGTTCCTGATGGTATGGTCTGCCGTCTTCGGCGCTCCCTCTATGGCCTTAAGCAAGCCCCTCGCGCCTGGTTTGAGCGTTTCGCCTCTGTGGTGACTGCCGCTGGTTTCTCGCCTAGCGACCATGACCCCGCGTTGTTTGTCCACACCTCACCTCGTGGTCGGACGCTCCTCCTCTATATGTTGATGACATGATCATTACTGGCGATGACTCTGAGTATATTGCCTTTGTTAAGGCCCGCCTCGTGAGCAGTTCCTGATGTCTGATCTTGGTCCACTTCGCTATTTTCTTGGGATTGAGGTTTCTTCGACTTCTGATGGCTTCTTCATCTCCCAAGAAAAATATATTCAGGATCTTCTTGCTCGCGCGCTCTTGGTGATGACGCACTGCTGAGACTCCTATGGAGCTCAATGTTCAGCTTCGTGCTACTGATGGTGATCCCCTCACAGACCCCACACGCTATCGCCATCTTGTTGGGAGTCTTGTCTATCTAGCTGTCACTCGTCCAGATATTTCATATCCTGTCCACATTCTGAGTCAGTTCGTCTCAGCTCCCAGCTCTGTCCACTATAGTCACCTTCTCCGTGTTCTACGATATCTTCGTGGCACGATCTCTCGCCGCCTTTTCTTTCCTCGCTCCAGCTCTCTCCAGCTCCAGGCCTACTCTGATGCTACGTGGGCTAGTGATCCTTCTGATCGCCGCTCGCTGTCTGCCTATTGTGTTTTTCTTGGAGGATCTCTCATTGCCTGGAAGACGAAGAAACAGACTGCCGTTTCCCGCTCCAGTGCAGAGGCTGAGTTGAGAGCGATGGCTATGTTGACGGCTGAGGTGACTTGGTTGCGATGGTTACTAGAGGATTTTGGTGTTCTGCTGCTGCACCGACTCCTCTATTGTCAGACAGTACAGGTGCTATCAGCATTGCGCGTGACCCGGTGAAGCATGAGCTCACCAAGCACATCGGTGTAGATGCCTCCTTTGTGCGTGCTGCTGTGCAGGACCAGCTTCTTGCTCTTCACTATGTGCCCTCTGAGTTACAGCTGGCGGATTTCTTCACGAAGGCACAGACTCGAGCGCAGCATGGGTTTTTCTCTCCAAACTCAGTGTTGTTGAACCACCATGAGTTTGAGGGGGGTGTTAGATGTGTATAGGTTTACTGTTCATCACACTGTACATGTATAAGTACTGGCGTTTGGCCCCCTGGGAATATCAGTTGCTCATTCACAACAGACGCAACCTGTACCTCCCAAAGATGGCCACAGACCCACAGTACCTAAGTCAGCAACATCGGATCCCCCAGAGACTTTTTTGTGTGTGGCCTCATTGGATTCAGTCATGCACACCAAACTGGACCTTGGCACCTAGGCATCGGAGACATGTCGAGAGAGGGGTGGTCATGACGCATGTCATGGAAGAAAGGTCTGAGCATGCCACGCCGGTATTTCCATTTGTCTGGTCATGCTGCCGTAATGCCGTTCATTGCAGGCTGGCTGGAGCTGACTGAATGTCAAACGCTGAGAACGTATGCAAATGTGAACTGCATCTGGTTCATTGACAGAGTAGACGTAGCCTGGACTTCCAGTCCGTTCAAGCACAGTACACTTGATGTTCTCAGCTTCGATTACCAACAACTCAGAAGGCGACTGTACTAAATGTCCAACAACACCATTGACCTCTTCAGGCTCCGACCGAAAAGATTTTCTCTAAAACCCCAAATGCATGCATCCCTGGAGACGCACAACACAGAACACCCACGGACAGGCACCAAGCTACCAACATGGCTCTTGTCCTAGTACAAACCATGGTGGCCTTATCGCTGCTACTGCTGCCCGGCACGGCCGCGCTGACGCACCCGGCAAACGCCACCGACGTCGACCTCTCGGCGCTGCTCGCCTTCAGGGCCAGCGTGCGCGACCCGCGTGGCATCCTGCGTCGCAGCTGGACAGCGCGCACGGCCTTCTGCGACTGGCTCGGCGTCTCCTGCAACGCTCGTGGGCATCGTGTCATCGCGCTGTCGCTGCCAGGCGTGGCGCTCGGCGGCGCCATTCCACCGGAGCTCGGCAACCTCTCTTTCATCTCCCACCTCAACCTCAACAGCACCGGGCTGGCCGGTGCAATCCCTGCCGAGCTCGGTCAGCTCGCGCGGCTCCGACACCTCGACCTCTACGAGAACCACCTCTCAGGTACCATCCCCTCGGCACTCGGCAACCTCACCCGGCTTCAGTACCTTGACCTCGGCTATAATGGCCTGTCCGGGGCAGTTCCTCCAGAATTGCACGCGCTGAGCAACCTCCGGTACATAAGCCTCAACTACAACGACCTGAGTGGCACCATACCTCCAGGCCTCTTCAACAACACGCCTAATTTGAGTGTCATATGGCTTGCCCGGAACAGGCTTACCGGAGGCATACCTGACACGGTCGGCTCTCTGAGGAAGCTTGAAATCCTAGTCCTGGAACTCAACCTTCTTACCGGCACTGTCCCTGCTGCCATCTTCAACATGTCTATGCTCCGAATCTTCGGTTTGTCAAACAACAATCTTTTCGGTTCCCTCCCTGGCAACAAGAGCTTTAACCTTCCTATGCTGCGAAAACGAGGTCTTGATTCGAATCACTTCACTGGCAACATCCAGCCTGCACTGGCCAGATGCAAAAATCTTGAAGTTCTGGGCCTGGCAACTAATAACTTCACTGGTCCTGTACCAGCTTGGTTGGCAACAATGCCTCGGCTTTCTACCATTATACTGGCGGCAAATAACCTAGTCGGTATGATCCTGGTTGAGCTAAGCAACCTCACCGACCTTGTCATGCTTGATCTTAGTGTAAACCGGCTGCAAGGAGAGATTCCAGCTGAAATAGGATATTTGAGAAACCTGAACTACTTGAGCTTTTCGACGAACATCCTAACAGGTACCATTCCTGAATCAATCGGCAATATATCAAGCATCAGCACTCTCGATCTGACACTCAATGCCTTCACTGGATCAGTCCCAACCACGTTTGGGAATATCCGTAGTCTGACGGGCCTGTATGTTGATGGAAACAAGCTTAGCGGCAAGCTAAATTTTCTCCATGGACTCTCCAATTGCAAGAACCTCACTACCCTTGGAATATCTGTCAATTCGTTTACAGGAAGCATACCTGACTATATGGGAAACCTTAGTACACAGCTCCAGTACTTCATAGCAAGTTCTAACAGACTAACGGGGAGCATTCCAGATACAATTGCAAATCTTAGCAGCCTTAGGACAATTGATCTCGATGGAAACCAACTGAGCGGGGCAATTCCTGTATCGATCAGTGCACTGAACAATCTCCAGGAGCTCAACCTTTTCAACAACACCATGACTGGTGTCATCCCAGAAGAAATTTCCAGATTAAAACGCCTAGTACGATTGCATCTTGATAAAAACCAGTTGCCTGGCTCAATACCGAGCAGTGTGGGCAATCTAAGCGAGCTGCAGTACATGACATCTTCTCTTAACTCACTGACCTCAAACATACCCTTGAGTTTGTGGCGCCTTACAAAGCTCATCAGTCTTGATCTGTCACACAACATGCTGAGTGGTCCACTGACCATGGATGTTAGCGAAGTAAAACAAATTTCTCAAATGGATCTTTCAAGCAATCTCATGACCGGTGGCTTACCAGATTCCTTAGGCAGGCTCCAGATGCTGACCTATCTGAACCTGTCAAACAATTCATTCCATGAACAAATCCCAGGCTCATTTGGAGAGCTAGTCAGCATAGAGACCATGGACCTATCATACAATTCCCTTCAAGGTTCCATACCAAGGTCACTGGCCAATTTGACTTTCCTCACTAGCATGAACCTCTCTTTTAATAAACTAGATGGCCCAGTACCGGATAGTGGAGTTTTCTCAAACATCACGCTCCAGTCTTTGAGAGGAAACAATGCTCTTTGTGGCCTATCACGAGTAGGCATTTCACCCTGCCAGAGCAATCATAGATCACGGGAGTCGTCAATGAAAATTATACTTCCTGCAGTCATGGGATTTGCAATTTTAGCTACATGCTTTTGTGTACTAATCGGAAAAAGGATCAGGAAGTGCAAAAAGATATCAGTTCCCTCAGAGTCCAACATAATCAACTATCGGTTAGTACCGTTCCACGAGCTTGTCCGTGCTACAGAAAACTTAGTGAAGGCAATCTGATTGGATCTGGGAACTTTGGCAAGGTTTTCAAGGGTCAACTAGATGATGAATCAATTATCACAGTAAAGGTCTTCAACATGCAAAATGAAGGGGCTTACGCGAGTTTTGACGCGGAATGTCGTCCTCTGCGCATGGCTCGTCACCGAAACCTAGTGAGAATACTTAGCACTTGCTTCAATTTTGACTTCAAGGCATTGGTGCTCCAGTACATGCCAAATGGGAGTTTGGATAGCTGGTTGTACTCGAGGAACAGCCAGGACTGTTTTGGGTTCCTCAAGAGGTTAGAAAGTATGCAAGACGTAGCAATGGCAATGGAGTATCTTCACCACCAGCACACTGAGGTTGTTCTTCATTGTGATCTGAAGCCTAGCAATGTATTGCTGGATGAAGACATGACTGCACATGTCGCTGACTTAGGCATAGCCAAGTTGTTGTTGGGAGATAATAACTCTATTGCATTGACAGGCATGCCCGGAACGATTGGCTACATGGCACCAGGTATTACCACTTGCCTACCTTGTTAACAGATCAAACCTTTACAAATGAAGACATTTATCTCATTTTTCCATTGTGTGTTCTTATATGTGAAATGAACAGAGTATGGATCAACTGGTAAGGCATCACGGATGAGCGATGTGTTCAGCTATGGGATCATGCTGCTGGAGGTCTTCACAGGGAAAAGACCCACTAATCCGCTGTTTGGTGGGGAGTTGAGCTTGAGGCAATGGGTTAGTGAAGCATTTCCAACCAGGCTTGTAGATGTTGTCGACCACGAATTTGATCAATTGGAGGCAAGAGTGATTGCCAAGCTGACGATAATAGCACCTTGCAAGAGCAGTCTGTCATCCTCAACACATGCCTTGCATCTGCAATAGAGTTGGGTTTACGGTGCTCATCAACGATACCTGATGAAAGAACCCCAATGGACAAGGTGGTAGTGAAGTTGAACAAGATAAAATCGGATTACTGCTCGCAGATGAGGTAGAGAGCCAGTGGAAGCACTGCTACCAGCATATCACCTAGTGGAACAGAAGATCTTCTACTTATTGAGCTAACAACGACAAGAGTAATATACCACTTATGTAGAAGAAATATTTTTGTACAAATGAATTGATTATACAACTTATTCTCAGTAACGGAAGGTCAATCATCTACTCTTGAGCTAAGTACAGATAATGTACCATGTGTCATGGTGGTGGAACTGTAGAAATGGTTCATCTAACAACTTATTCTTAGTCGTGCATGACTACGTATTTTGCATTTTTACTACTCCTGGTTGTGCAGAATCCAGGAGCGAACTATTTATGCTTGTATCGGCATAATGCAAACTTTTGAGTTTTATAAAAGCGTCCTTCGTCAAAAAAAAAACTTATGCTCGGATTAGGTGCTAGCTAGCAGATGTTCTCAAGTGTTTCAGCACTCACTTGCTTTTGTTATGGGGCTAATGGATCCCTAACGCGTGATAAAAACCCTAATTAGTCTGTCTGACTTGTTGCCACGAGAATAGACAGATAGCCATTGGGGAAAACAAAGCATTCACCCTGCAATCACCACAAGATCGAAAACACACAGTTACCTCCGTACCAAGATCGATTCCCTGCCCCGTTACAGAACTGCCACTTAATGATCCCAACAAAAAGGGCCTGCAAATATAATTGATTAGGTAGTAGACGCCCATTTGTGCAGCTCCGTCGCATTTCGGCAGGGCTAGCAAGCACCAGCACCATGTGGCATCTACCAGAGCGCGGAAGAGGGGACTTACTTAGATGGCGGTTGCAGAACGGGGCCTGGCCGCCAGGAGCGCACGCCGGTACGCGCACGGGGGCAGAAGAGCCGGGAAGGAGGAGGAAACGCAGGCGAAGAGGGCTGCCCGAGTGCCTGACCCTGGAACGCAGCCTCACCACCGGGTGTCAACTGTCAACGTAGCCGATTGGGCAGAGATAATGTTCAACATAAATTTGGCACACACGCTGCCGGGGCTGATGTTTCGTTTTCAGAGTCGAGCTTCCAAAACGGACGCACAAAGGCAACATAAATTTGCATTTTCCCCTCCCTGGACGCCATTTTTGGATCAACATATTTGAACAGAAAGTCTGGGTAATACCCATACTTTGGTTAGGCTGGAATCCAGTCTCAAGTGGAGCAGTGGGAGGGCTGCCTGATCAGGGAACGCTAGAGGCTCTGGGTTGAATTAACCTTAGGTCTCTGCAGCTACTGTACTATGTGTTGGTTCATCGGGACCTGCTAATCAATTGCAACAGTTCCCTCGCTGTTGAGGCTGATGTTTCGATCTGGGAGTAGAGCTTCAAACATGGATGCACAATGGCAGGACGTCGTGTAAACTCTTGACAGATGCAACATCATTTCTGGATAAACATCTTTGACCAGAAACTCTTGAATTTGCCCGTTCTCAAGATGCTGGACGTCATTTCTGGATCAACATCTTTGAACAGAAAGTCTGGTGCTCACTGTTTTCTGGATGTGCGTGTCAACTCTTGACAGATCCAACATCACAACGATCAAGAAAAAGAAACAAATAACTTGGTTCTGATTTTCAATTGCAAGCAAAACTTGTATTACTGTAGCAAGCTTACACTAAAGTAATGGAAGGCCTGAGCAATCCTTCGGGGTTTAACCCTGACATTACAGGACTAGTGCTACAATATTGGTTTCTGAGGTGTCCAGAGCTTGGCAATTACACGAAAGTACACGCTACACACTCAGCTCCAAGGCACGGTCCAGTCTCCTGCAGTATAGGATCAACTTCTAGTCCACCAGATGGAGATCAACTTCGTAACCAAACCACTTGGCGGTGACCCACATTACCGGACAGCTGATCCTGCACACAGAGCTACACACACCTTTTTTTGCAGATGTTGTCTTAGCTGGAAATGTGAATACAGAACAGACCGGTGTGTAATCCATCCATCCAATGCATAATCTGGCCTCGCTTAGCGATAAGCTCATGCTGAAGGATGGCTCGGAGCTCTGCAATGTTGCTTTCAGATAGCTGAGACAAGAAACAGAACGTCCTCCACCTTTCAGCTCTTGCAGGTAGCCATCGAAGTCATGCCTTTACTTTTGCTTACTGCAATAAATACTGATGATGCTCATGACTTCCAAAAAAACAGGTGAACAAGTACGTCTTCAGAATCAACAAGCACTGCACTTGGTAGAAAAGGGTGAAGCATTAGAGAGCAACCCACACGAGTGGCCTTAGAAGTGATAAATAAAGGCAGTTACTTTTCATTGAACGCACCCTGTTAAAGATAGGGACAATGTCCAACTGCAAATTCACTGCAAAATCATGGTTTAAACAACAGCTGTGTCTCCTCCTGTATCAAACAAAAAATGTGGGTTTAGAATAAACCGATAAGTGCGAAAATGGAAACGACAAAAAGTTCTTCAGATAGATTTACCACACATATATTAACAAGCCAAATTCAAGCAGTTCCGTATAAAAATAGGTTGCCTGAAAGAACATGTATGATGTTACGAAAATCTGAAAATAAGAGAAGTGAAACAAAACCAATGGAGATCGGATACATCACTATCACATACCTTGGCCAAGGATAAGCACAGAATCCTTGGAGATAGGGACAATGTCCTGAACCTTTTCGCTGGTAAAGATGGCCTCAATAGCTGCAGGATGACAGATGTTAGTTCCCACTTCCCAGGGAAAGAGGGCTATGAGCCTATGATCCAGCCGCTGGAAAGTATCAAAGACTACCTAAATCAAATGAGATTATTTCCTTCGTCTCTACGAAGATATGAAAAGTGGCCAATATCAAAAACTGAATACTCCCTCCGTCCCCAAATACATGGCGTATAAATTTAGTTAAAGGTCAATGTTTTCTAAGTTTGACTAAATATATGAATGGGAATGTCAACAACTATATATTGAACAAATACATTATGAAAATATATCTTAGGTATATCTATTGATATTGATTTGTGGTAGATCTATTAATATTGATTTGGTATTGCAGACCTTCAGATTTTTGTATACACGCTTGGTTAAACTTAGACAGCATTGACTTTTTGACTAAATTTATACGCCATGTATTTGGGGGTGGAGGAAGTAATAGGTAGTGTTAGTGTGTTACTCTTCTGAAAAATAATTGCGTATATTTTATGTACTCTGAATAAACTTCTGATGTCAAACATATAACGATATAAAGAAACAAGTACATGAATTAATACATAACGCTGCTGTCCTTCGGAGAGTAGTTTAGTATTCTAAGGTCTACAATTATCTTGTGATGCTGAGCAATAGCACAACCAATTATAATTAAAAAAAAAACTAGTCAAATAAAAGCAAAGATATATATGTGTTGTACAATGATTGCACAACCTCACAATACAACTTCCACATTTGAATAGGTGATAAGATCTAACAATTCTAATGATTGATAATATATACACATTGTTCAAAGGTCTGACTAAGTTAAGAATTAAAATAATTAGTAAGAACAAAAGAACTAGGTCAATGCTACATACCTGAGAGCTCAATGGTTGCTAACTCTCTTTCCCCTTCACAATCACCATCGTCGCTTTTAGGGGACTCAACATCAAATGCCGGCAGTGCTGACACCATGTGTACGGAATGTCCACCATCTGAAACCCAAAGAATCTGTGTTTCTGCACAAATACTCTGAACACATTTATTAATTAAGTAAACCACCACACTGTAAAAAAAACAAAGCCAGTATAAACACTCACTCGCAGAGCTACTTGGGAAAACAGCAAACAATTGGACTTTCATGGCACAATCCAAACCGTATGTTTTGCTAGCTTCTCGGTGGTGTTCAGTATTCTGAAGACTGAAGACATGTAACACTCCAGCTGAGTCAAGCACCAAGAACTTGTCCTTGGAGAAAGAGCGGATTGACACAGCTTTAACTGATTTTACCAAATTAACACCACCTTGCGAGTTATGATCGACTTGATTAAATCCCAAGAAGAAAGAGGAATAGCTCCCTGAACTCTGTTTCACCCTCAAGGTTGTAAGCTTACCTGAAAGAACAAATTTGGAAACATATTAACTGATTCTGCGGAAATGCAGAGGAAAGCAGTACAAGGACTCATAAACCTTTTCCATAATACGATTGTAAGAGTGTGACTAACTCTAGCAGCAGTACCAATCCACAATTCAACCAGTTAGCAAGTTGGCACGTCTAAAGAAACCAGATATGAATTGCTGTGGAATTGCTGTGGTATTATCTACCATGCCTTATAAAAGTGAATGGAGGGAGTATTACAGTTGACATAGGTCATAGTAATTAGTCCCAGACGGCACATCCTCTGGACAACGGGTCCTTCGGCAGGCTAGTGGTATCACAAAACTGTACTATTTATCTTTTCTACTACAAACTGGAGGTGGTGGTTCATTAAAGTGGCATAATTATGTGTCATATACATCAACATAGTCCCAATAAATATGGCAGGCAACGTGCATGAGCAACTACCGATATCTATGAACACAACAAAGTTAAAAGCAAAATTATCTTGTATGTTGTCTGGAGACACGTACGGTGACACGTTGGGTTTTGCCGTATCGGTGCTTATTAGCATACAAGTAATAACTAGCATGCGGTACAGAATGCTATCGACCTGTATCGAACTAGACATGTAAATAGTTTGCTTATAACAGAAACAGATTTCACGGAGCTCGTAGCGTTGTATATGAACAAAAAAAAACTTGTACTGACCCAGCTAACAGTAAGTGGAGGGTAGGACAACTAGAGCGCCACACAATCAAAAAATTCCTTTTTTCCATAGTGAAAAAAGAAATACAATGTGACTGATTACAGACATTTATTGTTTCATCATGTCCTCCTCCACAATTACCACCTTTGAGCATTAGACCTAGCTGATAACCTAATTACTTTATGATTGCAGGCATAAATCTAACGATGCCTAGTTGTAGTTAGCCATTGTATGCCTATCTAATGTTTGCCTAGTTGTGGCGCTACTGCTTCAGTTTTCAGGTTATAAAACATGATCGCTTAATAGAATAAAAGCTTGGTGGAAAGCGTGAAATACTCACGAGCGGAAGCTGCATCTCCTTGGCCACCTCGGGCGCCAGTAACACGCTCAACAGGCACAATCAACCCATTCAGGATTCCGTTCTTCTTGTACAGGCTCTTCCTTGCTGATGCCTCCTTCATACCCTCCCTCTCCCTGCCACCTTTCATCAAACTTTTGAGGGGGAAGACTCGCACGCCGCCAGCCTCAGCGAGCAGCAGCTTCCCCATGGCGACCTCCATGGCGTACACCGGCCGCGTCGGCTCGAGCTCCACGACAGCGCACTTGTGCAGCTCGAGTGTCCGCCCGTCCGCGGCCATCCTCGGCGAGAGCAGCCAGATCTGACCGGCGGCCAGGGAGAGCAGCGCGACGGCGTTGACCCCGGCCGCGAGGCGGACGCCGAGGCCGAACGGGAGGCCGTGGAGGGGCAGGCCGGAGGCGGAGGCGGAGACGGTGCGCTTGAAGGAGAGCGGGGCGGGGGCGAAGCGGCCGGAGGCGAGGGCGTAGGCGCGGAGGTGGACCGCGGGGGAGGAGGGGGCCGGGTGCGCGGCGAGGAAGACGAGGTGGGAGGAGGGGAGGAGGTGTGTGAAGCAGGCGGCGGCGGCGAGCGGGGAGGGCACAGGGGTGGGAGCCGGGGAAGGAGAGGTGGAGGCGGGGGCGGTGGGGAGGGAGGCGAAGAGGCGCGCGGAGGCGTCCGGGAAGAGGAGCGCGAGGGCGCGGGATGGCGAGGGGCCCGGCGCGAGGAGGAGGGAGGTGGGGGGCGACGGCGCGGGCGGGAGAGGGAGGCGGTGGGCGTTGAGTGGTGAAGGTGGAGGGGAAGACGGCGGCGGCGGCGGAGGAGGGGGTTGCGGAGGAGGCGGAGGCGGCATGACCACCGCCGGTGTTTGAGGGGGTGGGTGGTGCGGTGCGGCGACCGGGTGGACCTGTTTCTTCTATTGTGTACGTGTAGATCGGGTCCGACGAGTCCGTGCCGGCTGCTTAGCTAATAGCTAGGCAGTGTGTGCCGAGCCCGTACAGCATCTCCCAAACTGAGTTTGACTCTGATTGCGTTATCTTTTTCTACTTTTTCAAAAAATTCCACCACTGTATTAGATCAGCAAGCCGGCTCATTAAAAACCTCCCAGTCCCCTTAGATACCCTGGTGAAGAAAAGAGCGTCTGAAACTTGCTGCCTCAGGTAAACACAGATACATCATTCATTACATCCGGAGGAATAAAGCTAGGGGATCATCGTCCCAATACACCTCATTTTTAGAATTATAAACAAACCTAGCAATATTATGCGCAACTATATTAGCCTCCCGAGAGCAGTGTTGAATCTTCACCCTCCAATTCTCTGGGCAATCTCAAAGCAATTCATAAGAATCACGGAGTATGGACTCCACAGCTCAATATCTCCATTCATTGCTTCAACAAGAGTCAATGAGTCAGTTTCGGCTATCACCGGCCGGCAACCAAGATCTTTTTCAGCATCAAGAAGATGATCAAGACACATGATCAAGAAGATGATCAAGACATCTACTCGAGCCAGCAATTGCATAACCTTTTGAATCACGGATCACAGCACCTGAGGCACCTGTACCATTGGAGAAAAAACAAGCATCAACATTAAGTTTGTACGTACCAGCTGCAGGTCTGATCCATTTAATTTCCCTTGGAGTTGCTCTCTTATCCGTCCCTTTAAAGTTCAGTGCTAGTGCCTGTATAGAGAAACTTGTACGAGCCGGAGGGGCAACCGTTTCACCCTTCACCGCCTCTCTACGCTGCCACCAAATATACCATGCTCCCGCGGCAATCACTTCTTTTAACCCTATAGTTGCCAAGTGATCGGGAACGATGAACTGATTACATAGCAATTCTTCTAGTACAACCGAGCCAGACCTATCCACCATACGCTTGCTCAATAATGTGCATAATTCCCAGACTATTCCAAACCTCTTTAGCTCTAGTGCAACTGAACATAAGATGCCCAATATCTTCTGCTGCTGACAAACAAATTGGGCATTGTCCCGACACTGGAATGTGTCTATTAGCTAGGATTGACATCCCCAGGACAATCCCATGCAGCGCCTTCCATATAATTTTTTAACTTTACTTGAAACTTGTAGTTTCCACAAAATTTCCCAAAAAGCAGACCGCACCGAAAATGTATATGTCTTTGTCATATGCCGAGCAACGAAATCCTCCTGTAACCGATTACTCAAGGGTATTGTCAGAATTCTATCAACATCAATTGGATTTAGCATATGTTGCATTTTTGGTACATCCCAAAGCCCTGTATTCTGATCAATTAGCTCACTCACCATTGTCTCCATATTCGTACCACGAGACGTCTCAACTCTACGAATTGCGCTTCCTGGCACCCATGGGTCTTCCCATATATTAATCATACTCCCGGTCCAACCCTCCAAATGAATCCTCTTTTAAATGTATTTAACCCAGCAACAATACTTGCCAAGTAAAAGAAGATCCCTTCTTCGGTCCAGCCTTCAAAAGATTGTATGTGGATAATATTTTGCTCTAAGTACCTGTGCACACAAAGTATCAGGGTTTGTTATCAGCCTCCAACTCTGCCTAGCAAGCATTGCTAGGTTAAAAGCGTGCAGATCACGAAATCCCATTCCTCCCATTTTCTTTGGCACACACATCTTCCACCATGTCATCCAGTGCATACGACTCTGAATTTCAGTATCCCCCCACCAAAAGCCTGCCATTGTGTCTGTCATTTGTTTACAAAGCTTCTTCAGAATCTTAAAAACAGACATAGCATAAACAGGTATTGCTTGGATAATAGCCTTCAATAATATTTCCTTACCACCCATACGGAGGAATTTTTCTTTCCAACCTTCCAATCTCTTGATTATCCCTTCTAACAAATGAATAAAACTGTCACTTCGGTCCACACCCACC
This sequence comes from Poa pratensis, assembly GCA_947311845.1. Classification (NCBI taxonomy): domain Eukaryota; kingdom Viridiplantae; phylum Streptophyta; class Magnoliopsida; order Poales; family Poaceae; genus Poa; species Poa pratensis. The sequence continues at coordinate 48,096,474 of CAMZMU010000027.1, read as the reverse complement.
AAAGCTGGGAGACCTAGATATTTATCAGATAATGCCTCTATCATAATATTTAGTTCCGTGCACACCTCATCCTTAACATCAACATGAACATTAGGACTGAAATAGACACTGCATTTAGCTTCACTCACCAACTGACCTGAAGCCGCACAGTATTGATCAAGCACCTGTCTCAATGAGGTTGCATTTGTCATATTTGTTTTCATAAGGATTAGGAAATCATCAGCAAAAATTAAATGAGAAACTGATGGAGCATTTCTGCAAACCCTTACACCTTCCATGCCACGAACCTCCTCTCTATGAGACAGAAGACTTGAGAGACCTTCAGCACATATCAAAAACAGATAGGGTGACAGAGGGTCCCCCTGGCGCAGCCCCCTCGCCGGGGTAAAAGAATATGTTTCTTGATTATTGAATCTAACCTTATAAGTAACTGAGCGAACACAAATCATTAACAAATCTACAAAGTCTATTGTATGCACAATTCCTATTGTATATTGTGCGAACACAAATCATTATTGAATCTTTTTCTACTTGATGCCTACTAAACATGCACAATTCCTATTGTATGCGTGGTTAACGTTGCTAGATCACAAATTTCAAAAATAAAACATTGCTAGATCACACTTTGTGCATTGTAATTTTTTCACATCCGGTGCATGGTACATGGTGAAGTAGACCACTCGTCCCTCCACTCAATATGCTTCCCTTTCTGTTGGACCTTCATGTATTGGCTTATTATTGTAACAACTTCTCCTCTTTGACTTCTTGACTCGTTTGAATAGGACATTTTGCCTTAGGTAGAATTACAAACCAAAAAGAATCCCCCCCCCCTCCAAATTATACTATGGAATAGAGGGAGTAGAAACTACCTAGTTAAGGACTTCTCGGGATAAATTAAGAATCGTGTAACGGTCCTAAACTTAGATCCTCTAACGGTCTGCAGCTAGAGCGGTGAGCAGTCCAAACAATCTCAAATGATGGCTAGGCTGTAAAGAATCAAGTAAGATACATTTGTGAGATCAAATGTTATAGAAGGATCTTCTGCCCTCGCATAGGAGCCAGCGGGGTGGGCGATCCCCGGATCTCGTCGAGGTCGCGAGCTACGGTGTCTCGATGTCCATCGGCACTGGCCGGTGCGGTCCTCAGATGGGTGACGGATGCATGGAGACGAAGACCCTTCTTCCTCCTCGTCGGTATGATGTGCTGCTGCTGTTCTTCTCCTTCCTCTGAGCTGATGCTGGAGGGAGATCCTGCTTGGCCCAGGCGGATAGCCCGGCCGCAGTGCTGGACCGGTCGGTTGACTCGAGCTCTCTTCCATCCGGAAGGGACACTTTTCGCAGTACTCAAAGCCAAAGAAGGCGACGGCCGTTGCAGGTGTGTTGGATTGGTGTCCATGTCCTCTCGGCGCTTGATGATGACACGGGGCTCCAGAGATCTTCTTGGGTGATAGTTGTCTTAGGGTGTTCTAGGTGTTCATGGTCTTTTGTGATTGTGTTACAACATGCTTGTAAGGGTCAACAACTTTGTATTATTTTCGTAACGGTCAACAACTTTGTTCATTTTTGTGATATGAATACAGAAAATCTCAAAAAAAAAAATTATAGAAGGCAGAACACACACTGATTAGATTATGTTTTACGCTTTAGTGGAAACACTAGCGAGCTTCATTTTGCTTTTTCAACTAGAGTTTAGGCGGAGAAGCATGAGGTGCGAATAGCCAGCATGGCACTGCTACCACTTACATACTTATTATGAACCTAATGACAACAATTTTCTGCAAGCATTGATCAATCGCATTCCAGTCGAACAAGTCATGAAAAGAACTCGAGCTGTCGATGGCCTATTTATGCCTGTTGGCGGCCACTTGTACCAATCTTTAGAAGCACAGAGCCATCGGTTAATAAAACAAAGTAAATATTGTAGCTAACTAAATCGATTATATATACAATATTACAATACACAGACAAGCAGTTAGTACAACAACAATTGTCAGCACCAGTCAGTCAAATGCTGGCTCCCCGCTTAGCCCGCTAGACGAATGCTGTTGCGTGCAACCAAGTCTCCTCTTTGGAGGAAAACGTGCTGATCATCTACTATCCCTTTGTTATTGCGAATAATTAGCTCTGCCCTTTGTTTGCGATAGAAGCCTCAACCTGCAAGTGGGACTACTTTCTACCATAAGAGTACAGCTTGTATACAACTTGGACTGGCCGTCATCCAGAGAATCTATCGCTCCACCATAAACACAATAGACCACCCTATAATCAATCAGTCCAAGCAACTGCTCCAGCACAAACACCTAGACAACCTTTAATCAACCACCTCAAGAGCTTGTTGAGCTGCTATATGAGTCCAGTGAGGCAGTAACTGGAGAAGCGTCAAAGGGCACTGTCATCTTCATTTGTGCCATTTCACATCCTTGTATGTGCGTCTGTCCTGAACAAGGTATTCTTGCACCTGATCAGTGTAACAACTTGCATCCTCATAACTCACATTAGGGTTGTACTGGGAAGGGAGGAATCGTGTCTGCTGTTTGCATTGCAGCAGGTGCAAATGGCATTGCTGCCTGCTGTGGTTCATTGATGAAGCCCAAAATATTCAACGTCTGTCTGAAATCATCATACAAGACATATTAGAAATAAGAGAACATTAGAATGTGCAACGGATACTTTGTGAGTTTTTGCAAATCATCATGTATTCTGACCAGATTCTAACATGTGCTTAATGCACTGAGGGGGTATAGAACTATTAAGCGAAAGAGAATAAACATGGCACACTCCAAAAAAAAGTTTATTACCCTTTCTTGGTTTATAACTCAACCACAATATGATGTTGTCACTGCAACTGTATTTTAGAGTACCTATCTAGCAATAAAGGTCTCTGCACCGCCACACTCCCAAAGGCACGCAGCACACTCTAACTAATCCATTAAGCAAACAAGAGTCCTACAACAGTCAATTGCACTGCATGATCAACTACTTTGAGAGAAGAGTCCTACAACACTCAATTGAGCTATTAAGGTTAATGGGAAGTACCTGGGCAAGATGTTGTGCAAATTCCGCTGATTTACAAAGGAAGAAAGATGTGGCCGGATATTTGGATACTTATTCAATGCAAATTCAAGCTGTGGTGATGGTAACTACATATAGCATTGTGATGGCATGTCAGTAAAAATACGACAATGTATATCCAGAATGTATTCAGTAACATAATAGACTAGCACTAATACCTGTAATAAAACATCAAAAGAGAGTGGTTGAGTCTGGTATGCCAATTTTAAGAACCCAACCCACAGCTTTGGCATTTTCCAGATCTGTTGCAGGAAGAGGAGAGGCAAACTCATACTTGAGAAAGGCAAATACTGTGAAAGGATATTTCAAGACACATACTTTTTTATCTATGTTCAGTACAGATGGAGAAGGAAAACATGTTTTGTTGCTAGAGGGATTTAAAAAAAAGTTAGAACACCCCTATTTAAAAAAAAACTTGCTTATACAAGATCAGCACATAAGATATAAATAATAACAACTAACAACAGGGGCCTCATAAGGTCAGCCAATAACATGCAAGTAGAGTCAAACATAGATTGTAACTGAAATAAATTTACAAACCTGCTTATTGACAAGCCTGGAAAGTATTCCCATGACAAAATCGACCTGAAGAAATAAACCATAATAAAATCACTGAAAATTATTTTATCCAAACTGCCACGCTGTTTCTCCTAAAAGTCCTTGCCAGTTAGGTAAAAGGTGCAAACGGCAAGAAAGGATTGTTTCTATTCTGTGGAACAAAACTATAGTCAAATAACTGTACACAGCATAAATGGAGGTGTCAGCTATAAATACATACACCAACTAAGCAAGCGATAATTTAATAAAGGCTACATAAATTCCAAAGCCAGTAAGCAAGTACAAGTTCTAATTTCAACTATAGGACTTCCTACTACTCAGTGTGCATACATTAACAAGAGCATAAGATACATACCAAAGCTGGGAAAGCATCAAGTGCTTGAATAACTGTTCTCATAAAAAGAAGAGGAATCGGTACATTATCGACCTGCATGACAGGGTGAACAGCTAAGCAAAAGGAATATGTATATTAAAGAACTGCACAGGATAACAGCGTGGGAATGTTCAGTACCAATTTATTCAATGACTTCTCCAGAACTTGCTGAGTAAATACCGTGCGCTGTTCAAAGCAAGCGGTGCAAGCATCAATGACCTGGAAAAAAAAAGTTCATTTGTATCAGTGGTCGATTAAAATGACTGGCAAAAAATAAAATCCACATCACATTGTCACTGATTAACAGATGCGTGTGGATGCATTTGGGTCTAAAGTCCAGAATTTAACTCGAATCGGAAGGTGAACGAGGTACTCGGAAAGAAGCTTTGTCTAGTCGTGTATGCTAAGAATATGCTCAAGATTTGGGAGTACCACGAGATAGCACTAAAATAAACAATAGTGAATGACATTACCTTCTTTAGGGGAACTTTGTTCTTCTCTGGGCTAATATCATGGATTGCAATTAGAACTTCAGCAGGGGTTAACGCTGGACCAGTATGAGCAGATCCCTGTTGAAAGCACAGTTAGTCGAATCAAAGGTTAAGAAAGCAACATATATCTTTCTGACATAGCTTTTAAGAAGTGCCTCCTAAGAGACATGGGTTATTCCCAGTAAAAATACAATAACAGAGATGTGTTAGCTAAACAAAAAACATTTTGCCAAAAAATCAATACCATGTTTTCGGAATGAATAGTACAAATATGCTGATGAGGATCAGCAATTTGAATAATGTGCCAATCTATTCAACATTTACAGAAAAAAAGGCAACCTTCCACAAAAAAAATCTACCCTACCAAACTTTTATGAAATGCCATCAGATAGAAATGCAATACCCATTAATAGAGCAACAAATAAGCAAGATAAAACTACCTGCAATATCCGAGCAAGTGCATCTTGGAATCTGTCAGGTGGGAGATCAACTAGTCTAGGAAATATGGGTAGCACCTGAGGACCAGAAAAATCAAGGGGATATATATGCAGAAATTTTCATAAAGACGTTTTAACATGCATTTATTACCAGCTGCAAAATAATGTTTCATTCTTGAAACATGTGCAACTCGAAAACAAATTTATATTTACTCATAGATGCTCCAAATATTCGAATAAAATAGATATGTGCACTCTGTGCTCCTAAATTTCTGTGCATCTTAAATTCTTAATATTATATAAATAGTGAAATACAGCAATGCTCCATAAGTAAATGAACACTTTGTTAAATACATCAATGGTCCCGAACCGTTTTAGACTAAACTCCTATCACTTTAACGAATTTATGGTTCTAAACGTGCATTTCTTGAGTTCATGGACTCAAGTGTTCATTTATTCACAGTTTATGGACCAATGGTGCATTTCGCTCATATATTGTGATATGCATGAAGTGCAAAAACTATATACCTATGCCATTGTGATCTAAGTGACTAATCATTGCCTCTGCAAGGCAGCAACTTAATTGGGATACAGAATATGGGTATATAGTAGCTAATGTTGAAAGGGTCCGATAACCTAAATCAGCACACTCCAGGCATAACAATAATTTTTTAACAGATTTTATGAGGTGAGCTAGCATCTGGCAAGGAGACACTGCACACAACGCATTCTGGATTAGCTGATTCAAGCCTTCCCAAGAGTGCGGCAATCTAGACTAGAAAGCTGCAGCTTGCTGCTGCCTCACACGGTTTAGCATTTTGGCACATAATCATTCAGATTGTGCAGAGATACATGCACTTACAAACATCAGTATTTCTGCTTCTGAGCTAATAAAAATCTAGACAACCATAATACGTACAAAAAGGGAAACCAATACCTCTTCCTTCGGGAATGAGGATAGCAATGGAATGAGAATAGATGCATCCTGCCAGAGATAATTACATGATTCAGGAAATCCGCTGAGTAGTAATCTACTAAAAGGGCACAAACAAGAGTTTTTGGGGTAGTACAGAATGCAAGCAAAAGGTAAGGTAAGCAAACCTTCAGCTTGGTCTCATATAGATGTTTAACAGCCACAACCAGGTTGGCTGAAGGATTTGATTCTTCAGTCAGTGTTTGCAATATCTTTAAAAACAGGACAGAGGTTAAAAGTAAGGAACTTCTATATTTAGCAATAATGCAAAAAGAGAAGCCAGAGATGAAGTGTAATACCATGGTAACAAGTTCTTCACTGCCTTCAGGTGGATTATGAATGATGTCCAGCATTTCAGGGCATGAGGATCCCAGATTTTTTACAAGGGTAGGTATATGCCAATGGATACACTGCACATTTTTGCACCATAATGTGTGACAAATAATTGTAACTCAGTAGTCAAATTTTTTTTTAAAAAACTTCACAACACAAGTTAAAACTTAAAAGTAATACCTGCTTGACAACTTTTGGAGACCGTCCATAAACATTGAACAGCTGCCAAAGAAGAATGGGCTTCTGGAACAAAGAAAAAGAGCTTTACTAACTCTACGCAAAAACATATACCAGAGACAATTATGTATTCTTGTGGGGATACCTTTGTGCAAAGTGCAAAAAACAATGAAGTATGGCGTTTGGCCTCGGATACAGATATTGCTGATTGTTTAGATGAAATCAAAGAGGTCTTTGTAGATCCACTTTCAGAAGGTCCAGCATCCAGAACATGGGAGCCACTAACTGAAGTTTCCTGGTTGCCTATTTCAGCCTGCTTTCACAAAAAATATCTATTGTCAAAACATTCAACCAAAATGCAGTATACAAATACTGTAAATAGTATAGGTCTATGGTGCACTGCCATAGCATTCCCTATGGAGCACCTGGCCGATTAGGCAATAATAAGGTAGGTGATGCCTGTGACCTCAATACATATCTTAAACAAAAACTACAGTTCTGACAGAAGAAGCTAGTTGTAAATCGTAATCCACAGTTATTGCAATTGGAATCGGTAACCAAATAAGTCGGATAATCGGCATCCATTTTTTAACTCCTACTGGAGAAGAAGAGGGCAGAGTGCTGAATGCCTAAATATAACACGCATCAAAATCATCAAAAGGTACCTCAGCTGTAGATTCTTTTGAGGTTGTGAAGTTAACATCTGTCTCCACACTATGCTTATTGGCAATTTTCAGAAGACTGTCTGTGGCAAACTGCTCGACTTTGTCCGACGCATATGTCAGATCATAGAGCTTTTTCATAACCTATGATATACATAAGTATTAGCATTCATTGAATAAACAAAGTAACAGATAATGAGTGCTGCTCCTTACCAATCTAACAGCCTTTCCTCTGACTTCATCTTGAGAGTGAATGGCACACTGCAAATTTCATAACAATAAGTGAGTCACAGTTCATAGATGATAAATACTGTGAAACCACCAGAGCTGTATATAAACACGTCATTATTTTGCACTCAGAGTTATACTGTCATAAATTAAAGTTTATGTTAATACAGTGTTTAAACCATAAATACTAAATGTTTAATCTTTGAATACATGTGGTTATCATAGCGTCGATGGCCAAACAACTCAGCAAACTCAAACCAAAATGCTTTAAGACAATAAATAGAAAAGCAGCCTTAACAATTGAAAAAGAAACATTACAAACCTTCAAAACAATATCCAAGCAAGCTTGCCGAAGTGGCGGCCGCCCTAAAATAAGACTCCATACTGTTCCGAGGCCTTGGGTGACACGGTCACCCTCACTGTCCTTTACTTGTTGGTTGTTGAATTGTGACATGCAAAGACTCTCAAGTAATGTAAACAGAGACTCAGGCAAACATGGGGCATCACACAGAAGTTTACTCAAAGATTTATCTGAGGCAGGTAGCGAGTCAATCAAGGACCTTGCCTGAGTACAAAATAAATGACAAAATAATTTGTTTATTTCACGTAAGTTAAACTTTTAGTTGAAAGGCAATGGGCAGAAATCTGAATATGATGTGCTAACTTACAAGTGATATAAAGAACTTCTCGTAATGTTCAGAAGTAGATACAGAACTTTCTGGTGCATCAGCAAGATTGACACACTGCAGCTGATACAGCACATGCATAGCTAGTTCGTGCCCCTGGGAAAAAACAAGTGCTATAGACGTGAGTCTAGCAAAAAAGTACAACTTAAAATGCAGTGTGACAGATCAGAGTCATGCTCTGTTTGAGAAATGGCAATAATAATTAGAAACGAGACGAACCTAACCGCTTCAGGTGGTAATTATAATTAGAAATGAGACAAGCCTAAGTGCCTAACCAGCTTCAGGATCAGCTTATCTAGTATGAAAGCTTGATTTACCAGCATAATCTTAACCTAAAGTAAGTTTGAACTAGGTCAAGCTCCGCACAGGTGAGCACAACAACTGTATGCAAGTCCGATAACCCAAGCTTCAACAGTTGATGTTTTTTACACTAGAGTTTACACAGCAATTATCTCGAATGGGGTAGAACGAACAAGAATGAGTTTTGCTCAAATAGGGTAGAATGGAGTAGAGTTTTGAAACCAGCTTCAACAGCTGAAGGTTTGAAACATCGAGTGTACGCAGCAAATCATGAGCATTGTCAGCCTATCCAAGCAAATCCAGCGCAGCACAAAATCAACTCCAACTATACTTTCATCCTATTGAAATATGTTGATCAAACAGTAGGATGTTGCCTGACCTAGTCTTTCGCTGAAGGCAACAAGGATAAAAATAGATATAGTGCACATGAGTAAAGTACCTTCTGGTCATGATAATGGTAGATTATGTGCCTCTGAATCAGATCCATAATATTATCGTCAGCAGTACTCTGACAAGTCACAGATGATGAAAAATTAGAAAATATAACTGTGACAGAATGAGAATATAAACAATCAACATTAACAGCAGTAATCTCAGAGAACTCTAGCAAAATAAACTAGAAACTAGAAGTGGGATTTGGCTTGTAGAAAAGAAATTCGTGAAAAAAAAACACAGGTACCAAATGAATACCTGAGCAACCAAATGAGCAAGCAAGGAAAATCTTGTATTCAGGCTATTTTTCTTGTAATCATCAATTATCCTCCTAACAGCTAATGTATGCAGTAAGATTTTCTCGCTGTCACTCAATTCCAAATGAGATGGAAGTGGCAAATCATGAGTAGTATCTTCTGGTGTTGATGCCTTGGAGATTGGTGAAAAGGGATCAACCTCCAAATCCATACTATCAGATTCATTGTTTGAAACAGCTTCTGGTGACAATGGATTCTCCATCTTTTCATCAACATCAGAAGAAGGAACTCCGGCTTGAGATTCCACCGGTGCATGTGCTTCAAAATTTGACTCTGGTTCTGTGGTATCATCCAAAAACTCTGAATTCTCTTTGACAGTTGTTTGATCAGGCTGAGTAGATGGATGCTCCTCATCTTCATCTTTGGGTGGGTCTCCTGAATATTCTGCACATTTGTCAACCTTCCCGGGAACAGCAGAAGGTATATTTGACAAAGTACTTGTCTGATGAATATTGGCGGTTTCCACCTTCACCTGTATGGCACTAGTAGCAGCAGGTGCAACTGTTCGCCTTGGATCAAGGCGACGAGGATCCTGCGACACATTGACATTTTCAAAATAGGAACTTCTGTGACTTCAGAAAAGGTGTAAGTTAAGAGATCATACTCTTCTTGGGTCACGCTTCGAATCAGCGACACCAGGCACAGCAAGGGCATCAGGTGTTGAAATGCCTACTCCATCTGCAGGTGGTGCTAACTGTACCATAGAGGGCAAAGAGTGTGTATTGCCTGGTAAGTTCTCTGTTGGGGGACTGGAGGAAGGTTGCAAGACGAGTTGCTGGCCATTCTTATTTGTAGCTAATGGAAATGGTACTTCGGGTAGATGCTTCATTGTTTCAATTACAATGTCAGCCATGACGTCTGACTCTATTGATGAGATGAGAATACCAAGGGATTCAGCTCCTCTTTCCCCTTCAGCAAGTAAAGCACCTATCATTTCAATCATCTTCGCAACAGGAGATACATCAGTACTCAAGAGAGATGGGTCAGAGGAATGACCCATATTGGCGTCATTTCCAATCTGCCCAGCGGAATAATCAGGTATTCCCTGAACTAGCGGATGTGAACGTGCAGAGCTATCAAATCTTGCTCTCTTAGCTATGCCCTCGGCCACAGCAGGAGGAGCGGGATTTTTTCGACTACCATCTCCATGAGGCATCTCCCATGTTGGAGGTTCATCCTATTAATACGAAAACACCTTAAATCTCAGAAAGAAGTGTGTAATAAACTTATGAAAAAAGACATGCCAGATCCATTGACATCACATCATGTAAGTGTTCAGACATATACCTTATTACTACGAGAAGCACGCTCTATATTTCTAGACATCTTCTCGACCTGTCTAATAATCTGTTCGGTTGCTTCACCTGGACTGAGAGTTCGAAGCCGCCTTACTAGCATGTCCTTAGACTGTCCAGGGGAGAATGGCTATGATTAACTTGAGAAGTAACATAAATCGTCCAAAAACCAAATTCAGGGACATGAAAGGAATTAAATTTGGCAAAAACATTAAGAAAACAGTATAGGCTGAGGATGTATGTACAAATCCTAAACAGTTATGAGAAGTAACTAAGGAAAAAGGTGGCACTGATAATGAAGGATTGCTCCAAAGAAAACGTCTCACATGTGAGCGAATAAAATCCAGTTTATCTAGTTATCAACAGCTCCGAAAAACAAGGGACACAAACTACATATGTGCATATTACAACTTCAATGGAGTGCTAACCAAACTTTTTCGCTCACTCGCGAGTCATGAGAGCATTTGATTTTACGAGTAGAATACTAGAATTAATCGACCAACGATCCAAAAACTCGAGAAGATAACAAGGACGCATGCAAACTTCAAAACTTGCATATTCGCTACTGTTTGAGAACCAAAAAAGGACAATCGGTACTGTAGCAATCCGTGTGATAACACATGAGCTACTAGCCATAAGCAACTTCCCATTTTATAAATGAGCAGATACAGCTCAAAGAGTTTAAAACCAAAGATACATGAGCTGAACATGTCAAGTGTGGCCTTCATGCATGACAGCCGATGGACCACAATAAAGGCAGGTTATTTCTAAATTACCGTTAATTAAATTAGACATTATTTCACAGTTCCACATAACAATCTTTCAAGATAGCTAAGTTACTTTGTCTCACAGTCAACCAGAACAGTTTTACAATCTTTGAGTTATACCAGGTGAATTTTGGTATCAATGTTTTTGTTCAACTGAAAAAAAATCAAATGTGCCTAAACTAGATCTACAAGTTAAAACTAACATTGGCAGTCAAAGGGAACAAAATGAAATGCTAACTGACATAAGTTTTTTCGCACTTTAACCTTCAAATGGTACAAAGATGTAACTAAATAAGGCAAACCCACCTCTATCATTTCCTGGCAAGGACTCTGTAGAAACCCTAAAAATGCTGTTTTCAGGGAATATCTCAGGCTTGCAGAATGAGCCCCTTTTGAAGTATCCAAACTAGGGTCGAACCCAAACAACACTGACAGTGCACGGTCATAGTAAACCGGCCTATTCTTTCCAATAGCTGCAAGACTGACATGTGACCAAGAACTTATATTTCTGATAATAACAAATATGTTTTGCACCGCGAAGTACATGAATAGAATTGAAGAGGGTAGATAATGAGTAAAGTGGCTAAACAGTTAGGCCTATATGCCAATGCACTTACAAATTCAGCAGTCAGGATAAACAGGTAGGTACGCACCAGATAACTAAATAAACTAGAAACAACTTTATAGAATAGCACCAAATTTTCATCCATGGAGGGAGCTAATGAAAGAGAGCAGGCTGGTGATAGTGTGAGATGAGAAACTAGTTCATACATAAGACTTGATTAGGACACCACTAAAGGAGCTAATGAAAGAGAGCAGGGAGCTAAGACTATAGTGTGAAACTGTGAGAGGATTAGGACACCACTAAAATAGCGAAACTAGATCCAGCAATATTACTTGCAAATTCAGAATTCAGGACAAACACGTGGATAGAGCATTAGAGCTTCATTCAAACATCTCAATAGAACAAGTGAAAAAAAGGGCAAGCTGTGGATGGGGGTGAAATGAACAGCTTCCACTTCATTTAGGCAATACAGATGGTCGAAATGCTTACGAATTAATGGTGCCAACTAGGAAGGATCCTCGGTTAGCATAAGCTGATTGCAGAATATCCACAAGGATGACGAAAGCTCTATTTATATCGGCTTCCAGAACAACGGGATCAAGGCTAGGGTGAAATTTAGCTAATCTGGAAGCATCAAACCTCTTGTTCTTTCCTGTTTGTAGAGTGTAGTTAGTTTGAAAGAGCATTCACAATCTGACACATACTTGTGATAGTGAATCGGGTGAATGAACGAATGATACCTTCAATTGGCTGTATCCGGTCACTGTTGGGTTGAGGTGTGAGGCACAAGATCCATGTTTCGATGAACTTTACAGCAAGTAGCTTAGAAGCAATTGGACCAGGTTGCTATATGTCAGACAAAATAATAGTATCAGTCAGTAAGTTGGACAAGAGACGCAAAATGTACAGCATGGGCCATCATTACAAATCTCAAGAATGTCATTATTTATGATATTCTCAGTAGAAACTGCGGTAAAGTGCAATCTTCTGAGGAATTGTGCTAAAAGAACAGAACATTATAATAAAGGCCAACTACATGTCAACATAAATATTATATATAGATATGGATCATCTGCTAAATCCATGATGTGTGAAATACTTACTGCAAATACGAAAACAGAAGAACAACAGTTTCACGAGGAAATATAAACAAGGTACAGTAGCATAAACAATTATTGAACTAACCTCATGCATGATAACATATACTGCATCCTTGAACTGGTTCATCCAAACCCACATCTCTTCAAGCCAAGCATCAACTCTTCCACGACCATTAACCTAAATTTAGCATTAAAAGTGCCGAAGTGAGTGCTAAGAGTAAACAAGAGAATAAAGCTATCCTTATAAAAGTTACAAACATTTACGGGGTCCATAAGTAAAAATGCAAATCAGGAAACTCCTTGAAAACTTCAGCACCATACAACCAAAACAACCATTGTATTCTCGAAACCAAATTAAAACTGAGGAAAACGGGTTATCATTTTTTTTCCTTGATCTACCCTACAGGTAAATTTCCTCCTTCACTTGTGTTAATCGGAAAGCCGTTATCCGTACATTAGTCTAAGAATAATACTTATCAACCAGACCTATGACCATTTCCATGCTGCAATAGTTAAGTTAGTTTTTAACTGATAAAAGAAGCTTGAGTGCTTGCAGAAAATTCATTAGGATTGACCAAGTTTTTAATACTTAGGTACAAAATGTATATTCAATATGTAAATTAGAATCTCATGGAGGATCATTTTTCTAGAAGTTTCTTTCAGCTTACAGAATCATATTTCTTAAAAACAAATCTATTTCTTAATTCTATAATTTTCTTAAGATTCTAATCAGTGAATTCAGAGGATAATGGATACCATACGAATGCACTAGTAGTTAAGATTTAAAATGCGCAACAAGCCAACGACACAAACAAAAAAATGTTGGAGGTCCAGTGCATTTATTAATTATTATCACTTCATTACTAATATAACTGTAAGATGGTTGAGTGCTAAAACAAATCTCATTTACACTTACTTTCCAGCAAGTCAAAACGCGCACCAAACTATCAGCCAACTCCTTGTTCCATCTACTCTAGTATTTCTGGGATTAAATCTACTGCTTTTCAATTGTCTAGATGGGAGACCACTGAAAATACCAGGAAAAACTAGTAATCAGGTCCCAGGATGTATAATGGAAGCAGACTTGACATGGTATCAGTAGGATTACAAGGATTTGGATATTTGGGCACTGGATGCATCAAATCTGGAATGTCTGGTTGTTTAGTGGTAGCAAAGTAGGTTCTATGATCGTCAGTGCTATTACGGGAAAATGAGAGACACACACTCAAGCCACTGACATCTAATGACAAAATGCTCTCATCATGAGCACTCTATCATAATCAGAAGCTGACACTTTGCATGAAACTGAACTATGGAAAGAAGGGAAAACAAAAAAGTGTTGGGTTTAAGCAGTGACATCAATAACACTGAAAGAGCAAATCAAGTGGGACGTGCAGGGCAACCAAAATACACTGCACATGAAGGTAGTAAGCCCCTCTTTGTAGAAAATCATTTTATGTTAGGTATTTCTTTTGGCGTGGTTTTCACTCTGAATTTGTTTTCACAATCCCAAAGGGCCAAAAATAAGAATAAGCAAGTAAAATAACCTCATCAAACAACAGCAACATCGCAACAGATAGTAGTTACAACAGTGCATTTATTTCATTGATAAATATCTGTTTTACAAAAAGGACCTGAAGTATCATCTCTTCCAATACAGCAGCAATTAAATTTGTCCCACTAGCTATAGATTGCTTAACAACTGCAGGATCGTCGTGTTTCAAAAATGATAGCAAGTTTGGCATCAGCACAACCAATTCTTCTGTTACATTTCTGCCAAGATCTCTCAGCAATCTGTAAGCAAGAAAGAGTTCTATGAGTAACACTGAAATATTTTCTCAAAGTAGTAGTCTAGGGGACAGAGCTAAGCAGTGTATATTGTTTTTAGGTTAAAAATTAGGACCATTTATTACCATGGAAGAACCATCAACTGAAAGGCACAACATACATTAAAAACAATGTATCAAGATAAATAGGCTATCAGCAAATACTCTATGTTGAAGGATTGAAAACGACTAGGTCTTGGCATCAGAAATAGTATATCTATTTAAACATGAATGATCCTAATCTGATCTGTTTTGACAATAAGAATCTCACCAACGCCCTAGAACTTTTAAAATGAGCGAATGATTATGCATCCATATTCCACAACCCTCAACTAATTTTCTGTCTATCAATCAGAGGTCTCGTCCTTCAATTCAAGATAATTACTGACAAAGCGGTATTGGAAACAGCATTTTCCATCACTGCACCATTTCCCGAAATATTACTATTTTTTATTCATGTGGAATTCTCATATTAGTGTCAGTTCAAACGGAGCTAATTCATTTTCATAATATTGCAAGAATACAGGCTTCAACATGAGACAACCAATTCCACAGAGACTCGAGAAACCATCAGCGCCGCTACTAAAGATCACAGCTTGCTCAAGCTATTGCCGACAAGACTCTCACAGAAGAACACTGTAACCGCAGGAGAGCAAAAACTAAGCTTCCACATATCTACAACAGCAAATACTGCGACAACTTCCACAACGATGTCATTTACATGGGCTCTAGCTAAACCTAAACAAAGAAAGATCCTAAACACAGTCGACGCACGCAGCCGTATAAAATTACTCGCCACGCGTGAGTGTTCCAGATTTTACAGGTAAAGAGGGAGGGAGGGAGGGGCCCCGGCGCTCACCTTAGGGCACGCGACGAATCGAAGCGAGGAGAGGGGACCTCGTGGGGCGGCGGCGCCTCGGCGGAGCTCGGCCACCGGGCGCCGCCCGCCTGGAATTCCATGGCCGTGGGGGCCAAAACCCTAGCTATTCGGCGCAGCGCCCGATGAGCTCGCCGGTGCCGGGGGCGGTCTAGGTTTCGGTTTCGTGGCAGGGAGGGGGAAGCGGCGGCGGCGGCGGCGACGGGTGTAGGGTTCGAGCGGCCGTGGGGGAGGGGGCGCGGCGGCGGGAGGCGAGGCGGAGGCGACGGGGGATAGAAGGAGGAGGGCGAGGGCAGTGCCTCTTTGGCCTGCACGATTATTGTAGTGCCGCTGGCTGTGGAGACCGACGCGTGGCCCCGCCTGTGTTTACCAGGGACCCACATGTAAGTGAAGGTCCGGTTCGAAAGCAGTTGGGCCTTTGCAGAGTGTTCGAATATGTTTTTCCAGAATATATACTGTATTTTTTTTTCTATGGAAATGTATTCAAAGTGGACCAACGGAAGAGACACACAGTGGCAAAATGGTTAGGAGGTGGTTGTACCCCAGCCCACCAGAGTTCAAATCTCAGGTTTAACGCTGGTGTGGAATATTCTCCAGTGGGAGGCGACGTTCCCGTCGACAGCGAGTCGCCCGTGATGACTTCGTCAATCTCAAGACCCAACCGCCGGCTCAGTCTGTCGGAGGAGCTCATAGGAGTAGGATGTGCGTGTGTGCGTTTATAGGATTAATATATGCATGTATATGTGATCGTATGCGTTGTACTGTGTTTCGAAAAAAAAAGACCAACGGAAGAGACATTAGCAACCGGTCTTCAGGGATTGCTTAGTTGCTTTTTTTTTGTCACTTTGTATATGTGGCTGGCTAGGGCATGGTTCTGAATAAATGGGAGTTAAACCATGTTGTGTACTGTATTTGATTTGGTTGCCCACAATTTTCTACCCAGTCCTGTATGAGAGAGGTTACGAGTTTTTAACCCGACGTTTTATGTTCATCCGTGTTTCATGCTCTTACCTAGTGTGTGCGAGGTAAACTTACCTCACATCATCAGAAAACTATGGCCAACCGGCTAAGATAGGTGTTGAAGAACACACGTTGGAGGCAATGTAACACAAACATACATACATTAGAAGATCTGCTCGTATAGGAAGCTGAAATAGAAAACTTACAACACGAAAGTCGTGTGAAATGTTGTGATTAAGATACATGTCAAAGCATATCTCAAACGGTCGATTTTATGTGATGAATTTGACAAATTTTGTAACAAAACAAACTCCGGTCTATAATTGACAGTTACACTCAACGAAACTCGAAACCGAGCAGGGAATAAAACATGTTCGTTGACGCGCATAAATTTATGTACACTTTATTTAAAATCGAGTAATATTTATGCAGATTATAGAGTCGCTACGTAGAATATTTAATTAAGAAAGGTGAGCACAGAAAAAGGTCACTTACACGCTAAAAAAAACTTGCAGCGACAAGTGTGCAAAATGCACTACGCGAGGCGAGGACGCAAATGCAGGACAAATGAGACAAATGAAAATGCCTAAGGAAAAGGCGTCTGATTGCCAATTGCATTTTCAGCTACAATTGAGAGAAATAAAAATCCCAAAGTAAAAAGTGTCTGATGGCTAATTGCATTTTCAGGTAGAATAGACCTAAAAAGTAAAAAGTAAAGCTAAGCAATCATCATCCGGAGCAACAAAAAAACAAAGCCCTTCGTCCTAAGAAATCTTCCATGGTTGACTGATACGTGCATTTTATATCATCATTTATACAACTTATATTATCATATTAGAATGTTTTTGGCACTGTTTTATCATTGTTTTTACATGTCTTAGATGATTTATGGAACTTTTATACAAAGCCCCTATTTTTGGTATTTAATTTCTGGGAGGCAGAAAACCTCTTTTTTCTTGTTTTTAATGTTTCAGGAGCTATAGGGACCCAAATAATAAAATGAAAATTGCACAGCTGATTTTTCATCGGGAGAATAACAGAGGGAAGAAGATCGAAGGGAGGAGAGCCACGAGGCACAAAAGAGGGGGCCCACGCGGCCCACGAGGCACAAAAGAGGGGCCCACGCGGCCAGATTCTTTGGCCGCGTGGGGTCCACTAAAATGAGTCTCGGGCACTTCCTCGCTCGAGGCTTTTTAACAACAACTTCGTCTCGCCCAAAAAGTTACGCCCTAATTTTCCCTAGTCCAACCGAGTCCGCGGCGGCAGCGAAACTACTGATTCCCTCCGTGGGGGATCAGATCCTGCTGCTCTGGAGCTCCGGAGAAGGGGGAAATCATTGTCATCGTCATCGTCATCACCTCTCCTCCTTGGCGTGGGAGAAGACCTCTACATCATCACCATCATCAAGACCGGCACCATCTCCATCATCATCTCTGTGATCCACTCCGTTCACCTCGTAGTTTGAGAGTTGCTATACCATAGATACTTGTCTTGTGCTACTATTTATGTTTATGATTGAGTACTTTTCATTATTTAGAGGTGAATTTATATTTTCAGATTGTGTTGTATCATTTATGCCACTGAATATTATCATGTTTGCACATTGTGAGTAGTTCCCGTATGCCACTGAATATTATCATGTTTGCACATTGTGAGTAGTTCCCGTATGAATTGGCAATGATTTATATATGATATGTGTTGGTATTTTGTCTAGTGTTTATATTTTTATGTAATTCTATGATGATGTTGTGCAAACGTCGACTGCACAACACTTCACCTATATGAGCTCATAGGAGAACACCGTAGTGTAATGAATTGAGAGAGACTTGGGAGGACATGTAAACCTGAGACCGAGTCATGAAGTTACATTATGAGGGTATTAGTATCGGGACCTTAGAGTGTAATGCTATGGTATGACTTATGTCTTAATAATTTTTGTGCAGTCATTTACTTGGCCACATGATCCATCATAAGGGGTTTAGTTTATTTATTTAGCTATACCTAATAATGGCTCCGTCCAAAGAAGATTAAAACTTGACAAGATATTCAACGTGTTGTTTAATAAATCTCTATGCCTAGCAATATCCATGCCGTCCTCGGAAACGTTTTCCACATATAAGTTACACATCACTTGAGCTTGTCCTCTTGCCACATAAGAGCATTGGGCTTTCTCTATTTGAGAGCTTTCACTTGCTACCATTTATTTTTAGCATTTTTATTCTCTTGCAACTATACAACCAAAAATCCCAAAAACACTTGCATCTTTTATTGTTTTATTTATCAATCTTGCTAACCAATACCTTCAGCTCCTCGTGGGTTCGACAAACTTTTCTAATCGAAAGGTACTACAATTAATCTCCTGCACTTGGGAGTCATCATTGCCCAAATTTTGCAGAATAAAGTGTCAACTTCTAAAATATTAGAGTACACTTTATGAAGAATCTAAATATGTCGATGTTCAAGATATGTTCCGATATTTCAATAAATCGGCCAATTTATCGCTTCTCACTGACTGACCGATAAGATAATTGGTCGATATGCCAATAAACCGATTGATATGCCAATAAATCGGCCGATTTATCCCTTATATTCGGTCGGCTGATAAGTTCCCGATAAGCAATATCCTCAACATTGAAATATACTAATGTCAGCTTTTGGAGTTGAAAGTTTATTCTACAGTCTTGGTCAAAAATAGATATGTTTGACTTTCTAAAAAACAAATATGCACCATATTAGGGAACAGAGGGACTAGAAACGAGGACAACATTAGATTTTGTCTGCATGGAGTGTGGTTTTCTTCTTTTGTTGAATCCCCAAAAATCTTATTGATCTCGCGCAATATTAATTTAGATCACATAGCATATTTCACAAAATTATGTAACTTCTTTTACCATTTTATTGAAATAATGTATTTTTTGTTAGAACCAAATTGCTTTTTCTCACTCTCTGACGGGGCTTTTTCATTGAAATAGATGAACATTTTACAGATTATGTTTTTTTCTAAAATAATATTTTTTCTTTTTTCTAGCAATAATCTTGGCAATTCTCTTGAATGTAGGAACACATTTTGTTAAATAAAAAGATAGCATCGCGAATGATGATTCAAACACGTGCTCTGAGCAAGGAGAGAGATGTGTTGATATCGCATTACTGAGAATTGAGTTGCATGCCAGAGCTGCACAGATATATTCAAAACTTGTTCTTTCATCATTTTGCCAGTTCTAGAAGAAATTTGTGTGTTTTAGAAATCAAAATTGTGGAGCTTGACTAGAATTGACATGGACTCTAATTAATTATACTTGTTTGTATTTTGTTACGAGACTCGCCCGGCCGGGTTTGAGACTTGGCCTCCCCACGGCGCCTCATTTTTGTTACTGTACAAGAGATGCTGAAGAAGACTTAGTTTCACATCCCAATTCCAATTAGATATGACTAGGGGAATAAGCGCGGCCTCCGCCGCGCCCGTGGGCTTGTTATGTATAAATTTGTAGGGATTATAAGGTGATATTTTTTCGGTGCTTTGCTATGTGATATACATTCACAATGTATAAATAAATAGGTTTTTTGTGACAGTGAGTACTTTTTTTGAATAGATAGAAAGTCGGTGTAGTTGTCGAACTATTGAAGGGATGCGTGTGAATACACGTGTTCGCGGCGATACATGCATCATTGCAGCAATTGACAGCTATGATGCATCACGTGCTGTGAGCGATCAGAAGGTCACGTTGTGTTATTTGTGTCAGCACAACGCCGCGTGCAAGGAATGGGAACATTGCATAAGCAATATCTATTTTTTATCTTTTTTCTTTGCTTGAACATTATTCGGATTATTTCACATTTCTCTAATCCGTTGTAAGCCGTAAAAAATGATCGTCTAAATTAGATAAAAGCAGCTCTTATGTTCCATTAGCTAGTAAAGCCCAGCGTGAACGTTGTGATTCAAAATGCTAAAAATCGTCGTGATTTGCCATCGGGAGTATTTGAATTTGGAAATGACGGAGTTGTAAAGTTGTCTAAGTTTCGAAATCAGCGAAATTAAATTTGGAATTGGTTTTGTTTGTAAAATGGTCGGATTTTACAGGGTGCTCAATTTGGAAATTGTTGTATTTGGGAAAAAGTTTACGGTTTTAGAAACGTTTAAATTTCAAAAGTTGGTTAAAGTGGGATATGTAAAGGTATGAATTCTTGCCATGTTCATAAAACGATTGGATTTGAAAGAATTTTAGTTTTTTTCGAGGGATTAAATTTGAAATTTGGATTGGAATTTGAAAGAATTTGAAATGTTAGCAAATTTGAATGTCTCAAATGTGTTTGCTTTCTTTTACACAAGTAGTTGGTTTTACATTTTAAGATTTTTTGTGTGTGGTTATGTTGGCACGTCTATTGTATTTGAATTCTTTCTGCGTTTATTAAATGTGCAGATTTGGAAATCGTCTAAAATTTTGAATTATTCAAACGTGGAATTTGATCGTATGCTGTAGGTAGGTGGTTTTTTTGTGTCTATGTTGACATATTTGTCATATTTTGTCCGGCCATTAAATTTAATGAATTTTTTTTACGGTCTTCGAATGGCCGGATCTGAATGGTATCGAAAAATCTAAAAAAATTGAACTGCAAATTTGATCAAATGCTATAAATAGTCGTTCTTTTTTATCCGTGTTAATGTTGACCTGTGTTTCACATTTGTAAATACTTTGTATTTTAAAAGTTGCAACACTTTTGGAAAATAGGGGAAAAAGGAAAACAGGGGAAAAAAGCAAAAAAAACGGCGCAGCCAGCCCAACCCGCGTAGCGGCCCATCTGGCTGGCCCAGGCCCGCTAGGGCATCACGCTGGCGTGCCGGCGTCGCCACGGCGGGGAGGAGCCTCGCCGGCGGCGCGGGATGTCGACCTGGGACACGCGCGCCGGCGCTCCCGACGCGCCTTGATGCGGGGAGACCGCGGATGGCGGCGCCGCCCCGTTTTGGTCGCCGGGACGCCGGCGGCGACGCGTTAACGCGGCAGAAGGCAGCGGCCGCCGCGGCGGCCATCCCGGCGACGTCGCGTCATCCCGGCAGGCGAGACCCAGCGAGGAGGTGGAAGAAGCGGCGGCGGAGCCCGTGGTGGCCGCCGATCTGAGCGGGGAGGCGTAGAACGCCGGCGATGCGCGCCGGCAGCGGCACCGCGGCCGCGCGAGAGAGAAAAGCGGGGAAGGGGGATGTCGCGTCCATTTTGCATAGAAGTCCCGGTAATTTCTGCAAATTACAACCTAGTGCTTTGCGGGCGTTTTTTTGCAAAAGTGTTTGATACGTCTCCAACGTATCTATAATTTCTGATGTTCCATGCCTATATTATGCCAATTGCTACATGTTTTATATACACTTTATATCATTTTTATGCATTTTCGGGACTAACTTATTAACAAGATGCCGAAGTGCCAGTTCCTGTTTTCTGCTGTTTTTGGTTCCAGAAAATTACTTCTGCAAATATTCTCAGAATTGCACGAAACAAAAGGTCAGGTCCCTATTTTTCCAACACCGTCACGGAGTCCGAAGGAGAGACGAAGGAGGGCGCCGAGGTGGCCACACCACATGCCCGTGCGGGTGGGCCCCTGGCCGCGCCGCCACGTGGTGTGGGCCCCTCGGGCCTCCACCGACGCCGCCCCTTCGCCTATTTATTCCCTCAGACGCAAAAACCCTAAAACACCGAGTCATATTCCAGAAAGAGTTCCGCTGCCGCCGCCGTCGTCAACCCTAACTCGGGAGGGTTCTGAAGCTCTTCCCGGCACCCTGCCGGAGAGGGGAATCATCACCGGAGGGCTCTACATCGCCATGCCCGCCTCCGGAGTGATGTGTGAGTAGTTCATACCTGGACTATGGGTCCATAGCAGTAGCTAGATGGTTGTCTTCTCCACTTGTGCCATCATGTTTAGATCTTGTGAGCTGCCTATCATGATCAAGATCATCTTATTGTAATGCTACATGTTGTGTTTGCTGGGATCCGATGAATATTGATACTATGTCAAGTTGATTATTGTGTTATCATGTCTATGTCATTTGTGATCTTGCATGCTCTCCGTTACTTGTTGAAACTCTGGCCAAGTGAATGCTTGTGACTCCAAGAGGGGGTATTTATGCATGATAGTTGGGTTCAACCTCTATTTAATCTGGGATAGTGACGGCAAGTCTAAGGTTGTAGATGTGTTGTTGCCACTAGGGGTAAAACAGCAATGCTTTGTCTAAGGATGAATGTGTTGTTTACATTATGCACTTTACTTAATGCAATTGTCTGTTGCTTGCAACTTAATACTGAAGGGTGCAGATGCTAACCGGAAGGTGGACTATTTAGGCACAGATGCATGCTGGATAGCGGTCTGTGTACTTTGTCGTAATGCCCAAATGAATCTCATAGTCAACACTACACTTGCACATGCATGTTTATGCACTTATCAATATTGTCAATTGCCCAGCTGTAATTTGTTTACCCAGCATGTTAGTTATCTTATTGGAGAGACACCACTAGTGAACTGTGGACCCCGGTCCATTCTTTTACATCTGTAATACAACCTACTGCAATCATTGTTCTCTTTTGTTCGCTGCAAGTAAACATCATCTTCCACACTATACGTCTAATCCTTTGTTTTCAGCAAGCCGGTGAGGTTGACACCCTCACTGTCTCGTCGGGGCAAAATAGTTTGATTGTCTTCTGTGCAGGTTCCACGTCAACAACGCCCAGGTTTTCTGACGCCGTTGACACCTTCGTAGCATCGGGATTTTCTACTGGTTCGATAAACCTTGGTTTCATACTGAGGGAATGCTTGCTGCTGTACTCATCAAACCTTACGCTTGGGGTATCCTGACGAACGTGTACTTCATACGTCAAATAATCAAGTCTTTCTGGCGCCGTTGCCGGGGAAATCATCATTGCTACAGCAAGGGGAGTCTCTCACCCAATCTTTACTTTGTTATTGTCTTGCTTAGTTTATTTTTATTTAGTCTTGTTTGCTCTCTTTATCAAAAACAAAAAAATTAGTTACTTGTTTAATTCAGTTATTTTTTTTTCAAAATGAGTACTCCTGAGAACACTAAGTTGTGTGACTTCACTAGCACAAACAACAATGATTTCATATGCACTCCTATTGCTCCACCTGCTTCTAAGCAGAATTTTATGAAATTAAACCTGCTCTATTAAATCTTGTTATGAAAGAGCAATTTTCTGGTGTTAGTACTGATGATGCTGCTGCCCATCTTAATAACTTTGTTGAACTTTGTGAAATGCAAAAGTATAAGGATATGGATGGGGATATTATAAAACTGAAACTTTTTCCTTTCTCCTTGAGAGGAAGAGCTAAAGAATGGTTGCTTTCTTTGCCTAGAAATAGTATTGATTCTTGGACAAAATGCAAAGATGCTTTCATAGGGAAATATTATCCTCCTGCTAAGATTATATCCTTGAGAAGTAGCATTATGAATTTTAAACAACTTGATAATGAACATGTTGCTCAAGCTTGGGAAAGAATGAAATCTTTGGTGAAGAATTGTCCCACTCATGGACTGACTACTTGGATGATCATCCAAACCTTTTATGCAGGATTAAATTTTTCCTCAAGGAACTTATTGGATTCAGCCTCTGGAGGAACCTTTATGTCCATCACTTTAGGTGCAGCAACAAAGCTACTTGATGATATGATGATCAACTATTCCGAATGGCACACCGAAAGAGCTCCTCAAGGTAAGAAGGTAAATTCTGTTGAAGAAACCTCCTCTTTGAGTGATAAGATTGATGCTATTATGTCTATGCTTGTGAATGGTAGATCTCATGTTGATCCTAATAATGTTCCTTTAGCTTCATTGGTTGCTCAAGAAGAGCATGTTGATGTAAACTTCATTAAAAACAACAACTTCAACAACAATGCTTATAGGAATAATTTTGGTAGCAACAATTATAAGCCTTATCCTTCAAATGGTTATGGCAATTCTTATGGTAATTCCTACAGCAACAATAGAAGTGTGTCCTCTGATCTTGAAGCTATGCTTAAAGAATTTATTAGCACACAAAAAGCTTTCAATAAAACTGTTGAGGAAAAGTTTGAAAAAATTGATGATCTTGCTTCTAAAGTTGATAGTCTTGCTCATGATGTTGAAATTCTAAAACTGAAAGTTATGCCTAATGAAGTTAAAGATACTAAGTCATTTGCTACAGCAAATGCCATCCAAGTTCGAATTGATAATAATATTAGGATGTTGGCTGAATTGCATGCTAGGTGGGAAAAAGAGGAAGAACTTGAAAAAGAGAATAGTATAGTTAGAGTTTGTACTATCACCACCACTAGTAATGCTAATGTTTCACATGCTAGTAAGCCTCCTACTATGATGGTAATGTTATTGGTGTTGGTAATGTCTCTACTACTTCTGCAAAGCGTTTGAAATTGCCTAAAACTGCTGAAACTTTTTCTGATAAAAGTGCTGAAATTTTTCAAACTATTGGAGACAATGGTTCCACCACCATTGACAATAATGATTTTGATGATTGTAACATCTCTGAAGTTATTATGTTCTTGCAAAAATTAGCTAGAAGTCCCAATGCTAGCACTATTAATTTGGCTTTTACAAAGCATATTACAAATGCTCTTTTGCAAGCTAGGGAGGAGAAGTTGAAACTTAAAGCTTCTATTCCTAGGAAATTAGAAGATGGTTGGGAACCCATCATTAAGGTAAAGGTGAATGATTTTGATTGCAATGCCTTGTGTGATCTTGGTGCAAGTATTTCAGTTTTGCCCAAGAAGCTTTATGATATTCTTGATTTGCCACCTTTGGAACATTGTTATTTGGATGTTTTTCTCGCTGATAATGCTATGAAGAAACCTTTGGGGCGAGTTAATGATGTTTTTATTACGGTAACAATAACCTTGTCCCGTTGATTTTATTGTTATGGATATTGAATGCAATGCATCTTGTCCTATTGTTTTGGGAAGACCTTTTCTTCGAACTGTTGGTGCCATCATTGATATGAAAGAAGGTAATATAAGGTACCAATTTCCTCTCAAGAAAGGTATGGAACACTTCCCTAGGAAGAGAATGAAGTTACCTTTTGACTCTATTGTTAGAGCAAGTTATGATGTTGATGCTTCTTCTCTTGATAACACTTGATTTTCACTTTCTGCGCCTAGCTGAAAGGCGTTAAAGAAAAGCGCTTATGGGAGACAACCCATCGTTTTTATTTGCTGTTATTTTTGTTTTCTTTGAGTCAAGGAGTTTTGTTACTTCTGTAGCAACTCCTTTGTATCTTTATTTTATCGCAATGTTGTGCCAAGTAAAGTTCTATATTGAAAGTTGATGCAAGATTTGGATTTCTGCGCAGTGACAGATTTTTAGCTGTCACGGATTTGAGCTTATCTCCCTGTAGAAAATTCAAAAAATTCTGAAAAATCACGCATATTCCTGAGATATGTACGCAACTTTCATTATTTTAGGCCAGATCCATCTGAGCAACTTAAGTGCCTCGAAAAAATTCGTCATTCCAGACTGTTCTGTTTTTGACAGATTCTGCCTTTTGTTTTGCATTCGCTCTTTTACTGTGTTTGTGTGGATTTCTTTGCTCCACAAAGCATTGGTGGCTGTAGCTAATGTCCAGAAGCTTTGGGATTGATTGTATCATTACAGAATATGAGAATTTTTGATTATGCACTAACCCTCTAATGAGAACTGTCTTGAGTTTGGTGTGAAGGAAGTTTTCAAGGATCAAGCGAGAAGGGTGATATTATGTGATCAAGAAGAGTGAAAAGCCTAAGCTTGGGGATGCCCCCGTGGTTCATCCCCATATTCAGAGAGACTCAAGCGTCTAAGCTTGGGGATGCCCAAGGCATCCCCTTCTTCATCAACAAACTTATCAGGTCATCTCTAGTGAAACTATATTTTTAATCTTATGCGCTTTACTTGGAGCGTCTGTGTGTTTTTTTTTTTTTTGTTTTTGTTTGAATAAATTCGGATCCTAGCAATCCTTGTGTGGGAGAGAGACACGCTCCGCTTTTTCATGTGAATACTCATGTTCTTCACTTATATTTGTTGAGTATTCTTAACTAGCTACTGCAGTGCTTTTAGCTCCTGTTTTTCATGCATCTCTTCGAGCTGTTAGCACTTGTTTATAAATACTCTCTTGCTGCATTATATTATCATTTGGAGAGTTTATGTTTAAATAAATTATTGGTGTTTGTTTGGAAGAAAGAAAATGCTACATGTAGTAGTTGGTATTGGAAAAGACATATGCATTCTTGTAGATCATTGTCTTGTTTGATTTGACTTTGCAATTGTTTTGAGCTCTCAAGTAGATCATGTTTAAGCTCTTGCATCATGTAGTTAAAGCCTAGTAGTGGAGAACTACCGTAGAGCTTGTTGAGACTTGGGATGCATATTTGTTTCTCTAAGGTCTAGATATTTTCTGGTAAAATGTTTGAGCAACAAGGAAGACAGTGTAGAGTCTTATAATACTTGCAATATGTTTTTATGTGATTCTTGCTGTACCGGTTTATACTTGTGTTTGCTTCAAACAACCTTGCTAGCCTAAACTCTGTACTGAGAGGGAATGCTTCTCGTGCATCCAAAACTTGAGCCAAAACCCATGCCATTTGTGTCCACCATACCTACCTACTATGTGGTATTTCCTGCCATTCCAAGTAAATATTTCATGTGCTACCTTTAAACTATTCAAAACTTTATTACTCCTTATTTGTGTCAATGTTTTATAGCTCATGAGGAAGTATGTGGTGTTTTATCTTTCAATCTTGTCATTTACTTCTGACAGACTTTCACCAATGGACTAGTGGCATATACATCCGCTTATCCAATAATTTGCAAAAAGAGCTGGCAACGGGGTGCCCAGCCCCAATTAATTACAACTTTCATTAATAATTCTCTTCACATGTTTTGCCCTGATTTATCAGTAAGCAACTTAATTTTGCAAATAGACACTCCTCCATGGTATGTGAATGTTGGAAGGCACCCGAGGATTCGGTTAGCCATGGCTTGTGTAAGCAAAAGGTTGGGAGGAGTGTCATCTATAAAGAAACTAAAATACATGTGTAAACAAAAGAGAAGAGGGATGATCTACCTTGCTGGTAGAATAACGTCCTTCATGGGAGCCGCTCTTGAAAGTCTGGTTGACAAGGGGGTTAGAGTGCCCACTACCATTCGTTGACAACAACAAACACCTCTCAAATACTTATTTTGTGCTCTCTATATGCTTTCGAAAACTTAAAAAGCTCTAGCACATGATTTAATCCCTGCTTCCCTCTGCGAAGGGCCTATCTTTTACTTTATGTTGAGTCAGTTTACCTACTCCTTTCTATCTTAGAAGCAAACACTTGTGTCAACTTTGTGTGCATTGATTCTTACATATTTACTTATTGCACTTGTTATATTGCTTTATGTTGACAACTATCCATGAGATATACATGTTACAAGTTGAAAGCAATGCTGAAACTTAATCATCCTTTGTGTTGCTTCAATGCCTTTTACTTTGAATCTATTGCTTTATGAGTTACCTCTTATGCAAAACTTTTTGATGCTTGTCTTGAAAGTACTATTCATGAAAAGTTTTTGCTTATATGATTCATTGTTTACTCTTTATCTATTTGTTAGCAAACTATAGATCATTGCTTTGAGTCACTTCATTCATGACATGAGCCTTGCAATATATTGATCAAGATTGTGTGAAAGCATGTCTCCTCAGAAATTATTTGTTGTTATCGTTTTACCTACTCGAGGACGAGTAGAACTAAGCTTGGGGATGCTTGATACGTCTCCAACGTATCCATAATTTCTGCTGTTCCATGCTTATATTATACCATTTGCTACATGTTTTATATACACTTATATCACTTTTATGCATTTTCTGGGACTAACCTATTAACAAGATGCCACAGTGCCAGTTCCCTGTTTTCTGCTGTTTTTGGTTTCAGAAAGTTACTTCTGGAAATATTCTCGGAATTGCACGAAACAAAAGGCCAGTCCCTATTTTTCCACACGTACACGGAGTCCGAAGGAGAGACGAAGGAGAGCCACGAGGTGGCCAACCACACCACGCGGGTGGGCCCCAGCCGCGCCGCAGTGGTTTGGGCCCCTCGGGGGTCCGCCGACATCGCCCCTTCGCCTATTTATTCCCCGAGACGCGAAAACCCTAAAACACCGAGCCTTTCATCCAGAACATATTCGCTGCCGCCGCCGTCGTCAACCCTAACTCGGGGGGTTCTGAAGCTCTTCCCGGCACCCTGCCGGAGAGGGGAATCATCACCGGAGGGCTCTACATCGCCATGCCCGCCTCCGGAGTGATGCGTGAGTAGTTCATCCTTGGACTATGGGTCCATAGCAGTAGCTAGATGGTTGTCTTCTCCACTTGTGCCATCATGTTTAGATCTTGTGAGCTGCCTATCATGATCAAGATCATCTTATTGTAATGCTACATGTTGTGTTTGCTGGGATCTGAATATTGATACCTATGTGGAGCTGAATATTATATTATCATGTCTATGTCATTTGTGATCTTGCATGCTCTCCGTTACTTGTTGAAGCCTTGGCCAAGTGAATACTTGTGACTCCAAGAGGGGGTATTTATGCATGATAGTTGGGTTCAACCTCTATTTAACCTGGGATAGTGACAGCAAGTTCTAAGGTTGTAGATGTGTTGTTGCCACTAGGGGTAAAACAGCAATGCTTTTCAAGGATGAATGTATTGTTTACATTACGCACATTACTTAATGCAATTGTCTGTTGCTTGCAACTTAATACTGGAAGGGGTACGGATGTTAACCGGAAAGGTGGACTATTTAGGCATAGATGCATGCTGGATAGCGGTCTATGTACTTTGTCGTAATGCCCAAATGAATCTCATAGTACACACTGCACATGCATGTTTATGCACTTATCAATTGTCAATTGCCCAGCTGTAATTTGTTTACCCAGCATGTTAGTTATCTTATTGGAGAGACACCACTAGTGAACTGTGGACCCCGGTCCATTCTTTTACATCTGAAATACAATCTACTGCAATCATTGTTCTCTTTTGTTCGCTGCAAGTAAACATCATCTTCCACACTATACGTTAATCCTTTGTTTTCAGCAAGCCGGTGAGGTTGACACCCTCACTGTCTCGTCGGGGCAAAGTAGTTTGATTGTCTTGTGTGCAGGTTCCACGTCAACAACGCCCAGGTTTTCTGACGCCGTTGACACCTTCGTAGCATCGGGATTTCCTACTGGTTCGATAAACCTTGGTTTCATACTGAGGGAAAGCTTGTTGCTGTACTCATCAAACCTTACGCTTGGGGTATCCTGACGAACGTGTACTTCACACGTCAAATAGCAATCAGTGTTGCGCCAAAATTCGTGCACGCGCGTGACCGGCTGTGACCGGGGGGCGACTGGGCGACGTGTCGCGCGCCCATTGGTAGAAAATACCGGGTACTGTAGCTAGCTATCGGGGGAGGCGACGTGGCTCGATCCTGGCCGTCCATCGCGTGGATCGGACGGCCAGCGGACGCCGGCGACGTGGAGGGCTGAGAGGCTGCGAAATCCACGGCCTTTTATATATAGTAAAATATATCACCTTCACAATATGCAATAGTAAATCTCTACTATATAATATCGTTAATGGTGGTGATGGTTGTAGGTCATAGTTGGACCTCTTTTTCTTCCTGGCCCGAGTCAGAACAATCATTAACAATCTTTAATAAACGTGTTGAGCAGCTGGCATATGTATCTGACTCGGCCACGCACGCACTATCCGATCGCTAAAAAAATCGGCGCCAAAAACGGGAGCCACGCACGCTCGAAGTCCGATCGGTACAAAAATCGGAGCCTCACGTGATCAGTTAAAAAGCCGGTGTCCATAGCCCATCGCTAATTATTGTTTCCTATCCTTCGGTAACAAAAATCCTAACGGCCCAGAACTCTACGTTACAAAACTGGAGTTGACTCAGTTGAGATAGTTTTTTATTCTAAAAAAAAATCTCTACTGTATAATACTAGCAAAATTGCCCGTGCGTTGCTACGGGCTGATTTGAATTCAATACTGCTATGCAATCCCTGTCTGAAAACTCAACAAGAATTTCTGCGCTGATGCTTATTGTGTGGCAACACAATTATTATTGAGCATTTGTGTTGATCACATGTATGGAAAATTCAGATGCATAAATAACAATTCAATTATCCATTTTTATGAAATTTATACAACAAGAAATATCCGACAAGCAATCACCAAGTAAATAGCATTACACATGCCGCCAATATTTTGTTTTTGTTGAATCCCCAAAAATCTTGCCGGGGAGCGTAGCGCTATTGGTAAGAAGTTTGGTAAGTAAACTTGAAAACTGAATTTTATTTACTGTTTTATCTTATTGTTACTATGGCATTTCTGAACCGTGCCTCGCTGCGCCTTGTTTTATATGAAAGTGCTTATGCCACTGCTCCTAAAGTGGTTGAAACTACTGTGTCTGAGGTACTTAAAGTGGGATTTAAAATTCTCATTGGTCATGTTAAAAGAGTTATGAAAAATCTTAGAGGTTGCTGTCACTCCCTGATAACCCCCAAGAGAAGGGGATCACTGTAGCACCTCTCAATGTGGAAATAAGGTATCGATCCGCAGAAGCAAGAAGGACAAGTTATCTATTCCCTAGAACTAAAGTGTCACAAGTTTTAGTTGATTATGCACTAAATAAGTTTAAAGAAAAAGGTGGTTGATTTAATGGATGGAAGTTTAATGTAACAAAGCAAGAATGTAAAAGTGTCCCAATCCTCTTCAATGCAAGAGGACAAGACAAAGGTTTTCTCTTATAGGAACAATGGACATGGGTTCATGGGTTCACTTAATCCTCTCTCTCATCTACGGTGATTATCATGTTATAGATAAAGTACACACAATTGTTATGTTCTAATGGTAGCTTTTATGACGGCTATATGTCCTAAAACACATAGTTGAAAGAAATACTCATTTGTGTTGCTAAGTCACCCTCGTAAGGCTAGCGTGGTTGCTGTCACTCCCACATCATACTCTTTCTTTTTACCCCCGGATAAAGGATGTTGGCCTGTATTCATGTGTCACTCAATACATATGCCATGTCACATCGGCCATCCTATACCCACATACATCATACTTCTTAATGAACAATATTCTAAACACTAGTGCAATGATTCATATTTCATGTGTATCTCCACAACTCTCCCATCTATCTACACTTGGTGGTATCAATCGTGTCAATCACCTCATGACATGGATAAACAAGGCATTATGCATAAATCAAACCATCACATGCATCATAGAATATCTCCAAAGTATGAGAAGTCATAAAAGTTCCAACACAACAGTAAATGCATATCAAATATCATCTCATACCACAATATCCACCATAGGAATTACATAGATAGATCCATACTTATGCAAGGCACATCATATGGACTTTAACAATGATCATACATAGAGAGATTAGATCAAGTTACCACCACAAACCCAAGTCCAGGGGGTGGACTACTCCCTCTTCATCATGGAGACGGTGGAGAAGTCGTTGGAGAAGATGGAGACCACCCCGGCAGCGCCCGCCGGAGTTTCCCCCCTCCAATCTGCAGCTCCAGGTCTCTATTTTGTGGTTTCTGTGTTTCCGAAGGGCGTCGAGGACTATTTTTATAGTCGGTTTTAGGTCAAGACGGAGTCGTGGGCGAAAAGATCGACGGCAACGGAGCCTCGAGGCTCCAGATGATGGGTCCCACGCGGCCAGATTCCTTGGCCGCGTGGGCCACCCTCTTTTGGGCCTCGGGCCTCCGCTTGTTTGCTTCCTTCGCTCCCAAGTCTTCTTCCTTCCAAAAAACTGATGCTCGTACATTTCCAGGTCATTTGGACGTCGTTTGGGTCCCTGAAACATCAAAATATGGAAAATAGGGTTTTCTGCCTGCGCAGGGTTAATTCCATAAAAATAGGAAAATCGTGAAATATTCCAAAAATCATTATAAAACATTGATATAACCCTTATATGATGCAATATGATTGGAATACAAGTAATATAGTGCAAAGTTCATGTATGCAATTGAAAGGACACGGATGTCGCCTAGAGGGGGGTGAATAGGCGATTTAAAATTCTTTACGGTTTAGGCTTGAATAAATGCGGAATAAAACTAGCATTTAATTTATCAAGCACAAAACCTAAACAAGCTAGGTTTACCTATGTGCACCAACAACTTATGCTAAACAAGATATACAACTATGTGATAGCAAGATATATTACTTCAAGCTCGATGGCTATCACAAAGTAAATTGCATAAGTAAGAAGCTCGGGTATAGAAATACCGAGGCACTTGGAGACGATGATTTATCCCGAAGTTCACTTCCCAATGGAATCTACGTCTCCGTTGGAGCGGTGCGAGTCACAAAGTGATCCCCGAATAGCCGTCAAATGGCACACCGTAATCTCCTTCGTGCCTCTACCAATGTAGAGTGCCACGAACCACTATGGGACACTCGAGGGTGGTCACCGAACCCGTACAAGGATGAGGCACACTCCATAACTTAATTGGAGGCTCTCACCGAATTCCCGCGGCTCCAAAGCCACAAGAAACACAAGGTTGGGGCGCGACTCCACAACTTAATTGGAGGCTCCCAACTATCCCGCGAGCCACCAAAACTCCGAGATCAACAAGGACCGTCTAGGGCACTCCAAGTACCCAAGAGGACAAGCTCTAGGGCACCCCAAGTACCCAAGAGTAACAAGCTTCTCAACTTCGATTTCCACGTATCACCGTGGAGAACTCAAACCGATGCAACCGATGCAATGGGTAACACAAGAAGTGCTCAAAATCCTTCACTCTCAAATCCCACCAAAGCAACTAATGCTATTGGGGGGAGAAGAGAGGAAGAACCAAGAAGAACACCAAATTCCTCCAAGATCTAGATCCAAAAGCTTCCCCTCACTTAGAGGAGAGATTGATTGGTGGAATGGTAGATCTAGATCTCCTCTCTCTTTTCCCACTAAATGGAGGCAAGAATCATGGAGGGATAGAGAGTTAGCAAAGCTCAAGAAGGTCAACAATGGGGAAGAACACGAGCTTCAAGAGTTGGTCCCTTTGGGGAAGAAGGGGGGCCTTTTATAGGTCCCCACGAAAAAGAGTCGTTGCGGTCCAGAAAACATAGGATTATCCGATTCAAGTTGGACAGGATAATCCGATTGTATAGGATTATCCGATTCAAGTTAGACAGGATAATCCGACTGTATAGGATTATCCGATCCAAGTTAGATAGGATAATCCAACTGTATAGGATTATCCGATTCCAGTTAGATAGGATAATCCGATAAACTCCAGTGCGCAACCAAACAAATCCTTAGCCGTTTTCGCGGCCAGCAAATATCCGGGTCGGATATTCCGATCCAGTTTGGGTCGGAAAATCCGATAAACTCCAGAGAGCAACCAAACAAGTCCTTAGACGTTTTCACGTCCAGCAAATATCCGGGTCGGATATTCCGATCCAAGTTTGGGTCGGAATATCCGATTGACTGAAAACTGACAGAAACAGTAAAACGAAAACCGCAATATCTTTTTCACCCGGACTCTGATTTCGATGATCTTGGACTCATTGGAATCGCAACGAAGAGCTCTCCAAGATTATGCAGAGAAACATCATAGTCCATCATGTGAGGAGGAAACCACAAGAAGAGAGTTTGACCTCTCTTATAAAAGACGAACCGGTAAAACCTCCAACATAAAAAACACAACAAGATATTCATATGAAATCCGTTTTTGATGAACTAGAGCTTGGTATAGGGATGAACACAAGCTCTAAGTTCTCACACAGATAAAAGTCAAATAATAATCAAGAAAGATGATGAAGGCAAGTATGCAAAGGTTTGAGCTCTCTCGAACTGATACGCTAAAGCTCAATCGAGAGCCCCTCTTGGTAGTACGGTGTCTATCCAATAACCCGGTCTCCTGACTAACAACATGAGACCGGTAAAATAGAAACCCTATCAAGATCATACCTTTGCCTTGCGCATTCCACTTGACTAGATGATGGCGATCTTGATCTTCTCAAGTGGATCACCTTTCTTGATTGCCCTTTGCTTGGTGAAGGTCCACATATTTCTCCCCCATACTCCACTATGGGAGAGACCCTTATTGGCACATCTTTACTTGACCATTATCGGATAATCTGAGTCAGCTGGGACCGGATAATCCGATACCTCAAAAGGGTTGCAAGCTTCAAGCATATGATATCTTCTAGATGCCCATCTTGAACTTGCACATCTCAACCTTGATGACGATCACAACTTGACGTCATCCTTCATGGCTATATGAAATCTTCATTTGATGCAAGCCCATAGAAAGATAATTGGTACATCCTGTAGCTTTGTGTGTTGAACAATATCTTGATCAACCTTATATCTTTTCTTCTCTTTTCAATAGATGATGTCTTGAGGATAACCATGAATGATCACTAATCCTTTTCTTCAAGACATACTTGCAATATGCCCAACTCGATGATCTTGATGCCAAATACTTCATTATATCAATATATTCATAGCATCAACCTTGAATCCAACATATGGAGTTCAAGCATGGTCTATGGACAAACCTTACAAGTATAACTCAATGCAACCATTAGTCCATAGGGATTGTCATTAATTACCAAAACCACACATGGGGGCGCCATGCCCTTTCAGCATTTTACATGCATCAACATCTCCAAGCTTAACCAATACTCGTCCTCGAGTATGAAGGTGATAAAATTAACATGGACTTTGCAATTTAATACTAATAATGGATATCAAAGATGATTACTATTGCTACATAGAGTCAAATGATTCATTCTTAAAAGGAGTAGCAATATGCAAGATAGTTTATGAAGTGATATCAAGTATTTAATGCAAGGATGTTCAATGATAATTCACAAAGTGTAACATGAAAGAAAGTAATATGTACCACATGTATGCATAATGATAAGTAAGAACATCATACAATGGTCATAGAGTTATTGATGAAAATCTGAATATAAAAGGTGGACACTTTGGAAAGATATATATGTGAGTAGAGGTAAAGAATGCATAAGTTTCATCTAACTTCCAAACTCTTTTACTTAAGTTAATGATTGCAATGTGGTAATCCTTGGTGTCAAGCTCTCATTACCCCTATCATAGCATCTTGAATGATTAAAGTTTAAACTGAAAGCAAATATGAGTAGTGTGCTTGACAAAGTATATGTTGAATGTCTCATGCCCCTTGAATACAAGTACCTACACCATGTGTTACTCAACTTGGGACACAAAACAAGTTCAAGTTAAATATCATTGTAAGTAATAATAGTATCATTAAGAGCGTCAACTGGGGTACCTCTTTGTCCCAGGATATGGATCAAGCCCATATCAAAATGACAAGAAAAACAAACAAAATGAACAACCTCAACACCATTTTTATTTTCCATTGGAATAGCTTTTTATTGTAAGGTGTATTACTGATGGTTGACCATAGTATGTAAGTAAATTTCCACCATGAATAATGCATGCCTTAGATTAGCGGCCCAGCCGTCTCTCTAACCATTTATACAAACTCATTTAAACTTACTTTATATCCACATTTATTTCACCCATGATAAGCATCCATAAAAAAGTACATGATATCAACTAAATGAAATTAAGAGCATGTTGAAAGCTTTCCATGTGACATCACATATGAGCTAACTCCCAACCCAGGACATTTGTCAAGCCCACAACATCATAATTTTATTCACAATGGGTCATGTTTTATTAATGCAATAAAAGTAAAGTGTGCATCAAGTTCGTGAGAGCTATATAACCAACTTTTCCCATAACAATCAATAACATAAACATTTTCATTCAGAGGTATAGATAACATAAAATAACATGATAAACATACTCAGAATAGCATAAAGCTAATAGGTAGATATGATGGACTCACTGGAATAACTTTGGTTGAAGGTGTTGGAAACAAGTTTTTACTTGTTGGAGTTTTTGGGCTAGCAAGAGGGAGAAAGTTTGACCATCTAAATGCATGCATGAGTGTCCATAGAACTAACTAATCCATGTTAAACAAAGTAAAATAACAATCAGCATCAAAACATGAATAAAAGATAGCTCTTGATAAAGCACTTGCAAATTATTACTTATTAACAAGCTCATGAATCATGCAACTATATGTATCTTTTAAAATCAACTCAAACATCCCTTTTCCCAATCTTATAATAGCATCCAACATAGTTCAACCCATATTTCCAGTATCTCTTTCATATATAAATGATAGTGTGGCGGTCTCACAAAATAAAAATCAAACCAAAACAAAAAGACGCTCCAAGTTTATGCGATAAAGTGTTTCGATCGAAAAACAGAAGTTAGACGTGTGCAAACCGAGAGTGTGTAGGTCCAGTGGGTTTGTCTTCACATCCCCAAGCTTATGGTCTTCACCATCCTTGGATAGCTCTTGGTGCATCTCCTCCAATCCTTGTGAAAAAACTTCAAAACACCGTTTCTCCCATTTCTTTTCTGTGGGGTTGCATTAGTAGTGGTAAATAAATAAATTTCTTGCTGCATATAATCCTTGAACAAAAATTCATATGAATGTACAGAAAGTGTATAATGTTGTATGCTTACTCATAAACTCAATTGGATAAAATTATTCAAGTTAAAAGTTCAAAGCATGCATCAAACAAAATGGGACAGAATCTGTCCAAAAAACAGCAGCAGCAAAACATATTTTTCTACCCTACCAAACTTTGTCGAAAAATTCCGAAAATATTCATGCATACAGAGGATGAAAAGTTATAACTACATTTTAAATATGAGCTCATTCGGAATTACAGAATAAGAATTAAAAATCATACCGTGTACAGATTCGTGCAGGAATAAAATCTCCGAACGCTATAAGCAACTTTTTCAAACCAAAATAGGTAAAACTTGGCACTTTATTAAAAATTCCAGAAACTAAACTAAAAAATAAGACTCTTGTTACAGAAAGAGGACACAAAGAAAAGTACTTGATAACCCCCAAGAGCAGGGGATCGCTATAGCACCTCTCAATGTGGAAGTAAGGTACCGATCCGCAGGAGCAAGAATCTATTCCCTACAACTAAAGTGTCACAAGTTTTAGTTGATTATGCACTAAACAAGTTTAAAGAAAAAGGTGGTTAATTTAATGGATGGAAATTTAATGTAACAAACCAAGAATATAAAAGTGTCCCAATCCTCTTCAATGCAAGAGGACAAGACAAAAGTTTTCTCTTATAGGAACAATGGACATGGGTTCACTTAACCCTCTCTCTCGTCTACGATGATTATCATGTTATAGATAAAGTACACATAATTGTCATGTTTTAATGGTAGCTTTTATGACAGCTATATGTCCTAAAACACATAGTTGAAAGAAATACTCATTTGTGTTGCTAGGTCACCCTCGTAAGGCTAGCGTGGTTGCTGTCACTCCCACATCATACTCTTTCTTTTTACCCCAGATAAAGGATGTTGGGCTATATTCATGTGTCACTCAATACATATGCCGTGTCACATCGGCCATCCTATACCCACACACATCATACTTCTTAATGAACAATATTCTAAACACTAGTGCAATGATTCATATTTCGTGTGTATGCCCACAAATCTCTCGTCTATCTACACTTGGTGGTGTCAATCACCTCATGACATGGATAAACAAGGCATTATGCATAAATCAAACCATCACATGCATCATAGAATATCTTCAAAGTATGACAAGTCATAAAATTTCCAACACAATAGTAAATGCATAACAAATATCATCTCATACCACAATATCCACCATAGGAATTACATAGATAGATCCATACTTATGCAAGGCACATCATATGGACTTCAACAATGATCATACATAGAGAGATTAGATCAAGTTACCACCACAAACCCAAGTCCAGGGGTGGACTACTCCCTCTTCATCATGGAGACGGTGGAGAAGTCGTTGGAGAAGATGGAGACCACCCCGGCAGCGCCCCGCCGGAGTTTCCCCTCCAATCTGCAGCTCCAGGTCTCTATTTCGTGGTTTCTGTGTTTCCGAAGGGCGTCGGGGACTATTTTTATAGTCGGTTTTAGGTCAAGACGGAGTCGTGGGCAAAAAGATCGATGACAACGGAGCCTCGAGGCTCGAGATGGTGGGTCCCACGTGACCAGATTCCTTGGCCGCGTGGGCCACCCTCTTTTGGGCCTCGGGCCTCCGCTTATTTGCTTCCTTCGCACCCAAGTCTTCTTCCTTCCAAAAACTGATGCTCGTAAATTTCCAAGTCATTTGGACGTCGTTTGGGTCCCTAAAACATTAAAATATGGAAAATAGGGTTTTCTGCCTGCGCAGGGTTAATTCCATAAAATAGGAAAATCATGAAATTTTCGAAAAATCATTATAAAACATTGATATAACCCTTATATGATGCAAATATGATTGGAATACAAGTAATATAGTGCAAAGTTCATGTATGCATTTTACATGCATCACTCCCCCAGATTAAATGGAGACTGAACCCACTATCTAGCATAAATACTCCCTCTTGGAGTTACAAGCATCAACTTGGCCAGAGCATCTACTAGTAACGGAGAGCATGCGAGATCATAAATAACATATACATGATAATTCAATAATCTCTTGACATAGTACTCAATATTCATCGGATCCCAGTAAACACAACATGTAGCATTTCAATAATATGATCTTGATCATGATAGGCAGCTCACAAGATCTAAACATGATGGCACAAGAGGAGAAGACAACCATCCAGCTACTGCTATGGAACCATAGTCCAAGATGAACTACTCACACATCACTCCGGAGATAGGCATGGCGATGTAGAGCCCTCCGGTGATGATTCCCCTCTCCGCGAGGGTGCCAGGAAGAGCTTCAGAACCCTCCCGAGTTAGGGTTGACGGCGGCGGCTCTGGAACTTTTCGCGGAATATGGCTTGGGTCCCTAGGGTTTTCCCGAATAGATGAATTTATAGGCGAAGGGGCGGCGTCGGTGGGCACCCGAGGTGCCCTCACCACATGGCGGCGCGGCAGAAGGTGGGGCCGCGCCACCATATGGTGAGGCTGCCTCGGCGCCCCTCTTCGTCAATCCTTCGGACTCCGTGTACGTGACAGAAAAATAGGGACTGGGCTTTTGTTTCGTCCAATTCCGAGAATATTCCAGAACAACTTTTCTGAATACAAAAACAGCAGAAAACAGGAACTGGCACTGTGGCATCTTGTTAATAGGTTAGTCCCAGAAAATGCATAAAAATGATATAAAGTGTAAATAAAACATGTAGCAATTGGTATAATATAAGCATGGAACATCAGAAATTATGGATACGTTGGAGACGTATCAAGCATCCCCAAGCTTAGTTCTACTCGTCCTCGAGTAGGTAAAACGATAACAACAAAATAATTTCTGAGGAGACATGCTCACACAATCTTGATCAAATAATATTGCAAGGCTCATGTATGAATGAAGTGACTCTATAGTTTGCTAACAATAGATAAAGAGTAAACAACTGAATCATATAAGCAAAAACTTTTCATGAATAGTACTTTCAAGACAAGCATCAAAAAGTTTTGCATAAGAGTTAACTCATAAAGCAATAGATTCTAAGTAAAAGGCATTGAAGCAACACATAGGAAGATTTAAGTTTCAGCAATTGCTTTCAACTTTCAACATGTATATCTCATGGATAATTGTCAACACAAAGTAATATAAGTGCAATAAGTAAGCATATAAGAATTGTTGCACACAAAGTTGACACAAGTGTTTGCTTCTGAGATAGAAAGAAGTAGGTAAACTGACTCAACATAAAGTAAAAGAAAGGCCCTTCGCAGAGGGAAGCAGGGATTAAATCATGTGCTAGAGCTTTTTAAGTTTTTGAAATCATATAGAGAGCATAAAGTAAGTTTTTGAGAGGTGTTTGTTGTTGTCAACGAATGGCAGTGGGCACTATCCCCCTTGTCACCAGACTTTCAAGAGCGGCTCCCATGAAGGACGTTATTTCTACCCAAGGGTAGATCATCCCTCTTCTCTTTTGTTTACACATGATTTATAAATTGGTATGACACTCCTCCCAACCTTTGCTTACACAAGCCATGGCTAACCGAATCCTCGGGTGCCTTCCAACAATCACATACCATGGAGGAGTGCCTATTTAAATGTTTAACATTTGAAATTGCTTTGATAAATCATGGCAAACATGTGAAGAGAATT
This sequence comes from Poa pratensis, assembly GCA_947311845.1. NCBI lineage: Eukaryota > Viridiplantae > Streptophyta > Magnoliopsida > Poales > Poaceae > Poa > Poa pratensis. The sequence goes on along the minus strand of CAMZMU010000027.1, from coordinate 48,055,838 downwards.
AACGGTTATAGTTGTAATTAATTGGGACTGGGCACCCCATTTGCCAGCTCTTTTTGCAAATTATTGGATAAGCGGATGTATATGCCACTAGTCCATTGGTGAAAGTCTGTCATGAGTAAATGACAAGGTTGATAGAAAACTCCACATAACTTCCTCATGAGCTATAAAACATTGACACAAATAAGAGATAATAGTTTTGAATAGTTTAAAGGTAGCACATGAAGTATTTACTTGGAATGGCAGGAAATACCACATAATAGGTAGTTATGGTGGACACAAATGGCATGGGTTTTGGCTCAAGGTTTGGATGCACGAGAAGCATTCCCTCTCAGTACAGAGTTTAGGCTAGCAAGGTTGTTTGAAGCAAACACGATATCAACGGTACAGCAAGACTTACATGAAAACATATTGCAAGCATTATAAGACTCTACACTGTCTTCCTTGTTACTCAAACACTTTTACCAGAAAATATCTAGACCTTAGAGATACCAAACATGCAAACCAAATTTCAACAAGCTCTACGGTAGTTCTCCACTAATAGGTTTTAACTACATGATGCAAGAGCTTAAACAATCTACTTGAGAGCTCAAAACAATTGCAAAGCATCAAATTATCCAAGACAATGATCTACAAGAATGAGTATGTCTTTTCATATACCATCTACCACATGTAGCATTTTCTGTTTCCAAAACACCAATCAACTTATTTCAACAAAACTCTCCAAATAATTCACAATGAAACAAGAGAGTACTTCTCTACAAGAACTAACAGCTCTGAACAAGAGATGCATGAAAAACAGGAGCTAAAAGCATTGCAGTAGCTAGACAAGAATACTCAACAAATATAAGTGAAGAATATGAGTATTCATATGAAAAAGCGGAGCGTGTCTCTCTCCCACACAAGAATGCTAGGATCCAATTTATTCAGAAAATGAAAATAACAAAGCAAAAATAAAAGCACACAGACGCTCCAAGTAAAGCACATAAGATGTGAAAGAATTAAAATATAGTTTCACTAGAGATGACCTGATAAGTTGTTGATGAAGAAGGGGATGCCTTGGGCATCCCCAAGCTTAGACGCTTGAGTCTTCTTGAAATATGCTTGGGTGACCACGGGGGCATCCCCAAGCTTAGGCTTTTCACTCTTCTTGATCATTATATCATTCTCCTCTCTTGATCCTTGAAAACTTCCTTCACACCAAACTCAAGTAATTCTCATTAGAGGGTTAGTGCATAATAAAAAATTCACATGTTCTGTAAGGACACAATCATCACCAATACTTCTGGACATTAGCTACAGCCACTGATGTTTTGTGGAGCAAAGAAATCCACTCAAACACAGTAAAAGAGAGAATGCAAAATAAAAGGCAGAATCTGTCAAAAACAGAACAGTCGTAAAGACGAATTTTTTCGAGGCACTTAAGTTGCTCAGATCAGAAAACTCAAAACTAATGAAAGTTGCGTACATATCTAAGGATCACGCATGAATTTTTCAGAATTTTTCATTTTTTATGGAGTGTATACAGCTCAAAACGGTGGACAGCAAAAATCTGTCCTGCGCAGAAATCCAAATCTAGCATCAACTTTCACTAGAGACTTTACTTGGCACAACAATGTGATAAATAAAGATACAAAGGAGTTGTTACAGAAGTAAGCAAGCTCCTTGACTCAAAATAAGAGAAAAAATTAGAAATAAAACATGGGTTGTCTCCCATAAGCGCTTTTCTTTAACGCCTTTCAGCTAGGCGCGGAAAGTGAAAATCAAGTGTTTCCAAGTGAAGAAGCATCCAAATTATTACCAGGAGCCTTACGTTTACTTTTCTTACCCTTAGTCTTACTCTTGGGTTTAGGGAATACATGACCGCATCCTGGCGAGGAGGTAAAATTCAGAGTGCCCTTCCCCACATCTATTGTTGCTCCCAAGAGTTTTAGCAGAGATCTTCCAAGTGTAATTTGTCATGTTCCTACACATTCAATAACAAGATAATAAGTGGATACCGTTCTTCCCAAAAACTTTGTAAACACTCCTTCAGCTACCCCAATGGGTAATATAGTGGTGTTATCAGTAAGAGTTATTTCTTCTCCACCTTTAGTAAGTCCCCAAAGATTCAAAGATTCATAAATATCTTTAGGCATAAGACAAAATTCAGACATAATATCACAACGAGCATAGAAAGTTTCACCACTAATGGCAACCTTTACTGTGGGGATCCACATTGAAGGTTCAAAATTTACTGGAACGTAGTCATAATATTCACGAATCTGATTATAACCTTCTTTTAAATAAGATATATTTGTCTCAAGAGTGTTTAATCTAGCATGAATGCTCACAAGGGCTGAATCAAATTTATTAGTTGAGCTAGAAGATGCAATAAACTTTTTCATGGCATTAAAAGCTTGATCCCCATCACAGTGAAGGAAATCTTCTCCCACTACAGCATCCAAAGCATATCTACAACAAAGAACTAGCCCAAAGTAGAAGCTACTAAGAAGCAAACTTAAAGTCATTTTAGGCTCAGTTTTACCATAAGAATCAAAAATTCTAGACCAAGCTTCTTTAAAACTCTCCTCACCCCCTTCTTTAAAAGTGAAGATCAATTCCTCAGGTGACATAGTAACAGGAATAAAACTAGACATGATAAAAGCTGAAAATAAACTAGAGGCAAGTAACTAATTTTTTTGTGTTTTTGATAAAAAGAAGCAAATAAGACAAAATAAAAATAAACTAAGCAAGACAATAACAAAGTAAAGAGATTGGAAGTGACAGACTCCCCTTGCAGAAGGCTTGACCTCCCCGGCAACGGTGCCAGAAAAAGTGCTGTTGCAGGGAGTTCAAGAGCTTCCAGAAGTACCTCCTTTCCCCGACAACGGCGCCAGAAAAAGTGCTTGATACGTGCAAGGCACACGTTCGTTGGGAGACCCCAAGAGGAAGGTATGATGAGTGTAGCAGCAAGTTTTCCCTCGGTATGAAACCAAGGTTATCAAACCAGTAGGAGATGAAGACACTTCTGAAGGTGTCAACGGCGCCAGGAAAAGTGTTGTTGAAGGGAGATGGAAGAGTGCTTGCGTCGAAGGATGAACTACTTTCACATCACTCCGTAGGCAGGCATGGCGATGTAGAGCCCTCCGGTGATGATTCCCCTCTCCGACAGGGTGCCGGGAAGAGCTTCAAAACCCTCCCGAGTTAGGGTTGACGGCGGCGGCAGCTCTGGAACTTTTCGTGGAATATGGCTCGGGTCCCTAGGGTTTTCCGAATAGATGAATTTATAGGCGAAGGGGCGGCGTTGGTAGAAGGTGGGGCCACGCCACTATATGGTGAGGCTGCCTCGGCCCCTCTTCGTCTCTCCTTCGGACTCCGTGTACATGACAGAAAAATAGGGACCTGGGCTTTTGTTTCGTCCAATTCCGAGAATATTTCCAGAACAACTTTTCTGGAATACAAAAACAGCAGAAAACAGGAACTGTCACTATGGCATCTTGTTAATAGGTTAGTCCCAGAAAATGCATAAAAATGATATAAAGTGTAAATAAAACATGTAGTAATTGGTATAATATAAACATGGAACATCAGAAATTATGGATACGTTGGAGACGTATCAAGGTCGTGCAGTTTCAGAAACCCTAAATCAATAAAGGTAACTTTAGTGTTGGAAAGTTTCTCGGAATTGCGTATTTTTTTACGGAAGTCATTTTTTATGGAAATTAACGTGTGAGACAAGAAAACTGGAAGGAGCGGAGACCCGAGGAAGGAAAGAAGGGGTCCCACTCCTTGGCCACGTGGCCCACGTGGGCCCACTCCTTTTCCCCTCGAAGTCCCTTTTCGTCTCGTTTTTGGCTCCGACGCTTCGTCTTGACCTAAAAACCGTCAATATATCCCCTCTCCGCCGATCTAATCTCGCACCGAGCGTTCTCGAGCGATCTTTGCTTTTGTTGTTTCTATCTGTCAGGTTTTAGCCATGTCTTGCTCCGGATCCAACCAAGAGGGGGAGAGCTCCCCAAGGGAGGTGTTGTGAACCACTACTTCAACTCCGTGATGGCACCGCCAAAGACCGTGTCCTTCAAGGAGGGCGTGATGCTCGTGGAGGAGGTGAAGGCTCCCAAGACCACCGGCACAGTGGAGGAAAGGCTGGATGATCTGGAGGACAAACCTTCAGGTATGGCACTGTTGTTGAACGCAGCCTTGATGATCATCACTTCATGAACCTGGAGCTGGAGAAAAAGGTTGAAGAGTACAAGGAGAGGCTTGAAGATCTGGAAGAAAGGTACAAGGACGTCATCGAGAAGTTGGAGAAGTTCCAATGCTTTATGTGGGATGTAGAGAACCAGAACTGCGAGTATGAAGAACGCTTCAAGAAGATTGCAGCAGCTGCCACCCTCAGGTATAATGATCCACCTACATCTTTCCGTGATGGAAGGCCTTTCCCATGGAAGATGGCTGAATGGGAGGAGGAATATGAGAAAGAAGAGGCTGCAGCAAGGAAGCTCTAGCAAAACGTCAAGCTTGGGGGAGTTCAACCTAGTCTTTATCTTTATTAGTTTATCATATCTATCTAGTCATGGTGTGTTTTGCTTTTATCATTTAGTTATCAATATCTCTTAGGCGTGTGTGAGCTCATGGAGCATTATCATGTATCCCTATCTTGTGGTTTATCAATGAATATTAAAGTATGGTGTCATCCATGATTCTCTTGTTTGGATATTTATGGGTAACACTCATGTAAATGAGCGTGGCATATTTAGAGGTTTCAGTCACATCTTGCCTTGAATTTAATTAACTTGAGTATGTTGGACAATTGTAGAATTATCTCATTATAAAATAAGAAAGAGAATGAGTCAATATGACTTGAAAATTAATAGTTTAAGGTTGAGATATAGTCTTGTAGGAAAAAAGTTAGGAAGGGTTAATGAAAAGGATATGAAACACTCTTGTTAGAATCTAGTATCTTTTGAGCAAATTAATGATCATGGATATTTCAATACTTATGCTCTTGAAAGTGTATGAAAAGGAAGGCACCTAAAATTCAGTTAGCCATGGAAAGTGTAAGATAAAGGTTGTATAGAGCATAGGAACTTGATTGAAATATCCATGACTAAAGTTTGCACTAGTTACTAGTGAAGCAAGGTTGAATACAATTTTTATATATCTTTTCATTTGTCTTCTTTGAACTTGTTATCCAATGAGATTTATCTTGTCTTTATTTCAGCAAAGTATCAAATATTATAATGCTTGCCATAAAGAGCAAAAGCATGTGAAAAATAGTATGATTCAATTGTCCAACATACAATGGTTATTTGCTTTCAAAAGTAAGGGGTGATTGCTAGAGCTTCTACTTATGTTGCCCTATGTGTATGAGTTTTAGTTCATTAATCTTACATTGCAATTGAATATGATGATGATACAATGCTCGTATTTATTTATCAACCATAAGTCCATTGATGCATGTAATGATCTATGTCCTTACTTACTCGAGGACGAGTAAAGGTTTAAGCTTGGGGGAGTTGATACGTGCATTTTATATCATCATTTATACAACTTATATTATCATATTAGAATGTTATTGGCACAGTTTTGTCATTGTTTTTACATGTTTTAGATGATTTTGGGACTTTCATACAAAGTCCCTATTTTTGGTATTTAATTTCTGGGAGGCAGAAAACCTCCTTTTTCTTGTTTTTAATGTTTCAGGAGTTACAGGGACCCAAATAATAAAAGGAAAATTGCACAGCTGGTTTTTCATCGGGAGATAACAGAGGGAAGAAGATCGAAGTGAGGAGAGCCACGAGGCCCGAAAGAGAGGGGCCCATGCGGACCAGATTCTTTGGCCGCGTGGGGCCAACTAAAATGAGCCTCGGGCACTTCCTCGCTCGAGGCTTTTTAACACGCCTTTGTCTCGCCCGAATAGTTACGCCCTAATTTTCCCTAGTCCATCCGAGGCTGCGGCGGCGGCGAAACTCCTGATTCCCTCCGTGGGGGATCAGATCCTGCTGCTCCGGAGCTCTGGAGAAGGGGGAAATCATCGTCATCGTCATCACCTCTCCTCCTTGGCGTGGGAGGAGGCCTCTACATCATCACCACCATCAAGACCAGCACCATCTCCATCATCATCTCCGTGATCCACTCCGTTCCCCTCGTAGTTTGAGAGTTGCTATACCCTAGATACTTGTCTTGTGCTACTATTCATGTTTGTGATTGAGTACTTGTCATTATTTGGAGGTGAAGTTATATTTTTCAGATTGTGTTGTACCATTTATGCCACTGAATATATCATGTTTGCACGTTGTGAGTAGTTCCCGTATGTTCCTGAGGGCATAGGATGAATTGGCAATGATTTATATATGACATGTGTTGGTATTTTGTCTAGTATTTATCTTTTTATGTGATTCTATGATGGTGTTGTGAATCGACTGCACAACACTTCACTATATGGGCTCATAGGAGAACACCGTAGTGTAATGAATTGAGGGAGACTTGGGAGGACATGTAAACCTGAGACCGAGTCATGAAGTTACATTATGAGGGTATTAGTATCGGGGACCTTAGAGTGTAATGCTATGGTGGGACTTATGTCTTAATAATTCTTGTTCAGTCATTTACTTGGCCACATGATCCATCATAAGGGGTTTAGTTTATTTATTTAGCTATACCTAATAACGGCTCCGTCCAAAGAAGATTAAAACTTGACAAGATATTCAACGTTTTGTTTAATAAATCTCTATGCCTAGCAATATCCATGCAACCCTCGGGAACGTTTTCCACATATAAGTTACACATCACTTGAGCTTTCCTCTTGCCACATAAGAGGATTGGGTTTTCTCTCTTTGAGAGCTTTCACTTGCTACCATTTATTTTTAGCATTTTTATTCTCTTGCAACTATACAACCAAAAATCCCAAAAACACTTGCATCTTTTATTGTTTTATTTATCAATCTTGCTAACCAATACCTTCAGCTCCTCGTGGGTTCGACAAACTTTTTTAATCGAAAAGTACTACAATTGATCTCCTGAACTTGGGAGTCATCATTGACCAAATCTGCAGAATAAAGTGTCAACTTCTAAAATATTAGAGTACACTTTATGAAGAATCTAAATATGTCGATGTTCAAGATATGTTCCGATATTTCAATAAATCGGCTGATTTATCGCTTCTCACTGACTGTCCGATAAGATAATTGGTCGATATGCCAATAAACCGATTGATATGCCAATAAATCGGCCGATTTATCCATTATATTCGGTCGGCTGATAAGTTCCCGATAAGCAATATCCTCAACATTGAACTATACTAATGTCAGCTTTTGGAGTTGAAAGTTTATTCTACAGTCTTGGTAAAAAATAGATATGTTTGACTTTCTAAAAAACAAATATGCACCATATTAGGGAACAGAGGGACTAAGAAACGAGGACAACATTAGATTTTGTCTGCATGGAGTGTGGTTTCCTTCTTTTGTTGAATCCCCTAAAATCTTATTGATCTCGCGCAATATTAATTTAGATCACATAGCATATTTCACAAAATTATGTAACTTCTTTTACCATTTTATTGAAATAATGTATTTTTTGTTAGAACCAAATTGCTTTTTCTAACTATCTGACGGGGCTTTTTCATTGAAATAGATGAACATTTCACAGATTATGTTTTTTTTTCTAAAAAAATCTTTTTTTTCTTTTTTCTAGCAGTAATCTTGGCAATTCTCTTGAATGTAGGAACACATTTTGTTAAATAAAAAGATAGCATAGCCAATGATGATTCAAACACGTGCTTTGAGCAAGGAGAGAGATGTGTTGATATCGCATTACTTAGAATTGAGTTGCATGCCAGAGGTGCAGAGATATATCCAAAACTTGTACTTTCATCATTTTGCCAGTTCTAGAAAAAATTTGTGTGTTTTAGAAATCAAAATTGTGGAGCTTGACTAGAATTGACACGGACTCTAATTAATTATACTTGTTTGTATTTTGTTACGAGACTCGTCCGGCCGGGTTTGAGACTTGGCCTCCCCACGGCGCCTCATTTTTGTTACTGTACAAGAGATGCTGAAGAAGACTTAGTTTCACATCCCAATTCGAATTAGATATGATATATCACCTTCACAATATGCAATAGTAAATCTCTACTATATAATATCGGTGGTGATGATTGTAGGTCATAGTTGGACCTTTTTTCTTCCTGGCCCGAGTCAGAACAATCGTTAACAATCTTTAATAAAACGTGTTGAGCAGCTAGCATATTGTAACATCCCAATTTTCCACAAAAATTTAAAACTTGCATTCATGGCATGCATCATCACATTGCATTGTTGTTTGAGTTCTCTTTTGTTCATAGTTTTTCAAATTGGTTTCAATCCATTTGGATTTATATTTCAAAAGTTATTTAGAAAACCAGAAAAAACAGGAAAAGAACCGGGAAAAAAATGCGAAACCCTAGCTACCTGGGCCAAGCCCATCTAGCTAACCCTCGCGCGCGCAGCAAACGATAGGCCCAAGCCCAGCTCGCCTCTCTCCCTCTCACTGCCACGCGGGACCCCGCCCCTGACGCGGCTTCATCCTCAACCTCCAGCCCCGAATTTTCCGACTCCGTATCTATCTCCAACTCCGACGCAAATTCGTTCGTTTAAACGAACTCTATCCGATCCCCTAGCCCCTATATATACTCCAAGACTCCGCCGCCGTTTTCCCTCAAACAATTGCATCTACGGGCCTCCAGGCTGCCCGCAATCGCCGCCGCCATCCGCCATTGCCGCCGCCGTATTTTGCAAACGCCAGTGAGCACGGTCGACTCCAAGCCTTCCCACCTGTCCCATCCTTCTTGTTTACCTCTCGCGCATCTCGTTGATTTTTCTGCAATTTGTTTGTGCGCCAAAACACCGACGTCGTCCTCGACCGGAGCAAGCCGCCGCCCACGCCAACTCCCACGAGCGATCCCAGGAGGAGAAGAACACCCCCGACACCGCCGCACCTTCCACAAGCTCGCCTCGACGCCCCGCTTCGTCTAGGTACAAATCGCTGATCCTCGCAAGTCCCGTAGTGTAGATGGCTATTTTTTCTGGCAATGGCGTCACAGTAGATTTAGGTCGCAGGAATTACACCGGCAGCCGCGCCGCTACCATATGGTTCCATCATTCTCGATCGTTAGATCCGCAGCGTACGGTGTAGATTAGATCCGTCCACGAAGGGGTACCAGCCAACGAGAAGACGCCACGTCGCCAAGTTGTCAGCACGTGCGTCCGCGCCCGTCCGCCAAGCCCGCATCTGCCCACGTCGATGAAGCGCACCAATCGGAAGCCGCCGCGTGGACAACCGCCGCCAGGGTTCTTTCTGTTTTGTTTTCTTTTTAACGGTTCTTGCAGTTTAGTCCTTGTAGATTAGATCGATCACTAATTTTTATTGGCTCGGCCAACTTTTGCAAACTTTATATTTTTGGAAAGCTTATGACATGTAGAAACTTTTGGCATAATTAATTTTATGATTTGTCAAACTTATTTTGGTTCAATTTTAAAAATGGTTGTTTAAGTAAATCTAACTTAACTTGAATTTAAAAATTGATTTTTGAGTAATTCCAATTGCTATATTTTTGTTTAGTTAATCCTTGGCCATGGGAACACTTCTAGTATTTTAGTAGATTTGTTTTCTGCGTTTTTGTATTTATACTCTTTTTAGGAGAATTTTAATTATAATTAATGAATAAAAATTATTTTTTCTTCACATGTTCGAGTTATTTTAACTTAGTAATATTTTGGAGAGTTGAGATGCTGTAAAAGTCCTTAGAGAAAATTGGTACATCTTTGTCAATATGTTTCCTTAGAAAAATTTGGCATCTCAAAATTGCTAAACCTTTCCTTAGAAATTTTTAGCACCTATTAATTTGGTTACTTTCCTTAGAATTATTTTTGTCACCTTGTGTTGTCAATTCTTCCTTAGAAAATTTCGACAACTAATGGTTGCCCACTTGTCCTTAGCAAATTTTGGAACATCATGTTTGTCTTTCTTTCCTTAGAATATTTTTGCATGTCATGCATATCATTTTCCTTAGAATAATTTTGTGTCGGCCCAATGGAAACCAGGGTATCACAGGCTGGCCTTACTGGCCCTCAACGCACTGCACTTGGCCAGGAACTGCTAAGGACCGGCGAGCCCGCCTGGAGAGACTCGCGAGGACTTTTACCTCGCGGGAGTTTCAATGCTGAAGAAAACGACTGAGTCCCTGTGACCAGAGGACCGCCTCGAGTGACTTCCCCTCACGAGGCATCGGAGCACTCGAAGTGCTTGGCGAGGCTCTGCCACCTTGGCAGGGCGCACATGGGCCCTGCACTCGCAGCAGGGCGACGAGTGCATCTGTGCGTGATGACGGAGAGGCCGCAGTTGCCGTTTCTATGCTTAAAGGGGAGCGACAAAGCTGCCCAAAGCGGGGAGGATTACCCTGCATACTACTTTGGTGTTAAGGGGACAGCCTGCCGCTCCGCTCCAACGGCGACGTCACCGGAGTGACACCATGAACCTCTGGAGCGCCGGCCACTACTCTGGCCGGACGGTGGCAGGACCTGACGAAGACTAGCAAGACCAACCCGGTGGACCGCGTCCACAACCTCCTGGACCAGGGGTGCGCCGCCCTCCTGCACCGGCACCATGGAGGAACCCTAGCCTCTGCCCCCAGGCCTATATAAGGAGGAGGGGCACCACTGGAGAAGGGGATCGATCATTTTCCTCACCCAAGACTACTAGTCCACATAGAGAAGAGAGCTCCTACTCCCAAGGAGCTTCTCCATTGTTGTAAGCTTTGCCCTCGGCAAGCAACTCTGTACTGTAACCTCTCGAAGCAGTGCAATACAACACAGCAGGAAGTAGGGTCTTTACTCCTCAAGGAGGGCCTGAACCTGGGTACGAGCTCGTGTCCATCTCTGTCGTGATGAGTTCCCTCAAGTTCGTCGGGTCTGGTCGCCGAGGTTGACGAGTGTTTGATAAGTGTCGCGTTCAGCCCCTCTCGATTCCTGGTTTTCGGGGACTATTCTCCGACATTTGGCGCGCCAGGTAGGGGGCTGAGGTGTGCTTTCCAAACCTCCCTCTCGACCTCTCCGGCACCATGGCCCGAATCCGAACTGGGCGCCTCGCCCGCCGCGCGAACACCAATGGCAGAGCCATCGCCAGGCTTGCCCCCGGCCACAGCCCGCGGGTACGCCCGTGCACCGACCGCGCCCAGAGCAGCGACAGCCACGAGCCCCGCGCCGAAGGGTCGGGAGAAGGTGACACCCGCGTCTCTTCCCCGCACCCCTTGGGACCTGGGGACTCCGCTGCAAAGCCGGGCAGCGCCAAACCCGGGCGCCGAACTGTTCACTGCGCAAGAGCTGTTGCACTGCCCCCACCGAAGAACGCCAAGCCGACTGGCTGGCGCGCATCGCCGAGCTCATCCGCGCCACTGACGCCCCATGGCTCCGGCAGACCTGTACTCGGGGGAGCGCCGCCCAGCGTCGGTGCCGGGCGCCCCTCCACTGCCCCCGCCATCGCTAAAGGAGGTCTCCCCGTTTCCGCCGTCACCACTGTGGGAGACCCCCACCACCCCCATCATCACCGCCCCGCCAGCTATGGAAGCCCCAGGATGCGGCCCACTAAGCAAGCATCATGGCTGGGCAGGAGCACCAGGCGGCTGTGGACCATCCCTGGGAGTTCACGGCTACTCGCCAGAGTGCCTCAAGAGGAGAGCTGGATCGATGAGATCAAGGCTTTCCTAAGCACGGGGGCTCTCCCCAAGGAAGAGGCGGAAGCAGAACGAGTGTCTAACATGGCCAAGTACCTCACCAAGTCCTACTGCGTCATCGGGAAGGACCTCTACCGCAAGCGACCCAATGGCATCTCCCTGCGGTGCGTCCCCACAGAAGAAGGCAGGCGACTCCTCGAAGACGTACACAGCAGAGAGTGCGGACATCACTCATCCTCACGCGACCTTGCGGGAAAGGTCTTCAGGAGTGGTGTCTATTGGCCAACTGTGTTCCAAGACATCGATGAACTCGTCGAAACTTGCAGAACCTGCCAACACCACGCCAGGCAAGCTCTCCAGCCAGAGTTTGGGCTCCAGACCCTCCCCTCCACCTGGCCCTTCGCAGTCTGGGGGCTGGACCTCCTGGGGCCTTTCAAAAGGTCGCGCAGGGGCTACCGCTACCTCTACGTCGCCGTCGACAAATTCACTAAATGGGCAGAGGTAGAAGTGGTACGCTCCATCCCAGCGAAATCAGCGGTGGAGTTCCTGAGCAACCTCGCGCACCGTTTCGGGGTGCCTAACCGCGTCGTCATTGGCCACGGCTCACAGTTCGCAAGTAGCACCTTCAGGGCCTGCTGCGAGTCCCTCGGCACTCAGCTGTGCTACGCCTCAGGGGCGTGCCCACGAAGCAGTGAGCAGGCTGAGAAAGAAATAGCGGAAGAACTCAAAGACTTCAAGATGCGGAGCTTCAAGTGCCTCAAGCGTTCAGGCAAGAGCTGGGTCAGTGAGCTCCCTTCAGTGCTGTGGTCCTCCCGAACGACTACAACTAGGCCGGCAGGTGAGACACCATTCGCCCTCGCCCATGGGGCCGAAGCAGTTCTCCCTGGCGAGGCGAGGCTCGAATCTCCGCGAGTCCTAGCCTTCAACAAGAACGACATCGAGAATCTCGCCAAGCCGCTACAAGCGTTAGTCTTCAACGAGGATGATCAAGAGGCGCTCCACAACGGCGACCTACCACTGCTTGAAGGGCTGCGCCGTCAGGCCACCATCAGAGCGGCGAGGTATCAGCAGGCTCTACGCCGATACCACAGCCGCCGCAAGCGCTCACGCGACATCGAAGCCGGCGACTTCGTCCTCAGAAGGATACTCTCCAGGGAAGACCCCCACAAGATCGCACCCATGTGGGAAGGACCCTACAGGGTCGCGCACGTCGCCAAGCGTGGGACCGCGCAGCTGGAGGAACAGGGTGGCATACCCGTCGAGAATCTATGGAGCATAGAACATCTCCGCAAGTTCTACCCGTGATCGATTCACGCTAGACAATTTTCTTTTTGTCTCAAGAAGGACGCCCGAGTCGTCACCCCCCCAGCTTCACAAAAGCTTTTTGTCTCAAGAAGGACGCCCGAGTCATCACCCCCCAGCTTCACAAAAGCTTATCCCTCCCCGAGGGCCTCTCCAACTGAGCTCCCTCTCCCACGCGTCGCCACGGGCCGCGAGGAGTCTCAGCCACACTCTGTGGAACCCCATGCCCAGGCATGGCCGGTTGTAACTTGGCTACTCTAAGTATAAAAAACCCCACGCCTAGACTTGGCGGATTGTAAGTTGGCTACTCCAAGTATAAACCCCTGTCGTGGGGTTAATCACGGCAGATGTTACACGAGGTAACTTGAGATTGGGGCAAGGCGACTCTGGTGTTCAGGAGATTTGTCTAGCTCTACGAGGGAGAAGATGTTTTTTACCCAGGTTCATGTCCCCTCGGTGGAGGATCCCTACATCCTGCTATAAATCACTATATGATAATATGTTACATGGTGCGCCAATGGCGATGATTGCCGGGTTATAATGACTCCGGCGTGGGAGCTCTCTCTTGAGCTCTCTCTACTTTTTATCTATCTTATTCGGCCTACTGATATGTGACCTAGGAGCCTGCTTATATAGATGGCTAGGTCTCCTGGTCGTACAAGGTAAAAACTGGGTTATACGGAGTCCTAATCTTAGTCCTTCGTGATCTCCAGGTCTTGAGTCCAACTTGTACAAGGATGCCGGGTCATCTTGAATCTTCCTTCTATGGCATCATCCAAAACTGGGTTATCCTGAAGCTGAGTCATCCTCTGGCCGACTGATCCTCTGGCCGACTGATCTTCTGGCTGAGTCATCCTCTGGCCGACTGATCTTCTGGCTGAGTCATCCTCTGGCCGACTGATCCTCTGGCCGACTGATCTTCTGGCTGAGTCATCCTCTGGCCGACTGATCCTCTGGCTGGGTCATCTTCTGGCCGACTGATCCTATGGCCGACTGATCTTCTTACTGCCGGGTGATGTTCTGGCTGAGTCATCAATCTTTCCTTGTCATAGGTATAACGGGTTATTATCCCCCCAACAGTAGTCCCCAAGTTTGACTTGAATAAGCTCATCGATCGCTTCACTTGATAATCTTGATCTTGATATGATTATTTGAAGGCAGCTAATGATGGGTTTATTCGAGTTAAACTCCTGAAAACATAATAACCATTAAATAAGATGTGGTCCGGGTTATGTTATCAGACCAGCTCCTTTTGGCGGTTCATTTCATAACCCGGCTTTTCATTTATCTCCAACTCTATAATGCCTCAAGATCTCTCCACGCTGTTCTGGCACTTCTCATTTTTCCAATATTGAACTCCAGAAACATCAATCCGATAGTTATCCTTTTAGCCGGTAAAATCAGAATCTTTAAGTCATATTCTTTAATAGCTTCTTCAGGCTCCAGCGACGAACTTTCTCGTGACTTTGTAGTCAATATCGGGTAATGTTTTTGTCTTTAATCAACATCTTTATGCACTTTATGCTTTCAACTTGTTTCCTTCACTTGTACTTACTTCTTCTTTCTTTATCACCAAAAGCAACACTTAACGGGGCAAGCCCTCCCATTGCTGAGGAGGACAACATAGAAACCATCCCTGAGTAGAATAATGTGCCTGCTGCCAAATCCGACTGATAATATGGAAGTGGAAATGCCTTCTGCTCCCCGAATCTGACGGATAAGATGTAAGTGGAAATGCCTTCTGCTCCCCGAATCCGACTGATAAGGACAAAACTTCCTTGACGCCACATTATGGCAATATGAATTTTGAAGGCCTGCTCTCTTTTCTCCATATATTACATACCAAACCTAGTCCCCAAGTATCGAGTAAACTGTCCTCAGTCACTCGGTACTTGTAAATATGTATCTTTGTTCAACTTCGAAAACTTCAAAATACCCCAGTCCCCATGTTCCGGGTTATTAGTCCACGATAACCTCGGACTTGCTATTATCTGTTACCAATACTGCAATCTCTGAAGCTTTATGTAACTTTAAACTTTCAAATCCTCATAACCCCCAAGTTCCAGGTGATCAGTTTACAATCACCTGGAACTTTGAAAAATTGCTTTAATTTTAATCTGCAACTTTTCAAAACATACCAGTCCCCAAGTGCCGGGTGATCTGCTTCTTCAGTCATCCGGACCTTGTACAAATGCACTCTTATATCTTCTTTTTCTTGTTATCAACTGGACTTACTTGCCATTTCCGATTGAAATATATTTCAATCCCCATGTATCCGATATACTCTTCATATATTTGAAATTTATGACTGATATCTAACCTTCTTTCAATCTTTCCTCTTCATATACTGTAACCCCCAAATATTGGGTTATTAGTTCATGACAACCTGGGACTTGCTTCTGAACTGATATCAACACTTTAAACTTTCAAATAACCATAATCCCCAAATACCGGGTGATCTGTCAACAATCATCTGGTACTTAAAAAATTGCGCCAATCCTCAAACTATAACTTTGAAAATATGGCAGTCCCCAAGTACCGGGTCCAAGGTCACCTGGGACTTGCATCCTTGTATAACTTTTCACTCTTACTATTCACTCGCAAATACTCAGATTGTCTTGCTTGCCGACTGATAAGACTTTCAGTCCCCAAGTTCTGAGTTAACTGTCTTCAGCAATCCGGGACTTGTTCAATAATCATCTTTATAAATTCCTGAGTTTCAAAGACCATAGTCCCCAAGTTCCGGGTTATCAGTCCACGGTAACCTGGGACTTGTCTTGACACTCCATAAAATCTTGACTTCAAATACCGTAGTCTCCAAACGGCCGGGTCATCGATCCTGCAAATTTTCTAGCCCATCTCCTTTTAATTACATGCATATGCATGGCCATGTGACGACTGATAAGGCAGCAGCTCCATCTGCCACTTTTTTCTTCTTCTTTTGAATCGTTTGGTGACTTCCAGGACATAAATGATTTGGCCTTTGTGCCTTGCACATGCACAACTGTACAAGTATCATCCGGCCTGTATTGCTCCTACTCTCTACTTTTTCTGCTCTCGTACACGACATGCATGCATGCCCACGTAATCAACTTGGACCTTAACCGGCTTTACAAATTTGCATGCGGCGATCAGATTTTTTAACTTCTTGTTTCTCCATGACGGCTTCAACTGACTTGCACAAATACTTTAAAATCCAGTTTTTTTTCTTTTCTTCTTGACTCTCTTGATGATTGCAGGGTCGGTCATGCACAGTTTTTGTAAGCCGACTGATGATTTCCTTTGACGTGACCAAGGAGCAACTATTTTTCCTCTTGAGCCTTGAACCGTCCCGAATACATACGAACTTGATACTGCTGATTAAATCGACCCGGTTTATCCTTTGGTCTTGATATCGGCTGGAATTGCTGAGCTGACCACACTCTTTTCCTTCTTCTCTTCTTGCGTAAGCTGCTTTTAAAGCACGCATAGTTATGTTTGTATCGCAGCAACAAAACCTGATTTTCCTTTCTTTTTTTCTCCATTGGAGCTTTGATTAATTCGCACGAATACGAGCCACGCCCAGCTTTTCTCTCTTCTCTCGCTGTAAACAAAGATCACGTAGTTATCATTCGCAAGAAACTTTTCAAGCTTGAAGATGCCTCGCTCCCTGAGCCGGAGATGCATGCTGCCTTTAGTAGGTAAGTCGACTAATTCTCCGAATAATAATCAGTCCAAATTAGTTAATAACTTATGAATAATCATGCTGACGTTGTACGTGTATCCTGAGGATTTGCTTTTTTCATGAACGTGATACGCCGTTTTGCAAATCCTTTGGTTTAGATGACCCTTTTGATTTCTTTAACTATGAGCCGGCTTTCGCATGGATTATCTCTGTCGCTACTTCTCTGATAAAAACAGGGTCAGGCAAGTCCCAATGGGCCTCATGACTGATTGAATTTACAGGTGAGCAATCAGGCCATATAAGTGCGAGTCACATCAGACTCAATAGTAAGATAACCAAGAATTTATACTGATGGCATAAAAGCCGGGTCTTGAGATTGTAGCTACAAGCTATTTTAGCAAGAGCCCCCAAGTCCCGGGTCAATGTTCTGGAAAGTAATGGCTTAACTCTGCACATTTACCCATTGACCCATACACTGATGCGATGCACTTTTGGGCTCGCTAACCGAAGTTTGCGAAACACTCTTGGGCTCAGCTATCAATTTGCTATGAAGCACTCCTGGGCATCGCTAACCGAAGTTGCGTAGCACTCTTGGGCTAAGTATATTTTTGTTGCAAAGCACTCTTGGGTATCGCTAACCGAAGTTGCGTAGCACTCTTGGGCCATGCTAACAATTTTCCAATAGTTGAAGCTGGGAAATGTTTCATGGGTTTTCCTCCAATAGGTCCCACGTGTGGCTCAGTGTTTGTAACCCGAACATCTTCACATGCGTCCACTAAGTGGTAGGATACATGTCTTCAATCCAACAACCGACGATAGTAAATAATAATATGAAAAGGCTATAATCAATTATATGACTTAGCTTTGTTGGGACGTTTCTTGACGTTAATGCCTTTGACTTTTTAAGAAATCCATTGCGAGCGATAAAATAACTTAACTTTGATAAATCCATTGCGAGCGATAAATAACTCGACTTTGATAAATCCATTGCGAGCGATAAATAACTCGACTTTGATAAACCCATTGCGAGCGATAAATAACTCGAACTTGATAAATCCATTGCGAGCGATAAATAACTCGACTTTGATAAATCCATTGTGAGTGATAATATAACTCGACTTTAGAAAAATGGCCTGCAATCTCTAGTATGATCTTTATAATTTCCTTATAACCAATATATTTAGCTCCAGGCATTGACTCACGGGAGCCGGATTTAAATTGACTGAATAAATAAGAATATGAAATTTGAATATTAAAGCGACTTAGCTCATTCTGTTATCCTGTGTTGATGATGCTGTGTGGGAGCGTGAACTGCTGGGCGGCCGCGACGAGGTTGGAGATGACCGTGTCTCTGCATAAGCCGGCCCGCAGCCGGGTCTCCTCGATGATCGGTGGTCGCGATACTCGGCAAAGCCGGCCACGACGCATGATGGATGGAGCTGACCACACGCCTTCTCTTTATTCTTCTATTCATTTTTTCTTTCTTTCAAAACAGGAAGCAGATACACGTGAGTAGCACTTTGCATGCAATGCATGGCAACTCTCCGGATCTCTATACTTTTTCTTTTTCCTTTGGAGACGCGATGGCCTTTGAGTACTAGCTGGTACCATCCGATCAATCTCCTTTCCTTTTCTTATTGGGATTTGACCCGGCTTCGGGACCACGTACGTGCTTGTCGATGTGCCTCCTAGTCTGGGTATCTCCTTGACTTTAAAAATCAGCCTTTCGAACTGTGTACGAGTCGACTACCACGTCTCTTTTCTTTTCTGTCTTGGGCCCTGCGCTTGTGAGTCCTGCCCAGCGATAACCTGCTTCTTTAGACTTCCTTGCGCTATTTGCCGATTTGACTTGGAACTCAGACTCGGACAACGAACCGAAGTTCGATACTTGTGGCGGAACTTTTGCTGACCTCTTCAGACCGCGGAAAGCCTGTCGGCGAGAATACTTCGATATCCGGCTCAATTGGTCAGCCAGGTTGATGATGATTGCTGAGGCGGGCTGACAATTTGCCGGGCTATACTGCACCGTGATACGGCCAGACCAGCTTGCCGCGAGATTTACTTCTGGGTTTCCCTGAAACTATCGACGACGTGATCTTCTTGTCGGCTGCTGATGATCTTGCCGGCGGCGATTTCCTCCATCCCACACAGCGCTTCTCCCTTTACGAGGACACACTTGGACGCAGGCCCCACGGTGGGCGCCAACTGTCGTGGGGTTAATCACGGCAGATGTTACACGATGTAACTTGAGATTGGGGCAAGGCGACTCTGGTGTTCAGTAGATTTGTCTAGCTCTACGAGGGAGAAGATGTTTTTTACCTAGGTTCAGGTCCCTCGGTGGAGGATCCCTACATCCTGCTATAAATCACTATATGATAATATGTTACATGGTGCGCCAATGGCGATGATTGCCGGGTTATAATGACTCCGGCGTGGGAGCTCTCTCTTGAGCTCTCTCTACTTTTTATCTATCTTATTCGGCCTACTCATATGTGACCTAGCAGCCTGCTTATATAGATGGCTAGGTCTCCTGGTCGTACAAGGTAAAAATTGGGTTATACGGAGTCCTAATCTTAGTCCTTCGTGATCTCCAAGTCTTGAGTCCAACTTGTACAAGGATGCCGGGTCATCTTGAATCTTCCTTCTATGGCATCCTCCGAAACTGGGTTATCCTGAAGCTGAGTCATCCTCTGGCCGACTGATCCTCTGGCCGACTGATCTTCTGGCTGAGTCATCCTCTGCCCGACTGATCTTTTGGCTGAGTCATCCTCTGGCCGACTGATCCTCTGGCCGACTGATCTTCTGGCTGAGTCATCCTCTGGCCGACTGATCGTCTGGCTGGGTCATCTTCTGGCCGACTGATCCTATGGCCGACTGATCTTCTTACTGCCGGGTGATGTTCTGGCTGAGTCATCAATCTTTCCTTGTCATAGGTATACGGGTTATTATCCCCCCAACACCCCCCCATGCCCAGACATGGCGGAATGTAACTTGGCTACTCCAAGTATAAAAATCTCATGCCAAGGCATGGCCAAGTGTAACAGACTATTGCCCTTTTTGGAACAACGCGCACCAGCGCCTTTATGTACCTTCACTTCGGTAAGCAAATGTTTGCCAATCTGTGGCGCTCCTCGCGAGTGGGGGCTGGGCACGATGTCTGCGCCTCGGGAGAGTACCAGCAGCACCGGAAAATCCAGAGGATCCAAGCTCCGGCGCATGGCTTGCTCCCGCGCACGTCACCTCACCAAGGGCTTTGGTGCTTGCTCTCCTCGCGAGGCACTCATAAGGAAGCTTGTTGACCGCACGAGGGCCCTTTAAAACCACGCAGAGCTCGGAGGAACCCTCCTATGTTGAATATTTAAGGCAGACTATGCCATCAGCTAAGTCCAGCTCTCTAAGCTCCCTTGCCCTCACTGTTTCCTGTCGGCCCTTTTGCCTCTCGAGGCCCTTTTTTCTCACACTGGTGCTCCATGAGCTAGTTACGCGTCAAAAGGGGGGCTCCCGAGGGCTAGGTATCAAGAAGTTTCTACCCCTCTAAGAGTCCTAACGATGCAGAGCAGAAAAGAACATAAGCAAAGGACGAAAAGCCTCACGAGAGGCACACATGCGAGCATACAAGTCTTAAGTGTTATTACAATACTTGAGCAGTTTTCAAAAGACAGAACTAATGACCAGGTGCACTAAGAAGCAACCCAGATCCCAGGACTACGCCATCCTCTCGGGGCTCTCATCGACCTCCACCGCTTTGAAGCGATCGACGTACGCTTCCGCGTCCTCCTTAATTTCGGCTTCGCGGTCCGCGGCTCCGGGTCCCACATCAGGCTCTGTCACGCCCTGAAAGTCGAAGGAAGGCTCGAGACGGCGAAGGTTGGCGAAGATGCGGCCGACCGCGACGCAGAGAAGCTTGCGGCTCTCTTCCTCGACAAGGCCGTCCACGCTCGCAGCGGTCTTCTGGAGGGCCTCACGGGCCTCCAGAGCTTCTCGCTCCGAAGACAGTTTCGCCTCCAGTTGGGTGGCCCGCGTCTCACGCACCTGCAGCTCTTCCCCGTGAGTGTCAAGCTCCCGCCTGCGAGCTTCTAGAGACACGCGGAGCTCCTCCAGCACCTTCCTCGCCACCTCTGAGTCAGCACCGAACCTCGCTTCACGCTCGGTGAGCTCCTGGCGCCTGGCGGCGGTCTCCGCCTCAACTTTCCGGGACTTGGCGGAGGCTGCGGCCTCGCGAGCCGTGAGCTCCTGGTGCCTGGCCTCGGTGTCGACCTCCAGAGCATCGCGCTTGGCCTCCAAATACGCGAGGGTCTCTTCGGCCTCCTGCACGACGTTGGCCCGGGTCTCAGCGGCGAAACGAAGGGCCTCCGCACGCTTCTCCCGCGCCGCCTCATCCTCCCAACGGCAGCGGGCTACCACGTCCCGGAGCTGGGACCAGCCCCGTGCCAGGCCCTCAAGGTCCTCCTCCTCAGCCAGCTCCCTCTCGGCAAGGTGGGCCTCCAGCTCGTCAAGCTTAGCCCTCGCAGAGCGGAAAAGGGCGTCGTGACGAGTCGCGGCTCGCTGACGCCTCCCCGGAATTAAGGCCCGGGAGTCAATGGGGAGCTCAGCGGACCCCGGCCCCGTAGGAGGCTCAAGGTCCGCACAGCGGGGGCTCGGGGTGGCCTCGGGGCGTGCCCGGGGGCTCGGAGTAAAACCTCCGTCCCCACCTGCGTCTGGGGCTGCTGGGGGGCTCGGGGCCCACTCGATGTCGGCTTCTGACTCCGCCTACCCAAACGGGAGGAGAGCCCCGTCGAAGACAAGCTCCTCTGGCCCTAGCGAGGCTGTGTCGGCGTCGGCCTCAAGACGCGTCGTAGGCGAAGGCATCGCCCCCACGTCCTCCTTCTCGAGGAGCCCCTCCACCCCGGAGGGAGTCGCCGCCCCTGAGGGCTCCGAAGCAGCAAGGGCGGAAGCTGTAGGTGCCTCCGCCGCTCCTGAGATCCCGCCGAGACCGCGAGCCTTTCTTCCTCTCGGCGCCGCAGAGGAGGTGGCGGAGGGCCTGAAGAAGAACAAGGCAGAAGATGAAAAAGGGAGGAACACGAAGACAACAGAAGGAAGGGGGCAAAGAAAGGCCTACCTGGTGGCCACGTCCACCCACACCTTCCGCCTCGTGCGCGAGGAGACGCTAGCCCCCGACATGTCCAGGCCCCGCTTCACCCTGGCCCTGGAAGCGACGCGGAGAGGCTCTTCGTCGCCCGAGGAGACCTCAAGAACAGCGGCGTCAGACTTGGCCGCCTTCGAGGGCTTCGCGGCGACACCCGAGGAACTGGCACCTCCTGGAGCCCCTGCGCCGCCGTCCGACGCCGTGGAAGAACCGGAGGGAGCTTCGCCGCCTCGCGCAGATGCCGCCAAGGCCGCCATGGCGGGGCCCTCTTGAGGCCCGTTGCGTCCTTGCGAGACCAGCCCCCACGCGGTAAACGCAGGCATCCCCGCCAAGTACCTGGCACACATCTTCTTCACGAAGCGGTGCAGAGGTTTTGAGGAGTTGTTTGCTGGCTCGGGGATCCGCGGGGAGGTAAAGAGGATGTCCATAAAGCCTTTTAGCACCTCCGCCGTAAAGACTTCGCCGCTCAGCCGCATCCGGTCTGCCCCACTGGAATACATCCACATCGGCCCCAAGTGAAACTGCAGCGGCGCAATGCGCTGCGCCACGAAGTCCTTCGCCACCATCTAGCCAGTAAGCCCATGGGCGCGGGCCTCCTGGAGGCGCTTCTCAAAGCGCTCGAGAGATGGGTCCTCCAGAGGCTGCCTACTCCAGCCATCATGCCTCGACGGAGGCCCAGAAGGAACCTCGAGGAAAGGGCAGCTCTCCGCGACTTCCACATAAAGCCACCGCTTGCGGAAGTCGTCCACCCGTTTGGTCACCCTGGTGACGGCAATCTCGCCATCCCAAGCGATGGGGATATAACGCTCTGGCATGCCCTCCGCAATGCGGAATGAGACACATCCGGAGGTCTCTCCGGGGGCGGTGGAGCGGAATGCAAAGAAGCGCCAGAAGAGGTCCACCGATGGCCTGACCCTGGTGTACCCCTCGCAGAAATAAGCGAAGATGGCAAGGGTGAGGATGGAGTTGGGATGAAGGTGGAGGAGCTGAATCTGGTAATGCTCCAGGATGGCGAGAAGGAAGCCAGAGAATGGCAGGACCAGCCCCGCAAAGATGGTGTGAAGAAAGATGGGATAGAAAGGAGCGCGGAGTCCACCTGGGGTGCCTCCCAGCCTCAGGTTGGTCGCACCCCGCTCGTTGAAAGCGGAGGCCACCAGAGGGCTCACTTTCTCCAAGTGTGCATCAGACACCACGTGGCTGGGCTCCAACGCCGGCTTGTAGCCGCCGCTGGGACTCGGCGAGGCAGTCTCGCCCGTGGACGCTGCGCTCTTCCTTTCTGGGCAGCGGAAGCTTTCCTGGGAGCCATGGCAATCGGAAGACGGGGGGTCGGAAGAAGAAGGGGAACACAGGGTAGAGACGAGCTCAAAGAGCAGGGGAGACGAAGGTAAATGAGACGAGTGATGGGGAACTGTGCCAGTTCCTCTACCTAAAACCCCGCGTGGAGTAGTTCTGTCAGGTGTGGCGGGGCCCGCCACTTCGACCAGTGTTGCCGGAGAAGTCGAGACGACACCGGACGACGGTTGCCCGCCACGCGTCTCGGCCCAGAGCGGCTGTTTTTGGGCCCACGACGTTTCGTCTGCGTATCTGGGCTGCAACGTGCGCGCCGCGGGCCCGGGGGCTACTGTCGGCCCAATGGAAACCAGGGTATCACGGGCCAGCCTTACTGGCTCTGCACTTGGCTAGGAACTGCTAAGGACCAGGCGAGCCCGCCTGGAGAGACTCGCGAGGACTTTTACCTCGCGGGAGTTTCAATACTGAAGAAAACGACTGAGTCCCTGTGACCAGAGGACCGCCTCGAGAGACTTCCCCTCATGAGGCGTCGGAGCACTCGAAGTGCTTGGCGAGGCTCTGCCACCTTGGCAGGGTGCACATGGGCCCTGCACTCCGCAGCAGGGCGACGAGTGCATCTGTGCATGATGACGGAGAGGCTGCAGTTACCGTTTCTATGCTTAAAGGGGAGCGACAAAGCTGCCCAAAGCGGGGAGGATTACCCTGCATACTACTTTGGTGTTAAGGGGACAGCCTGCCGCTCCGCTCCAACGGCGACGTCACCGGAGTGACACCATGAACCTCTGGAGCGCCGGCCACTACTCTGGTCGGACGGTAGCAGGACCTGACGAAGACCAGCAAGACCAACCCGGTGGACCGCGTCCACAACCTCCTGGACCAGGGGTGCACCGCCCTCCTGCACCGGCACCATGGAGGAACCCTAGCCTCCGGCCCCAGGACTATATAGGGAGGAGGGGCACCACTGGAGAAGGGGATCGATCATTTTCCTCACACAAGACTACTAGTCCACATAGAGAAGAGAGCTCCTACTCCCAAGGAGCTTCACCATTGTTGTAAGCTTTGCCCTCGGCAAGCAACTCTGTACTGTAACCTCTCGAAGCAGTGCAATACAACACAGCAGGAAGTAGGGTCTTTACTCCTCAAGGAGGGCCTGAACCTGGGTACGAGCTCGTGTCCATCTCTGCCGTGATGAGTTCCCTCAAGTTCGTCGGGTCTGGTCGCCGAGGTTGACGAGTGTTTGATAAGTGTCGCGTTCAGCCCCTCTCGATTCCTGGTTTTCGGGGACTATTCTCCGAAATTTTGCACATCATTACATGGCATATTTTCTTTAGAAATTTTGTGATGCTTGGTTGTTCATTGTGACTTGTTTAATGTGTTAGAATATTCGGAGGGAAACGAGGATTATTACAACTGCTCTTCTTGTTGCCAAGGCAAGTGGCACACCCCCATAAATTTCCTAAGTATTTTATCTATGCATGACTTAGTGTATTTTCTATAAGCATGTGTTGGATAGTATTGCTATGCAGAAACTACACTATCTCCTTTTACTAGTTGTCTAGAATCCTATTATAACTTAGTAGAATTATTGATGCTATGCAAAAGTGTTTTATTGAAAAGCTAAATTCTACTAAGTTAAAACGAACACCTGGGTGGATTTGGGCTTGATTGGATGTATGAGTTGAGTGTTGTCCCTAGGGGTTTTCCCGATGGGATATTTACTTGCGGATGGCCACCCAGGAACAAAGGGACCAAAGTTTTCTCCAAGTGATGATGCTTCCCATGCAGCCATTAGTCATATGGGCTATGGCTAGATGGATTAAGTTGTGTGGACTCCTCCCGGCTTGACAAGTAGATGTAGAGGATGTAGGTGGAACGGGTCAAGCCTGCATGGGATGGGGAAAATGTCTCTGAAAAGTCTCGTCTCAACTTTCTCCTTTTCCTTAGCACAAAATGAGTGTTGAGGATAGTTTGGGCTGGTTGGGTCTAATGGTGAAAGTGCACAACCTCTGCAGAGTTAAAAACTAAGTACTTAGCCATGTCCCGGTTACGGACAATTCAAGCAGCTGATCAAGGATGTCAACGGAGGCTCCCAACATTCCAATTTCTGAAGTAGAAGTTGAAGGTTGAACAAGGGTAGATGAGACTATGGATTTCATGCCATACTTGTCTCAATTTTAAGAAAATGGTTTACAAAGTGTTAGGCAAAATTGGCTTTATGCAAAACAGCCTTGAACTCCACCAGCTAAATATGCATATAGGTTATTAGAGTTATTCCCTTAAGTGTCCACAAAGTGTCACTTGCCATTTCCATTTTTAATTGTTCTGACCCACTCTGTTGCAAAATTTTATTTGTTGCAGATTGTTCTGACGACGAGTGAGTTTCGTTAAGGGTTTCGAGTCTGCAACCAACATGCTTCGCCTGTGGCGCATGAAGATGATGGAGACTCCATGAAGATTTATTTCCGCTGCTTTATTATTTCAAGCTAGCCTGAGGCAATGCAAAGATGTATCGAACCATTTATTTTACCAAGTACTGGATCATTCGTGTAATAATGATACAATGTTGTGATATTCGTCTTAAACTGTGTGTGCCTCTGTACCTGGCCACGTGGGGCCCACTAATTTGGCCCTCGACGCTCCGTTGCCGTCGATCTTTTCTCCACCGACATCGTCTTGGCCTAAAACCGACTATAAAAATAGCCCCCCGACGTTCTCTGGAACAAGCGCCGCCGAAACACAGAAACACCGAAAGAGAGATCTGGAGCTGCAGATTGGAGGGGGGAAACTCCGGCGGGACGCTGCCGGCGTGGTCTCCATCTTCTCTATCGACATCTCCACCGTCTCCATGATGAAGAGGGAGTAGTCCACCTCTGGACTATGGGTTTGTGGAAGTAACTTATGTATCTCTCCTCTCTTTGAGCTTCACTAATTAGTACCGTATGAGCTGCTGAGCATGATTACGGTCATCTATGTAATACCTATGTGGTGGATCTTTTTATGAGTTAATATATGTTTGAGATTGCAATGTTTGTTTCAGTTATGAATATAGATGCATATTATGTACCCCGTTCTTATTCACTTGTTATGATCAAGCATGTTTATGAGAGCGTGTGTGGGGTGATGTGTGCATTAGTTGGAGTAACGGGGGGTGGTGAGTGCGGTAAGTTGACAACTGTAATATCGCGATCCACTTGGGTGTTTACCTTACTTTGTTGCCTCACTAGGGATAAAAAAAATACCATGCTATAAGGGTTGTGGGTGATTTGCCACTTCTCCGTGACTAGATCTAGCATGTTCTTATTTTAATTTCATGTCATGATACTTAAAGCTATACTCTGAGTTATCTTAATTACTAAGGTGTTATGATTTAGTTCGCATCTTGGTGGAGTATAAGTGAGATTAATAACCAAAAGATCTCTATGTTAGGACGTGATGCGCATATAATTAGTAACTTGTCATAAAACTTTGTGTTGCAATCTCATATGTCAACTCTAGTGTTCCATTGTCTACCACTTTATTAAAAGAGAGTGCATTTGTGAAACCATGAACCCCGGTCCATTTTTAATCATAAGAAACACCTTTCCAACAACTTTTACCACTTTTCCATTTTCTGCCATTATTAAATCCGAAAATATAAAAACACTTTTACATCTTGCATTCATCATAAAAAACCCAAAAATATCATTTATCATTGTTATCATCATCCTTGCACATTTATTCACCACCATTGCATATTTAATTCTTGTTTGCATTGCATAACTATCTTGATATCATTCTTACACCTTGTGCTTGACAACCACAGGTGAGGTTGAGGACCAAAACATTTAACTTTGTTTTGTAGGTAACCAAAAGAAGGATAGGAAGATAAATCTTTCACTACTGATTCCCTGAGAGTTTGATATTAAACCCTCGAGTCACCCTCGTGGGGAAAACACGTCTTCCACTTACTACATACTCTGCACTTGGAGGTAAAACCTAACCCCGTATACTTTTCATTGCAGGTAGCTACTGAAGGCTATCACTTCTACGGGTATCAAGACTGTTTTCTGGTGCCGTTGCCGGGGAATCATTGCTGAAAAGATTTATCCGAGGATATCACAACAAAGTCAACATCACCAACTTGTGCTAACACCTAAGATTGGGGAGGTTGCTCCTACGTGAGCACCATCTTATCCATCTTTACCTTCAAAGCAAATTATTTTGTTTTGTCATTGTCTTGCATATAATATTTCGGTTTGTTAGTATGTCTACTTGCTATCAATGGAAAACTACTATGAAAACGCCATAATGGCCGCTGAATTTAGAAAATCAAGTGAAGGGAAAAGATTAGGAGAGTACATAGAGCTTCTAAATAAAATTGCTAGTGTGCTGCCTAATTATCATGAGGAAGAAATTTGTTGCTCTGAATACTCTAGACACTTTGAATTCCAATGCCCTTCCAATAATGAACATGTTATTGCAACTTATCATACAGGAATTATGCTCACTTAGGATGGAAGAAGTAGAGCAATTTGTTATTTTTTTGGCATCTATGAATTATACACCTTCATTGATGAACATGAAACCTGCCCTAGCTTCTCAATTTAAAGTTTTCATTGCTACTATGCTTGATCTCTGCATACTTGAATTTAATGAAAATATCTATGTTGTTGACACAAGGAAGAGAGCTGCCCAAGAAAGCTCTAACATTTTGCAGGAAGAAGATGACAAAAGCTTAAGCTTGGGGATGCCCGTGCAACCCCAAGAAGATGATGAAAATAATGAACAACTAGAGAATGAAGAGGAGAAACTTCACCTTCACCACTTATGGATGAGGGTAACACTCAAGAGTTTGTTGATGATAAACTTTGCTTTATGATTCTGATGATGAGGAGGACTATCAACCTATGCCTAATGAGAACATTATTGATAATAATTTTAAAAATGATGAGGAGTATGGTTTAGACATGTTATATGATAATGCTTTAGATGATGGTCCTATGCTTATTGATAATCTCCATGTTTAGTTACTAAATTATGTGAGGATAAAAATGATATACTTGCTGTTTGTGAAAATACTCTTACTAATGAGAGTCCTACTTTGTTCCTGAATTCTCCTAATTACACCATAGAGGAGAAATTTGCTTATGTTGAGAAATACTTATGTGGTTTGCAATTATCTTTAGTTCCAAATCTTTGTTGCAACCATGATATTAAACTTGATATTGATCTTAATAACTATTTTGAAAGAGGGAAGCATGCTAATGAATTCCAAAATAAATTTAATGATCCTCTTTATTTGCCTAAATTATCTAAGTTGAATGATTCTTGTGGTTATATGGTTGAATTTGCTTCTACTACTTGCAACTATTATGAAAAGGAGGTGATAAGAACCCTCTGTGCTACTAATAATTATGGGCTGCAAGTAACTATTGTTAATATGCATTGGAAACTTCTATTTATGTGATTCATTCATATACAAAATGCCAATGCATAGAAAGAAAGTTAGACTTCGTTGTTATTACTTTTGTGTTTTGTTTTTCTCTCTACTAGGTTTCAACTTGACTATTATTTTCATTGGCTTGAGAGCACCATGGGATCCTGGTATTATGCATGAACACTTCCCAAGAAGAGGGCACATCAAAGTTCAAGCTCCCTCATGAGCTTCATCTTCAATAAACAACAAGTAAGAAGCCTAGCTATATGGCTATAAAGAAAGCGCTTTGCGGGAGGCAACCCGGTTATTTTATGTGTGATTTTCTTTGTGTCCTCTTGCTGTAACAAGAGAGTTTGTTTTTAGTTTAGTTTCTGGAATTTTTAATAAAGTGCCAAGTTTTACTCATTTTGGTTTGAAAAGTTGCTTATAGCGTTCGGAGATTTTATTCCTGCACGAATCTGTGCACGGTATGATTTTTAATTCTTATTCTGTAACTCCGAATGAGCTCATATTTGAACTGTAGTTGCAACTTTTCATCCTCTGTATGCATGAATTTTTCGGAATTTTTGACAAAGTTTGGTAGGGTAGAAAAATACGTTTTGCTGCTGCTGTTTTTCTGGACAGATTCTGTCCCATTTTGTTTGATGCATGTTTGAACTTTTAACTTGAATCTTTTTATCCAATTGAGTTTATGAGTAGGCATACAACATTATATACTTTCTGGACATTCATATGTTTTTTTAAGGATTATATGCAGCAAGAAACCTATTTGTTTATCACTACTAATGCACCCCACAGAAAAGAAATGGGAGAAACGGTGTTTTGAAGTTTTTTCACAGGGATTGGAGGAGATGCACCAAGAGCTATCCAAGGATGGTGAAGACCATAAGCTTGGGGATGTGAAGACAACCCCACTGGACCTACACACTCTCGGTTTGCACACGTCTAACTTCTGTTTTTCGATCGAAACACTTTATCGCATAAACTTGGAGCGTCTTTTTGTTTGTTTTGGTTTGATTTTTTTTTGTGAGACCACCACACTATCATTTATATTGAAGAGCTACTGGAAATATGGGTTGAATATGTTGGATGCTATTATAAGATTGGGAAAAGGGATGTTTGAGTTGATTTTAAAGATACATATATTGCATGATTCATGAGCTTGTTATGAGTAATAATTTGCAAATGCTTTATCAAGAGCTATCACTTATTCATGTTTTGATGCTGAATGTTATTTTACTTTGTTTAACATGGATTAGTTAGTTCTATGGACACTCATGCATGCATTTAGATGGTCAACTTTCTCCCTCTTGCTAGCCCAAAAATTCCAACAAGTAAAAACTTGTTTCCAACACCTTCAACCAAAGTTATTCCAGTGAGTCCACCATATCTACCTATTAGCTTTATGCTATTCCGAGTATGTTTATCATGATATTTGTGTTATCTATACCTCTGAATGAAAATGTTTATGTTATTGATTGTATGGGAAAAGTTGGTTATATAGCTCTCTCGAACTTGATGCACACTTTATTTTATTGCATAAATAAAACATGACCCATTGTGATTAAGATTATGATGTTGTGGCTTGATAAATGTCGAGGTTGGGAGTTAGCTCATATGTGCTGTCACATGGCAAGCTTTCAACATGCTCTTCATTTCATTTAGTTGATATCATGTACTTTTGTTTATGGATGCTTATCATGGTGAAATAAATGTGGAAATGAAGTAGTTTAAATGAGTTTGTATAAATGGTTAGAGAGACGCCTGGGCCGCTAATCTAAGCCATGCATCATTCATGGTGGAAATTTACTTACACTATGGTGAACCTTCTGTGATACACCTTACAATAAAAAGCTATCCAATGGTAAATAAAAAGGGTGTTGAGGTTGTTCATTTTGTTTGTTTGTCTTGTCATTTTGATATGGGCTTGTTCCATATCCTGGGACAAGAGGTACCCCAGTTGACGCTCTTAATGATACTATTATTACTTACAATGATATAACTTGAACTTGCTTTGTTTCCAAGTTGAGTAACCATGGAGTAGGTACTTGTATTCAAGGGGCATGAGACATCAACCTTTACTTTGTCAAGCACACTACTCATATTTGCTTTCACTTTAAACTTAATCATTCAAGATGCTATGATAGGGGAATGAGAGCTTGACACCAAGGATTACCATATTGCAATCATTAACTTAAGTAGAAGAGTTTGGAAGTTAGATGAAACTTATGCATGCTTTACCTCTACTCATATATATCTTTCCAAAGTGTCCACCTTTTATATTCAGATTTTCATCTACACTCTATGACCATGTAGGATGTTCTTACTTATCATTATGCATACATGTGGTCCATATTACTTCTTCTATGTTACACTTTGTGAACTATCATTGAACATCCTTGCATTGAATACTTGATATCACTTCATAAACTATCTTGCATATTGCTACTCCTTTGAAGAATGAATCATTTGACTCTATGTAGTAGCAATCATCTTTGATATCCATTGTTAGTATTAAATTGCAAAGTCCATGTTAGTTTTATCACCTTCATACTCGAGGACGAGTATTGGTTAAGCTTGGGGATGTTGATGCATGTAAAATGCATACATGAACTTTGCACTATATTACTTATATTCCAATCATATTTGCATCATATAAGGGTTATATCACTGTTATATAATGATTTTGGGAATATTATATTTATTTCCTATTTTTATGGAATTAACTCTGCGTAGGCAGAAAACCCTATTTTTTCTTTTAAGTTTCAGGGACCCAAACGTCGTCAAATCACCTGCAAATTTACGAGCATCATTTTTTGGAAGGAACAAAACTTGGGGGCGAAGGAAGTGAACAAGCGGAGCCCCGATGCCCAAAAGAGGGGGGCCCACGCGGCCTCTGTAACTGGCCGCGTGGGGCCCACCAATTTGGCCCTCGACGCTCTGTTGTCGTCGATCTTTTCTCCACCGACATAGTCTTGACCTAAAACCGACTATAAAAATATCCCACCGACGTTCTATGTAATATGATTACGGTCATCTATGTAATACCTATGTGGTGGATCTTTTTATGAGTTAATATATGTTTGAGATTGCAATGTTTGTTTCAGTTATGAATATAGATGCATATTATGTGCCCGTTCTTATTCACTTGTTATGATCAAGCATGTTTATGAGAGCGTGTGTGGGGTGATGTGTGCATTAGTTGGAGTAACGGGGGGTGGTGAGTGCGGTAAGTTGACAACTGTAATATCGCGATCCACTTGGGTGTTTACCTTACTTTGTTGTCTCACTAGGGATAAACAAAAATACCATGCTATAAGGGTTGTGGGTGATTTGCCACTTCTCCGTGACTAGATCTAGCATGTTCTTATTTTAATTTCATGTCATGATACTTAAAGCTATACTCTGAGTTATCTTAATTACTAAGGTGTTATGATTTAGTTCGCATCATGGTGGAGTATAAGTGAGATTAATAATACCAAAAGATCTCTATGTTAGGACGTGATGCGCATATAATTAGTAACTTGTCATCAAACTTTGTGTTGCAATCTCATATGTCAACGCTAGTGTTCCATTGTCTACCACTTTATTAAAAAGAGAGTGCATTTGTGAAACCATGAACCCCGGTCCATTTTTAATCATAAGAAACACTTTTCCAACAACATTTACCACTTTTCCATTTTCTGCCATTATTAAATCCGAAAATACAAAAACACTTTTACATCTTGCATTCATCATAAAAAACCCAAAAATATCATTTATCATTGTTATCATCATCCTTGCACATTTATTCACCACCATTGCATATTTACTTCTTGTTTGCATTGCATAACTATCTTGATATCATTCTTACACCTTGTGCTTGACAACCACATGTGAGGTTGAGGACCAAAACATTTAACTTTGTTTTGTAGGTAACCAAAAGAAGGATAGGAAGATAAATCTTTCACTACTGATTCCCCGAGAGTTCGATATTAAACCCTCGAGTCACCCTCGTGGGGAAAACACGTCTTCCACTTACTACATACTCTGCACTTGGAGGCTCAATCTAACCCCGTATACTTTTCATTGCAGGTAGCTATTGAAGGCTATCACTTCTACGGGTATCAATCGCTTATAGTTGCTAATACCCAAGATCAAGGGCTGCATCTTGTAGAAGTTCTACAGGAAAGGAATGTGGGGAATCAAGGCGTTTCAGCTGGGACGTGAAGGCGAGAAAACCATGGAGATCAAGGTGGTGAGCGACTCCATGGAGAAGGGACTCAACGTCATCATGCAGGACTTGATAAGGCGTCCTTGTGGACGCTACTACGAGGAATTGGGTGGTCACTACTCCATTCTTTTCGGAAGGCGTGATGAAGAAGGAGAACCCTATAAATTTGACACCAAGGATAGGGCAAGGCTGAGTTCCTAGGCAAATATTGTCAAGACTTGGAGCACCTAGTCCATGAGCTCTTTCATGATAACTACGAAGAAGTCTACAGAAATGATGAGCTTTGCGCCCAAGTCCAGGAGAATGAAGAGAAGGTAAAGGAACAAGAAGAAGAGACCAAGACCCTAGAAGAGAAGTTCCAAGAGCAAGATAAGAAGTACAAGAACCAAGAGAAGAGAGTCCAGAAGAAGAATAAGGAGATGAAAGAAATGAAGATGGAGCTCGAAAGCAATGAAGTGGAACTGGAGACAGACCGTGACTTGATCAAGCGGCTTCGTGCAGAGAAGAGGGAACTGCAAGAGAAGAACTTGGAGCTGGAGAAGGAAGTGAAGGAACTCAAACAGGTGCTTGAACAAGAAGGCATCGAGATTGAGGAGGTTGAAGAAGATGATGATACCATGGTTGAGGGTTAGGATAGTTAGTGAGACTACCATTTTGCCACTTAGACATTTTTCCTACGATTTTTGTACTGATCTACCAAATTGTGGTACGGCAGTACCTTTGTTTTATTTTCAGAACCCCGTGTGCTTGCTTCCTTGTCGACTAGACCTTGTTTTATTCTAAAGTTAAAGTGGAGTTTTGGTTTGATTGTTGTGTTTTGCTGAATGCTTGTATGGGTAGAATTACTTCTTTTAGATCTGTCTATCTTTTACTTATCTATGCTAAAACCCACAAATGCCTCCTCGCCGTGATCCCAACAACAACAACAACACTGAAGCTATGATGCAGCAGATGATGACAGCACAAACTCAGTTGATGACTATGATGGCTCAGTTCATGGCCAATCAGAATGGACCGCCACCTCCACCACCGCCACCACCTCCTCCCCAAGTGGACAGACTTGCCAGATTTCTGAGGCTCAGGCCTAACAAGTTCTCCAATGCAGCTGAGCTAATTGTGGCCGATGATTGGCTGCACTCTGTGCAAAAGGATCTGGTTACATGTGAGTGTGAAGATGCTGAAAAGGTGAGGTTCACTGCCCATCTGTTGGAGGGACCAGCAGCCCAATGGTGGGAAACTTATCAAATCACCCACCCTCTGGACAATCTGACCTGGGAAAATTTCAAGGAGGGCTTTCGTAATGCTCATATCTCCTCTGGCGTTATGAACTTGGAGCAAGAAGAGTTCCGCAACCTGCGACAGGGAAACAGAAGCCTTAAGGAGTATATGGATGACTTCAATGCACTGTCACGTTATGCTCCTAAAGACATTGACACTGATGTTAAGAGGAAGGCAAAATTTCTCAAAGGGCTAAGTGACGAGTTGAAGATTCCTTTGACTGTTGCTTACGCTCCGAATTATCAGGCACTTCTTGATCAATCAATCACACTAGAGGATAGCATTAAGAAGGCTGAAAGCAGGAAGAAAAGCTGGGTATGAACAAGCACCATCCTGAACCTTCATTCAAGAGGCACTTTGCTCATGATGTGAACCATGGTCATAAACATGGGAATCACCATAGTGGAGGAAGCAGCCACAAATTCCATGGGCATAATCACAATGGAGGCTACAAGGGAAATGGACATGCTGGACATAACCATAACAATGGACAGCATCGCCCAAATTCTGAACCCAAGAAAGATCTCAGCCAAGTACTTTGCTTCAAGTGCAACAAAAAGGGCCATTATGCCAATGATTGCCCCGAGAAGGAGGTGGACACTCCTGCCAAGCCCAATCCTTTCTCTAAGGGACATGTGAACCACATCAACGTGGAGGAAGTTGTTGATGAACCTGATGCTGTGATTGGTACGTTCTTGATCAATTCTCGTCCAACATTAATCTTATTTGATACGGAGTATCGTATTCATTCATTTCAAGGGAATTTGTAAACAAGCATGGGCTAGTTGAGGAAAGTATAGGCAAACCTATTAGAGTAAGTTCTCCTGGTGGAGAGATGTTAGTAAACTCCGGGTGTAGACAACTAAACCTTGAAATTGGAAAACATCAGTTTCCGGTAGACTTAATAATCCTAGAAACCCAAGGCTTAGATGTTATCCTAGGGATGGTTTGGATGACTCGTTTTGAAGGAGTCATATACTGTGCAAATAGAGCAATCTCCCTCACCACCCCGGAGAAAAAGAAGATCAAGTTCAGGTCAAAGTTTGAACTGAAGAAAGTTAGGCTCAATTCTCTTAAGGGGGTTAGCCTAGGTGATGTCCTTATAGTAAAGGAATACCCAGATGTATTTCCAGATGAACTACTGGGAATGCCACCCGATAGAGATGTAGAGTTCCTCATTGAACTAAAACCGGGTACGGGACCAATAGCTAAGAGACCATACCCGATGGCCACAGATGAATTGAAAGAACTCAAGAAGCAGCAAGAGGAGCATCTACAAAAAGGCTTTATTCACCCAAGTTCATCACCATGGGGAGCATCGATCCTATTCGTTGAAAATAAGGATAGTACACAAAGGCTAGTCACAGACTATCGAGCTATAAATGAGCAAACCATCAAGAACAAGTACCCACTGCCCAAGATCAATGAGCTCTTCGATCAATTAGAAGGAGCTATTGTGTTTTTTAAGATCGATCTTCGATCAGGGTACTTTCAGATGAAAGTTAGGGAGATGGACATACCCAAGACCGCATTTGTCACTAGATATGGCTCGTATGAGTACACAGTATCTGACTCGGCCATGCACGCACTATCCGGCACCAAAAACGGGAGCCACGCACGCTCGAAGTCCGATCGGCAAAAAAATCGGAGCCTCACGTGATCAGTTAAAAAGCCGGCGTCCATAGCCCATAGCTAATTATTGTTTCCTATCCTTTGGTAAAAAAATCCTAACGGCCCAGAACTCTACGTTACAAAACCGGAGTTGACTCAGTTGAGATAGTTTTTTATTCTGGAAAAAATCTCTACTATATAATACTAGCAAAATTGCCCGTGCGTTGCTACGGGCTGATTTGAATTGAATATTGCTATGCAATCCCTGTCTGAAAACTCAACAAGAATTTCTTCGCTGATGCTTATTTTGTGGCAACACAATTATTATTGAGCATTTGTGTTGATCACATGTATGGAAAATTCAGATGCATAAATAACAATTCAATTATCCATTTTTATGAAACTTATACAACAACAAATATCCGACAAGCAATCACCAAGTAAATACCATTACACATGCCGCCAATATTTCTAACGATAGACATACAGAACGAAGGTACGAAAATTCATGTTGTATGCTGCAGTTGAAGGAAAACAAATATAGAAGTAAGCTGAGATTATTCATTTTCCTTGGCATAGAATGTTTTCAAGTAATTTGTACTTCCCAATAGAATGTTTTATTAATTAGTTTGTACTGACCTGCAGAATGTTTCACTTATTTCTGAACATTAAGGTGTGCACTCCCAGGACTATTTCTTTTTGTGCTAATTCAGACGACACTATACAGATCTTTGTGTATTCCCAACAAAATTCTGTCCGGGCTTACTTGAAAGGTAGGCCTGTACTTCCGGTCATTACCAACTGCACTTATACTCAGATTTGTGGTATGACACTTAGAGAACCACACCCGAAAATACAAAAAGAAAATATTGTCTAAAATAATCTCGAAGATAACCAAGATCAGATATTGATAATTCTTAAATCTTGTCATAGAATGGTAGGGACTGAAAGTTTTACCAGTGTGGTTCAGTCTTATCATTACTCTGCTAGCCCGGAGAAGTCGTCTGCCGCCGGGAGTGCCGTTCCCGGTAGAGCGGCGGCTTGACAACTGCAAACCTGGCTGAGGGATCCGCCGGATAAGCATCTCTATCGTCAGCTCTGCTTCTGTACACAGAAATCAATCAATTCGTTTTCTGGGTAGCTTTACAAAGTCCACCGTCCCTGTGAGTAGCCGGATGGAGAGGCCGAGCAGGGCTCTGCACCGTTGTGCCTCCTCCATCAAACAGCACACAAAGACCCCAATGAAGTTGCAGCCGCCATGAATTTGGACCGCAAAAGCGTCCCACCTGGCTGCACGCTGCGGTGCGTCCGGGCGCATTAGCGTACGTGTCCTCATGTGCTCTCGAGAGGCTACCGCCTGCGCAATGTAGACGGGAGGACATCTCCACTTCCGGCCATGGCTCATCAGGATATAGTCCACAAGCGGGGCCGGTTGAGCGCGTGGCAGGGGAGCGGCGACCCGACAAGCTCGATGCGGAGGTTTGAGGGCGGCGCCGAGGGCCTAGAGGTAGGGATTGCAGGGCGGCATGGATGAGCTCGATTCGAAGGAAGGGGCGGGGTCGAAGAGCACGGGGAGGCAGGGATGCGAGTGGGCGGCACCGACGAGCTTGAGGCAGGGCTCTCTGGGCGCTCTCTGCTTTCCCATGTGAGCGCGATGGGAACGATGCCAATCCTTTTTTCACTTAGACAGTGACAGCGGTTGTAAATTCTCTCAAAACGCAGGGGTAAATTTGGAAATTTAAAAAACGGACCATCACCTCAAGCCATATTATATAGCAGAGATTGTTAAAGGTGGTGATGATGATAGGTCAGGCATCTTTTTCTTCCTGGCCCGAGTTGGAACAATCATTAACAATCTCTATCTCTATCTCTATCTCTATCTCTACTTATATAATACCAATAACCGTGCCGGTCCTACGTCCTGCTTGGTGCGTCGCCGTACTTTTTCAGATTAGCCTCTCCCTCCCGCTGCAGCTCGCCTTCCTCCTCACCGGCTACGCGGGCGACGCCGACCGCCTCCTCCGCCTGCTCCTCGCCACCTCTGCAGCTCGCCTTCCTCCTCACCGGCTACGCGGGCGACACCGACCGCCTCCTCCGCCTGCTCCTCGCCACCTACAGCCCCCGCAACCTCCTTCTCCTCCTCGACCGCGCCGCCACCGCCTCCGACCGCGCCCGCCTCGCACGCGACGCGCGCGCAGGCCGCAACGACCACGTCCACGTCATCGGCGACGCCGGGTTCGCCAACCCGCGCGTCGCGTCCGCACTTGCCGCCGCGCTGCTGCTGCGTCCCGGCCAGGGCTGGGACTTGCTCGTGCACCTCGTCGGCGACGACCCACTCCTCGCCCCGGACGGTGATTCCTCTCTCCTCTGCACCTACTTGGATATCTAGCTTTGTGCGCCGTCGATGTGTTGGACACGAAGAGGCGGTGCTCGGTGGCGGCCGCCGAATGGGGAGAAGGAGCATGACATTTTGGGGCTTTGTTCAAATCCACGCATAATGCTCCCTTTGCTCTGTGGTGATTTTTAGCTTCGATTTTTCAGGTGTACTTAACGGGGTGGCATTCAGAAGTGCAGACTGGGAGGCTGGGTGTTATTTTGGTCATTCTGTTTGGAGATCGACGCAATTGCAAACGGTGGTGCTTGAGGCCTCAGTGGTTATTGGTGCAATCATCGGGGGTGGCTCGGAGGAGCAGATTGAGCGGTTGCACAAGTATGCAAGATCAATTGGATTGCTGTTCCAGGTGGTTGATGACATCCTTGATGTTACCAAGTCATCAGAGGAGCTAGGGAAGACTGCGGGGAAGGACTTGGCGAGTGATAAGACGACATACCCCCAAGTTACTAGGGCTGGAGAAATCAAGGGAGTTTGCAGAGAAGTTGCTTTCTGATGCAAAGGAGCAACTTGTTGATTTCGACATAGAGAAGGCAGCGCCGTTATTGTACTTGGCCAATTATATTGCCTATCGCAAAATTAAGCTAAGGTGATGGGCTGATGGCTATTCCGTTGTTCATCATTGATCTGTAACTTTGTAAGATCAATAAGTTTGGAATTTCAGGATTACCGAAGATCAATAAGTATACTAGCTGTAGTTTTCTAGCGTGGTATCATGAGAATATTTAGTTGGCAAATAGCACATGAGAATATTTAGCTGGCAAATACCAATGTCCCATTGACATGGGCAAGATATTATAATGGGAATCATCCTTTATGTCCTATACTTTCTGGATGATGGTCGATCAGTTGATTTCTAAAGATTTTTTTCCGGTGACAATTGCTTGCATCGCATTGTTTGGATGCTCTTTGCTAGCTAGAATGTTCAGCAACAGAGAGCATGTAAAAATCTTTTTTGTATGGTACTTTGAAATAATTACTCTCTAGAAACGCAGGGATAGAAACGACAGCTTGGAGCACGTCGTGCTTTTGCAAGTTGCAACAAACTCTTCAATAGACGAATTTGTTCATTTTTTTCTCTCTTTTTGGTTGCTCCGGTCTTCTTTGGCGAGTCGGCGGCGTGGTGGCTACGTGGGCAGCGCCACGGCCTGAGCAGGCGGTGGCGTGGCCGGCGCATTGAGCTTGGCCGTTTGGGCCAGATCTGGGCCTGAAAGGGCTTGATCTGGGCCTGGCAGGCCCGGGCACGATGTGGTAGCCCTGGCGCGGGAGTTGGTCGCGTTCTGCGTCGCTGTGAGGGCCGGCGTGCCATAGCTGGAAGAAAGCCGGGGCGGCGGCCCCGGATAGTTGGCCATGGTGCGGGAGGGGTCGTTCTCGCCTCCCGCCGGCATGACGTGGGATTCACTGCATGAGGTGCTGCGTCTCCCGCGGCATGGTAGAGCCACATCGCCTGCCTTGCTGCTGCTGAGCCCAAGCCCTAGGGCTTGGCGGTCGAGATCGCGTTTCAGGTGAAAGCCTCGCACTTTGGTTGTTTCATCAGCCCATAGCAACGCACGGACATTTTGCTAGTCTTTAATAAAACATGTTGAGCAGCTAGCATATGTATCTGACTCGGCCACACACGCACTATCCGATCGCTAAAAAAAATCGGCGCCAAAAACGGGAGCCACGGACGCGTGAAGTCCGACCGGTACAAAAATCGGAGCCTCACGTGATCAGTTAAAAAGCCGGCGTCCATAGTCCATCGCTAATTATTGTTTCCTATCCTTTGGTAAAAAAAAATCCTAACGGCCCAGAACTCTACGTTACAAAACCGGAGTTGACTCAGTTGAGATAGTTTTTTTATCCTAAATACCTGGACAACGAGAAACGTGTGGACGACCACTGTGGAGGCCTTAGCCAGTAGACAACAGTGAGCGTATGGTCTATGAGATGAACATTGACATAACACAGTAGCCACCAATACCTTCAGTTGCGACACAAAAATTCACGTAGCAAATAGCGCGGAATGTGTAGAATGAGTTAGCGAGCCAATAAAGGTGATTGATGGAGCCTCGCAAAAATTATGATTAATACGAAAGCAAGATACACCATGATGTATAGACTTTAGTGATTTCGTTGCAACGCACTGGTATTTATCAATTTGTGATATACACGTTAGTTTTCTAAGGACATGATAAAGACATAAGTGATTTTTAACAACGGATGGTTATTTATCATTATTGACCTATGAATAATTAATCATTAAATTATTTTATCAGACCGTAGCAACACACAGGCATTTTGCTAGTCTTATCTACTAGTAGTTGTGCTGTGCACGTGCGACGCACGTCTCCAAAATATGAATCTCATTTCCGGTTTAGTGAGTGTTTTTTGGGCTACCGGACCAATCAATTTCATGACTAAACCATGTAAAGATGTGCAAACAACGTACAATAAACACATGTTGCATCATCAAAAATCCATAAAGCACAAAACAATAGTTATTATTTGCACAGACACTACAACTCAACACATGTTGGAATAGTTGGAAAAAAATCTAAATAATTCCTCGTTCCAAGATAAAA
Organism: Poa pratensis; assembly: GCA_947311845.1. NCBI lineage: Eukaryota > Viridiplantae > Streptophyta > Magnoliopsida > Poales > Poaceae > Poa > Poa pratensis. The sequence continues at coordinate 48,015,294 of CAMZMU010000027.1, read as the reverse complement.
ATATTTTTTATCGCTTCATGGTCTTGATACTCCTGAATATGTACAAAAAATCGTTGTCTCAACTCAAACCATCCTACATATACGTATGCAACATTGTAATATCAAGTTTTATTTGAAGTGTATGCAAATGAGCATGATTGAGAATATTCACCGTAGATAATGGAAATAATGATGCTTCCTCGTACAATGAGTGCGTTAAAGTAAAAGCCAAATAACCAGACAAATCACTGCATATATCATGTCCAATAACTGCTCAGGAATATCTGACAAAGTATATCATGTACAATACCCCCAAGAGGTTTAACATACACAAGCCACAAGAGGACCTGCTCGATTACAATTTTTGATGATAGATCTTTTAATATTCAATAGAATACAACACTTAATAACTGTAAGAACAAAAAATTTAATTAGTCAATTTTTCATAAATGGCACCACAAGGTGACCATATATACGAATAAAAAGGCCGGATTAAATTAGAAAAGCTCCTTTTCCCTATCACTCTCCGCCTCACTCCATCTCTCTTCTCAAGCCCATTCCCCTTTCTCCCCACTGCAGCAACAGCCTCCCAACGCCCGCGACCGAAAAACCACGCCTCAGCCTCCCGTCGTTGGCCTTGGTGACCTCCCTGCTAGGCCAGGTGATCTGATCCTAGTCGACAACGGAGGCAGAAGCGCAGACCTGGTCTCCATCAGATTCGTTGGATGGGCTCACTGTCGACGGACGCGGGTTCTCTCTGGCTTTGTCTGCTCCGAGTTCATCACAATATCCACTCCTTCCAACGCCCCTCACTCCAAGTTCATCACCTCAGGTTTGCTCACTACGTAGTATGTCAAACAATCAATAGTTAGCATATCAAATTTAATGAGTTGGAGTGATGACAAAGCTGAACGCCATGACTACAATATGCAATTGCTATGTATGCTACGAACCAAACATCATCAATATGCAGAGGTGATTCCACTTAGCTAACAGTATGTTAATGTTTTTTCTTGGCTGATCAAGGCGGTGTTGAGAGCTCAGGTTTACATTAGTCTACAGTACATTTGACAGTCCAAATGGAATTTTGGTTTTGTAGTAAAAATTGGCTGATGCCAAGTTTATTCCGATGTACAAGGTGAAAGGTAGCTCATGGTGAATCAACTCAAAAATTTAGTGCCTCTAAATGTGTTCCGGGCACATGATCTTTACTACTCACTCCGTTCGGAAAATGATATCACAAAAATGGTCTATATAGCAATCTTTTCCGAACGGAGTGAGTATTAAATAAACTAGATGACCCGTTGCGCCACTGGCGCAGGTGCCGAAATCAAAACTGTAATGCAGCCTTAAGTTTTTATATCTTTAGCCCATATTGTTGTTTGTTTTTAAATTTCGTGTGGCCATAATGTGTATTGGAAAAAAGGTATGAAAATGGCAATATTGTGAGTATAAAACAACAGTATGAAACAACACAAAGGCAAAAGTGGATATTATGGAGTGATAAAATGATTGATAAAATATTTGTAAACGCGGATATAATTTGATGAATGCATAAATATAAAACCTAATTTGGTTGTGTTGCACATACTAATATTTCGATTAACTACCTAACATGTGCTATAAAATATCATAATTTACCTGGCTTCTCTAATTTTAAGCACATACATAATACAAATTAGTATGTTTTCAAATTACCTCTATAACTGATACTGATTATAAAGTGAAAATGATCTTGAGAGGAACAAAGACGTTATTTATGGCATATTATTTACTATCTTTTTTGGTCTCTTGTAAAATAGTTATTTATCTTATAAAAAGATGAACCGGCTGTTAGTTTTCCTTTTTAGGTTTCGACTCGACCAGGTGCCTCTCGGGATTTACCTTCTGGCCCCACATGTCGGTGAGCTCGAGCAAAAGGGGATATGATTTTGTCCCCTGGTTTACTTCTCCTCATCAGTTCTCCAAATCGTCCTCTCTGGTGTTCACTGCGGAGGAACTCTGAGGCGCTCGCCCGACGGAGGAGCCAATCGCCACCACCTCCGTCGCCGCCCCCGCCGCGCTCACGGATCCAGTCTTCCACTTGGTAAGGCTTCAGTTTCTCACCAGCACTCCGTCCTCTGCTCTGTATATCCGTGTTAGGTTTAGGTTGGAAACGCTGCCGTTATCGTCGCCGTTTTAGATCCTCTTGCACCTCATCTTCACGTTGGCGAATACTTCATATTTGTTCGAAGTACTGTCAAGTTTGTCGTGGATAGGTCGCATCAAATAACTTTAACCATCTAAAAACGCCCATGAAGAGAAGAGAAGCAATGGATGCAGGTATGATTTAAGCAGAAGGAATACATTCAGCTTGTCGATCAGCTTATCAACACATCCATTCGTGAAAACATCATCGGTTGGGAGCCTGGGACCAAATATTGGCAATGTCGAGTGAAGAATTATTATCACAAAGAAGTTGCAGCATCAACTTTACCAAAGGTAAATTATAGATTACTATAAGTTAGTCAACATGCAAAACAAAATAAAGTGAGTCCAAATGACCGGCGTGGCAAAACAGGGCAAGGTCGCAACAAAAGATCTAACTCACAGAGTTGATAACGAAAAGGAAAATCTCCGTTATTGTCATGATGTTGTAACCCTGTGTTAGCAACATGAAGGAAAACAGAACAATATTGGTGGAAGTATATTGTGAGCATAATTAGCTAAGGACAACAACAAAAATCGATGTTGCTATCAAAGCTTCACTTCACATGTCATAGCAAACCAATTTGGTGCTTGTTCACAATTTGAGCATTTGAGGAGCTCCAACACAAAATAGATAAGTGGATAAACAATGTAGCAGTAATCTCGACAAGAAATTAATAACATTTCTAAAAAATATGATCCAAAGGGTAATATGGGACCATAAAATACTAATTTTGCCACAAGTTGCAGTTCTATCTGCCTTGTTTTTATTCAAGAACACACATAAGACATGTGTGCCTTCTATATTAGGACAAAAATAGGTACAACTTAGACACAAGAGCCAGATCCCAACCGATCCAGCTCCAACTCCACATCGAAAAAGAAAACCTATGTTACTCCTATCGGTGTTCAACACGACCTGACAACCTTTTCACTGCCTTCTATGAAGCTTGGAAGGCATTGTGGCCGCTTTTTCAAACACTGATGTTTCTGTCCAACCAAAGAGATCTGGCCATAAGAATAATCAACGAGTTTACGTCCTTCCTGGGGCTACCTTCCATCCTATTCATTTCGTAAAATGATAATGACAGAACTAATTTTTAAAGCTGAATGAGATGGGTCCAATGACCACTGAGAACTAATGAATAGTCAATATAATGTATGTAGTGATACTTGACCATATTCTCATATTCAAGCACACCAGCTGGTGCTAATGATAACCAAATCTAAATGAAAATGATACACAATTTACCTTGACGGCGACTCCAGCTGCACTTGCAGCTGCGTCTTCCTCAGCATGTCCTCCTTGCTAGAACCGCCTGGCACCAGCTATTCCATGCCATGTTAATGTTATCTATGTAAAAGTGACAACACGAACGATAAAAAGTTTGCGGTCATATTACAGAAAGAATGTAATATACACAAACAAAAGTAACATAAAATTCTGATGTAATCATGTCACTCTGAACTAAATGCATAATGCGTCTCAGCATTGGGAAAGGACAAGCAGCTTCCCCATTTTCGATGATAAATGTATTAATCCCCAGAAACATCAGAAAATATCGAATTTGAAAATGAAGCTATCAAGCTGCACAATAGTATTGACCACTGACAATAAGTACTTTCTGTATATATGCAACTGCACGTAACTCACTGCCTGATGAATGAGAACAGGAGCAAGCTTAAGGTGCAAGCTAAACTACACACTGATTGAACCTTCTAGATGAAAAAACACACTTCTATGGAGAACTTAAATATGTTCAAAGCTAAAAACTGCAGAAGTCAAATGCCATCTTACTGAACGAGGACATATCCTCACCTGATAAGAACATATCGTGGAGAAGGTGGATCATGTGCCTTACTGAACCATAGATGACGATGGTGAAAGGTGACGCTCGGGGTAGAACGCCATCAGCGGCCACACACAGAAATCTGAATCGCGGCGAACGGATCTACGACCATACCACTGGATTAACCTTAAAAACAAGAACTAATACCATCGATCTGAAATTTCGGCAGCAACACTGAGCCAATGATATACAGATATAAGGATCCTATATTGCACAGCTGAATGTAAGAATGGAACATATCAGGTGAAAAGTGTAAATTTGCTGCTGAACTCGGAGATTTCTAAATATTCTCAATATATCTAGCGAATTTAAGTTCAAAATCAATAATATTCTGCATGTAGTTGATGGCACCAAGGTTGAATATGTCGATTCATATCATTTCATTGGTATGGTTTATATAAATGGTTTACGTTTCTACGATTTCGGAATTTTTTCTATAAATTCATAATGTTGTTATTTAAATTAAATACTATGTATGTTTGCATGCTTCCTAACCGGTGCTCATAAGTAGAGAAGTACTCAAAAATTTGAGGTGAGTGCAAAACAAAATAGGTAGTCACATACTCACATCCATAGCCCAGGTATCAAGTACGGTACATGTTACTATATTTGTATACTTGAGCCAAATCCTGAATTTCAATCTGATAGCAGTTCTCAATATTTTATGTCGTGAGTAACAACGAAATAGTACACAAAGGAAACAAACTTATTAAGCTTTACTAATCCTGAACTTTCTCGACTTTAAAGTTGTAAATCAAAATAACTCAGCAACGACTGTGCTCAAACTGAGAAAGTTCTGCCTGACGCCGTTGGGTGTCCAAAATTCATGGGTAATCCATGATCGTAGTCTTGAGCACCTGGAACCTGCTCTGGTTCTCCTATAATTTTGCTGTCCTGGTTTGTTTGCCATACCTGAAATATGTACGCAGACATTGCTCAACACGAAATAATGGCTGCAAGTCATTTTCCCACACAAGCAAAATATAAGAGAGCAAAGGCACTGCAATCATGCAAGCATGATATAAATATAGAAAATTGCACTTATCGAAATGTAAGAAAAAGCATTTGATGAGGACATCCATGTGACACGTGCAGAGATTGAATATCCTGAGAAACCTCTATCCAAAGAAACAAAATGTAGATTACCTCTGTATCCTATATAAGATTGATAGTGTATCCTCTCATGCAACCATGCAGAAACACATGTGCCACAACTTGCAGTACTATATGCACAACAAGTATTTCAACTTAGTGGACATAGCACAACCCCAACCGCAGAGCTGAAAATAACAGAAAACTCGCGCAAGATCCAAAGATCCAAATGGCGAGAAAATAACAAGTTGTGTCGACAAGTTGAAATAACAGAAAATGATCTGTTATATGTATCGACATTATCTTTTGTGGCTGATATATGCAGTAAGCTATTGTCATGCTAATAGTGGAAGAACTTGCCTAGATGAACCAGAGACGAAGTAAATGATCTTACCGTGGCTGGATGTTGTTGATCCAAATGTGGTGTATCCCAATTTGGCTTTTGTAGACAAAAGATCAGCTAACCTCTAGAAACACACATCTTTCCTAAGCTCCGTGACCAGCATGGACTGCTAGAATGCGTCTAAGAACGACAAATACAGAAGAAAGCAGTGAGTATCCAGGGAGGAAGTAAAATGTGTCTTTTACAGTTAAAGGGCTTAGAAGCAGTAACCATTTATATCCTACTTTTTGCAACTAACATAGCAGAATGTAAGCTCTGCAATGAGCGGCACTAAAGAAAAGATGGGCCGAAAGAACTAAAGCAGCAATAGACACTCTTATGTTTATCAGGTGGCACCTTACTGGTCTGTGGTGGATCAGTACGGACAGCACCTCGCCACCGGCGTGGAGGCATCAGAATGTCAAGGGCACATTCAACATTCTGCTGGAGAAAGCAAATTATTATTAGTGGCGGATCCATGGTTTAGGACCTGGAAGCAAGGTGAAATAACAGAAAACTGGCGCAAAATCCAAAGATCAATTTAGTGGACATAGCACAACCCCAACCGCAGAGCTGAACATGTCGATACAATTCGCAAAAGAAAGATAACATGAGAAGGCTTCAAGCAACAAAAAACTCAATGGGAAACCAAAGAACTGAAGAAGAACATCACAACAGGTCACAATATTCTGGAAAGGTTTCAGGTAGGCGAGGCTAAGAGATACACCGTTGTAAAACAATACATTGGCATGTTCACCAGAGCAAGTTAATCATAAAATAATCAGCGTGCCTCATGATGAAGGGCACCACTTTATTATGTGAAATAACCATTACTAACACCAGTCAGACTTAAGCACATAAAAGTGCAATATGCACAGGAAATGATAAGATATATTAGCATAAAATGCTCGTATCGATATATTTTTATCTTTCTAATAATATGATGCTCTGCAGGCTTCAGTTTACTTGCATATTTTTTGTTCAACAAAAGAATAAATCATCAAATTTAGTGAAAGCGAAATAAAAGTAAAGCTTTAGGCCAGAGAGAAATAAGCACATTGTAAATGAGAAAAGGGCACCAACACCATAGTCTATAGGTAAGTGGATCGATGGAACTAAAAGAGGAATATGCATCAATAGCAATCCCAGTATGACATATGATGTAGCAAGCGCTACTGCATACTCCATTCTACACAAAACTTACAAACTATCTTGATAACATTACTACTTAAAGTACCAGGAATAATCTGTCGAGCTTCAGAACAATTGGGGGGTTTAATAAGGTTAGGAGAAGAGAATATAAAAGAAATTTCGAAATGATAGCCATTGCACGTAGTTGCAGGCCAGATCGGACACACACCTAAGAAGAAAACAAAGCTACAAACTGAAATAGGGATGCATCTGATGAAGAACATACCTAAAATTTTTGATTCTGCAAGCCAGATCGGACAGACACCTAAGAAGAAACCGAACCTGCAAATACGAAATAGGTGAATCAGCAGACACACCATATAACCGGGACAGAACACAAATCAAAATTAGCCCACGACTCAACCTCCAGGCCAGTCGTCAGTCCTCATCATGGCTATAACATTTTCAACAGCCAACCCATCCTTGTTATTTCCTATAAGACGTAAACACAGTTTAATTTAGTATCAGATTGAATTGTTACTTGGTAGGATTACTATTTCTGTTTTTCTCTAGATAACTCCGACAAGACTGTTTAATTAAATGTTATGCAGGTTTTCTTTTATAAAAGCATCATTTTTGGCAGACCAAGGAGTACTGCCTGCATAGAAGAACCCTGGAAGATCACTCTCCATCTTTCCTATAGCTTCCAATGCCGAATCATAATCATGGCTATACATAGGAAAATAATTTCTCCAATGTAAATGTCTGAGTAACAGAAGAATGACCGTGTTAAATTACATGAGCATGTGGCGGTAAAGTTTGTGTGCAAGTTCCAGAACTCCTTATAAAGATAGCAAACCACAACACAGGCACAAAAGGGACATATACCAATGACTGCTATTGATATATTTTCAAGATAACTAACTGCAATTTTTCACTGAATTAAGTACAAAAACAGATTGCCTCTTAATTCACTGCTATTGATATCTACATGATCATTTCTTCAATAATTTTGTGCAGTATAATTGTCTCTGTTGATAAACATGCAGAGAGAGAGAGAGAGAGAGAGAGAGAGAGAGAGATGTACAGCATTTTTCATGGCTACCAAATACTTCTTTTAATGATGGAAATTCAATCAACCTAATTTAATTTTTCACAACATCCAGCACCAATCGAGCATAGACAGTACTATAGTAAGATACAACCATGACAGTGCAGAATACCTCCGATTGAGCTTTTGTATTACAACATCCTGTGGTAAAAGAGATGATTTCGTAAGTCAAAAACTGAACAAACTTTTGTATCACCGTGGTAAAAATATCAAATCTATAAATAAAACAATACAATATAGAGCAAGTGTGTGTCAGGGGAACAACCTCCAGACACAGCATGGTGGAGAACCGTGCAACCTTTTTCATCTGCTTTGAATAGATCACCAGCATGATCAAAGAAAAATCTCACTGTAGGAACATCTTCAGACTAAGCAGAGATCACAAAGGTGTTGCACCTGCAGTAATATAAAAATTATATAATTCTGCCAGGATATCAGAGACAACCAAACATGGATATGACCTCTGCCAAATATAGAATGCTAGTGACAAATAGGCAATACATTCACATCGACAGATTAAGTTCTGTTCATCCACGTATCTATCAGCACTCATTAGGATATAGTAAAACTCATGAAACATGCTAAACCCCATTATCACACAAACACATGACCTGGACAGAGATAATAACAACATCATGCAAATTCACATATCCACACTCAACTGTAACATTCCAAATGACCACATGAAACCAGCCTGAGAAAATGACATGGACAGAGAAAACAACCAGAAAATCCATGCAACCAGCCTGAGAAGAATCACTAAAAGTCGCCCAACAAATAAACGAGCTGACTTGCTTGCACAGTATAAATGCTACACCAAGCACCAAATGGATTTTCCGTCAAATAAAAATTTAGTTTTAACAAATTAATTTCACCCTCTTTGGAAATAACATGGAGCACTCACAGTTCTGAAATTCCGATTACTATTTTGGCAAAGCTACCACTTGATTAACACTTCTGACAAAGTAGGGCTACGAAAATAATATACCATAAGTAGGCCAAGCTACCAATGAGCCCCTTGTACCAATCAGAAAGAAACAACAAGGAATGAAATAAAGAAGCAAGAGCGTCATCGTAGAAAGCGTCCAAATAATTGTTGCAAACAACGGGTTCTTTCTCACTATACTGTAACATTCCAAATAACCATATGAAAAACAACTCCCAAATGATGATATTATCTAATCTACTAAGCAATGATGCTGCTAGCTGAGGCCAACTCACCTAGCATCTCGCCAAGCTCACCAAAGAGATCATTCAGCAGATCGCTCTTATGCTTCTCCCTCTTGACTTTGTGGATCTTCCTCGGGGCCGTCTTCTTGCAATTTATGTCAATGAGAGGCCTGCGCATGGTTTAGATCGAAAACCATTACGACATCAGCAACAATGGAACACCTCTCACTCGGATTCACTCCGCAAGCATAAAATAAATAAACAGAAGAACCAAATTGAAGTTGGAAACTAAAGAGAGGAATGTAATCATAGTTATAAACCAAATGACAACAATAGAAATAGGAAAGAAATATCTGCACAAGCAAATCATCACTGTCCAAATCTAACATTAATTGCACAAACAAATTAAGAGGACGGGAGGCAGGAGAGAGATACCACCATTAAAGGTTCATTTTGAATCCTCAGATCAAAGCACCACCAAGCATCACATTGATGTGGAGAGAGGCCGCTCAACAAGGCCATGTACGCTGTCGTTGAACACTGGCATCACTATTTTTGTACCCTAACAAACACGGGCTTAGTGCTGCTTGGCTGCAAGAATTGGCAAGAAAATGTTACCTATTATTGACAATATCAGAACACCGGAACAAATTAGTGAACACTAAATCCATGGAGAAATAGCAAACTGAACCTGTGAGATGGAGAACAGATCACCTGCATCAAGAACTTGTCTCTCTAGCTTATGAGCAATCCAACACCGGCTCAGCCTGAAATTTGGAATTTTCAACCCGTATAAGAAGGGATATGTTGAGTTGCTTGCCCTTGCTAAGAGATTTATTGTTTCATCAGATATAGTTCACCTGCATCACCATCATGTCAATCTAAACAAGATGAACCAGAAAGTTTTAAACAAGTACACATTACTTCTAAATTGACAGAAAACTATAATCTATTAATTCACATTCAGCATTCAATGAAGTGAGGCAGTAATGCCCGAGTCCATTTATTTACATTCACCATTGAATAAAGTGAGACAATTGCGTCAAACCAAGACTGAAAATGGAGATAAATTTTGTCATATTTGGAAATTTCATTGGTACAATTTTAATTGTACCATGACTCGGGATCATTGTGTCAAGATACTCAACTTAATTGAGACGGTTCTGAAACTCAGTATTATTTTGAAAAAGCTGCCACTTAATTAACACTTTGGACAAAGAAGGGCTACAAAAATAGACATAAACATGGTTATCTCAGTACAAAAAAAATATTATGAAGGAAACAACATCCATTTTCTATATCTAGACCTTAATTTAATTCGAATGTTAAAAAAGCCTAAAATTAAGTTCTAGACGGTACACTAAAATAGCCACTGAGAGCAAACCGTCCAACCTCATATTTAGAAATTTCATTTGTACAATTTTAATTGTGCAAAGACTCAAGATAATTGTGCCAAGATACTCAAGTTAACTGAGCCAAGACAATCAAGAACTACTCAAAAACGGATGTCAAATCTGAGAAAAATGCATGGAAGAGGAGGAGAGAGAGACCTCAACGGCTCAAGATAATTGTGCCAAGATACTCAAGTTAACTGAGCCAAGACAATCAAGAACTACTCATAAACTAATGTCAAATCTGAGAAAAATGCATGGAAGAGGAGGAGAGAGACCTCACCGGCAGCAGCAAGTTGGGGAGTTGGCCGGCAGCAGCACGTTGGCGTCCTGCCTGCAGTAGCAGCCCGCATAAGCTCCATCCTAGCCTTCTCCTCCATCTCTCTCTGGGCCCGCAGCAGCTTCGTGCCTACAACAGCAGCAGCCCGCATCAGTTCTGTCATGGCCTTCTCCTCATCTTGTTCTTGGCCTACATCAGCTCGACCTAGGAGAGAAGAGGAGGTGCGGACCAGCTCAGGCAGGTCCCGTCGCTCGCTGCTCGCTGAAGCCGCCGTCGTTCGCCTCCGTCACCGGCCGCTGCTCGCTGCCGGCCGCCGCCGCCGTCTGCGGCCGTTGCCGGCGCTGCCGGCCGGCCACCACCACCACCATCTCCTCGTGCAGCTTCTCCTCGTGGATTGGCCAGGTGCGGGAGCAAAAGAGGAGGCATCGGATTGGGGAAGGAGAGGAGGCAGGGATCGTGGGAGGGGATTGGGGGCGGAGAGGGCGAGCGAGGATTGCGACGGGATTGGCCCGTCCTTATCTACCGCCACGGTCAAAGGCAGAAATGGAGAGCTACGCAGCTGCCTTGGCTGCATCTGGGCCCGGCCTGCTCGATGGCCCACACGTCATCGACTCAATGTGTCCGTCAGGGAGTAAAAATCGAAATCACCCACGATCCAAAGGCTGAGGTGAAAAGGACGGTGGTGAATGGAAGGCTGAGATAAGCTGCCTCGACACTGTTCATCCAAAGCAAGGAGGAGCCGGGTAGTGTAGTGGTGTTTATAGGAGTAATGGGAGTTCACGTCTGACCATTTTCTTCTGCCGGGTTTCTGCCAACGATCGCTAAACCTGAGCCGGCCCATTAAGAAAACCGCGTGCATGTCTCCTTGCTCGCAGACCGCAGGCAGGAACTCCTAGTCTCCTACCCTATCTTCGTCCCGTGCCGCCTCCCCAAATCGCCTATGCGCCGCCGCTCTGAAGTCCCTCCCTCCGTCTCTCGTAACTTCCCTTGCGCCACCGCCATGTGAAACTCCTCGCATCGTCGCCGATTCCAACTCCGCCACGCCGCTATGGGTTTCCCTGGGCCATCGCCGGAGCTTGTTGAGCCGCCTTGATTGGCGTCCGCCGTCCTCCTCGAAGGTGACCTGCCCGTCATCTACTATCCAATTCTGTTGGTCGTCACCGCTAGGTGCATGAGAAGGAGCTCCTCACCGCGAGAAAATACCCGTACCATCTCCTCCCACTACGTAGCCTCGATTTTAATGAGATCTATTTGTCTTCAACAATTATTTAAGCATATGTAATTTGAAAATTGCAGGGATTGACAGTGAACAATATGGAAAAGCTAAACGACGACATGAAGTGGCGTCTTGATCTGGACAGAGAAAACCAGGTGAATGTAATATACTGGGAGGTACATATCCATCTCACCCGAATGTTATGCCAATGAATCACACCTTATTACTCTTGAAATACCTACCAAAACTGTATAGTCCTCAATAGTAGTATTCACTACTCAGTTGACATAATTTTGATACTCGCTATGTTAGTTTCTATTTGGCTCAGAACATGTTGTTTACCTTGTTAGATGTGAGTACAATTTAACCCTTAATTCCTCACTGAAACTAAACCAACTTTGAGAAAGAGGATGTCATATGCTGGTAGGATATCTCAATAAGATGTTGCAGCGAGATGCGACACAGATCACCATTCATAGTATCTTTCTTTAGTGATGGTCGAGATACGCTTGCAAGTTTAAATATTGCAGACTGTAATGTGGTGATTAATCAATCATGTCAAATGTTTTGCTGCTGCTTCAAGGATGGAAGAGACAGTCAACTTCTACCAGACTACCAGCCCTGCTGTACCCAAGCTTTTGAACATTGATCCTGAAGCCACCTCTGTATTCTTTCTGAGCAAAAAAAATGAAACGGGAGTATTTTCTTACTCATGAGGTTTTTAACATTGATATGGTCTTACATTTTTGGGAAGATTGAGTGAGATGGATGTTCATAGTGTAACTCCAGCAGCTAAAGTGCAATCAAGCATGGCCTACTGATATAGAGAGCACAAGACATGGACTTCAGTTCCTGAAACTCTGGTGAGGAAATTTACCACCTTTTAATCATTCCCATCTCATTTCTCGACCAGATAACTATAGGATGAACTTTAAATTGTGTGGATGTATATCAATTTTGCAGGTAATGATGGTTATCCGAGTGGACATGATGCCCGTGGGTTTGTGTTGGCGTGAGATGGTGTGGTGCCATCGTGGCCATGAAGATTGGGAGGTAGGGTGGAGGCTGCAGACAACATCATCGTGAAAAAACGTGGAGAGAAAGGCAATCTATTTTCCCTCTTGCATGGCCGTGTTTGTTGCCTCGGCGCAGTGGCAAGGAGTAGCCATCGGAGCAGGGTCGACGACACACACAAGTGACCAGAGATGCATGTGATGTCTTCACCCTACTACATTTGTCCATCCAGCAACAATCGTGGGTGGATGCAGCAAGGTTGGCATTGCTAGAAGACTCTACTGAAGCAATGGCATGCACCGCGTGGTTGAGCATGACAAGGGACCTGAAGGTTCTCGTTCCGGGCAGAGGTTCACGGTGATTTTTCACATTTTTTGACATTTTTAGGAGGTCGCAAACAATGGCGTTCTTCTATATATATGGTGACACTTGATTGTCTTTGTTCTACTGTCCGAGCTTTTGACACTCTTTGTCCATAGAAAGGCCGTCAGAGGTGAAAGCACCTCTGTTTTAGAAAAAATTAAGTTTTTGATTGTTCTTTTCTCCATAGAGCGATCTGATTTGGTTATTTTGTTTTATTTTTCAGTTGAAGCCAGCTGGATGTAATCTTGTACTCCCTCCGTTCCTCAAAAATCTATACACCTTACTTCAAGGAACGGAGGGAGTATTTACCTTTTTATAATTTTGAAAAGCACCCTTTTGTGTGAGAACAATGGATTGTTGTCTATAAACCTCCCTCAATAAGCTTAACCTCCATTAGATAAACTTCTTGTGAACTAAAAAATGGAAGCATGTTATTTTCTTGTATTTGATGTACATGATGCATATAAACATTTTAGGACCATGATTTTGATGGATAAAAATATCAAATATTGTTATTCCGTAGCAACACGGCATTTAGCTAGTATTTATAATATTTTAGCACTCTGTTAATGCAAAAAAGTATATCTGTAACTGTATAACCACGGATACATGTACTTATGGTAGGATTTCCAATTTTCAGGACATATTGAGATTGCGATCTTTAGTTGCTGGGGTAATACTGTTGCAGGGGACTATCATATCCTGAAGATACACTAAGATCGGTACATGCAAAATGCAAGCCACAAAAGTCATGCCAACAGTATGAAGCTGTAAACTGTAAAGTACCTTGTGCTAAACTGGACAATTGAGTATTTCTGTTCACACAATACCTCCAAGAGCAGCACGTTGAAGATTAGTATATCCGATTTTCTCCCCGTGTAGGTTTATACTGAATCCGCAAATCAAGCGTTTGAAGAGGGGTTTGGAGAACAGAACTTACCCATAGCTATTACATTGTGTTCTAACCTGAATTTTTGTCCTTTAGCAACGATGCCACCTGATCTGGCGCGTTCTTGTTGGAGCGGCAATGCAAGGACGTGGCTGAGGCAGTGGCCCACCCTCGGAGCGGCCATCCTGCTTGTCGGCGTCGTCGTATTGGTCGTCGGCGTTGTATGCGTCGTCGTATTGGTCGTCGGCGGGACGGTCGGTATGGAACTCAGATGGCAAGCATAGGAGCGGCTGTCCTGCTTGTCGGCGTCGTGTGTGTGGTCCTCCTGCTCGTCGGCATCGTTGGAGTCATCGCGAGGGCGGGCCGCGAGGCATGAAACTCAGATGGCAAGCATGGGAGCGGCCATCATGCTCATCGGCGTCGTGTGCGATGTCTTGTTGGTCGTTGGCGGCGCGGCGACATGGAACTAAAATGGCAGCCTGCGATTCCAATCCCTATAATTTCGGAGTGCGTTGGGTCGTCAATCACGATTACTTTCCATGTTATTTCGTGCGTTTCTTCTGTCTATTATGGAAGACATGATGTGAGGGATATTGGCAAGGTGTGGGAGAACAGATGGTTGTGGTCGTTTGATTATTTTGATGAACGGCTAAGATTTAATTTTCCTGCGATGTTTGCTTGTTTATTAGTAGTGGAGATAACACAATCAATAACTGCAATTGTTAGGTTTGATAAAGACATGGATAAAACACATAAATTAACCGCACTCAGTATATACTATGTGAAAAGGGAAAAACTGAGTCATAGAAACTGCGTGCAGACTGTATTTCTCAATCAACTTATGCCAAGACGGACCAAGGTAGGGACTCTTAATAGTAGCTTCTTTTCTTGGTAGATAAGAACTACTCAACAGATAGTTTTACTGATAACACACCACTACCAGAACGAAACAAAAGTGGAGCAATACTAAGGTACTAGAATGATGATAATACACCACTACGGAAGTTCGACTGCAGCAAACATGAACTTGTTGTTCGATGGCAGGCCATGCATCTCAGCAACCACAAAGGCGCAACACCATATGAACGGTACTATTGCGCTTAATGTTGTAGTCCGCCAGGGTGCGTCCGTCCTCCAGCTGCTTGCCAGCAAAGACGATGCGCAGCTGTCTAGGGGGAACGCCTTCCTGCTCGTAGATCTGCACCTTCAGACTGTCAACAGTGTCCGAGCGCCCAACCTTAAGGGTGATGGTCTTCCCTGTGTATGTCTTCACGAATATTGGCATCACAACAGTTGGACTGCACGGGAGGAGGATGAGGAGAAGAGTGGACCCTTTCAAATGTTGAGGTCAGCCAAGGTGCGCTTGCCGTCCTCCAGCTGCTTGTTGGCAAAGATGAGGCACTGTTGGACCTTGGGAAAGCCCTCTATGTCTTCGATCTTGGCCTTCACGTTGTCAATGGTGTCTATGCTGTCGACCTCGACAGGGATGGTCCTGCCTTCTAGCGTCTCCGTCACAAAGATTTGCATCTTCTCTTGGAGGTCAAGTGTGGAATCATGCTTGATGCCGTAATCCCCAATGTACGGTTGTCTTCCAGCTGCACCCCATCGAATACGAGGCCGTACCGCTCCTGAATCTTTGCCTTGATGGTGTAAAGGGTGTCTGACAAGTGGACCCCCCTGAGACAGATTTTCCTGCCAGCGGGATTCTTGACAAAGATGTGCACTTTGGATGGGCTAGCAAACCAAAAAAACCAACTGTTAGACAATATTTAGGCTGTAGAACAATACACAAAAACGTCAACAATTCCAGTAGGCAGTACAAGCAAGTGCCTAAATAAAAAACAATCCAAGCAAGAAGAGAAATCTACTCTGTAAATACCTTGTTTATACAAAACATGGCATCGCACTAAGCCTAGCATGCAAAGTTCAAGACTTGAGCATCCATAAAATTGTAGGAGTACATGGTATCACTCAGTTCTATATATTGAAGAGACTAGTTATAAGTATTTATTAAGTGATACTTCTATTCGGTTAACACATTTGTCAAGTGTTCTTAACCGTGTAGCAACAAATGTCGCCATCTTTCCTACTCTCCCCTATACAGCCACCACGGTGTTGTCCTGCTCCCCATAGGCATCTCCATCTTCACCTTCCTCAGGGGAGAACACAACCTCTCTCTGCCCAAAAGTCACTCCACTACTGCTGCACCATCACCCTCCGGTCCCCCATCATTCCCCAAGTCTCGCAGTTCCGTTATGCTAATGTTTCGCTCTTCCACCATTTCGTCCCACTCCGATATCATGTGCGTGCCCAGAAGATCTCTACCATGTTCCCAATCACCACGAGGGTGGTGGCATCTTAGTATAGACAATCATATAACATGCGGCAACTACAACACATGTCCTACTGTGTGGTAACGAAGCTACACCATTCGATTCTGCGGCAGTGGCAAACAAGATTCTTCTCCAAGTATGATGCCTCACCTTCAGCAAGCTTTGCTACCTATCGTGTCGGGACAAACATCAAGTTTCTCACACTTTCCTCCTTGTCAATCATCGCATACCCCTACACCTCTATTCCCTCTCGTCACAATTCTATTCAAAATATGATGATGAATATCGTCAGATGTGCATGAGGCGAATTAACATGCGACTAACCAAATCAAAGGAGAAAAACTATTTTTTGATTATCCCCATATATAAAAACAAAAGGTACAACTACAAACAAAGACAACTCACTAACCCACACTTTAACGAATATGCATAGCCAATATAGCTGGCGAAGACACCGGCTAGCTCTGTGTGCAGATTTGGAAGCTTTTCAATATTAACAAGTTAATAATATGCACTATTCGATGGAAGGGGTTGTTCATATGTTCTTTTTCTAAGAAATCGACAGATAAAACAAATAAAAACAGGATAAGAAGCAGAAAGCACACATGTAGAAACCATCTCTGGTTTTAATCCATCGACCAACTATTGCTTGCTGCTCTGACAAATATTTTTCATTGTGAACAGAAAAGATGAAACTAGTTTATGGCCAAAAAATTACCAATTTATAAGCATTGACTAACATGAAACAAATCTTCCATTACCGATTGGCATATCAATTACTGATTAAAACTTTATAGAACAGTTACCAGTGTTCTGTGATACTTTAGTTACTTTTTCAAAGAAATATGTAGCTCAATATAGCGTTCAGGTGTTCATAATGGGACTATTAGCACCTGCGGAGTACTTGAACACTGGAAACTCATATTTGACAGGCCGAAGAAGAGAGTCAATTTGATTCAATTAGCCAGTCAGGGTCTAAGCTGAGAAATTATGTGTTCCAGAATCTGATAATAGAGTTTATCCAGTGAACAAAATGCTTTGCTAACAGGATATGGATATTGCACTGATCCTAACAGCAACCGAGGGGCTGATTGCACCTAGCAGCTAGTATTAACTGCAGGAGACACGCATACTAAATAGAAAAACTGTCTAAAAAAGAACTCTCTTACTCGTCCATGTCGGCACTGTCAGACGAATGGCTGCCACCGTCGTCTTCGCTGCCGCTGTCGCCAACTTCCTCCTCTTCCTTCTCGGAATCTGCCAAGCCCATCAAACACACAAGCCACTCAACGACCCCACACAGAACATGCTTATGCATCGTGCACAATGCGAGCAGGAGTCGGTAAAACTCACCATGCATGCTATCTTCCGTGCCAGAGGTAGAGACCAGCAGGAGCAGCTTCCACGACGTGGTCTTCCAGGTTGGGACCAGCGGACGACCGCAGGCGCTTCTTCGGGGGCATTCTGCTGGCAGGCTGTCTCAAGGATTTAATTTTCATGTTAGTAAAGGATTCTGCATAGACATCTCTGTGAAAGTCAGTAATTGATATGCCAATTAATTGCTAATGGAAGATTTGTTTTTTCATGTTAGTCAAAGGATGATAACACTTTTTACTGGAATAGAACCAACAGCGAGCATGCAAATGCCAAATCAGCCAACAGGACTCACCGTTACAGAAGCTAGCTAGCTAGCTAGATCACCCTTCAGAGTTGCTACCCTACAAGGCATATCGTTCTTAATCGGAAAACAGAATATGTAGCCCTATATATGCAGATGCTTCCGTCCAGCTTTTGTAATTACATAAAAAACGTCAACACTTGCAACAGGTCGTACAAGCAACGAGAGAAATATCTAGTCAGAAAGGCTGACCAATACATATAACGATTTTGGACAATCTTTGCTGTTCATCTTGTTATGAGGCTAGCAATAAATTCCATGAGGATCCTACCTGAAATTGACAGTAGGGGGGGCCTACTCACCTTGCTACGGACCATTGGGGGGGGGGGGGGGGGGGGGGGGGGGGGGGGGCGGATGCATCGCAGCAAACATTAGAGCAGGGGAGGAGCGGATGCATCTCGCTATCCTACACTAGAGCAGCAGGTCTCTCCCGTCTCCGCTATCGGACTCGGAGCTAGATCAGGCGGGTAGGGTTTTGGCGTCGGGTTGGTCGGGGAAGAAGGAGGACTCACGGCGTGGACGAAGAAGATAAAAGGGAGAGAGAGCAGACTATGGATTACCGAGAGGAGGCAGATCTCCGTCCGCGGCGCACGAGTCGGGCGGCGCTGCGACGGCGGCGGCGCAGGAAGGAGAACCGTGGAAGCGAGAGACAGAGAGGGGTTTTATTTTTATATACAAGGCCACTATCACATTTTTCAGAGAAAACAAATTTCAAAGTTTTTTTTTAAAAAATTCAACTAATAAATAGCAAGGTTAATTGTGTGAAAAGTCTCTCGTGTTCCGGTCTAATTAAATACTAGGGGATTAAGCGCGGCATTCGCCGCACCCCTGAGCTAAAATTTTGAATTATTTAATCGTAAAGTTGTTGTAAATTTTAAATTGTCCGTATTTCGAAAACAGCTCAAATTTGGAAGTCCCCAGTTTTTGAATAAGTTGACGTATTTGAAATCCTTTTTGATTTATACGGAAAATACAAATCTGGACGGCATATGGAAATTTGAAATTTGAATTTTGGTCGTTTCCATTTATTTTTTGTGTGGCTAATTTGATATATTTGGTTTTTTTTGTGGACATATTTATTATTTGCAATTTTTTCAGAAGTATCCGAATGATTTGGTGTTGTTTGCACAAAAAAAAATTAATTATTTAATTGTAAAGCTGTTGTAAATTTTAAATTGTCCGTATTTCGAAAACAGCTCAAATTTGGAAGTCCCCAGTTTTTGAATAAGTTGACGTATTTGAAATCCTTTTTGATTTATACGGAAAATACAAATCTGGACGGCATATGGAAATTTGAAATTTGAAATTTGGTCGTTTGCATTTATTTTTTGTGTGGCTAATTTGATATATTTGTTTTTTTTGTGGACATATTTATTATTTGCAATTTTTTCAGAAGTATCCGAATGATTTGGTGTTGTTTGCACAAAAAAAAACTGACACCGTGGGCCCACTGTGACGTCATGCTGACGTCACAGGGGTCGGATCTGGCCAGACTCGCCGGCGGCGGCGCGGAGCACGCCGGCGGCGCTCGGCTGCGATTTGGCACGCGCGCCTGACCGTCCCAGATGCGCCTCCTCGCGGCCGACCCGCAGGTGGCGGCGTCGCCCATTTTGGGTCGCCGGAGCGGCGCCGGCGGCCTGCGGGAGCGGCGGAGACCGGCGCGGACGGCGGCGACGATCCTGGCACAGGTACGGCGTCCCGGCGGCCGGTACGCGGCCAGGAGGGAGAGGCGGCGACGCCGGAGCGTGTCGTGCCCGTAGATCTGGCGAGGGAGCGGCGGAGCGGCGGCGGCGGCGACGCGGCGGGCGCGCGCAGGAGAGAGGGGAAGGGGGGTTCGCGGATGGTTTTGTAGAAAACTCCCTGTCTTTTCCAAAATTTACAGATAGGTCCTTCTGGGGGGTTTTGTGGAAAAGTTGACGCGTCAAAAATCGTGCGCGTGGGTCACCGGCTGGAACCGGGGCGACCGGCCGGTGATCGGGCCACGTGGCACGCTGGCATTGGTAGATATTCGGGATGAATAGTGCGGGCCGTTATTAGGGCGACGTGGGTTCATCTGGACCGTCCGTTCGGACGATCGGACGGCCAGGGATCGCGCGCGACGTGAATGGCCTGAGAAGCAGCGAAATCTTCCGTCCGTTATATATAGTAGGATAGGATGATTCATTGCAACGTTTACATTAATTAGCACCGTTGTATGAGGTAAAAAAAACTAATCAATTCATCATGGAAGCAGATTGTGACCTTCTATAGAAGAAACACGTATACTCTCTTCGTCTATAAAAAGATGTCTCAACTTTGTCTAAATTTACATGTATCTACACATGAAACATGTCTAGATACATGCAACTTTAGAAAAAGTTGAGACATAATTTTGTGTACAAATGGAGTATTTGATATTGGTCTTATATATGTGTGTTGCATTTAGGCAGAATATTATTTCAGTGGAAGGCGACGTTCCGTCGACAACGAGGCGTCCGTGGTGACTTCGTCAATTCCAAGACTCGATCCGGCTCTATTTCGGAGGTGCTCATAGGGGTAGGGTGGTAGGGTGTGCGTGCGTGCTTTCATAGCGTGAGTGTGTGTGCGTGTATGTGAGCATTTGCGGTTGTACTGTGTTTCTCAAAAAAAAACACAGGGAGTATGTATAATGAAAAAGAAAGAGAGGAGATATGTGTTGGGGAAGGAAGCCAACTACAGAAGAGACGACGCAGGCCCACGGTCCACAAACCTGGCGCGGGGGCGGGTTGCTTCCTATGGTCAATCCCTATTGACGACCAGGTCGATGCTAACCAACCGCCGCACACCCCTGCGGTGACTTGGGCCCGACCCAACTCATGGCGAGAAGAAGATGACGGCGACGCGACCGCGACGACGACGGCCGGAAGCGAGGACCGCGGCGACCGGAGCTCCACACCGAGGACGGGGACGACGTGGCATCGTCGCCGAAGGCGAGGAAGAAATTAACTAGGGGGTGCATGTGCGGGGAGCTCGCCGGCGACGCGAGTAACGGTGTCCGGAGTTAGGGTGCAGGTCGGGGAGTTAGAGGGAAGGTCTGGGCCACGGTGCACCGGTGGAGGTGGCGGCTCGAGCAGGGCGGGCAAAGGAGGCGGCAGCGACGCCGAGCGCGAGGCGGGGCTAGGCGGGAACGACCGACGTTGGCAGCGGGGGAGCAACGACGGCGAGGTGTTTAGGAGGAAGAAGATGAAGCACGAGATGGGCCGCGACGCACTATGGTGCGGGGGTGTGTGGAGCGCGTTCGGCTCCGCACGGGTCAGAGACTAAGGGCTCCCCTTCCTATGTGTAGTCATCGCCTATAGTCATAGTAGGTGGAGATGCAAAACATTTTTTTTAAATGTCAAAAAATTGCACATAAATTTCGGACATACACCAGACATTTTATGTTAACAACAACAAAATTCATGGAGAACAATATTTTTTGTGACCTGTTCAAAAAAGACAAAAAAAATGCTAACATAAATATCTTGAGTATATCGAAAAAATAATATTTTGAATTGTTTGACATTTTAAAACATTTTTATACAGTGGGTGCACCTATGGATTTCCGCTTAGTCACCGATACTTTCCTTCGCACCAAGGTAACAATTGTAAAACGAACCAGCAGTAGATTAATATATACGTATATATCAAAATTAGACGGTTACTCGAGCAGAAATTGACAATAGCAAAGCCGAATAATCTCTACTACATCTGTTCCATACTGTAAGCATTTTTAGCAAGCTATACCTTTTTAGCGAGCTATATTCATGGTGGTACTAAATGGCCAATCTTAAGTCTGAACATGTAAAGCACACCAGAAGTAGTAGTGAACTAGCACTTATTGCATTCACGCCATCCAAAAACTAAAGTAGCCATGCAGCATTTCAACATAAGCATAGCTCGTGAGAAGAAAGACACCACACCAAGATCAACCGTCAAAGAACTGGAATGGACTCTCGGCAACATCCCCTTGCATATTCGCCACCAGCTGTCTCTTTTCATCCTTCCCTTTCTGATATCGGAGTGAGCACCTATTCTCAAGACACGGTCAGTCGCAGCTGCTAATCCTGCATCTGAAGTACAGATTTTGTTCAGAAGAGAGTTAACCTCATCGTCAAGTATGAAGGCATCCATCTTTGTGAATTTTGTGTTGTCATAGTCAATCAAAGCTTCTTTCTTGTACAAAATAAAATAAAAATCAAAGCTTCTTTGAATGATCGCAAATGTTGTGAAAAGGACAGGGGAAGTTCCTGCTGTGCCAACATGAACATCATCACCAACACGGTCGCCAGTAACTTAAGTTTCTGAATCCTCCTGTGACATAAAGAGAACTCATGCATGTAAGTTAATAATTCAAGTGTCTCTTAAACAAATTTGTGCAAGGCAATATATTCGAAAGATAAAGATCAATTTATCTAGGTTCTTACAGAAGCAATGCAAGTGAAGTAAGATACTGTTACAACTCCCATCCAATAGTGATTACCACTCTAAAAGATAACTCATGCTTGTAAGTAACAGTCCAAGTGTTTCATAGACAGATCTGTGCAAGGCAATAGATTCTATTGACAGATCAATTTATATAGTTTTTACATAAGCAGTGAAAAGCAAAGTGATATACTGTTACGCCTGTCATCTCATAGTGGTTAGCATCATAAAGTGTGAAGAGCTTTTTAGTGAAGTGAACAAAGATGTCCAGCCTCAAATATTGGAATGTGGCACTCTATATCCTTGTGCTATCACATACTTGTGCACAAACCCTGATGCCAAAATTGAAACATTGGACTTCATACTAGTATACAACCTAGAACTGAACTCCTCTACTATACTTATACAGTAGAACATGTTACAGCATAACAACCTGAAAGTAGATAGCTGATTTCCATAGTGATACAATAATCAATGCTCACAAGTAATAGAACTTCATATAGTCTAGAGACCAGGCACATGAAGAAACTTTACCAGAATGTTCAGACATAACAACGGACTCACCTTGTTGTGTATCACTGAAGAAGGCCATGCCATGATCATGATGACCCATCCCTGTTTGTTTAAATTTGATCCAAATAGTCTTTATCGCTAAACCCTACCCATCCTTCTAAAAACTGATGCCATAGCATTCATGGCCTAACCGTTGGCGTCATACCACTTGCCTTGGCCATCCGATGGCCCTGTAGCCTCCCCTCCTATAAGTACCCCGTCATCAGGCTCCGAAACACCAATCTGCCTTCAAACCCTAAACGCTGCCCCGAAACACCTCCTTGTCCTCCTCTGCCACTCCTGCGCCACACCCCGGTCATCCTGCCGCCATCCTCCTCCTCCCTCCCCCCCCCTCCAAAAAAAAAACGACGACGACTTGATTTCAACTCTTATTTGCACTCCTGATTCGAACTCATGTGACATTCATGTGGCTCACAATATGCGATAATGAATTTTCTTTGTAAAAAACATGCAATCAGTGTTATGATCCTCATCACTTCAACTTTTGACTGCGATGACAGATGAAAACATGGATACATAAATTAATCGCACTGGGTATGCAGACATGAAATAAATTTTTGTATATCAACAGGGAAGGTTCCCCGGCTCCATTGCATAGAAGCCCGTCTGGTACATGGTTCCAAAGAAACAAAAACAGACTCCTGGTTGTTGTAAGAACCAGCCCACCATGACAGCAAGCTACAAACTGGAAACTGGGACTGCAGTCTGAAAAACTAAACAGAGAAGTGGCTCAGAAGGCCTAACAACGTTTCCTCTTTATAAACCCAGGGACTCTTAATAGTAGTTCCTCTTGATAGATGAATAAAAAGAAATACTCAACACATTAACATACTAGTAAATGATAATATATAGTTTTACTGATAACACCACACTTCTACTGTGAAGGAATGATACGTTACTGATAACGCACCACTACTGGAAGGAAGGCTCCAGCAAAATAAAACTTCTTGTTGAATGGCAGGCCATACAGCTCAGCAACCACAAAGGCGGAGCAACAAATCAAGTGTATCCTCGCTCTTAATGTTGTAGTCCGCCAGGATAAGAAATTTGCCAAATATAATTAATTATACTTGTCAGTTCCAGAAGAAATTTGTCTGTTTTCAAAATTGTGGAACTTGGACTAGAATTGACACTGGACTCTAATTAATTATACTTGTTCGTAATTTGTTACGGGACTCGCCCGGCCGGGTTCGAGACTTGGGCTCCCCACGGCACCTCATTTTTGTTACTGTACAAGAGATGCTGAAGAAGACCTAGTTTCCTATCCCAATTCTAATTAGATATGATATATCACCATCACATATATGCAATAGTAAATCTTGTATAGTATCCATAAAACAAGCAACAACTGTACTTTTTACGATTCCGATTGCTTCAACTTTCGACTGCATGGCATATATATTGATAAAAACATGGATAAAACACAGAAATTAACCGCACTGAGTATACTACGTGGAAAGGAAAAAAATGAGTCGTCGAAAGTGCGTGCAGACTGTATTTCTCAATCAACTTACTGATGCCAAGACGGACCAAGGTAGGGACTCTTAATAGTAGCTTCTTTTCCTTGTAGATAAGAACTACTCAATAGATAGTTTTACTGATAACACACCACTACTAGAACAAAACAAGAGTGGAGCAATACTAAGGTACTAGAACGATGATATACACCACTACGGAAGTTTGACTGCAGCAAACATGAACTTGTTGTTCGATGCAGGCCATGCATCTCAGCAACCACAAAGGCGCAACCAAATGAAGGGTACTCGCGCTTAATGTTGTAGTCCGCCAGGGTAAGGTGGTCCGCCAGCTGCTTGCCAGCAAAGATGAGCGCTGCTGTCTAGGGGGAATGCCGTCCTGCTCGTAATCTTCACCTTCACACTTCAACAGTGTCCGAGCGCCCAACCTGAGGGTGATGGTGTTCCCTGCGGCCTCTTCACGAATATTGGCATCACAACAGTTGGACTGCACGGGAGGAGGATGAGGAGAAGAGTGGACCCTTTCCAAATGTTGTGGTCAGCCAAGGTGCGCTTGCCGTCCTCCAGCTGCTTGTTGGCAAAATGAGGCACTGTTGGACCTTGGGAAAGCCCTCAATGTCTTCGATCTTGGCCTTCACGTTGTCAATGGTGTCTAGGCTGTCGACCTCGAGAGTGATGGTCCTGCCTTCTAGCGTCTGTCACAAAGATTTGCATCTTTTCTTGGAGGTCAAGTGTGGAATCATGCTGGATGCCGTAATCCGCCAATGTACGGTTGTCTTCCAGCTGCACCCCGTCGAATACGAGGCGGTACCGCTCCTGAATCTTTGCCTTGATGGTGTAAAGGGTGTCTGACAAGTGGACCCCCTGAGACAGATTTTCCTGCCGGCGGGATTCTTGACAAAGATGTGCACTTTGGATGGGCTAGCAAACCAAAAATCACCAATTGTTAGACAATATTTAGGCTGTAGAACAATACACAAAAACGTCAACAATTCCAGCAGGCAGTACAAGCAAGTGCCTAAATAAAAAACAATCCAAGCAAGAAGAGAAATCTACTCTGTAAATACCTTGTTTATACAAAGCATGGCATCGCACTAAGCCTAGCATGCAAAGTTCAATACTTGAGCAACCATAAAATTGTAGGAGTACATGGTATCACTCATTCTATATATTGAAGAGACTAGTTATAAGTATTCATCAAGTGATACTTGTATTCGGTTAACACATTTGTCAAGTGTTCTTAACCGTGTAGCAACAAACGTCGCCATCTTTCTCTACTCTCCCCCTATACAGCCACCACGGTGTTGTCTTGCTCCCCATAGGCATCTCCATCTTCACCTTCCTCAGGGGAGAACACAATCTCTCTCCTCACCTCTCTCTGCCCAAAACTCACTCCACTACAGCTGCATCATCACCCTCCGGTCCCCCATCATTCCCCATCAGTCTCGCAGTTCCGTTATGCTAATGGTCCGCTCTTCCACCATTTCATCCCACTCCGATGTCATGTGCGTGCCCAGCAGATCTCTACCATGTTCCCAATCACCACCAGGGTGGTGGCATCTTAGTATGGACAATCATATAGGACATGCGGCAACTACAACACATGTCCTACTGTGTGGTAACAAAGCTGCACCATTCGATTCTTGCGGCAGTGGCAAACAAGATTCTTCTCCAAGTATGATGCCTCACCTTCAGCAAGCTTTGCTACCTATCGTGTCGGGACAAACATCAAGTTTCTCACACTTTCCTCCTTGTCAATCATCGCATACCCCTACACCTCTATTCCCTCTCGTCACAATTGTATTCAAAATATGATGATGAATATCATCAGATGTGCATGAGGCGAATTTACATGCGACTAACCAAATCAAAGAGAAAAGCTATTTTGATTATCCTCCATATATAAAAACAAAAGGTACAACTACAAACAAAGACAACTCACTAATCCACACTTTAACGAATATGCATGGCCAATATAGCTGGCGAAGAACATTCATGGGAACACGGCTAGCTCTGTGTGCAGATTTGGAAGCTTTTCAATATTAACACGTTAATAATATGCACTATTCGATGGAAGGGGTTGTTCATATGTTCTTTTTCTGGTAAAACAATAAAAACATGATAAGAAGCAGAAAGCACACATGTAGAAACCATCTCTGGTTTTAATCCAATCGACCAACTATTGCTTGTTGCTCTGACAAATATTTTTCATTGTGAACAGAAAAGATTTCATGGCCAAAAAAATTACCAATGCAATTTATAAGCATTGACTAACATGAAAATCAAATCTTCCATTACCGATTGGCATATCAATTACTGATTAAAACTTTATAGAACAGTTACCAGTGTTCTGTGATATTTTAGTTCCTTTTTCAAAGAAATATGTAGCTGCAATTAACGTTCAGGTGTTCATAATGGGACTATTAGCACCTGAGGAGTACTTGAACACTGGAAACTCATATTTGAGAGACCGAAGAAGAGAGTCGATTTGATTCAATTAGCCAGTTGAGGGATCTAAGCTGAGAAATTATTGTTCCAGAATCTGATAATAGAGTTTATCCAGTGAACAAAATGCTTTGCTAACAGGATATGGATATTGCACTGATCCTAACAGCAACCGAGGGGCTGAGTTGCACCTAGCAGCTAGTATTAACTGCAGGAGACGCATAATAAATAGAAAAACTGTCTAAAAAAAGAACTCTGATCACTTACTCGTCCATGTCGGCACCGTCAGACGAATGGCTGCCACCGTCCTCTTCACTGCCGCTGTCGCCAACTTCCTCCTCTTCCTTCGGAATCTGCCAAGCCCATCAAACACACAAGCCACTCAACGACCCCGCACAGAACATGCTTATGCATCGTGCACAATGCGAGCAGGAGTCGGTAAAACTCACCATGCATGCTATCTTCCGTGCCAGAGGTAGAGACAGGAGCAGGAGCAGCTTCCTCGACATGGTCTTTCAGGTTGGGACCAGCGGACGACCGCAGGCGCTTCTTCGGGGGCATTCTGCTGGCAGGCTGTCTCAAGGATTTAATTTTCATGTTAGTAAAGGATTCTGCATAGGCATCTCTGTGACAATCATGATATGCCAATTAATTTCTAATGGAAGATTTGATTTTTCATGTTCGTCAAAGCATGACGCAGGTGTGGCAACTTGGGTTGGTGGTGGAAAGTAAACATAACACTTTTTACTGGAATAGAACCAACAGCGAGCATGCAAATGCCAAATCAGCCAACAAGACTCAGCGTTACAGAAGCTAGCTAGCTAGAGCACCCTTCAGAGTTGCTACCCTACAAGGCATATCGTTCTTAATCGGAAAACAGAATATGTAGCCCTATAGATGCCTAGATGCAGATGTTTAACTTTGCATATAACGATTTTGGACAATCTTTGCTGTTCATCTTGTTATGAGGCTAGCAACAAATTCCATGAGGATCCTACCTGACACTGACAGTAGGATTGACCCAAACCATATGCGAACAATTGCACGGCAGTAGATCCGAGGGCGGAAATCGGTTACATTCATCATTATAAAAAAATCAAACAGTGGTGCACCAACTACCATGGCATAAAAAAACAACTACCGATAGGAACACAGGCATCACAACCAAAGAAGGGGAGGGGGGCTCTCGAGAACACCGTCTCTCCCGTCATCTGACTCGGAGCTAGATGAGGCGGGTAGGAATTTGGCGTCGGGTTGGTCGGGGAAGGAGGAGGACTCACGGCGCGGACGAAGAATATAAGACGGAGAGGGAGCAGACTAGGGCTTACCGAGAGGAGGAAGATCTCCGTCCGCTGCGCACGAGTCGGGCGGCGTTGCGACGGCGGCGGCGGAGGAAGGCGAGCGGTCGAAGCGAGAGACAGGGTTTTCTTTTTTTATAATACGGAGGAGAGGTGAAGGAAACCAACTACAGACGACGCCGGCCCACGGTCCACGAACCTGGCGCAACGGCGCAACCCAACCCCGCCCTACTCCAACAATGATGACTTTTGACCCAAGAAACGAGAAAATATCACACAACAAAATCATGTTAAATTTTGACAACAAACATGAAAACGCATGCAAATTCTCGTAAGAAGAAGACATGCGTGTTGGTTCAGGAAAGAAAATATGAAACTTTCAAGTAGGTATTGAGGATGTGATCGACCCCCGCCACGATAGCTACACGAGTACATTGTTGGATCGGCCGCCTCCTCCACCTAGCTGCCATTGGCGCTCAAGTTTCCTATGGCTCCCGTCGGCGCCACCGTCAGCCCGCCTCGTCTTCTATATGGCCCCACATCCATGTAGGAACTGTGGATCCCGACTTTTGGCGGCAAGAGGGGGCTTCGTTTTTTGATGATTTTTATATTGTTGTTAGGGTTTGTGTCCTGCTTAGAGCGGCGAGCCGGTGTCGGCTCTCTGAAAATATAATAATGTTCTACCCATCTAGCCTTGTTGGCTGGCCTAGTAAGAAAAATGGTAGACGATAACTTGCCCATCCATTATTGGAACGGGATCAAAGGCCGATTCGGCCTCTGGCGCCATGGACCATCACTTTACTCAAGAGTCTTCGGGGCAATTTGATTTCTAGCCACATTTTGTCAGGCTTAAATTGGGTAATTTTTATTAGCAACCAAAGTGTGGGCGTGTGGCTGAGAAATTGGGAATCACAAGTGTGCCAAAAATTGCTCCTTCAACTAGCAACTATTGTAGCAACAAATGCTACCCTGTAATGGTGAGATTTACACCCCCTCCTCTCCCTTTTATGGGTTAGTTAATTCTTTTTAGTTCAGTGGGGATAATTTCAGTGATTTTTTCTGGATAATTTTTACGTACCCTAGTGGGCAAATTCTGTGCTGTTAGGTGTGTAACCAGCATTTGATCAGTGATTATTTTGCTGCTAGACGTTTGTGCTCACAACCATATATTGTTGTTTTTACCCACATGGAAATATTGATAATGTGCAGAACTTAAATTGGTGTCAATTTATTGCTGACCGGCTACATGCTCAGCTCGCTTGTGGCAAAATTTCGCATGAATGCCTTTTCCATCTGCAGGTATTGTTTTTGAGTGATGTATTTTGTTGTTTTGTTTAAGATGATTTATTCTTCGCTACCTTGTTTGTTGATTACATTTTTTCTTAATATCACAGTTGTCATACGTCAACTCGCTTGATGTTAGTGGTTTAGACCTTTCCTTGCCTGACAGACGTTTTGCTGTCAATGTTTGGTCTAAAGAGAACATTGATGCTGCTTTGTTAGCTGATTTGAAACCCGATGGTACTTATGGCAAGCTTGAGGTAATTTTCGTATCCTCATTTCTTATTTTTGTGTTATAACTTATATGTTTACGGATGGATAAATATTAGTATATATAATGGGTAACATCTGATCTGTTTTGTCAATCTCGCAGCTAAAACCTGATTTCGGTCTCAATTTCTCCGTGTTTGGTGGTGCTTGTGGTTATGACAAGTGGTTTGCCACAGTCTCTGATCCGTATTGCACAGAAGAGGTATTAAACCGTTAATTTCTTTTACTTATGTTTGTATTCGTGCTTTATTTCATACTGTTCTCATTTTTGCATTTTTGTTGTTACAGGACAGGGAAGAGGTTTCTAACATTTTGGCCCCTTTCGCATTTGGCATGGTTGGTTTAATGGGATCTCTTGTTCAAAAGTGGACAAAGTTGTATCGGACAGCCAGAGCTGAAATGTCAAACCAGTTCAGTGAGGTTGCCAAACAATTTGTACCTGGAGGAGCTACCTCTAGTGGCCCTGGCCCTAGTTCTCATGCTGTGAGGGCTACCCCTGGTCCTAGTGCTCCTGCTCCGAGGGTTACCCCTGATCCTAGTGCTCCTGCTCCGAGGGTTACCCGTGCGTCCACTTCTGCACCGAAGAATTTGTGCACTTCTCTTCCTGAGGATAAGGTGTTCATTAATACTGATGACAACGGGAGCTCTGATGGTGACTCAAGCGACGAGGATTTCGTAGATGATTATATCTGTGTCCCGAGGGAAGGGAAAGAAATGGGAGGTGGGCAGTCAGTTCCTGCTGGCGAGCAGGATGCTTCTTTGGATGATAATCGTCATTCTATTGATGCTGACGAACCTGTTGATGCTCACAATGATGATTCCCATACTGTTGATGGCCATGAACCTGTTGGTCACAGTGTAGTTTCCCAACCTGCTGGAGGTGTCGATGAATCTGTTGATGCGGCTGCTGAAGTAGCATCTGGCAGTATGAGTCAAAGAACTATTGGTTCGGAAGAGACCAATCTTGCTGAAGTTCATGTTCCTCATGTCTACAAAAAGAAGAAACTGAAGACTGTTGGGGAGAAGGATAAGTTTATCAAGAATATTGTTGTAAAAGAGCTCAATATCACGGCTGAGATGTTACAATCAGATTTAAATAGAGTAGGTGGTAGAAAGAAATCGACTCCAAGAGGTACAATCTTTTTCCCAAAAATAATTGTGTGTTTTGCATGTTTCTCTTATTGTTGGTATCTATATTTTTTGTAATAGTCTTTTTTGGGTACCTTTGCAATAATCATGTGGGTAAATTCATTTATTTCTTGTGGATAAATCAAGCACCGGTCGTGGACAATTTTTTATTTCTTGCTTCAAAGTGTGGCATCTATATTGCTTACATTATCTGTGTGTGTTTATGTACTGATTTTGTTATCATTTTTGTTTACAGGAAGGTTGCTGCTACTAGGTCATCCCCCCGTCTGGCGAAGCTGCGTGCTGCAGCTGGTGTCTCCGGTTTGAGAGTCACCCCAACTATAGATTTGTAAGTATGTTCCCCAGTAGCGTCTCCTGCACGTGAGGCCAGAGTTTCAGCTAGCACGACGGTTCATGTTGAGGGTGATGGAATTGCCGCCAATGCTGGAATTTTACCTCCTGTTGATGCATGCCCAGTGCCACGTTCAGTTTCTGAAATTGGAGGAATAGGCTCTCTGCCAGCTACTGGTAACACGGCAATTATGTCGGGGTCCATGACTGATGGCGTGGCACTACCAGATACTGTGGTTTCAGCTGCTTTGTTTACAAGAGCACCTTTGTTTACTGCATCTGCTGTTTCAGAACATGTACATGCAGGTCATCATGTCGCACCTGTGGTTTCAGCCGTTCCTTGTGGTTTTGCGTCCGTTTCAACTGATTCTGTCCTTACCACTACCTCCAAGGTTGATGATACCGTTCGGTCTAATGTTCGGCCAGATGTTTATGTTGATCCTAAGGGAAACTGTTTTGTAAATGGTTCAACATTGTTCAGGGAGCTGCATTTAAATGTACAGGGTGTTAATGATGATCCCTTGGGAGATGAAGAGCCACTTGGGCAGGCAGTTCATGTCGAGGTAGATGCAAATATGAAGAGTGAAGAGGCAGTTCATGTTCCTGCACGGACGTTCACATATGAAATAGATTCACCTGTGTGGAATTTTACAAGCCAGTCACCTGAAGCTTTTCGGGACAATCCTCTACCTGCTAGTGATACTGGTGCTTCTGGTATGGGCTATACCACATCAATTACAATTGAAGTTCCTGTGGCAGCCGCATCTGGCACGGGCCATACCACAGCTACTCCAACTGCAGTTCCGGCGGCAGGCGCTTCATCCAAGGTGCCTCCTGTTACCGACTTTTTTCATGACTTTGAAGATGATGATGCGTTGCTGCCTTTGTCTTGGGCAACCCCTGGTAATGTTCCAATCCAGCTCTATTTTTTGTTTTTTTGTAACATCGCATGTTTGTGTATTATGCAATCTTAGTTCACATGAGCAGTTTTAGAATTTTTAGTATAGCATGGTAACTTCTTTGTTTTCTGGTGGTTTGTTTTTGCACGCTTACTTATGTGTAATTTATATGTTTTTGCCTTGAACATACATGCAAAAGTTGTATTCATATGTGTGACCCTTTTTTAAGTTAAGATCAAGGTATGCCAATTTTATGTCAAATAGGGGTAATTTATTTGCTTTTCAGTGGATCATCTGTTGCACTAATTGGTTGTATATTTTGTGTACTTTTATTTTGGGTAGATGTCCTACCATCCTTTATCATAAATGCACAAGTTTTTTGTTGCTGACCCCCTTTCATTACATGCATGCACAAGCTTTGTGGGGGTAATTATAGGTAGTTGTTAGCATTGTTATCATATTACCATGAGCAATCACTAATCATTCAGTTTTTTGCAGTTGAAATGTGTTATTTGTGTAGATGCTTTTTATAATAATTTTCATTACTGACAAATGTGTTAATGTTTCCTGCTCTTCTCTTCTTTTCTCTCTCCTATCTTGGACACATTCTTTTTTCTGCAGATGTAAACGTTCCGGTTGTTTTATCGACTGCACCTTTATTTGGTGCGACAACCACGGATGATATGAACGAGGCTGGCGATGCATCTAAATAATCTTATTTGGACTATGAAGTTTTCATACGTTAGCTGAAGAAGATATCGTTGGTGGGAGTCATGTGGGTGTTTGGTGTCGGATTTTTGTTATCAGTCTGCGAATGGAGTTCTCACCTTCGTTTCTGGCGATAGCATTAGTTTTATGTAGGGTTTTAGTTTTATCGCGGTACATTAGCGACTTACTTTTGTGTAATCAGGTGTGTTTTTGTACATTTTTATGATATTATGTCTGTGCGACATTTCTAAAGTATTAGTACTGATTTTGGTTTATATTTCTCCCAATCCTACTTGCACCCCGCTTTTTGTTTTGTCTGAATCAATTTTTTCTTTATTTTTTCTGGTCATAAACATGTGGTATTTTTCTCCACGTGGGGGCAGCCATTTCATTTTTCCTTTTTCGATATATTTTTGTAGCTGAAAAAGAACCAGTTGATACCGATGAAGGCAAAATGTCAGTCAATAATGCACCTGTACTCATTACTCTGGATGATTTGGTGACTGAGAAGACAGAAGGTCAACCAATTCACATATCAAGTACTTCTACTGCGAAAGGTAATATGGAAGTACTTTTTCATGTACCACGTTTGTCTATATTTATATTACACTTATGACAGGTTTCCTTTTTCTCTCCCTTTGTTTCGTAGATAATTTTGTTTTCTCGACCCCGGCAATTATCCCTCCTGCACCAGTTGAGGATCCTGTTAGCTGTACACCGATCAGCCGTCTTCGCACGGTCAGAATTATCCGGCCTTCTAAGGCCCTTCTGCCTCCATTTTCACGTATTACGAGCTCAAAGCACCAAGACTCCATTTACGAAAAGGTTATCATACATCATCCAGATTCAGAGTTATCGAAGCTTAAAAGGTATAACATTTTTCAGTCTTGTTTAAAATTTCCACCTTCCTATCCATGCTGGGGTAAATTCTGCTCTTCCTGGTGGGTAAAATATGCATTAACATGGGGTATATTTATACACTGACATAACTTGTTTTAAATTTTCACCTCCTATCCATGCTGGGGTAAATTCTGCTCTTCCTGGTGGGTAAAAATATGGATTAACATGGGGTAAATTTATACACTGACATAACTTGTTTTAAATTTTTCACCCTCCTATCCATGCTGGGGTAAATTCTGCTCTTCCTGGTGGGTAAAAATATGCATTAACATGGGGTAAATTCACTGCATTAACATGGGTAAATTAAACACTGCATGGTGGGTAAAGAAATGCACCAGAATTTGTTGCTTGCGGGGTTGGGGCAAGTTGTATCATTTCTGGGTAACTGTTGTGCCTTACTATGGCTAACTATTATTTTTTTGTTTGTCCCAACACTAGAATTTTGACGTTGACCATATGTGGGTAACAGCGGGTGAACTTGCTGAGACGTGATGCCAGGTGGTGAGCTCTCACGCACTGTTGCTGACATTGGTATTTCCGTCCTGCGAGATAATATGGGACAAAAGAAGGTCATATTCCTATTCATTGTGACTGCGTACTTGCTGGACCGCAAATTCGATTCAAGTGTCCTAAAGAAGCACTTCAGGAAAGATAACTTATACAAGCTTAGTCACAAAGATATGGTATGTCGATCGTGTACATTGTTTTTATTTCTTGCTGTTTGATAGCTTTTTTAGTTTCTGATCCATATCTATTGTTTTGTTCTTTTTTGCATTCACTTGCTGCAGCTTTCCTTCGCTGTGCTTCAGAATTTTGGTCTTATATGAAGGGGATGAGGAGGAAAACAGTGGGGCATTGCTATGTGCTAACGGTGAACTTCCAGCTAAAAGGTTTGAAGTTCTTGACTCGCTTCGTGGTGATAGTGACCCTGGACTGATAGAACATGCCAACCGGTAGTGGATGCAATCAAGACAATGTACAGGGTTAACTACTCAGATTCAAGAAGAAATATCGATACATATGAGTTGGTGTACATTCCTATACCGAAGCAGATTGGCACGTTAGTTCTTGACCCCCTTTTTGTAACATGCTTTTCTGTATAGATGACAGATAGATAAGTATTCTGACCTATCTTAATGATTGTTTTCAGCGTTGACTGTGGCTTTTTCATGCTTAATTCCTTGAATGTGGAACGGCAGTGTGGTGTCTGCTATATCACAAGAGGAGATTCCAACTCTTAGGAAAGTGCTACTGCTTTGTGGCTGGAACATACGGGTAATAATATGAAGGGTTGGAGGAACCTACTAGTCGAACATTTCTTTTGAGGTAATGTTTATCATCTCCTTTTTTGTGTAAATAGTTTTCAAAATTGCGCTTTTGCATTTTGCATTTTTATGGGGGTAGGGGTAAGGTTTCGGCAACTTTTTTGTTTATATCCACGGGGTAAATTCATCAGGACTGCCTTGGTAGATTTTATTACAATCACATGGTAACTATATGCCCCAAATGGTGGGTAAATTATAGTTTTCAAGGGATCACAGTACATTACAGCCATAAATAAGGTATCATAAATAAGTCACCATAGTAGTATCCATTTTATGACAGTGCATTACAACGATGTTTCAATTTGGGGCACCTACAGCTTGTAGCCCAACAGCTTAAGTCTCTCTGGGCATTTTCTTACGGCGTGGTCAATCTCTTTGCAGAAACTGCACTTCCTTGGTTTTTTCGCAGCAACATCGAGCGGATTTTTGTTTTATTTCTGTGGTCTCCCTTTGTAGTTGAGAGTGGTGGGTTCTGCACATGATTTGTCGATGAAATGTTCGATCCTGAGGCCTCCGTAGTGGGTACAAATATGTTGCTGCTTGTCCGTCTAATGCTTGAAGGGCCAGCTTTGACGGGTTTCACGGGTGCGGTAGTTGCGCTGATGAGGGCATAATAATGGCTTCCTCTTCAGCTTCTCTTGCCTTCTTCTCTTCCCTTTTTCTTATCACGTCAAGTTCTTGTTTCATTTACTTTAGGTGTGTCCTAATTACTTTTCTCCCATCGGCATACTTTACTCCCACCTTTGCTACTTTCCTGAACTCATCTCTGTAGAAGCCAATTCCATCATAGCCCTTGCATCTTCTGGCATGCCTTGCTGTGGAGGATTAGCATTGTCATTGGTTCTCCTAGCATAGCTTCTGCATCCCAGCCCTTTTTAGTATGTATGCTTCTGGGATTTCTTTGGTTCCAATATGTGTCATCACTTCATGACATGGCAGCACAACATCCCGTCTCGTTCAAATTTGCAGCATTCACATGAGTAAACCCCATCTTCCCAGTTTGCAAACACAGTGTAGGTTCTGTACCCGTAGTGTGGAACTGGAGGACCTAAGATTCTTAGTTCAAACAGGTAGCCGTTGAGGTGTACGCAGTGGTATGATTCTTTTTACTTTCTGAAAATGTGAAAACCTTGTGTATGCTTCGCCATCGTACCTCCATAGGGTTGCGACACCAGTAATCAGGTTCTGTCAAAGCTGTGTTGCATCTGCTTTTCGCTCTTCATTCAGAATCTTATCTTGTAACGATGTGTACTGTTGTGCAAAGTCGTAGATCGAGTTCTTTGGGCTTGAGTACCGTTTGAGTACTGTGTTGAAGCCTTCGCTTCTCGATGTGGTCTGCAGGAAGGGAAAGAAATCATGCATGAAGTAGGCTGGAACCCAGCATTCCTATGTTCAAAAATTGTGAACAGATCCACGTTGTCACACATTTGAAACCTTTCCAGCATTGCGTCACAGTTTTCCTCAAATTCCTGTGGGGTTAGGCTGCTGTTCACACAGTCATTGAATGCGTCGAGCAGACCAGGGATTCTGGCCATGGAAGCCCCAAATCTCTCTGTTAAGTTATTGACCACATGCCATCTACAGTTCTGTGGATCGCATTGGGGAACACCTCATCTATAGCTGACCTCATTGCAAAGTCTTGATCAGTGATTATATTCTTAGGGGCTATACCATACATTGCCCGCAGAAACGCCTTGAACAACCACACAAACGAGTCGCTGAGCTCGTTACGCACAAATGCACAGCCGAACTGCACTCACTGACCATGATTGTTTATCCCTATAAAGGGAGCACATGGCATTTTGTATCGGTTTGTGAGGTATGTTGTGTCAAAAGATATAACGTCGGAGTATGCTCTGTATGATCGACGTGATGGACCGTCCACCTAGTTGATGTTCTCCAACCTGTCCTCTTCATCAAGTTTCATGGCGTAGAAAAAATCCTTGTCTTCAGACCTGAGCTTTTCAAAGTATGCAATTGTGTCATGCATGTCATGGTGCTGGTGTTCACAGCGAAAAGATGCTCTCAGATTTGCCACATCCTTGGATATGTATGGCACGTCTTCAAGTTTCCCGTAAAACTTCCCCATCAGCTGCATTTGTCGGGATGTAGGGATGTTTACTGCGTGCAACATCCTTAGGAACAACTTCTCTTCTGCCGGTATGTGGCGGTGTGCACGCAAGAATTTTGTAAGCGATGGTTTTATGATCAGGGGGTGGTTATGTTCATCCGACGAGGATGCAACTCGCCACCAGGAGTCTCTTCTCTTAACATACAAATGCGCTTGGCATCCAGTCCTTGGATGTGTGTTTCTTTCCTCTTCTTCACAGCTGGGTTTGGATTTTGTGTATCTTCTTTCTGAACATAGGGCTTCCCTGCTTTTGTGCATGCAAGGTAGACCCTAGCATTCTCACCATCAGCTCCTTTTCTTGACCAATCAATCCTAATACCAAAACCTTTAGTGAATGCATATGCTCTGTAGTGTTCTTGTGCTGCTTCGAAACTGTCGAATCGCATTTCACTTGTTGGTATTTTTGGTGTGGAGATTGCATCAGCTGTACCATCATTCAAACCACCTTCATTTGATGCAGCTGTGTTCTCAGTAGGCTCTCCTATTGTTGCACCCGTAGCTTCTGCCTCTCCATCCCCTCCTTGCATTTCGCCAATGCTTTCTGTACCAGTAGACATTTCAGTAGATACACCACCTGTTATGGAGTTGAAAATCAGCTATCATCTCATCATGGCACAGAAAGCATTTAATTCTGGGGGTAAATATAGTGCTGTCTGCCTGGTAAGTATTGCATAAATAGATGGCTAACTTTTCATCACAACTTGGCACGACACATTGTATGGAGTTAAAAATCGGCTATCTTCACAGTATTGCACATGTTCAAAATTAAAATGTGGGTGGAGGGGTAAATTCAGTGCCATCTTCCTGGTAAGTATTGCATAAATAGTTGGCTAAATTTGTCATCACAACATGGCACGAGTTCAAAGGTTTATTTAGGCTGGAAACATATAGTGCGGTGTATCTGGCAAATATTTCCCAATAAGGTGGGTAGTTTTTGCTGTATGGTAATATTGCACCATGCCATTTTTTGGGGATTAACTATTACCTGCATTTTCAACCTGCACATGACTTTGTGCTGGTGACACATTGTCATCATCTTTTTGTTGCACTCCCTGATCTGGTTCCAAATTAAGATCGATGTCCATGCTTGCTTACCTGTTAATCAAACCATGGATTTTATCCGTCAAACATCATATCAAAACAAACAATTTTAGACATATGGATGCTAGGTAGTTTCATCTATATATATTAGACGCTGCCTTTCTAAAAAGATTCTATGTTCCATATGCAGGAATTTAACACCAGCTTATTCAAAGGACGGAGGCTAGACATGATCGTTGCTTTCAGCATTTTGAGAGTAGATAACATATGCTACAACTTCACATCAGCTTTATTGAGAAGAACAGATGCGGAACAGAGACATGCTGATTTCTTTGACAGCAATTAATACTGTACATAGGATCACAGATAAGGAGTTTTCTATCCCACACAAATTGGTATTTGCATGACTTTTTCATGTTTCACGATGTTTGTGATAAACTTCAGAAGTTTCATTGATAGCAAACAATATCAACCATTTTTTCCAATCCTTTTGTGTTTTTCCAACTGTACTTTTTGCTGTTGTTCATCTACTCACATAGGTCAAGCATGGTACTTTTCACAATTTCCAGGCTCTCACCATATGAAGGGTAACTTATACTCTCTTTTCTGGAGAGTTTATTCATGCTAAAACCTCAAGATTCTCTAGCTTTTTACACTCAGAAATAGTTTTTGCATCTGGACTTTTTCTGTTGCATATGAAATCCTAGGAAGGAGATAGGGTTCTAGGATGTGGATTACTGCTTTTTGCATATGGAATCACAGCAAGGGAATAGGGTTTACCTCAAACTTTTCTGGGGTGCACAACCACCTGCTGCAACAACGACAGATCTGTGTTTCCTTGACAGGAGGATCAGAAGCTTCTGCTTTTGGCAATGGAGGTGGGTAAGTTTACCAGGTCCCGTTTGATCCAGATCTTGCTTCAGCTCCCATGGCGATCTGCTACTGTATCGTGAGGGGAGGAGGAAGACGGCAGCAGGTAGGGGATGAGTTTTGGTCCTGTCTCTGGATCGCTCGTCGGTGGGAAGGTTTATGCTTTTAACGTGTCCGAGATGGATTCGTGTGTGGGGCCCAGTTCGTTTTTGAAATTATTCTGGTCCGTGGTGGTGTTGGCTTCGCTGGGCCGCTGGACGCGTGACGGCGGGAATTAATGCGCGGACCGCGCGCGAAACTGGGGCGGGTCGCGAAATTTGGGCGCGTGAAAGCCAGGTGGGGACCGCGCGCACGTGCGCCCGTCGGGACCACGTTCTATGGTTTGCGCTAACCATAGAACGGTCTGTACGTAGTCGCGTCCTAAAATTAACCAGAAAGTCCATTGACGTTGAACCATCGGAACCATGCATGAATGGCTTTTGCTCTGTTAGCTTGTGAAGAAAAGCTCCGTCGATTTCTAAAGTTTTAAAGCCGGCGAGTAACTATTTTCTCTCTTTAGTTCTCGAGTTTCAAAATTGCATGACCTTTCTCCTCACGTGCAAGATAAACTTGCTTTCATGAATCATGAATACAAGACGAGTTTTGTGATTAAGCCAAGTCAGAGGTGAACTAGGAGTCTAGGACGTGCCAAGCTTGAGCATGGCA
The DNA here is from genome assembly GCA_947311845.1 of Poa pratensis. Lineage (NCBI taxonomy): Eukaryota > Viridiplantae > Streptophyta > Magnoliopsida > Poales > Poaceae > Poa > Poa pratensis. Next base: position 47,975,406 of record CAMZMU010000027.1, on the reverse strand, counting down.
AGCATGCCTGCAGAGAACAGCCTTGAGGAATCCGTCCCTGCGCTCCCTGATGGGATCATGAATCCAGCTGATGAAGCTTCTGTTGCTTAATCCCACTCCTCTTCAATTGCTTCCTATGTGTAGTCGTCGCCTATAGTCACCGATACTTTCTTTCCATCAGAACTGCTAGCATCTCGAGCCCCAGCGTAACAATTGTAAAACGAACCAGCAGTAGATTAATATACATATATCAAAATTAGACGGTTACTCGAGCAAAAATCGACAAGAGCAAAGACAAATAACCTTCACTACTATCTTAGTTGCATAACGTAAGCCTTTTTAGCAAGCTATATTCATGGTGGCACTAAATGGCTAATCTCATGTTTCAACATGTAAAGCACACCAACTAAACATAGGTACTAATCGGTTACGCTCACCAGAAGTAGTAGTCAACTAGAACTTATTGCATTCACGGCATCCAAGAACTAAAGTAGTCATGCATCATTTCAACATAAGCATAACTCGTGAGAAGAAAGACACCACAGCAAGATCAACCGGCAAAGAAATAGTAACGGACTCTCCACAACATCCCCTTGCATATTCGCCACCGGCTGTCTGTTTTCATCCTTTCCTTTCTGATATCGGAGTGAGCACCTATTCTCAAGACACGGTCTGTCGCAGCTGCTAATCCTGCATCTAAAGTAGTGATTTTGTTCAGAAGAGAGTTAACCTCATTGTCAAGTAAGAAGCCCGAAAAACAAAACGGGCCTGGTACATGATTCCAAAGAAACAAAAACAGACTCCTGGCGGGTGTAAGAACCGGCCACCATGACAACAAGCTACAACTGAAAACTGGGACTGCATTATGAAAAACTAAACAGAGAAGTGGCTCAGAAGGCCTAACAACGGTTCCTCTTGATAGACCCAGGGACTCTTAACAGTAGTTCCTCTTGATAGATGGATAAAAATAACTACTCAAATTAACATACTACTAGATAATCCATAGTTTTACTGATAACACACCACACTTCTACTGTGAAGGAACGATACGTTACTGATAACGCACCACTACAGGAAGGAAGGCTCCAGCAAAATAAAATTTGTTGTTGAATGGCAGGCCATGCAGCTCAGCAACCACAAAGGCGGAGCACCAAATGAACGGTAGCCTTGTTCTGAATGTTGTAGTCCGCCAGGGTGCGGCTGTCCTCCAGCTGCTTGCCATCAAAGATGATGCGCTGCTGCACAGGGCTAGTGCTGTCCATCTCGTAGATCTTCACCTTGACATTTTCGATGGTATACGAGCTCTCAACCTCAAGGGTGAGGGTATTCCCTTCCAGAGTCCTGACAAAGATGCGCATCATCCTACTTTCTCCTGGCCTGCACGGGCGGAGGACGAGGAGGAGGGTGGACTCCTTCCAGATGTTGTGGTCAGCCAAGGTGCGGTTGTCGTCGTCCAGCTGTTTGTTTGCGAAGATGAGGCACTGCTGGCCCTTGGGAAAGCCCTCCATGTCCTGGATCTTGGACTTCACGTTACCGATGGTTTCTAGGCTGTCGACCTCGAGGGCGATGGTCATCCCTCCGCGCGTCTCCGTCACGTAGATTTGCATCTTTTCCTGGAGGTCAATCGTAGAGTCATGCTGGATGCCATAATCGGCCAATGTACGGTTGTCTTCTAGCTGCACCCCATCAAAGACGAGGCGGTACTGCTGCTGGATCTTTGCCTTGACGGTGTACAGGGTGTCTGAAGAGTGGACCTTGAGGCAGATTGTCCTGCCGGTGGGGGTCTTGACAAAGATACGCATTCTGGATGAGCTAGCAAACCAAACATGACCAATTGTTAGACAAAATTTAGGCTCTAAAACAATACACAAAAAACGTCAACAATTCCAGGTAGTAGAAAGAGCCAATTATTTAAATAAAAAAACAGTAGAAGCAAGAAGAGAAATCTACTGCATAAATACCTCGTTTATACAGAACAAGGTGCCACAGTAAGCCTAGCATGCAAAGTTAAGTCTTGAGCAATCATTAATCTAAAGATTACATCCTTGGACAGGCCAGCCAGCTCCTCAGAGCTCAGATGTTCTCAGCCGTCCTATAGAATCCAGATTTGATCTCAGCCGTCCGTTCCCTAGCTTTCCCCCATCGGCAGGTCGATTTCTACCCGCCCGGACGTTACCCGAGTCGCTGCTGGTGGCCCCAGATATTTTTGGGGCCCGTGTGTCAGCGTGTGGGGTGAAACGTTCCCGTGTGCGCTGCGGGACTCGGTGTCGCGGCACAGTGGCAGGGGTCACGAATCTGTCGAAATCTAGGGGCAAAATCGTCTTTTCACGTCCATTCCATGGCGACGGGACGGCGGCCGTATGCGCGTGGCGGAGCGGGAGGCGACGCCGGGTACGAGCGCTACAGGCGGTGCCCGCCTCCGCCCCTGCCCTCGCTGCCCGGCGCCAAGCAATACGCGATGCGCCTCCTCGCATTGAACCCTAAGCCAGATATTTCTCAATCTAGGGTTTCCGAGCAGAACCGCGTCTACGATTTTCTGTCGCCGCCGCCGCCGATTCGGAGCCCGCGAGTTCCGTCCGGGCAAGGAGGAAGCGTGGTCGTCAGAGCGCCTCCGAGGAGCACTGCTCTGTGCCGATTCGTCGGTCTCTCTCCATTTTTATCTGGTACGCATCCACGGCCAGCTCGCTTCTCTCGCGTCTCTTCTCCTCCCATGTTCCTCTCAAGTCTCACCTCTAGGTTCTCAACGGGTGAGTGCAGGTCGATGGCGTGCTCAGCAGGCGGGGAACAAGCCGTCTCTGTGCTATGCGTCCTCCTCCTCAACGCTGAGAAGCAGCAGCTTGGGTGGCAACAACATCACATGAGATGGATCCGTACTGCGCCATTCTTCTCATGACCTGATGACTGCGACGAGCCGAGGTGAGCAGATACCCTAGATCTTCTCCTCCTCATGATTCGTCTCTCTCTCTCTCTCTCTCTCTCTCTCTCTCTCTCTCTCTCTATCTCTCTCTCTCTCTATTTAATCCCAAAAAATCATGTTTGATTTTGCAGATTCTGTTCATCTATGCCTACAAGGTGCTTGATGAAATTCCAAGCAGGTGCTTGACGAAATTCCAAGCAATTCGACCGGTGGGCTTCGTCTTCAGCGTCCGTGCAGCGGCTAGCACCTCCGGAATGGCCGGCCTCTGGTCCAACAACCCGTACGTCTTCATCCGCATGTGCAAGCAGGTTGGGGTCTTGCTTCTTTGTTGTCCTGAGAGGTGGAACTAAATATATTGGCTGGCAGCTTTGTGGCGCTCGTGCTAGCTTCTTTTTTAGCAATTGCTAGCTAGCTTTGTTTGGCTTGGTTGGATACACAGAGACTGAACTAGCTAGCCTGCTGCTACATGAAAATTTGCTTTGCACAAATACAAATATATTTTTGTTTACCCCAACTTGCAGATTCTTGGACGGGGATAATGTTCTTTGTAATGTGGGTGGATTTATTACTCTTCAGATTCAGGTTTATATGCTCATTTTTCTACCACTAACGACTAACCAATTGCAGGATACAAAGATAAGAAATGATCCGAACAAAACTTTGGAACATCTGACATCAAGGTATGGAGAGAATGCTACCCAATTGTGTCACGACCATATGTTCTTTCTACACCTTTTTGCTTCTTCAATAGCCCAAGATCGTGCTAAATTTCATTGTTCAAAGCTAACTCTTATGGGATGCAGCGTGCAAATTACCATTTAAATTATATGCAGGTCCATCCATCCTACGCGAACATATTCTCTTTTAGCTTTATTAGTCTCAGGTCAGTGCAGCTTCTCATTATTGTGGCTACAATTTTTTCTCTACAGAAATTGTTGTGTTTATACCTTGATATGGTTGGGTTTGATGATTTGCTAAATTATGGATATTGATTGTTGCTAATAAGATGATTCTTTCGTCTTAAGCATTAGATGAGGACCAATTTTACCACATGGGACTATAAACTCTTGGGTTCTGTCTCTCTACTAACCCTACTTATCCAGGTGCATGTCTAGAGCCATCTCACCATTAACCATTTAATATCAATGCATAATGTTTATTATTTATTCTCTCCATCTGATCTATGGTCTTCTCGTTGTTCTGTTCATGTGGTTCCCAATTGCATTGCTTGAAAGAAGAACATGTTATCTTCTTTACAAAAGGAGTAGCTGAAGGATGGTTACATTACCACGTGGTGAAGCATATGTTTGGTGTTGTGATGTGCAATTCAAGCGTTGATTCATGATTCTTTTTGGTGAGTTTCATCTTTTAATGCATGTTTTTTCTCGCTCGTGTAGGCACCAGTATAAGCTCCTGTATATGAATATGTGATGTCTTCCCTTTCTTGCTATTGAGAACTGAATAAATGCTCAGTTCAAACAGAGGTGTGTAGTACATTTTATATATGAAGTAAATAGGTTGTCCAAATGAAAAATGACAATTACTAAATAGCTCCGGATGGGGGTGCGCAGTACATATTAGTTAGTACAGCATTGGAAAGCTCAATTATGTGAAATATTTTTTGCTTGCTTACTTTATCTTAGTAAACAGTAATTGAACATGTTAATTGCAGTTATGACACAAGCAACTCACCTTTCAACTGAGAATGCCATTGGTGAACAGAGCTTTATGATCATTCTCTTATAGTTTTCAATCATGCTTCCTTCTATGCAGGTTGGGTAATTGCCATAGTCCTCGCCCCTCGGTGTGTGAGCGTAGGAACTGCTAGGGAGGGTGTATTGCCATTGTTTTTGCCCCCGGCTTTACAACAGGAGCCTCTTGGACCTGACATCACGACTCGACATGACTTTCGCATAACCAGGTTACATACTATCCTTTGGATTTGTTATCTTCAGCTCATTAAGTATTCTGGACTTTACCTCCATTCTTTCCCACACATTATGAATCCAAAAAAATTTGACTGTTTGTTGTGCCTGCTAATTGTTCCGTCCAGAAGTTGCTAATTGATTGATCCAAGTGCAAAATTTCCATTAATATTTGAGAGCTTCATTCTGCTCTCAGACATGTTGCAAGTATCATGTATATCGTGTCCCATGCAGCTAACGAAATTATTGCAATGACTTGAGTGGCTCAAACTTCCTGGATATTGAAGGGGTTTCTGCTATGCTTAGGAAGTAATCTTAACTTTTGAGTCATCTATTTTGAAATGGTCCTTGCACATACGCATGGTATATTAAATCTTTTCTACCTAGTTTGAGTTGCATCATTTCACTCCAGTATGGTCATTATAGAAATTTAATGTTAACTAAATCAACGGATGACTTATGATTCACCTACACATAATTAGATGTCAATGACTTGATACGTGTCCTTTTAATTGGTTTTGTTGCATCTGTGGAACAAGCAACATTTATCATGAGTTATGCTGAATTCAGTTATCCAATTATTTGCAGCTTATGAATTGTTCTGGACTGAACCAATCCTTTCATACATGGACACTGAACCAATCCATTCATACATGAAAACTGAACCAATCATTTCATACATGGACACTGAAACTGGCTAACTGCAAGCTAGGGATCTTTCTATTTGTTCAGAGAAACATACGCTTGCAGTCCTCCCATGTCAGTGAGATTCATCTCTATTTGTTTTGGGCTCAGGTAAACTATCAAAGAAGATGATGTTTTACCGAAAATTGGGCCGTAATCTTGATGTTCAATAGGTTATGGTTAGAGCTAATTCAGATCTGAACCATAGTGCAAGCTAGGGGTCTTTCTCTATGCTCAGAGAAAAATACGCTGGCAGTCCTCCCATGTTTCTGAGATTTGTCTTCCTGTTTTCCTTTGTTGGATACTGTATGGAAATCCTAATGTGTAGTTCCTGCAGTACGACGACAGTGTGAAGTCCTTGCTCAAGACCAAGGCGCTCTGGAGTTGTGCTAGGACCACAAAGTGGGAAACCTTCAGCCCTGCATGCTGGCTGCCATATCCCCCATCAAAATTTAGGTATACCTTTCTTTGCATAATTCTCGGCTAACTTGTCCGCTGGGTTGTTGAGTACTGCAGCTTCGGTTAATTCTTTTTTCAGTACTTACATTACCATCTGCTCCTTCTTGCTTATGATCATGTATGTTACATTCATATTTGGGCTTGAGTAACAAACAAAAAGTTGGATTTTGACATAAAACATCGACCATGAGAAAATGGCAAGTTACCTTTTCTGTAAGGGGTTGTACTTTTCGAAAGAAACAAACTTATCTCTGATTAGTTGTTATGCACCAGCCATTTTTCACTAGACTGGTGTCATTTATCATATAGATTTTTTTTTCTCTGTTTCAGAGTACATCAGTCCAGAACAATGATCTAAGGCTTTAGGTGTTCCCTAATTGCTGTTCTTTTTCCGCTGGATAAAATACCATGTAGTATTGTGCTATATAATATATCGGTATATCCACCAAAATTGTTAGCGTTCCTGACTATTTTTACTGGCAAACTGCAGGACAAATCTCTGAAACCTGATTGGGTATACATGGTTTCTGCACATCAGGGTGGTTCTATTTCAAATGGGTATTACACGTTTGACTGCTTTTAATTTACCTCATCACACAATACTAATACCTATTACAAGAGTGGTTTATTTCGTTTTATGCTTCCTCTGTCTGGCAGGTTTGACATCCCTAGGTTGATGACCAGGCTCTAGGTTTAGTGACTTGATGCAGGTAAGAAACTGTTTAGAGCATGTCATCTTACATTTACATATATTTGAAAGTGGTGCTTTGGCAAGCAAGGCTGCCTGAGCTTGGTATCATCTCTGTCTGCAACTATGGTGAAGCTTTAGAGCCTTTTTTTTCCTTGATTGATGTTTCTTTCTAATTGATTCATGGTTGTTTGCTATTTGTTCGTCTTGCCATGCCATTCAAAGCGTATGTTCTGTTGGATCTTCACTCACACTCCCACAACGTTTTATATTTTGTTATGCAATGAATATCATCGAAATTAGGATGCTGATGGTAGTGTTTCAGATAATATTCATTATACTTATTGTCATTAGAAAATAGAAATTAATATCCCGAAAATCCTTATACTTAGTGTCACATTTATTATTTGGATGTTTCTTTCTGATCCTTGCCGGCATTCTAAAAATCCTTGATTACAATTTATTAAGGTGAAAGAGGTGTACTATGGCAACTGGTCTGTTTCGATTTACCTTATTTTCCTTTTCAGCAGGATGGCAGTGAAAGAACTCTAATGGAACCATTGAACATGGCCACACTGAAGTTACTGAATATTGATTTTCCAATTGTATCCAGCAGGTGATTTTCTTCTCCTTAAGATTCAACACATATAATATATATTTTATGTATGCTTATTAGCTCGGTCAATTATAGACCAATCATAATGTAGATTGTATTCATCTGGTCTGAATAACAGTTATTCCCAGCATGAGGAGCAAACGAAACTGTTGGAATTTAGGTGGATATTTTGTTACTTTGCTGTTGAGTTGGTGTTGTGTAATCCTTATATATATTACATTATTTGCTCTTTCTCTATGTACTTCTTTATACTGAACCTTTATTCGTGATAGGAAACACGATAGGATACACAATGGCACTTGATTAAATAATTAAATGTTGTTCAGCTTGATGATTATGGTTGTATGCCTCTTTAGTCACGATATATTCCACAACGATGATTTTTTTCTATCCTAAGGGTCCATCCAAAGTCCCCTTGCTCCCTCCTTGAAGTTCTTCTTACGAATGCTTTGTTTTGCGATCTGAAGTGGAGGTTTTAGTTGTGTAGTTAGTTCTATATGTTTTGAGTAGTGACCACAATATTTCCTGTTACTTCTTAAAAATCAGTTCGTTGATTTCATATCGTTCATACTGGTGGAATTTATTCCTGTTTGTCATATTCTCATCATTTTTTACCTTTAATAGTTCACTATCTTCTCAGGAGATATATATTGTCCAACTGATACTCTCTCTATCCTCTGACTAATTAGAAGATTTTATAATGCAGTGAAGACCCTTTCCATAGCATCGCTACGATCTACTATGAATATGTTGACTGCAGTTTTATATTAAGTTGGATGCTTGAACCATGCTTTCTAAAATAAGCATAGGCATTTGTATTGTTGTTAGCAGACGCAGTGTTGTGCTATTGGCCATCAAGTGGGTGAACACTATTTACTCTGTTTTGACGAAGCAATATTGAAGTTTCCTTTTGTCTCACCTTCTGATAATACGGTGCCTACTGTTTATGAGTATCTACTTATAGAAAACCATTCCATTTTTACTGCATTTCTGATAATATTGTATCTAAGCTACATTGGTTTTAAGAAAGGTTTGCCCAAACCGATTTGATTATGTATTTTGTCTCGATATAGTATTTTGCATAGGCATACAAAATGATAATGTATTGTTTTGTGTTACATTTGTCCTGGCAGTCTGTTCTGCCTCTCTCCTTTTCGACGCTTAATGGCAGAAGCTGGTGAGTGCTGCAGCCAAGCTCGAATGGAACGTCAGTCCAGTCCAGTTTGCAGCCTCGGCTCTACACGACCTCGCTGCATTTGACCCTCTCGCATGTAAACCCCCACTTCTCTCTTTGGTTCCTTAACCAACTGATGTACACGTGCAAATAGGGTTCCTTCTTTTCGCTTGGGCTGTAGTGGTTTGCCAAAATTAAACCCCAAATCTTCTCATTTTTGTTTCTGCATAATTTTTGGAAGAAATACATGTACGTTCTTGCTCGGCCCACTCTTGGATCTCCATCTCGCATGTCTCTTTAAAAATAAAACTGTTTTCCTTTCATCCTTTGTCTGTCTTGCAGTGTTTATAATAAGAAATAAAAGAGAAAACCAGTTGTTGTGGATGGAACGTGAGGCATTGATCGGCTACGTATTTTGAATAAATATGTGCTTGATTTTTTCTTTTGTCCTCCAAATCATATACGAGGAAGTCAAATTTGTTCCTCTATTTTCCAATGATATAAATAGGAGTGCATCTGAGGGCAGGCCTTGGTGCAATGGTGAGGTCCTCTCCACTTGTACCAAGAGGTCCTGGGTTCGAACCAGCCTCTCTGCATTGCACTTTGCAGGGGAAAGATTAGGTTCCTATAATCTCTCCCCAGACCCCACCTTGTGTGGGAGCCTCTATGCACTGGGTCTGTCCTTTATAAATAGGAGTGCATCTACAGTTTTCAGCAAAAAAAAAAGCGCTACATTTAGGGCATTTTTTTTTCATTGGTGGTTCCATATAACTACTTGCTGGAATTAATATGTTACATATGCATATTTCTTAAGTAATAGAAACGTTGGATTTGACCTGTCATTTGCTATGGTAGCTTATGCTGAATAGTTGATTTTGTACTGTATCGCTGCAAGGAAATGCAAGAAAATTCAAGATCTGCAATGATTTGTTTCCTCTTTGGGAATATACATGCATCATTCATATTATCGTTGGCTGTAGGTGTTTGAGTTTCAGCTCTATTTTCTGTCCAATTGATAGGTTGAAGCTTTAGCCTATCAGTCCCGTCATTACCATCATCGTGTTCCCTACTGTTTTGAATTATATGCAGGTATCCAGCATACCGGACTTATTGTTGTTTTTATCCACAACTCCCGATTAATTCTGAACTTTTTTACTGCAGTATGGACTTATTTTGTGTGTACATAGTCTTTATCCGTGACTGCCCCTGCAAGCCCTGGTCGTTAATATTTTGGTTCTGCCAGTCCAAGTCTTTGTTGCCGAATGTCTCATTGTTAATGCTGTCTGTTGAGACCAGCTACCTCTACCTTTTACAATCGGTGTTGGTTACACAAAACTCATCAGGTGTTTGAGATCGTGTTTCCAAACTGATCGAAACTTATGTATTTAGTATTACTTCCATGTGGTCAAAACTTATGTATTAAATGCGGTGTGAATTTCAAAACTTATGTATTAAATGCGGTGTGAATTCATAAAACTATACAATGTATATTTCACCATCGTTTGCATCTTCATCTTGCTTAAGGATTTCATTGTATAATGTTCTACCTACTCATTTCACGTGAGATTTCAAATATGATCAACCTCATATGAATAAAATTGTCCTTTAAATGATCTGTATGAATAGTGGTAACCATGGGCAAGTAATTCAAAGAAGAAACAAACGCCGCGCGGCGAGCCGCGCCGAATCTAGTAATATACATGTATGGTTCACTTAGTGCTGTACATTGAAGACACTAGTTAGGTGCCCGTGAGTTGCTAGGGAATAAACGAAAGTGCAGTTTTTCACAGGGTAGTAACAAACGGCACCTTTTTCTCTACTTCCCCTATTCATCTCAGCATACTCACAAAATTGAATTATACGCTGAGTAAACTTAGTGGTACACTAAAGGAGAATACTGCTGCTGTTTGTTGCTAAATATAAATTTCTAGTTTCACTTTATATCAACAACACATAACTTCTCTGACATACACGATGGAAAAACTGTCTAAAGAAGAACAACGATCTATCTGTGAGCTTATAAATTTTAGTAGCAAGGAAAGACTCACTTAGAAAGCTCTGAATTTCAATACTGGGGAAGATTATCGAAGACATATGATGAAAAGTAAATCATACGCTATCACGTGAATAAGAGAAATGAATGCACAAAAGTGAGTAAAGCACCTAAACAACTTAAGAGCTATCAGAGTCATGGGGGTCAGGATAGCAGCAGTAGAACCAAATAGATATTGAGAGCACGACAGGACAATTCATGACTAAGAAATTTGGGGACACTTCCAATGCACTGTAGCCTGTAGGAAACATGAAGAGGTTCCCAATCAAGACGAAGGCGGACTGTTACGAAACTGATAACCCAACCAAAAGAGCTTACATGTGCTGGATGGTCATGAAAGATATTTGCCATGAGAGCATGGCGTCTCCACAGAACCTTTTGATAACATGAACACAGGTGCACTGGTGGCAGGCTGACCAGGGAGTACTGGTGAATGCCAAATCAGCCAACAAGACTCACCGTTACAGAAGCTAGCTAGCTAGAGCACCCTTCAGAGTTACTACCCTACATGGCATCGATCTTAACCAAAAAACAGAATATGCAGTCTTACTAGCTAAAATTAACAGAACTAGCAGGGTGACCCGCGCATTTGCGCGGCTAGATATTCTACGACATGTATGACACGCATTTTTTTAAATATCTGTATTAAAATTGAGATTTAGGTGTTGTTAGTTAGACAGTTATATTTTGTTATCACAGCAATCCAAGAATATACTCTTTGCCTTTCTTGGTGTACCAAGTTTTTGTTGTTGTGCATTATATCAACGGACCCCACTTAATGGAAATGTGCACCTTAATTTTTTTTCCTCCCGACCTCCCTACTTTCTCATACAAAAATGGTATGAATGCCATCGCCCCTAGTGCATGCATATACTCTTGGATTCTTTATAGTGTATCACATTTTCGTCGTTCAAATTTGTCCTCTGTCACTACATACCTCTCATTATTTTTTTATTTAATTTGCATGAAAAACACTTTTTTCCCTTCACTTATTATTTCTGATTTCATATATTAATGCAGTTGGATCCTAAGTCATACTACTAATTGGCGTAAAAAAATTATTCAGAAAATAGGGTATTAATTTCTTGGATTTTATCTGCCATTCTCATGTAACCAAAATAACAAATATTTGTTTCATTCTTATTTTGATTTTCCTACAGGAACTAAATTTCCCATTTTTACTACTATGATGAATCTCCAAAGTAGACTTTACCAAATTTGTTAAACTAATAAAGAGTTGTAGAATATGATTCATCATCTACGCTGGTATAACTTTGCGTTCCTCGATCAATGATGCAAATATGTCCAACGTGCGTATTTCACATACATGTTCTCATACTTATATATGCTAGACGATGTCTCTATGAACGTAAAGGCATCAGTAGTGGCTTCACTATTTTTCAAGCTCCATGACCACCGTAATATTTTGTACACACCTTCACACATGAAGGGATACGGGGTGATAAAGAGTGATTTTCTACAACTCATAGAATTTACCTGGTTCGATCATGCAACAAAAAACTCCACTTCAAGCAATTTATCAGGCATTTCTGTGCATAAACATCGAAACCATAACTTGAGTTTTGACATAGTAGTACTTCTAATCTGCACGTCCTGTAATCTGATGTATAACAAAGTGAAGCTTGCATGCATAGCTATTTCGTAGCGAGAAAATAGCAATAGTTGATGGGTAGGCTGTCTTACCGGAGGTATAAAATTTCGACCTGATGCAAGACATAAGGCGCTTGATTAGCAGAATAGAATCTGGGCGTTGGCTTGGCTTCCCTAGCAGAGAACTGAGGATCAGGAAAAACAAATTTGTCTTGGTTAGACTGCAATCACATGATACCTGCATGCTATCGCATGAAGCTAAATTTCCACCAAGAAAGATGAACGAAGAGATATTAATCAGGATATAACTGTACTAGTTTTCCAAGTAGGAAAAGTAGACATATCAGAGAGAGTGTCGACCTAATCGATTAGCCACTGAATTGAGGAGGCAATTCGCTGTTGTTGGTGCCGTTGCTGGCCTGGTTGTTGCTGCCGCTCGCCATGGACAGGAGTCAGAGGAAGTGGAGGGGCCACGCAGTAAGATTGATAGGAAGCACAATTTAGGTCCGTGCAGGTCGCCATTGTGTCTGCTCCTCCTGTCAGGCACCTAAGATGGTGCTGCTCCTCCATTGGCGACTTGGCGTGGCCTAGAATTTCGTCGAAGCTGTGCGCAGTTATTGCCGCTCCCGCTGGCAGCCCTCTTTCACCGTGTTGCATCACCATTGCCGCGGCCAAAGATCTTGTCGGAGCCTTGCAGCTCGTCATTGTTGCCTCTCCCGCCCGCAGCCCACTTGGACCGTGATTCACCTCCATTGTCGTAGCCTAGTGTTAGAAACCTGCAAAGAGACGAAAAACATTAGTCTTGGTATCTTCAAGGTCGACTTTTACGACGTGCGCATTGACACGGCCAGGACTCCATGCGTCAATGGCGAGGCTTGAAACTCTAACTTCGTCGAGAATGCTCCGTATGGAAAAATCAGTTGTCAAGCTCGTTTTCCTTTGCTAGGACAGGCTACTGGAGTTCGTTGCGCAGGGCAGTCCGCTCGCTTCACGATGCTGATTTTTCTCGTTCATTAGCGCCAGCAAATACTTCCGCCGACTCCGCCCTTAGAGATGTTCCGCCGTTGATCTGGCCACCGTGCCACTACCGTTAGATTCCTTCTTCCGAAGGTGCTTGCTGACCTTTTTTGATTGATTGTTCGTGAGAAAACTGCAAGCGTGGGATGAGAAGATCTTAACACACATGAAGATTGCAGCCTGCAATTACCTGGGGATTTCAGCATTACTTGAATATTTCATCTGGATGAGGGGCCTTCATATCCTGGGCGTGCTGCTGTACGATCTTCGATTTGCTGATTGAACCGAACATCATCGACCTCTGTATAGATATGTATCCATGTCTATCGTCAGGGATTGATGGTCTGCCTACGCGTCAACATGCATGTAATTCGAATCGTAATCGTAGCAGCGCTCCTTTTGCCGACTGTGTGCCGCTCCTCCCGGCACAACCTCATTGCCCTTGCCTAGCCGCCTAGGGTTTGGTTTTATTACCTTTTGTATGGCACTCGGGTCTGCTTGCGGCACATGTCGAGGAACCGCTCCACGATGGGATTACTACTTTTGGCTGCCATGAAGTTTCCAATCTGATGCATATGCGCTACGTTCCGTAAGGGGATGCCATGGCTATGTATATTCCCATATAGGAGACGTGATTGATTATGTCTCTTGTATTAGCCGCACGACTCTCCCGATTGACCTTAATAGACGTGGATCCTTCTTAACTTTTCCTTTTAAATCCAAGCCGTTCCTTTGTAGCGTGAAATCATGTCAAATCTGAGCCGTCCAATGTTTGTTGTCTTAATAATATAATAGATAGATAGATAGATAGATAGATGCAGATTCTTTAGTCCAGCTTTTATTTACACAAAAGAAGCAACAAGCGAGATCGAGGCACAAAGGCTGACCAACGCATATAACGGTTTTGGACCACCTTTGCTGTTTATCTTGTTATTATTGTTTTACTTATGTATATAAGCAAAACAAAATTTTATAAAAATACAAAGTATCTAGCTTATTAGATTCCGTGGCAAGGACATACATATAACAAGAATTCCTGTGTATCTGGTATGATATATACTCCATCGATCTCTAGATGAAGAGTTTCTTCCATGGGAAGAAACGATGAACAATTATAATCCTATGATCTAGCCGAAAATAATGAGGTTAGCAACAAATTCCATTAGGCCAGGCATCCCTCCAATGTAATCGCAGCTACCTGACAGTAGGCTCTATAGAAGGCTAGAATTCATCCAATTCATATGCGAACAATTGGACGGTGGTAGATCCGATGGGGAGGGGGGATAGTTACAATTTCTATACAGCAGTACAGTCTACGAAGCCTTGTGTGCAAACAATGTAAGAGACCAGAATTTACCCAATTCCAATACGAACAATTGAACGGCGAAAAACGCATGAAACAATTACCACTCATCATCGATACAATCGCAACAAACACTAGAACAGGGGAGGGGCGGACGCATCTCTCAATAGCATGATCCTTCTCGTAATCGGACTCGGAGCTAGGTCAGGCGGGTAGGGTTTTGGCGTCGGGTAAGGAGAAGTATTCAAAATTTCAGGGCGCAGACGAAGAAGATGAAAGGGAGAGGGAGCGGATTAGGGGTTACCTCGAGGAGGAAAATCTCCCTCAGCTCCGCTCAGCACAGTCCGGTAGGGATGGCGCTGCTGCGGCGGCGGTGGCGGAGGAAGGAGGTCGCAGCGAGAGAACTATATATAAGAGTTTTTTTCTTCAAAACACAGTACAACGCTCACATTCATGCTCACGTATATACACGCGCATACACCCACTCATGCACGCACAACCTACGAGCACGTACGAGAGACTAAGACGGCGAATTAGGTTTGACATTGACGAAGTTACCATGGATGCCTCGCTATCGACGGGAACATCCCCTCCCACCAAATAACATTCCGTCTAAATAAGAAATACTATCAAACCTAGAGTTTGAACTCTGTTGGGCTGGGATATAACCACCCTTCTATCCATCCTATCACAGTCAGGTTCTCAAATAGCCATATATGTCCACCGGTATCTAAGTATCGAGAATATTTCGCTAAACTATCATCTTCATGATTTCTTGATCAACTTTCATGAATGAAATTACACTCCTCAAAAGCTTGTGCACGAATTATTAAAATAGGCTTTCACCCTGCTTTATGTACAAAGCAACCGCCGAATCAACTACACGGACGAACGATACAAGATGATGAGGTAGCCCTCTTACAATGTTGAGCCCAGGATAACCGGAACACAAAGAACGCGCGCGACTATGCTACGAAAGAGAGTATAGGGAAACCTGAGTACAATGCCCCCAGGAGAGCAAACGGCGCAAAGCGTCGCCGTTGTTGAGTCCAGAAGGGACAAGGCTCTTCACCCGAAACCCTGCCATGGAGAGGAGCACCATAACGACGTCTTCAACAAGAAGAGGCGCGTCAACCGCGATAAAGCACATAGTTTTTGCTCGGTAGCTAGCCCCATGCCACGAGGTATTCAGGTCAAGCGTGAGGAGTTTAGCTCCCCAGGTCCAAACTGGGGCGACGCCACTGCCAATGATAGGGAATGCGCCCAGGCCACCCACCGCTACACCTCTCGCCATCCACACGACCAAGAGGGAAAGCCACCACCACTGACATGGTGCCCGCCAAAGAGCCAACCATGCGGAATGCCAGCCAAAGCCGTCATTCCGGCATCCATGTCCAAGCCACCACCATCCATCCACATCACAGAGCACCAACCAGCGAAGAAGGAACAAAAGGAGTCTATTCAGCCCTAGGCCGACATCAGTCAGTGAATCTGGTTGATGCCCCTAAGGTAGGGGCGTCCACACCTGCCAGTCCCGGGGGACCGAGGGGGACACAACCCCGTGACTGTCGACTACCGCCACATAGCTTGCTCACGCGGTGTCGAGTTACGAAACTCAGACACCGGAGGTGCGAACACCTCCTAGTTGTTCGGTAGAAGGGCGCGAGGTGCTCCGACGTCAGTCCCCGGAGAACGAGCACGAACACACAAGATTTTACCCAGGTTCAGGCCGTGTCGCCGCGTAATACCCTATGTCCTGCTTGTCTGGCTTGATTGATCGTGGATGATGTCGTACAGCGTGTGGCTTACAATTCTCCTTTCTACGCTCAAGGCCTATCCGAGCTTCACCCCGGGAAGGTCTCCGAGGTGATGTCAGCTAGCCCCCAAGCTATGTGTCTAGTAGGAAGTCTTGTTCTCCCCTTCTCCGTGGCCCTGGGCCTCCTTTTATAATCAAGGGGACACCACAAGTGGCCATTCCAGAAGCTTCCACCGTGGAGCGGCACGCGTTGGGCAACTTCGCCAAGTGGCAGCCTCCGGTTGTCGTCGTGGCGTTGCTCATGTCGCACTGCCCTCCATGCCGGGGTATCTGTTGGGCTGGAATATACGGCACGTCGGGTCTTGTCCAGGGGCCGGGCATCGCGCCGAGCCCTTCGCCTGCTCTGCTGGGGCAGCACTCCTAGTCTTGTCGACGTCCTGGCTGCGCGGGGCAGCGTGCCTGTGCTGTCCTGTCTTCTGACGTCTGCTATGCTTCCTTATCTACGAAACTATCTCCCGGGGCAGCTGCGTAGGAATCCCTTGCCACGTGCATGGTCCCCGTACCTGGGGGCGGTTCCCGGGAACGCCTCCCACTTCTTCCCTGGGGACTCCCTCCAGGCGACTTCCTTACTGAAACGAATTGTCGGGTGCTGCTGCCACGTCCCCCGCCCTGGGGCGAGCAACCAGCGTGTTTGGGATACCCCCTATCCCCGAGCGCCGACAGTAGCCCCCGGGCGCCCAGGTGTGGTCGCTGGCTTAGACAGCCGGTGGGCGCGCCTGGGGCGGTCAAACTTGGCAGCAGCTATGATGCTCTTCTCAGCGGCAACCGTTCGAATGGATGCGCCTCGGTCCCCGTGACGCAGTAACCACGGCGCGATTATTGTTAGCGGCCCCACCACTTGCCTCTGGGGTAAAAGAGCGTCTTTAATGCGGGGTGGGATGGGAACCGCTCATGCGCCTCGTCTCCTGGCTATATCAGGGCCGACGCTGTGCGTGCTCTGCCCTCGCTCCCCCATTCGCCTCCAATCTCTTTTCCCTTTCACCTTCTCTGTTCTAGAGTCATTCTTAGCCCCCTTTCCTATGGCATCCAAGGTAAAGACGGCCAAGAAAGGCAAAGCCAAGAAGACAGATCGCATGTCACAGCGCGAACTCTCCAGGGAGGAGTGGCGCACAGCCAGGGCCTTCTTTCCGCCGGGATACCCACCGGAGAACCTCCCCGGCCTGAAGGACGCCGTTGCCAGCAAGAGCAACGAAAACGGCCGAACCATGCTCTTCTGCGCGTCGACGCCACCGGAGGATCTGACTCCCCTCGATGTGCGCATCTTCGCCTGCTTCCTGTTGGTGGGGTTGGCCCCGCCGATGTCGCTCTTCCTCCATGCGGTGTTGAGCAGGTATGGGCTGTCCCTCGCTCAACTCCACCCCAACGGCCTTCTGTTGCTGGCCATCTTCCAGTACTTCTGTGAGACCTTCGTCGGCGTCCTGCCGAGCGTATCTCTCTTCCGTCATTACTTCTATCCCCGGATCGAAGTCAGGGATGCGATCTCCGGCTCCGTTACCTTCAGCTTCCGTAACAACCTCGCCGGCACCTTTCTCCCCCTCGACAAGCGCCGCTGGGAGGAGTGGCGGCAAGATTGGGTCTTCGTTCGCTTCCCGAGTGTGGACGACGCCCTGGCGGAGCCCACAGAGGTCCCTGTCCGCCTAGATAGCTGGTCTGCCCCCGGGGACAGGGACGCCGAGCTTGCCCCCCTGTTCCAGCAGATCCTCTCCTTCCACGAGCGTGGCTTAACCGGCCGAGACATTGTGGCGCACTTTATTGGCAACGCCATTGCTCCCCTGCAGCTCCGCTCTCACTGTATGTGGGAGTATGAGGGCTCCCTTGACAAGACTAGGTTGTTCAAGGCGCTGAACGGCCTAGTGAACGACCTCTGCGTAGGGTCTTCAGCTTACATAGGTCTCCCCGAAGGTTGAGGGTGCTCCCCGAGGCGCTGAACGGCCTAGTGAACGACCTCTGCGGAGGGTCTTCAGCTTACATAGGTCTCCCCACAGGAGTCGCTCCCTTGTATGAGCACGGGGATCTGGACAGCATCATTGCCTCCATGCCGGAGTGCAACGAGTGGGGGATTCTCCCTCTTTGGCGTGCCCTGGGGATTGTCATCCCTTGGGCACCCTCCGAGGGGCCCTCGGGCCGGGGAGCTCTCGTCGTCCTCCAGGAGCACCGGCCTCCGGGGGATCTTCCCGGGGCGGAAAGCGCGCCATCGTTGAGGAGGACGAGGACGACACAGACCCAAGCCCGCTGTACCACCGCCCCCGCGTCCTGGCGAGGTCACGAGCGTCGGAAGAGTTGGCCGCCGCGGGACGCGTGTCTTCCCACGATGAGCTTCCCGAGGAAACTCTCCCGGCTCCCCCTCCATTCGGAGGATTTCTCGCGGAAGGGCTCATGGTCCCTCCGTCTGGACCCTGCCAGGTAAAGTTCCTTCCCCTCCACGTTTCCTCCTTAAAGGGTTTGTGCATATATCTAATCTTCTTCTGGGTGTTGTGGTAGCGCCCAACCTTCGGCTTCGTCTTCCCAGAGGGTCCATGCGGATTCCGGCGCTCCCATCCCTCCACCGAAGAAGGCGCGCCCCGACATATCTCCTGGAGGTGGGGCCTCTCACCCCCGGCGCCCGCCCTCGGAGGTAAGCCTCTTGACTCCCTCCTTCTTTGGACAGTGGTAATGGGTGCCTTTTATTCTAATCTTTTCCTTCCGTTGGTTCTTGCCAGGGAATGTGCCTCCCTCTTCTGCCCTCGAGGTCGTGGCGGTGGAGTCGGCGTCCGAGGACAGCGACGCCGAAGAGAGCCTCCGGTTTGAGAGGCGCTCCTCAGTTCAGCCTCTCCGCCCCGACCCCGGCTTCATGGATTTGGATGCCGACCTTCCGCCCCCGGCCCAGAACGAGAGTGCCCCTCTGGTTGCGGCTCCGTTCCAGGGGGAGGGCAATCTCCGTGGCTCGGCAGGTCCTTCTCTGACCCTTCTGTCTTCTCCTCGGTGCATCGCTTGCTGAATGGCGTGGAGCAGCAGCAACTCCTGACGGATGCCGTAGCCCAGGCCCACGAGGAGAACGAGTGGGCCCGAGTGCTCCTCCGCTTACACTGCGCGGAGGTTGAACACGGGGGCCGTGGTCTTGAAGAACGGATCGTCGACGTCTAGGCCCGAGAGAAGCGAGCATCGACAGCCTAGGCCGCGGCCGACGCTGCCCTTGCTTCAGCGGTGTTAGCTGCGGAAGAGGCCTCCGCCCGGAAGGCCGACGCGCAGCGAATCATGGTGGCCGCGATTGCAGTGGCCAGCAGGATGATGCGGGGGCAACGCAGCAGCTGATGGCGGCCCAGGCTGAGGCTCACGCTCTTGAGCTTGCCTCCCTCGAGCGGAAGAGATCGGCCATGGTGGACGCCCATCACCTAGCCTTGGCGAGCTTCGAGGCGCGAGCTCGAGAGCAAGCTGAAAGCCTACACGAGTTGCAGCTGCTCGTCGAGGGGCTCCGTGCCGGGGCCCATGCGGCGGCGGAACATGAGCAGGTGGCCTCACGTGCCGCTACAACCCTCGAGAGCGGCCTCCACCAGCAATTGGGGATGCGGAATCTCGTCTCGCCGGTTTCCAGCGGAGGATCGACGAGCTGACCTCCGAACTGGGCACCCACGACCGTAGTTTGGAGCCGGCGCGCCAGTCCTTTGAGGAAAACAGGGCAACGCCCGTAAAGCCTTTGACAGGCTAAGCAAGTCTGACCAGCGGACAGAGCTGGACGCCGCTGGTCTTTCTCACATTGCCAACCATGCGATGAGGGTGATGGCGGCAGTGGATCTCCCCCGGGAGATCCATGGTTTGGACATCGCGAGCCTCTCCGTCTTCTTTGCCGACATGGTGGGGAAGATGGAGGTCCTGAAGGAGTCGATGTTGCGTCGTCTTCGTGTTGAGGGCGTCGAGGCCGGCTCGCAGGTGGCCTGCGTCCTCCTCCCCCGGGTGTACTCCTTGGAGCCCCTCTTCCCTCTCGACCAACTCTTCGAGGAGTTCGAAATGGAAGAGGACCGCGTGGCTGCGGAGCGCGCCGTCGCCCTGGTAGTGGAGCAAGTGAAGGCCCGGCTGCGGCGGGACTGACTTCCTCCGGGGCCCTTCCTCCGTGTAATCTTTTAGTACCTGTGTAATAAGCAAAGCCTACCCCATGCACGTTATGTAATCACTTCAGCTGTTAATCCCCGTGAACGCGTGTGCTTGTCCGGCTGTCGATCCCCGCCTTTTCTCGGGGGCTAGAGTCTCCGATCTTAGTTAGGCATGTGTTTCCCTATGTTTCGGGGGTACTCTTACACGCCCTGCACAGGCCCCGAGAGAACACTGGACCGGATCCAGCTGCCTCCCCTCGGGACACGTCTCCGCGCAAGAGTCGCACCATTCATTGGGGAGTTGTCCCGGCGGAGGTCCCTGGGGCTTGATACCCAGGCAAACCCCCGAAGACCGCATCTCCCCTTTGAACGCCCCTTCTACATGCTGGCTTTGCCGCCTCGACCAGTTCCTCCTTCCCCCGGGAAAAGGCAGTGCGATCCCCGGGTGACACGGTAGGGAATGTGATCAGGGTTGATGTACTTAGCTCGTTGGCCAGGACCCCCCTGTTCCGTTCTTCTTTAGGGACCGTCATGGCCCCCGGTTCGCCGGCGACGATGGCCGGCTTTTCCGCTCTCCCAGACCCTCCTTTCCCTTCCGCCTTCCTTCTCAATTCCTACGAGGCATCCGCGCACCCAGGGTCCGAGCGCGGGGTTCATCCAATTCCTTCGATGCCTAATCTGGGTTGGGTTTATCTTGGTTCGAGTGCATTAGGGAGCCTCTCCCCCTGGCTCTGGCTTGGGCCGGTGTTTCTCGTGTGGGGAACTGAGGTGTTAGGCAGGAGAGGAAAACGTATTGACAGATTTAAACCGGGTTCATTAGATAACAAAGAGAAATCAGCTTTTTCTAAAGGATACAGCGGGCTACACTAGGGTAAGCCCGTCTTCGTCTCCGCTGGCCCCCGCCGGAGTCTTCTATGACGCTTTCCCGCCTGTCTTGACTTGAATCCTCGGGGGGTGCTCTCGCTCGAGGGTTCACCGGTCCCGGGGCTTCTGCGTCGCCGCCCCTGTGCCTGGGCAAGTAGGGCAGGATCGGGCATTGGGCTCGGGCTCGCCGCAGGCATAGCATGCTGATGCATGTAAAATGCATACATGAACTTTGCACTATATTACATATCAATGTTTTATAATGATTTTTGGGAATATTAATTTTTTTCCTATTTTTATGGAATTAACCCTGCGCAGGCAAAAACCCTATTTCTTTCCTTTAATTTCAGGGACCCAAACGACGTCCAAATCACCTGCAAATTTACGAGCATCAATATTTGGAAGGAACAAGACTTGGGGGCGAAGGAAGCGAACAAACGGAGCCCCGAGGCCCAAAAGAGGTGGGCCCACGTGGCCCCTGTACCTGGCCGCGTGGGACCCCTCATCTGGGGCCTCGATGCTCCGTTGTCGTCGGTCTTTTCTCCACCGACTAGGTTTTGACCTAAAACCTCCTATAAAAATAGCCCCCCGACGTTCTCTAGAAGGAGCGCTGCCAAAACACAGAAACAGAGATCTGGAGGTGCAGATTGGAGGGGGAAAACTCTGGCGAGGCGCTGCCGGCGTGGTCTCCATCTTCTCCATCGACTTCTCCACCGTCTCCATGATGAAGAGGGAGTAGTCCACCTCTGTACTATGGGTTTGTGGAAGTAACTTATGTATCTCTCCTCTCTTTGAGCTTCACTAATTAGTACCGTATGAGCTGCTGAACATGATTACGGTCATCTATGTAATACCTATGTGGTGGATCTTTTTATGAGTTAATATATGTTTGAGATTGCAAATGTTTGTTTCAGTTATGAATATAGATGCATATTATGTACCCCGTTCTTATTCACTTGTTATGATCAAGCATGTTTATGAGAGCGTGTGTGGGGTGATGTGTGCATTAGTTGGAGTAACGGGGGTGGCTAGTGCAGTGAACGTGAGAGAAAGTTCTGCGATCCACTTGGGTATCTTTACCTTACTTTGTTGCCTAACTAGGGATAAACAAAAATACCATGCTACAGGGGTTGTGGGTGACCATGCCACTTCTCCGTGACTAGATCTAGCATGTTCTTATTTTAACTTCATGTCATGATACTTAAAGCTATACTCTGAGTTATCTTAATTACTGAGGTGTTATGATTTAGTTCGCATCTTGGTGGAGTATAAGTGAGACTAATAATTAAAAGGTCTCTATGTTAGGACGTGATGCCCATATAATTAGTAACTTGTCATTAAACTTTGTGTTGCAATCTCATATGTCAACTCTAGTGTTCCATTGTCTACCACTTTATTAAAGAGAGAGTGCATTTGTGAAACCATGAACCCCGGTCCATTTTTAATCATAAGAAACACATTTCCAACAACTTTTACCACTTTTCCATTTTCTGCAATTATTAAATCCGAAAATACAAAAACACTTTTACATCTTGCATACATCATTAAAAACCCAAAAATATCATTTATCATTGTTATCATCATCCTTGCATATTTATTTACCCTCATTGCATATTTATTTCTTGTTTGCATCACATACTATCTTGATATCATTCTTACACCTTGTGATTGACAACCACAGGTGAGATTGAGGACCCAAACATTTAACTTTGTTTTGTAGGTGAGCAAAAGAAGGATAGGAAGATAAATCTTTCACTACTGATTCCCCGAGAGTTCGATATTAAACCCTCGAGTCACCCTCGTGGGGAAAACACGTCTTCCACTTACTACACACTCTGCACTTGGAGTCTCAACCTAACCCCGTTTACTTTTCATACAGATAGCTACTGAAGGCTATCACATCTACGGGTATCAAGAATGTTTTCTGGCGCCGTTGCCGGGGAATCATAGCTGAAGAGATTTATCCAAGGGTGTGCACCAACTTTATTTTCTGCATCTCACAACGAAGTCAACATCACCAACTTGTGCTAACACCTAAGTGAAAGATCGATATGTCGACTAGAAGGGGGGGGGTGATTAGGCGACTACCAAATTTTAATTCTTTTTAGATTAATTAAGGCTTGAGCACGTATAACAAAGGTTGACTTGATGTGCACTAGATGATGGCAACCAATGTGATAAAAATAAGGTAGATAACGTAGCGGAAGCAACAAGTAAAGGATAGAAATAACCGCAAAGTGGAGACACGGAGATGTTTCCCGTAGTTCCTTCCCAAGGGAAGTACGTCTACGTTGGAGGAGTGTGGAGCCACCTAGGCGCTCCAATAGCACGAATGTGCTCACTCTATTCTCCGTGAGCTTTACCCGTGGGGGTTTGGCTCATCCACTATGAGGTCACCTTGAAGGCGTTGACCAAGCCGGTACACAAAGGTCGGGGAACTCCACAATGAGCTAGAGCCCCCAACAATGCCTCGGACTCCCTCCGAGACTCACAAAGACACCTAGGGTTACAAGCAACCCAAGATGTAGAATCCACACGTTAAGTGTGGGGGGAATGGAAATTCCTTCGGTGGAGATGTAGATCTAGACCTCCTCCTTCACTCCTCAAAGAATCAAGGCGATTGGGTGGATGGAGTGGGAGATCTAGGAGTTTGAAGCTTTGGCAATAATGGGGATTCAATTCTAGTAGCTCAAGTTGTCCCAAGGTAGTTGGAGGGGTATAAATACTCCCTCCCATCTGCCCGTTGGGGGACAGAATCCCACGCTAACGGTAGTACCGCTGGCTTAGCCAGTACTACCGCTACGGTCTTCACAGCGACTCCAAGTGCAGTCAACGGTCTTCCTCCTCGTCGCTTGCTCCCACCTCGCCGGTACCACGCGGTACCGCTCGAGGTACCGCTGGAGGTACCGGGACCGCGCCCAGAGCGCCGAAACGGCGGCACCCGCGGCGGTACCCGCGGCGGTACCGCGTCTTCAGCTTCTCTTCTAAGAACTGGCGGTACCAGGCGGTGCCGCTGGCGGTACCACTGGCGGTACCGGGACCGTGCACAGAATACCGAAACGGCGGTACCCGCGACGGTACCCACAGCGGTTCTGCCCTTAGCGGCGAGTCCCAGGGAGCTGGCGGTACTACCGCCCCTGGCAACTTTCACATCTTTGGATCCTTTTCACCGAGCGGATGCAATGGAGACATATATAAAACCTGTTTAAGCTTACATAAACTTGTTAGATGCAACCTTTGTATTATCATCAACATCAAAACATGATTAAGAGCAACAATGCTCTTTCAATCTCCCCCTTTTTGATGATTGATGACAATACAATGATTTGCTACAAAATGATTCAGAAAATTTAGACGAAGCTCCCCCTAGATATGTGCACTACTCAAGTGTAGTCTTTGATGGTCAAAAATGCACATCGACTAGGATCAACACTCCCCCTAGATTTTTCAAACCATGCAAGATATAGATAAAAAATAAACGCACAAATCTTGGAACTAACATATGAAGTTTAACACAAACATCAAGTTTAAAGCATGTCTTACACCATGCATAATAAGGTACTTGAAGCGATAATAAACAAAGTTCACAAGCTCATAAGAATCAAAGAGAACAACGAAAGCTTGTGACTTAACCCATGCAAATCCCTCGATAACCTAATAGACATCTCTCCCCCTTTGGCATCAAGACACCAAAAAGGGAGAAACCATAGCTAGCATCCCAAAGCCTTGTCGGAGAGGTCTTCGTTGGTTGGGGGGCGAGGACGGCGACGTGAAGAGACTTCGGGTTCATCCTCATAATCGGACCAAGTGAAGATGTTGCCCTCTTCATCCTTAGCTTGCCAATTGCTCCAAGTGGTGATGTTCTTCTCCGAACCGGAATGCACATCTTCTTCTCCATCATCATGGCGACGTTGAATGTCGCGGCGACGAGCCATCTTGTCCTCCATGTGATTTTTCCAAGTGCGTAACTCCACGGCCTTGGACATACATAAAATCTTCTTCATTTGCCTTGCCATCCATGCAAAACCATCCTCCTTCATAGGAGCCCGTGAGGGGCCAGCAGTGTCTTCAACCGTCTTGTCCTTGGCCTTGTCATCCTTATGCTTCTCGGTATGATCCTTGAT
Organism: Poa pratensis; assembly: GCA_947311845.1. Lineage (NCBI taxonomy): Eukaryota > Viridiplantae > Streptophyta > Magnoliopsida > Poales > Poaceae > Poa > Poa pratensis. The sequence goes on along the minus strand of CAMZMU010000027.1, from coordinate 47,950,109 downwards.
GAGCAGCTTCTTGGGCTTGTGTTCAATCCAAATCTTGGGATCTCCAAGACCTTCGGTCGGAAAGCGATGATTCCAAGCCCACAAGATGATCTTCATAACAAGAGGCCCGTGACAAGCATTCTTCTTATTCATGATGACAACAAACAACTCATTCCAAATGAAATCCGCAATATCAAGCTTCCTCCCAGTAGTCTTCAATTGATGAGTTTTGACCAACAAGGTGCGGAGATAGCCATGAACTTCATCCAAGTTGCCAACCTTGTGGTTAAGAACCATGCGATAGATGCAATGCATGATATCATAGGGAGGATAGAGCCCCTCAGACTTCCCAACCTCAAACCGCTTCCAAGAATAAAGAGGACGAAGTGAGTCCTTTTCCAATGGTCTTGGATCTTCATGAACTCGGAACCATGTGCTTGATAAGTGAGATGGGAGCAAGGATTGAGTACCATGGTTTTCAAAACCAAGCATAGCGGTGATATCCTTCCAATTCTCACAAAAGAAGTGATCTTGGGTCATCCAAGAGAGATAAGGGACTTGATTTTCGGTGCCAAAATGAATGGTGGCAAAGAATTGCAAACAATCTGCTCATCATAGTCTTGCTTGAGTGTCAAAAGAGGAAGAAGCCCTTGCTCTTGACAAATGGCCATAACTTCTCCAAAATACTCCGGGTGCCTTGACATGTGATCTATATCAATCCAGCGCTGAGGCACCACATACTTGTTCGGCTTCCTATAAAGCAACTCTGAGTAGCATTGGGCTTGAAAGACGTTGTGGAAGAAAGGATCGTCGCCTCTAAACTCGGGAAGTAGGTTGTGCCGGGCAGTGGCATATTCATCCAACTTCCTTGTGGCCAGATACTGAGGTTCCGACAACTGGCTGGCAGTGAGATACTTGTTCTTGGCTGCAGGCGTCTTCTTGGTCTTGGGCTTGGCCTTGCGGGAGGAGGAACTCGGATGATACTCCTCCTCCATCTCATCAACTTGCTCAGCTTGTTCCTTGCCCCGAGCTTTCTTGGGGGCTCAACCTCTCTGACCTCCTGTGAATAGCAATGGATAGGAAGCATGGGGATAAGTGAATGCAAAATGATTTCATGATTTTGGGAAGCAAGAGCACGAGTGAACGAGAGTGAAAGAACTTAATGGCTAGAGATGTGTTCAAACACTTGGAGTAGAGGTATCACAAAGAGATGATGAACTAATTTCAACGAAGAACAAGAATATCATCTCTGGGTGACTCCTATAATCCTAGATGAGGAACTACAAAAATAGCCAAGGAATTCTAACAAAACTCATGCACAAGGTTCTAGGTTCTCTAAATTGCATCTCTACCAAACCAATTCGTCAAAAACACTAGAGGATACACCATCTATACATCTTCACCCATCAACTAGGTGAGAGAGAGGGAGAGGGCATACCGGTGCTCATGGCGAGGGTCAAGGGTGAGGAAGAGGTGCCGGAGCGTCCCCGGGGCATGGGAGGGAAGTCCCTTGGCCGGAGCACTCCGTCCCGGCGGCGGAGAAGGTCGGCGGCAGCGGATCTGGGGAGAGGCAGCGGGGCGGCGTGGGAAGAGGAAGTTTGACTTTCACCCCACGTCCGCCCGACCCTTTGATTGCTATATGACGTTCACATCAACATGCTCTTCTTGAGCGACCAATGAAGCTAAAGGAACATTATTAGGATCAACATGAGATTTACCATTCACAAGCATAGACATAATAAGTTCAATCTTATCACTCAAGGAGGAGGTTTCTTCAACAGAATTTACCTTCTTACCTTGAGGAGCCCTTTCGGTATGCCATTCGGAATAGTTGATCATCATATCATCAAGTAGCTTTGTTGCTGCACCTAAAGTGATGAACATAAAGGTACCTCCAGAGGCCGAATCCAATAGGTTCCTTGAGAAAAAATTTAATCCTGCATAAAAGGTTTGGATGATCATCCAAGTAGTCAGTCCATGAGTGGGACAATTCTTTACCAAAGATTTCATTCTTTCCCATGCTTGAGCAACATGTTCATTATCAAATTGTTTAAAATTCATAATGCTACTTCTCAAGGATATAATCTTAGCAGGAGGATAATATTTCCCTATGAAAGCATCTTTGCATCTTGTCCATGAATCAATACTATTTCTAGGCAAAGATAGCAACCATTCTTTAGCTCTTCCTCTCAAAGAGAAAGGAAATAATTTCAGTTTTATAATATCCCCATCCATATCCTTATACTTTTGCATCTCACAAAGTTCAACAAAATTATTAAGATGGGCAGCAGCATCATCAGAACTAACACCAGAAAATTGCACTTTCATAACAAGATTTAACAGAGCAGGTTTAATTTCATAAAAGTCTGCTTTAGAAGCAGGTGGAGCAATAGGAGTGCATATGAAATCATTGTTGTTTGTCCTAGTGAAGTCACACAACTTGGTGTTCTCAGGAGTACTCATTTTTGCAGAAACAACTAACAGGCCGAAATAACAAGTAACTATTTTTTTGTGTGTTTTTGATAAAGAGAGCAAACAAGACTAAATAAAAATAAACTAAGCAAGACAATAACAAAGTAAAGTGATTGGAAGTGAGAGACTCCCCTTGCTGTAGAAATGATGATTTCCCCGACAACGGCGCCAGAAAGACTTGATTGCTATATGACGTGTGAAGTACACGTTCGTAAGGATACCCCAAGCGTAAGGTTTGATGAGTACAGCAGCAAGCTTTCCCTCAGTATGAAACCAAGGTTTATCGAACCAGTAGGAAATCCCGATGCTACGAAGGTGTCAACGCCGTCAAAAAACCTGGGTGTTGTTGACGTGGAACCTGCACACAAGACAATCAAACTACTTTGCCCCGACGAGATAGTGAGGGTGTCAACCTCACCGGCTTGCTGAAAACAAAGGATTAGACGTATAGTGTGGAAGATGATCTTTACTTGCAGCGAACAAAAGAGAACAATGATTGCAGTAGGTTGTATTACAGATGTAAAAGAATTGACCGGGGTCCACAGTTCACTAGTGGTGTCTCTCCAATAACATAACTAACATGCTGGGTAAACAAATTACAGCTCGGCAATTGACAATATTGATAAGTGCATAAACATGCATGTACAAGTGTAGTGTTGACTATGAGATTCATTTGGGCATTACGACAAAGTACACATACCGCTATCCAGCATGCATCTGTGCCTAAATAGTCCACCTTCCGGTTAGCATCCGCACCCCTTTCAGTATTAAGTTGCAAGCAACAGACAATTGCATTAAGTAAAGTGCATAATGTAAACAACACATTCATCCTTAGACAAAGCATTGCTGTTTTACCCCTAGTGGCAACAACACATCTACAACCTTAGGACTTGCTGTCACTATCCCAGATTAAATAGAGGTTGAACCCAACTATCATGCATAAATACCCCCTCTTGGAGTCATAAGCATTCACTTGGCCAGAGTTTCAACAAGTAACGGAGAGCATGCAAGATCACAAATGACATAGACATGATAACACAATAATCAACTTGACATAGTATCAATATTCATCGGATCCCAGCAAACACAACATGTAGTATTACAATAAGATGATCTTGATCATGATAGGCAGCTCACAAGATCTAAACATGATGGCACAAGTGGAGAAGACAACCATCTAGCTACTGCTATGGACCCATAGTCCAGGTATGAACTACTCACACATCACTCCGGAGGCGGGCATGGCGATGTAGAGCCCTCCGGTGATGATTCCCCTCTCCGGCAGGGTGTCGGGAAGAGCTTCAGAACCCTCCCGAGTTAGGGTTGACGACGGCGGCGGCAGCGGAACTCTTTCTGGAATATGACTCGGTCCTTTAGGGTTTTCGCGTCTGAGGGAATAAATAGGCGAAGGGGCGGCGTCGGTGGATGCCCGAGGGGCCCACCTCACGTGGTGGCGTGGTCCCCCTGGCCGCGCCGCCATATGGTGTGGCCACCTCGTGGCTCCACTTCGTCTCTCCTTCGGACTCCGTGACGGTGTTGGAAAAATAGGGACCTGGCCTTTTGTTTCGTGCAATTTCGAGAATATTTGCAGAAGTAATTTTTTGGAACCAAAAATAGCAGAAAACAGGAACTGGCACTTCGGCATCTTGTTAATAGGTTAGTCCCGGAAAATGCAAAAAAATGATATAATGTGTATATAAAACATGTAGCAATTGGTATAATATAAGCATGGAACATCAGAAATTATAGATACGTTGGAGACGTATCACCCTTATCCTGCCCAAACCCGCTGGGTTAAGCGGTAGTACCGCCAGCCGGTTTCTGCGCAGCCCAAAGACAGGGTTATGCACTATATCAAAATTCTTGCGCATTATGGTGTAGTGGATAACCATCAATGGGATGCCAGTACCGGCGCCTGGGGCACCACATTGTGTAAGCCCAAGAAAAGGGCGAACACAATGCCATGTCGCCGGGTCCGACCTTCTGAGCGCTAGGAGCATGAAACCAAAAAGCATTTTTAGAAGGGAATGCCTTTTGGGATAAGATTTTTGGCTTAGGATAGATCACAAGCCGATAGGTGTGGGAGAACATTCAACCTTGCAAGATGCAAAAGTAAAAGCCAAGAGTTGAGAGTTTCCCACAAAAGAAAGCAAAAAGGTCTAAAACCCAAATAAGATCAAATGAGAAGCAATCCCTCAAGAAGAGGAGGGCGGTGGCCGAGGCCACCATGTAAGAGCTATTATCAACCTAGAACCACGAAGATGTATCTAGGGTTCAAGGCCGATACTCATCGTTTAAGCCCAAATTGTCACCGTAGTGACCAAATGAAGCACGAATTGTCTATGTGCACATAATAGAGATAGTGTTGACTCATGAATTGAGTTACACTCCCCCTATGTCCATGCATGCATCTAAACTAGTTACGATGTCTACTATGGGTACTTGTGCAAGGCGGTCAAGCAAAGTTACTCGCATCAATAACATTTAGTTCATTCCTCAACTCTCGAAATCTTGGTTCATCAAGGGCCTTGGTGAAGATGTCCGCGAGTTGATCCTTGGTACCTACAAATGAGAGATCAATGTTGCCCCTCTCCATGTGCTCCCGGATGAAATGATGACGAACTTCAATGTGCTTCGTCTTGGCATGTTGCACGGGGTTGTGGGAGATCTTGATGGCACTCTCATTGTCGCAAAGGAGAGGTACCTTGGTGAAGTTGATGCCATAGTCCTTCATTGTTTGCACCATCCATAGGAGTTGAGCACAACAACTTGCGGCGGAGATGTACTCGGACTCGGTGGTGGAGAGAGCAACACAATTTTGCTTCTTGGAAGACCAACACACCAAAGAGTGGCCAAGAAATTGACAACTCCCGGATGTGGACTTCCTATCCTTCTTCTCTCCGGCATAATCCGCATCCGAGTACCCCATGAGATGAAAGCTTGAACTCTTGGGATACCAAAGACCAAAGTTTGGGGTATGAAGCAAATATCGAAAGATGTGCTTAACCGCCATCATGTGGCTCTCCTTAGGAGCCGCTTGATACCTTGCACACTTACCCACACTAAACATAATATCCGGTCTAGATGCACAAAGATAAAGCAAAGAACCAATCATCGAGCGATAGAGTTTTTGATCAACATCGTTACCCTCGGTGTCGGTGTGGAGATCAACGGTGGTAGACATGGGTGTCTTGTACGGTTTGAGCTCCGTCATCTTGAACCTCTTGAGCATGTCTTGGGTATATTTGGCTTGATTGATGAAGGTACCTTCCCTTCGACTTGAGAGTAGCCTTGTGCCACCAATCTCGCTTTGTTTCGAATGACGATGCCGCTCGCGTCTTGCTTGTTCTTGAAAACCCACTTGGTGCCGATGATGTTCTTGCACCCATTTGGCCTTGGCACCAACTTCCACACCTTGTTGCGCTTGAAGTTATTGAGTTCTTCATGCATGGCATCAATCCAATCATGATCTTCAAGAGCTTCATACACCTTCTTGGGCTCGATGAAGGACACAAAAGCATGGTGAGTGCTAAAGCTTGCCAATTGACTTCTTGTGACGACCTTGCTTTGGATGCCACCAAGAACATTGTCCAAATGGCAATCCAAGAGCTCTAGCTTTTGCTCTCGTCGTGAGTCTCTTCTATTCTTGATCTCTTCCGAGGTTTCTTGAGAGATGACTTGATCATTTCCTTCATCATCGGAGTCATGTGCATAAAGTTGATCTTGAACTTAATCTCGATGTGGACCATCTTGAGCTTGTTCTTGATCATTTGCTTGGGATGCACCTTCTTGAGTTTGGTCTTGAACATCGAGTTGTGGAGAGGAACCACTAGGTTGAACTTGTTCTTGACCTCGCTCACTTGATTGAGGGCTCGCAGTTTGTTCTTGGTTACATGGAGGATCTTGAGTGGGTGATTGAATGGCTTGAGGAGGAGCTTGGGGAGTATCTTGAACTTGAGGAGGATCCTCTTCAATAGGACGAATGTCCCCAATTGCCATCCTTCTTAGAGCAAGCTCCATGGGTATATCACCTACAACATTAGAATCAACTTGCCCCACTTGGGAGCCGTTATCCTCATCAAACTTCACGTCACTAGATTCTTCAACTTGACCGGTAGTCTTTTTGTAGACTCTATAGCCGTGAGAGTTTGTGGAGTAACCAACAAAGATACCCTCTATTGATCTAGTCTCAAACTTGGATAACCGGTTACCTTTCTTGTGAATGAAGCACCTGCATCCAAAGACGCGAAAATAAGAGAGGTCCAGTTTCTTCCCAAGAAGAATCTCATATGGGGTCTTGTTCAAGAGCTTGCGGAGATAGAGCCGGTTTGTTGCATGACACGCGGTGGAGATGGCTTCGGCCCAAAAGTTAAACGGAGAAGCATACTCCGCAATCATGGTCCTAGCCGCATCCATAAGAGTCCGGTTCTTCCTCTCCGCAACACCATTTTGTTGAGGGGTATAAGGAGTGGAATATTGATGAGCAATCCCCTCTTTACTAAGAAATCCCTCCACGGTGTAGTTCTTGAATTCGGACCCATTATCACTCGGATTGTCTTGATCTTCTCTTGATATTGACGTTGAGCCATGGTGATGAAGTCAATGACTCTTTGTTGTGCCTCACTCTTCTTCTTGAAGAAATAGACCCATGTGTATCTTGAATAGTCATCAACAATCACCAAGCAATACTTCTTTCCACCAAGACTATCATAGGATAGGGGACCAAAGAGGTCCAAGTGAATGAGCTCAAGAATCTTGTCGGTGGTGGTCTTGGTCTTTGATTGATGAGCTTCTTCATGTTGTTTGCCTAGAACACAAGACCTACACACGATCTGTGGAGAACTTAATATCGGTTAGTCCAAGAATGTGATCACCACTTTGAAGATCATGGAGTGTTCTCATATTGGTGTGGGCTAGTCGACGATGCCAAAGCCAACCCACATCAACTTTAGCCATTAGACAAGTCGTGACCGACGTGCTCTCTTTCGAGAAATCAAGCACATACATGCCATGCTCGACATGTCCAACAAAGACTATTTTAAGAGATCCCTTCACGGTGATTATCACACTCTCGTCATTAAAATAGCACCCATAACCACATTTTGTGAGTTGATAGACGGAGAGTAAGTTGTAACCGAGGGACTCAACAATAAGTACATTCTTGATAGAGACTTCTCTAGCAACAACGACCTTGCCTCGTCCCAATACCTTAAGCTCGCGGTTGTCACCAATTTTGACTCGTGAATATTGAGGTAGAGGAGGTTCAATATCATCCACCAAGTCAATGCATCCAGTCATATGTTGGGATGTGCCACTATCCACCGTCCATCGACCTGCACCGGACGCCACACCCTACAAGAGATCAAGTCTTTGACTTAGGTACCCATTTTTGGATGGGTCCTTTCTTGTTAGTCACAAGGGTCTTTGGAACCCAAATAGCCCAATGATAATCATCACCATATGAAGTACCAACATATTTAGCATAAACATGACCATCTCTAGATTTCAAAAGAACATAAGATGGATTATATTTGCCAGCAAAGTCATTATGAGTGGGGAGACTCCTTGTGGTCTCACCACCCACAATCTATACTATAATATCGAAAGCTGCCGTGATGGTACGTTTACGTGGTATGTCCGGTGGTACGTCCTCCGCCGCAAGCGTGCCTTGGGGCCATCCTAATCCAACTCGACTAAGGAGTCCTCCCTCGCGCCTCCGCTCCCCTCGCCGTCGGCCTCGTGGACGCATCCACCTCTCCTCCATACTCTTCTTCCTCTCGCTCACCGTCGGCCGCCACCACCTCACGCAGTCACGCCACAGCGCCGCCGCGGCCATGGCGATGCGTAGCTGAAGAGCCGCCGTGGAAACGTCCCGGAGCGCGCGTGGCGCCGCCTGAGTCTTCATACGCGAGAGGCTGCCTCAACACATCTTGGTGCTCGTCGCCGGCGCCAAGTTCCGCGTCGAGTTCGAGGAGAAGCTTGAGCAGCGCGTCGTGCCCGTGGACGTGCCCGACCTATAGGGCGCAGCTAGGCAGCGCGTCGTGCGCGGGGATGTGCCCAGCCTGTCAGGCGTAGCTGGGCAGCGGCGAGCAGCACGACAACCAGCTCTAACTCAAGCTTGGGTCGCCCGGATCCAATCGCGGCGATCACTAGCTCCTCCTCCAGCCATCGTGTGTAGCAACCACATCTCCGCTCCCGTGTCTCCGCGCTGGGTGTCGCCGCCGCCGCCCCTGTCCTCCCGTCTTTCTCCTCCCCGGCAAGGTCCTCCTGCGGCGAGACACGGCCGTCCGCTCTCCGCAATCTACGGCCCAGGTCGTCCATCACAAATCGATGCTGATTCCTTCGACAGGGACGTAGAAAACGCCGTGGCGGTCATGATTCGAGGACCATCTGGGCACAGGGGTGGTCGGAGCGACGGCACCACGACAACGGGGAGGCGGAGGCGGAGCTGCGTAGGCTTCGGATGTGCACGAGGAGCTACGCAAGCTGCGTGGGCAGGGCGCAAGGCCGGTCAATTCTTGGAGGCTGATAGTGTTCATGTATTGATTTGTCAGAGTTGTGGGTTTCAGGAAAAGAAGCACCGGCTGTATATTGTTTTTGCACTACTGACACTAAAGATGACAGAAAAGTAACCGAATTTTAGATTCTCACTTTACCCATTAGTGATACAAAAGATTCACGTTGTTACTACTCCCAAAACTTCAGATATAAAGGTAATCCTTAACTCCCAAAATAATTACAGGTCTACACCATCTGCAAGAGGGCATTACTGAAACAAGTGAACTAGCCAGGGCTGTTATCATCAAGAACTAGCTGGGTGGCCCACGCATTTGCGCGGCTAGAGTTGTAAATATTGTCATATTTTGTATTTTATCTGCTATACATAAACTATTTTTCATGGAAAAACGTTGCTGCTTTAGTAGTATATAAAACTTAACATTTAAAAATATGTAAATTAGTTGTACACAAAATGTACATTATATTGTATATAAATGGATTGTATACAAATGCATTGCATGGTATAGATCATAGATTCTTTTCTCCGGATGTATGCGCATCTGCCAACCCCTTTTCATTTTTGTCCATCAAAGATTACTATTTTAGGAGTCGATTCTAACCCATTTTATTGGGTTCATGACTTATAAGGAAACATATATTTATTCTTCAGGTAATTACATTTTGAATTCTAGGTACAATACGTATGCGGAAACAATTTTGATATGATTCTTAAATCCCAAAGTGCTCAACCAATCCTTAGTAAATACAATAAAAAAAGTAACTGACTAATGAAAACGAAACATCAGTTCTTTGTGTGCTTACTATTTGGTGCATTTGTGGCATCAATTTTTTTGTCATATTAACGACTCGAGATATATAAATTTATAGGCTGCTCATAAATTGGTGTATTTGTTGGCAGCCAAGTTTGGGTCATATTAATTACTCAGTATAAAGATATAGGCTGCACTTGAATTCAGGACCTCCCAGTTTTTGAAACTTCATCCTACTCTTTAAAGGTCATTGTAAAGATGTCTATGTTGAGAACAATTTCAGGATAACGATATAGAAATAACCCCGAGAAGGACTGATCAGCGATTTTCCTCTTCTGATGTTATACACCAAACCGATAATATTCCATAAATCGGTCGAGTTATTCTTATCATTTTCTTATGCTAATCTATCAATTATAAGTTTAAATCTGTAGAATACTGGTTTGCACGTATATATCAGCACACTGGAGAAACCGAGAAGTAGACCACCACAATCTTTAACGTGCCATTTTTCTAATTTATATTTTGCACCTGCCTCTCCAGCGGAAATAAAATTCATGTGGAAGCAACATCTGAAATCTCAAAGTACACACTAACAAAATTCTTGTAAAGTATGAGTCAAGTTTCCATAATAAATTATGTAGCTTATCAATATGGATGGTCAAGATACTTCTGATTGCACAAAGCCCGCGCAATTGCGCGGCTAGCATTGTGCTCTGTCCATAAATCATCAAAAATTATGACCAATCTACAAATTTCAATCATAATCCAAAGAAACATTTTCATCGACGACAAATGCGAAGCAACAAAGATAGCAAAATACGTGCCTAAAATTAAAGATTTGTACATCGTGCGCACAAAAGGAACAAATGTTTATCAGATCGATCTATAATTCCAGATCCAAACACACACACGTACGTATACAACTCCCTGTCAATTTCAATATTTACACGTGTGTATTACAACTTTGTAGATAAAAAAATAGACATATACAGAGAATCTAAAGAGGAGTCAACGGGTGAACCTCAACAGTGTGCTGTGTGTGAAGTTGACGCAGGGGCTGCGGCGACCTTGCCTCAGTTACCTGGTGGAGGCGACGATGTTGACCCAAGGACGCCGGCGACCTCAGCACATCCACACAACATGTCGATATGTTCCAAACACATTGGACTTCTGGTGTGTCATCATTTTACCTAAATAATAGAATGGAAACGCTAGATGCATGAGTACGAAATAGATACTAACTATATATTGTGATAAAAACAATGAAATACATAGGAGAGAATTAAGGTGGACACCACACTTTCACTTCTATATATAATATATCCATGAGAGAAGATATGGAACAAACATTACTCTGTTGGTATGTCTAGAGTCCAAATATCATCTAAGTAATGCTTAGAACAAAATACTGGTTCTTGTATTTAATTACTCATTTCCTTGCTTCTTTGTTTATTTCCTGAACATCTTAATCATGTAAATATACTGTAGTTTTTCAAGTCAGACACCTCATAAGTATTGCTTTAATATTGGCCGGCCGATAGTGTCATGATTCGGAAGTAGTGAATTTTCATAATTCGACAATAATCTCCATTGAATGGAACACTTCCACCTGAACCAATCAATATGCTTGAGGAGAGATCTATTTAACTGGAACAACCCTGAATTTGTTAGTCGAGCAGTCATGTGATATATCAATAAACATATGCAAAAAAAAGAATGTTTAAATACGCACTTGAAGGGAAAAAAAGCTCTCTTATCTGTGATAGCATAACAGCACTTTCTTGACCTTCAGAATGCACTCCTGTCTATCACTAATTTTGTAAGTAGATGGTTGTTAAGCTGAATGCGAACATCAGAAAAACGCAAGACCAAAGCATCTGATTTGATCTTCGGAAGCTACAAAATCTGCAAGATGACAATATGGAGGGGTAAATACCAACAAAAAATTTGACATACAAATCCAATGAACTTACCTGCAGTGCAGCAATGGCGACCGCTCGACACTGGGTAATGATGCTTTCAGCATCGTCATGTGGCCGCCAGCCATTAGACATATACTCCGCTCTGTTGCAATTTCCAGTTCTGTGTTGATGGCCTGGTGGACCAGATGATTGTGTGGAGTAGTCTGACATAGTCACCCAAAGACGCAAGCCATCATATGTAATACAAAGTGCCATGATAATCGAATTGATGCTCACATATCACTTCTGATTGCACAAAGTTTTGTCCCCCAAATCAAGACATCTTTTAAATACGCTGACCGAGATGCACGTAATGGAACTTGGAGGGGCTGCTCCCTAGAAGCTGATGGATCAAGCGATTGTATATGCTCCTGTCCGACTGTATCCGGCAAGGACGTGATCGATCATGTCTTGTAGCGATTGATCGGATGCCCGTAAGCAAAATTCGGTCCATACTCACGTGGAGCCTCATCACTCCTAGTATAACATACCAATGATCAATTAAAGATAGCCATAAGAAAGAAAGAATAAAGTTTGCGCTGCTAGTAATACCGAAGATGAAATCTGCTGATGAACTCCTAGTATTACGTACGTATGATCAATAAGAAAGAGTAAAGTTTAAGCTGCTGGTAGTACCGTAGATGAAATCTGATGATCCGCCCGCTAATTAGAGGCATCCATCTAAGCGATTGGTTCTGAAAGTGAAAATCGAAATTCTTGGCGGACACTTGACCCTCGCGCATTGGCGACATCGCCGATGACCGACGGCGGCGGCGCAGCTTAACCCTTGATGTCTCCACATCTGTGAGCAGCCATCCGGCAGCAATTAGAGAAAACTTAATTCTTCCGGCGATCGATAAATTTATAAAAATCTCTGGCCGATCGATGGTATTCGCTGGCCGCCGTCGTGCTGCAGCTCTGGTTCGATTTCTAGATGCTGATCCTTCTGCGACGGCGACCGATCAACCTGTATAAATCTCCGGCCGATCTACGGTATTCGCCGGTCACCGTCGTCCCGCAGTTCTGGTTCGATTTCGGGTGCCTTCGATAGGCATGCCTACTATTTGCGGACGGGCGTATTTGGTGGTGTGCATGTTCGTTCGGGCCTGCTCACGTACATGTGTTTATATTTAATTCGACAGATTCATGTACGTGGTCATGACAAACTCCTATCCGTGTATTTTGCTTCAAGAAAAATCCAACCGTGTATTTTCCTAAGATTAGGTACCGTGTACTTCCTGGACTTTGCCTTTGGCTTTCCCGTTTCTTAAACGTGTTGAGGCCGGTCATCTATCCGCACGTTTTAGTTTCCATGTGGAATCACGGTGATCTCTCTTGTGCTTTAAATCTCCACCGTTTGTAAATCAAAGTTATTTCTTGACAAATCACCACCGTCGATTGTCTTGTGTTTTAATTATATAATAGATATTAAACCAAATACCCTGAGTGTGGAGGAGGCAGGAGTTTAAGGGAGACAGTGCTCCTTGGTGTTTTCATTTTCACTGAACGAGAGTTCACTTTGTTTGCTCTACATTGCAAACATGTGAATCATCCAACTCAATATTTCCTACGATGTGTGTTGGATGTGAATGGTATGCACCATTGGAAAGCTGATCATTGGAGCAGCTGGGTGGCTGTACAACAGGGGCGACTATGCCAACATCAATTCATATCTACAATAAACCATTCCTGGGTCAGGGGGAATAGGATTTAAACTTTCTTTAACATCTTGATTATGTAAAATAAATTTGTGGTTATCACATAGTCTTAACATGGAGCTAAACTCACCGAATCTGCAATTTCTGTTACTTTATCATAATAGCATGTTTTTGCTTATGCATTTTCAAACATGAGGTGAGTATTGAAAGATTGTGCACTACAATTAAAGAAGATATTTGCTTTGACAATCTGATGATTCTTATTTTCAAATCGTTGCCCGTTGCAACGCACGGGCAATTTTACTAGTGGTGTTAGTCTCCTTCTCTTTAGCCATCTCCCCCTCCTTCACAAAGATGATAGCTTTGGAAGAGGGAGTTGGCTTCTTCTTCTTCTTCTTCTTCTTGTTCTTCTTCTTTGACTTGGTAGAGAAACCAAGTCCTTCTTTTCTAACTTGATCCTTTTGGCTACCCAAAAGGTCAATGAGGTTCTTCTCTCCTTGGACACAAGACAAAATGCCCTTCTCAAGTTGAGATTTCAACTTAGCATTTTCTTCAACAAGGTTAGCATGCTCACAACAAATAATAGATTGATCAACAAGTTCATTTGATGTAGAAGCAATAGCTAATTTTACTTGTTGACCCAGGAATTGATCATGAGACTTTTCAAGTTTGGAAAATGACTCTTTGAGGGTTTTGAGTTCCTCTTCAAGTCTCTTGTTTTCCTCCACAAGTCTAGCATGGTCAATGCCTAGCTCATTCTTCTCATTTTTATAGACTTTGCAAGTAGCAAGAGCATGTTCATGGTCCTTTTTAACTCTAGACATGTCAATAGCATAGGATTCCTCTAAGTTAGATAGAGCCTCCTCAAGAGACCCTCTACAAGTTTGCTCTTTTCCAAGAGCGATAGAGAAATCCGCTATCTCATTAGCATAGTCCACTTCCCGAATTGCCATGCCCGAGATGATCTCCTCCTTTTGATCTACAAGTGAGTTAGTTTCCTCAAGTTGCTCTAAAAGAGCATCAACATGAACTTTATCATCTCCCTTAAGATTAGCTAGCCACAAGTTGTAACACCCCGGCCACCCCCGGGCCGGGCCTGTCACCCCTGGCAGCTCACTTGGATCTCCAGACTGGCCCCACAGATCAACACTAGTCTTTTCTGCGCACTTTGTCCTCACTCGTGCGCACCCGGGAACCAGTTCCCGGTCGGTCACCCATCCTTGGAGTGCTCCGGGCTAAGCAAACTTAACCTCGGAGTTCCTTCCAGATGAGCTTCCGGAAAAGAAGTTGCAACTTGTTGATATGAGTATTCTATCAATCCTGTTAAGCCCTGAGCCAGGATCTCACATTCTTCCCCCCTTAGAAGACCGACGCCCTCGTCGGTCAGCCCCCAGTCCAGGAACTTCCCCTCTTGGTACACGTCTGTGCGCCCAGTGCCGGCACATGCTCCACATGTCCACCCCCGGGCCGGGCCTGTCACCCCTCGCAGCTCACTAGGATCTCCAGACTGGCCCCACAGATCAACACTAGTCTTTTCTGTGCACTTTGTCCTCACTCGTGCGCACCCGGGAACCAGTTCCCGGTCGGTCACCATCCTTGGAGTGCTCCGGGCTAAGCGCACTTAACCTCGGAGTTCCTTCCAGATGAGCTTCCGGAAAAGAAGTTGCAACTTGTTGATATGAGTATTCTATCAATCCTGTTAAGCCCTGAGCCAGGATCTCACATCCTTCCCCCTTTAGAAGACCGACGCCCTCGTCGGTCAGCCCCCAGTCCAGGAACTTCCCCTCTTGGTGCACGTATGTGCGCCCAGTGCCGGCACATGCTCCAAATGTCCGCGCCCCTGACTCGCACACGGCCGTGTTGCCTCGAGGGTCGGCTCTGATACCAAATTGTAACACCCCGGCCACCCCCGGGCCTGTCACCCCTGGCAGCTCACTAGGATCTCCAGACTGGCCCCACAGATCAACACTAGTCTTTTCTGCGCACTTTGTCCTCACTCGTGCGCACCCGGGAACCAGTTCCCGATCGGTCACCCATCCTTGGAGTGCTCTGGGCCAAGCACGCTTAACCTCGGAGTTCCTTCCAGACGAGCTTCCAGAAAAGAAGTTGCAACTTGTTGATATAAGTATTCTATCAATCCTGTTAAGCCCTGAGCCAGGATCTCACATCCATAAGTCCACCTCATTTGGACTTTGGGGCTCCTTCACAACATTCTCAACACAATCCAATAAGGAAGGAGGTGTAGAGGAGATTGGTTTAGTCGAAGGAATTACCGAGGTGGCTTTTGCCATAAGACATGTGTAGGGAATGGGCTCATTCTCATTGGGAGATTCAAATAGGGATGACGATGTAGAGGAAGGAGTGGCTACGGCAATGCGCGCGGTAGCTCCGGCTTCATCTCCATCTTCATCACCAGACATGTATTCTTCCAACACCTTTCTATCTTGAACACACAAGGCATTGGGAACCCTCTTCTTCACATAGTTCTTGTTGATGGTGACCTTGGTGTTGTCTTTCCTCACAAGCTTGCCATTGTGATCCTCTCTATTTTCCCAAGGGCATTGGGCAATATAGTGGTTGAGTTTGCTACAATTATAGCAAGTCTTTGGACGCTCCCCTCTTGGTTTGCCAAATTTCTTCTTGTTGGAAGATCGACCTTCTAGGGAGCGGTTGCTCCAAAAGGATCTTGCGGCAAGGGCCATGTGATCATAGTAGTCATCCTTGATGTCTTGCGCATCATCTTCTTCACCTTCTTGTTCACACTCATTTTCACAAGTGATGGCCTTGGACTTCAAAGCAACATTTGGAGAGTGTCCCGCAAGTCCTCTTTGCCGAGCATGAGCATGAATAGAACTCTTCACAACCATTCCGATGGAGACAAACTCATTGAGTATGGTGTTGGAGTCAATTGTTGAGAAATCCGGTCTTGATCGAATGGTTTGAGCCAAGCTTTGATTTGAAGGAGTGATTGCCTTGAGGAACTTGCACTTGATCCAACTATCTTCAATCTTCTCAAAGCCAAAATCATTCAAGGTGATGGCAAGAGCGGAGAGCCTTCGATAGAGATCTTCGGGTGTCTCATCCTCATTCATTACAAACTCTTCGGCTTCATCTAGAACCGCTTCATACTTGCAAATTGAATGCTTGCGCTACCCAAGAGCAAGTTGTGGATATTGTCCCAACATTGCTTGGCCGTCTTGCACACCCGGATATGAGTGGTGTAGGTTGGGCCGGCGGCCGTTTGAATCATGCGCATGGCGGTGGCACTGAGTCGGTGATTGACCTTCTCCGTTGGAGTCATGTTGAGTGGGTCTTGAGGATGAAAGCCTTGCTCTATAATGTCAATCAAGAAGACACAACAACTAGACATGTGTGATATCATATTAAATTGCCAATTAGGAAAGTATTTTGGGTCAAACATAGGTGGTGCGCCCATATTGGCGATGTGTGGCAGGTTGACATGTTGGTGGTTTGCGTTGTACAATTGTCTCGGTGGAACATTTGCATACACCCTCGGTAACCTTGGGGTTGAGCTAACACCCGGGGCAAGAGATGTAGTGGCTTGCACAAGTGGTGGGGTGGCCTTCGCCGTTCCATCCACATTGACAAGATCCGTAGACGGAGAAGTATCCGGCTTCGTTCCACTATCCATTGCCGCGGGGGTTGTATCAACCTTAGGTGTCGGGTCCCCTAGGAATTCCTTGAGCATCTCACGCATCGATTCCTTCATGCTTAGGTTGAGGTTGGTGGTGAGCTCGGTGTTGAGATTTGATATCTCATCTTTGATCTCACCAACAACCACACCAAAGCGTTCATTAGTAACCGATGCGAGAGGGTCCAAGTCAGACATATTCTCTTAGGCGGTGAAGCCTTAGATAAGAGCCGAGGCTCTGATACCAATTGAAAGATCGATATGTCGACTAGAAGGGGGGGGGGTGATTAGGCGACTACCAAATTTTAATTCTTTTTAGATTAATTAAGGCTTGAGCAAGTATAACAAAGGTTGACTAGATGTGCACTAGATGATGGCAACCTATGTGATACAAACAAGGTAGATAATGTAGCGGAAGCAACAAGTAAATAGAAATAACTGCAAAGTGGAGACACGGAGATGTTTCCCGTAGTTCCTTCCCAAGGGAAGTACGTCTACGTTGGAGGAGTGTGGAGCCACCTAGGCGCTCCAATAGCATGGATGTGCTCACTCTATTCTCCATGAGCTTTACCCGTGGGGGTTTGGCTCATCCACTATGAGGTCACCTTGAAGGCGTTGACCAAGCCGGTACACAAAGGCCGGGGAACTCCACAATGAGTTGGAGCCTCCCAACAATGCCTCGGACTCCCTCCGAGACTCACAAAGACACCTAGGGTTACAAGCAACCCAAGATGTAGAATCCACACGTTAAGTGTGGGGGGAATGGAAATTCCTTCGGTGGAGATGTAGATCTAGACCTCCTCCTTCACTCCTCAAAGAATCAAGGCGATTGGGTGGATGGAGTGCGAGATCTAGGAGTTTGAAGCTTTGGCAATAATGGGGATTCAATTCTAGTGGCTCAAGTTGTCCCAAGGTAGGTGGAGGGGTATAAATACTCCCTCCCTCCCATCTGCCTGTTGGGGGACAGAATCCCACGCTAGCGGTAGTACCGCTGGCTTAGCCGGAACTACCGCTACGATCTTCACAGCGACTCCAAGTTCAGTCAACGGTCTTCCTCCTCGTCGCTTGCTCCCACCTCGCCGGTACCACACGATACCGCTGGAGGTACCGGGACCGCGCCCAGAGCGCCGAAACGGCGGCACCCGCGGCGGTACCGCATCTTCAGCTTCTCTTCTAAGAACTGGCGGTACCAGGCGGTGCCGCTGGCGGTACCGGGACCGCGCGCAGAACGCCGAAATGGCGGTACCCGCGATGGTACCCACAGCGGTACTGCCCTTAGCGGCGAGTCCCAGGGAGCTGGCGGTACTACCGCCTATCCCAGTGGTACTACCGCCCCTGGCAACTTTCACATCTTTGGATCCTTTTCACCGCGCGGATACAATGGAGACATATATAAAACCTGTTTAAGCTTAGATAAACTTGTTAGATGCAACCTTTGTTTTATCATCAACATCAAAACATGATTAAGAGCAACAATGGTCTTTCAATCTCCCCCTTTTTGATGATTTATGACAATACAATGATTTGCTACAAAATGATTCGGAAAATTTAGACGGAGCTCCCCCTAGATATGTGCACTACTCAAGAGTAGTATTTGAAGGTCAAAAATGCACATCGACTAGGATGAACACTCCCCCTAGATTTTTCAAACCATGCAAGATATAGATAAAACATAAACGCACAAATCTTGCAACTAACATATGAAGTTTAACACAAACAACAAGTTTAAAGCATGTCTTACACCATGCATAATAAGGTACTTGAAGCGATAATAAACAAAGTTCACAAGCTCATAAGAATCAAAGAGACAACGAAAGTTTGTGACTTAACCCATGCAAATCCCTCGATAACCTAATAGACATCTCTCCCCCTTTGGCATCAAGACACCAAAAAGGGAGAAACCATAGCTAGCATCCCAAAGCCAAGTCGGAGAGGTCTTCGTTGCTTGGGGGGGCAAGGACGGCGACGTGAAGAGACTTTGGGTTCACCCTCATAATCCTTAGCTTGCCAATTGCTCCAAGTGGTGATGTTCTTCTCCAAACTGGAACGCACATCTTCTTCTCCATCATCATGGCGACGTTGAATGTCGCGGCGACGAGCCATCTTGTCCTCCTTGTGATTTTCCCAAGTGCGCAACTCCACGGCCTTGGACATACAGAAAATCTTCTTCATTTGCCTTGCCATCCATGCAAAACCATCCTCCTTCATAGGAGCCCGTGAGGGGCCAGCAGTGTCTTCAACCGTCTTGTCCTTGGCCTTGTCATCCTTATGCTTCTCGGTATGATCCTTGATGAGCAGCTTCTTGGGCTTGTGTTCAATCCAAGTCTTGGGATCTCCAAGACCTTCGGTCGGAAAGCGATGATTCCAAGCCCACAAGATGATCTTCATAACAAGTGGCCCGTGACAAGCATTCTTCTTATTCATGATGACAACAAACAACTCATTCCAAATGAAATCCGCAATATCAAGCTTCCTCCCCGGTAGTCTTCAATTGATGAGTTTTGACCAACAAGGTGCGGAGATAGCCATGAACTTCATCCAAGTTGCCAACCTTGGGGTTAAGAACATATACGATAGATGCGATGCATGATATCATAGGGAGGATAGAGCCCCTCAGACTTCCCAACCTCAAACCGCTTCCATGAATAAAGAGGACGAAGTGAGTCCTTTTCCAGTGGTCTTGGATCTTCATGAACTCGGAACCATGTGCTTGATAAGTGAGATGGGAGCAAGGATTGAGTACCATGGTTTTCAAAACCAAGCATAGCGATGATATCCTTCCAATTCTCACAAAAGAAGTGATCTTTGGTCATCCAAGAGAGATAAGGGACTTGATTTTCGGTGCCAAAATGAACGGTGGCAAAGAATTGGCAAACAATCTGCTCATCATAGTCTTGCTTGAGTGTCAAAAGAGGAAGAAGCCCTTGCTCTTGACAAATGGCCATAGCTTCTCCAAAATACTCCGGGTGCCTTGACATGTGATCTATATCAATCCAGCGCTGAGGCACCACATTCTTGTCCGTCTTCCTATAAAGCAACTCTGAGTAGCATTGGGTTTGAAAGACGTTGTGGAAGAAAGGATCGTCGCCTCTAAACTCGGGAAGTAGGTTGTGCCGGGCAGTGGCATAGGCATCCAACATCCTTGTGGCCAGATACTGAGGTTCCGACAACTGGCTGGCATTGAGATACTTGTTCTTGGCTGCAGGCGTCTTCTTGGTCTTGGGCTTGGCCTTGCGGGAGGAGGAACTCGGATGATACTCCTCCTCCATCTCATCAACTTGCTCAGCTTGTTCCTTGCCCGAGCTTTCTTGGGGGCTCGACCTCTCTGACCTCCTGTGAATAGCAATGGATAGGAAGCATGGGGATAAGTGAATGCAAAATGATTTCATGATTTTGGGAAGCAAGAGCACGAGTGAACGAGAGTGAAAGAACTTAATGGCTAGAGATGTGTTCAAACACTTGGAGTAGAGGTATCACAAAGAGATGATGAACTAATTTCAACGAAGAACAAGAATATCATCTCTGGGTGACTCCTATAATCCTAGATGAGGAACTACAAAAAGAGCCAAGGAATCCTAACAAAACTCATGCACAAGGTTCTAGGTTCTCTAAATTGCATCTCTACCAAACCAATTCGTCAAAAACACTAGAGGATACACCATCTATACATCTTCACCCATCAACTAGGTGAGAGAGAGGGAGAGGGCATACCGGTGCTCATGGCGAGGGTCAAGGGTGAGGAAGAGGTGCCGGAGCGTCCCCGGGGCGTGGGTGGGAAGTCCCTTGGCCGGAGCACTCCGTCCCGACGGCGGAGAAGGTCGGCGGCGGCGGATCTGGGGAGAGGCAGCGGGGCGGCGTGGGGAAGAGGAAGTTTGACTTTCACCCCACGTCCGCCCGACCCTTATCCTGCCCAAACCCGCTCCAGCGGTACTACCGCTTAACCCATCGGTAGTACCGCCAGCTGGTTTCTGCGCAACCCAAAGATAGGGTTATGCACTATATCAAAATGCTTGCGCATTATGGTGTAGTGGATAACCATGAATGGGATGCCAGTACCGGTGCCTGGGGGCACCACGTTGTGTAAGCCCAAGAAAAGGGCGAACACAATGCCATGTCGCCGGGTCCGACCTTCTGAGCGCTAGGAGCACGAAACCAAAAAGCATTTTTAGAAGGGAATGTCTTTTGGGATAAGATTTTTGGCTTAGGATAGATCACAAACTGATAGGGGTGGGAGAACATTCAACCTTGCAAGATGCAAAAGTAAAAGCCAAGAGTTTCCCACAAAAGAAAGCAAAAAGGTCTAAAACCCAAATAAGATCAAATGAGAAGCAATCCCTCAAGAAGAGGAGGGCGGTGGCCGAGGCCACCATGTATGAGCTATTATCAACCTAGAACCGCAAAGATGTATCTAGGGTTCAAGGCCGATACTCATCGTTTAAGCCCAAATTGTCACCGTAGTGACCAAATGAAGCACGAATTGTCTATGTGCGCATAATAGAGATAGTGTTGACTCATGAATTGAGTTACACTCCCCGATGTCCATGCATGCATCTAAACTAGTTACGATGTCTACTATGGGTACTTGTGCAAGGCGGTCAAGCAAAGTTACTCGCATCAATAACATTTAGTTCATTCCTCAACTCTCGAAATCTTGGTTCATCAAGGGCCTTGGTGAAGATGTCTGGGAGTTGATCCTTGGTACCTACAAATGAGAGATCAATGTTGCCCCTCTCCACGTGCTCCCGGATGAAATGATGACGAACTTCAATGTGCTTCGTCTTGGCATGTTGCACGGGGTTGTGGGAGATCTAGATGGCACTCTCATTGTCGCAAAGGAGAGGCACCTTGGTGAAGTTGACGCCATAGTCCTTCATTGTTTGCACCATCCATAGGAGTTGAGCACAACAACTTGCGGCGGAGATGTACTCGGACTCGGTGGTGGAGAGAGCAACACAATTTTGCTTCTTGGAAGACCAACACACCAAATAGCAGCCAAGAAATTGACAACTCCCGGATGTGGACTTCCTATCCTTCTTCTCTCCGGCATAATCCGCTTCCGTGTACCCCATGAGATGAAAGCTTGAACCCTTGGGATACCTAAGACCAAAGTTTGGGGTATGAAGCAAATATTGAAAGATGCGCTTAACCGCCATCATGTGGCTCTCCTTAGGAGCCGCTTGATACCTTGCACACTTACCCACACTAAACATAATATCCGGTCTAGATGCACAAAGATAAAGAAAGAACCAATCATCAAGCGATAGAGTTTTTGATCAACATCGGTACCCTCGGTGTCGGTGTGGAGATCAACGGTGGTAGACATGGGTGTCTTGTACGGTTTGAGCTCCGTCATCTTGAACCTCTTGAGCATGTCTTGGGTATATTTGGCTTGATTGATGAAGGTACCTTCCCTTTGACTTGAGAGTAGCCTTGTGCCACCAATCTCGCCTTGTTTCGAATGACGATGCCGCTTGCGTCTTGCTTGTTCTTGAAAACCCACTTGGTGTCGATGACGTTCTTGCACCCATTTGGCCTTGGCACCAACTTCCACATCTTGTTGCGCTTGAAGTTAGTGAGTTCTTCATGCATGGCATCAATCCAATCATGGTCTTCAAGAGCTTCATACACCTTCTTGGTCTCGATGAAGGACACAAAAGCATGGTGAGTGCTAAAGCTCGCCAATTGACTTCTTGTGACGACCTTGCTTTGGATGCCACCAAGAAAATTGTCCAAATGGCAATCCAAGAGCTCTAGGTTTCGCTCTCGTCGTGAGTCTCTTCTATTCTTGATCTCTTCCGAGGTTTCTTGAGAGATGACTTGATCATTTCCATCATCATCGGAGTCATGTGCATAAAGTTTATCTTGAACTTGATCTCGATGTGGACCATCTTGAGCTTGTTCTAGATCATTTGCTTGGGATGCACCTTCTTGAGTTTGGTCTTGAACATCAAGTTGTGGAGAGGAACCACTAGGTTGAACTTGTTCTTGACCTTGCTCACTTGATTGAGGGCTCGGAGTTTGTTCTTGGTTACTTGGAGGATCTTGAGTGGGTGATGGAATGACTTGAGGAGGAGCTTGTGGAGGATCTTGAACTTGAGGAGGATCCTCTTCAATAGGGCGAATGTCCCCAATTGCCATCCTTCTTAGAGCAAGCTCCATGGTTATATCACCTACAACATTAGAATCAACTTGCCCCACTTGGGAGCCGTTATCCTCACACTAGTACAGAACGACACATCCGATACCCCTCAATGGAAACGGCATGAGTTAGGCGACAGAGAATCGTGACTTTAGCGTTGCAGACGAGGCCTGGCAGAGGCTGGTCCGTCAACATTGGTTACGGAGGATTTTATATCTCCGTTACCAAATATATCGGCAACGGTCATAAATTCGTCTCCGTTTCCAATATTTGTCTCTATGGCAACGGTTGTTTGTGTATATCTGTTTGCGATGTCCTTGGGAAATTGCAGTTGCAAACTGGAAGCGCGCCTGTTCAATGCGGCTTAATTCACGAGGGATTGGAACCGCCTGCTCGACGCTTACAAAATGTGACTGGAACCGCGCGAAGCCCGGCAGGTCCCGCATTCTCCCCTTCGTTCTCTCCCACGTTCTCTACCACACTAGCACATCCGCCATGGAGGAACCCTGGTGGCAGAACGAGGAAGTCCCGAGCGACGACGCGAGCGCTGAAGACCGCGGTGAAGTTCCATGGTTTGATCAAGACGGGCCGCCGGACTCGGACCCCGATGACTCAGACCCGCCATCTTCACGCTCTGTAGAAGACGACTCCGATGACTTGGACCCACCGTCTTCACGCGAAGGAGAAGACGACTCCGAAGAGGACGAGTCGCCGGTGGAAGAGGAGCCGGAGGACCCGCCGGAGCCGTATTCTAGCCAGGAAGAATACGACGCCGAAGATGAGGAGGAGGAGGAGGCGTCAGAGGAGGCGCCGGAGGAGGAGGCATCGGAGGAGGCGCCGGAGAAGGACGCACCGGAGGGGGACGCGCCGGAGAAGGAGGATCACGCTCTGGAGAAGGAGGCGCAAGAGGAGGGTTCGCCGGAGAAGGACGCACGGCCGGAGAAGGAGGAGCACGAGCCGGAGGAGGAGGAGCACGCGCCTGAGGAGAAGGCAACCGGCAAGAAGCGACGCCACGCCACGGATGACAATGGCGCGGAGGCAGGGCGTAAGAAGAACAAGTAGAGTAGAGTAGATAGATAGTTAAATTCTACCGTATCGATCCTTCGTAAGTAGGTCCAGTGTGTCAGTGAAGAGATAAAAGGCAACGGTTGTTTATTGCCTCCGTTTGCAATGTTAGTGCTATATATGTGCCACTGCGGCAACCCTAACGCTCTCGCTCTCACTCTCACTCCACAGACACAGTGTGGCGGCGGCTTCAAGCAGCACATCAGATCTAACCCTTATCTCGCAAATCTGAGCGGCGCGTCCGGCCGGCATCGCTGCCGTTCATCTTCCGCCAGCGGCGCATCGGCGAGCTGCCGCGCATCTTCCCCAGCGGCACGTCGTGAGCCGCCGCGCATCCCCCCCAGCGGCTCATCGGCGAGCCGCCGCGCATCTTCCTCGAGTATGTCGCCGACGCGGATCTACTGGTCTATTGTCGTCCATCTTCCCCGGGTATGTCGCCGACTTGATCTTACATTTTGTTTAAAGTAGCACAGAAAACTTGTCTAGTATTTGAAGTCTAGTATTGTGTTATGTCTAGTATTGTTGTACTGCCGATGATGAATACGCCCCTCAACACTAGATCTTACATTTTATTTAAAGTAGCATCTACCGATCTAGTATTGTAGTACTGTCTAGTATTGTAGTATTGTGTTCTGTCTAGCATTGTAGTACTGCCAATGATGAATTCACCCCTCAACACTAGATCTTACATTTTATTTAAAGTAGCATAGAAAACTTGTCTAGTATTTGAAGTCTAGTATTGTGTTGTGTCTGTTTTTAGTACTGCAGATGATGAATAGATCCCTCACTACTAGTAGTACCGATGGTGAATAGATTAATTTCAACCCTTTATCAATGTGCTAATCCTCGTTATGGTTTTGTGTAGCTAGTGTATGAAGTAATAGTATATTTCGGCGACAATGCATAAAAATGGTGAGGCAATTGAAGGTAACATCACCTTCAAGCTCTGCCTCCAAATCGTTTCGATCGGACAGCAAGCACACGGATATAGGCGCTTAAGGTGTAAACTGTTTTCATCTTAAATTGAAATTTATGTCATGTAACATCATATTTTGCTCTTTTCTAACTAGACATCCATGTATTTTATATGCAGAAACACCATGCAGATCCAAACAAGCTTTAAAAGAGCTAAATACAAAGTGGGATCATATCCGTGAACCGTCGCTGTTGTGACGTTTCGCTGCACTGTTCAAAACACTTTTTTAATTAAGAGTGTCTTGGACAGTGTGGCCGAAATGTCACAGCGGTGATGCTATTATATTTCAGCGACACCGTCCAAGATGGAGCAAGCCTCAGTGCGCCGGGGTTGGCAAGATTAATTTGCTAAGGAGGCATGAGAAGAGTGGAACTGAGGAAGAAGATGGAGCTGGAGAAGAGTGGAGTGTCATAAAATTTAAGTTTAGGGAGGCATGAGAATGATAGGATTAGTGAGGCATGTGTAACTCATCTTTTGATGCTATGTAATGATGACAATTCTTATATACGTTATGAATGGATTTGCTAGCAACTTTGTGCTTGTGCTGTGAGATTTTGAATGTCAATTGGCAACCGCAATTGCTGCTGTAGGCTTCTGAACAAATCTCAATGCAAACGAGTAAAATAGAATCTCCGTTACTGATGCACCGATACATCAGAAACGGAGGTTGGTCGGCAACCGTAGCCAACTTAGGCCTCATCGGTGACGGTTTTTTGCCTCCGTTACCGATGAAGGCCTTCACATCAGTGACAGGGTCGGGGACACAGACCCTTTCTCCGTTGCCGAAGGGCTTTTTGGCCCGTTTCCGATGTGTCGTTCTGTACTAGTGTCATCAAACTTCACGTCACTAGATTCTTCAACTTGACCGGTGGTCTTGTTGTAGACTCTATAGCCGTGAGAGTTTGTGGAGTAACCAACAAAGATAACCTCTATTGATCTAGTCTCGAACTTGGATAACCGGTTACCTTTCTTGCGCATGAAGCACTTGCATCCAAAGACGCGAAAATAAGAGAGGTCCAGTTTCTTCCCAAGAAGAATCTCATATGGGGTCTTGTTCAAGAGCTTGCGAAGATAGAGCCGGTTTGTTGCATGACACGCGGTGGAGATGGCTTTGGCCCAAAAGTTAAACGGAGAAGCATACTCCGCAATCATGGTCCTAGCCACATCCATAAGAGTTCGGTTCTTCCTCTCCGCAACACCATTTTGTTGAGGGTATAAGGAGTGGAATATTGATGAGCAATCCCCTCTTCACTAAGAAATCCCTCCAAGGTGTAGTTCTTGAATTCGGACCCATTATCACTTTGGATTGTCTTGATCTTCTCTTGATATTGACGTTGAGCCATGTTGATGAAGTCAATGACTCTTTGTTGTGTCTCACTCTTCTTCTTGAAGAAATAGACCCATGTGTATCTTGAATAGTCATCAACAATCACCAATCAATACTTCTTCCCACCAAGACTATCATAGGATAGGGGACCAAAGAGGTCCAAGTGAATGAGCTCAAGAATCTTGTCGGTGGTGATCTTGGTCTTTGATGGATGAGCTTCTCCATGTTATTTGCCTAGAACACAAGACCTACACACACGATCTGTGGAGAACTTAATATCGGTTAGTCCAAGAATGTGATCACCACTTTGAAGATCATGGAGTGTTCTCATATTGGTGTGGGCTAGTCGGCGATGCCAAAGCCAACCCACATCAACAAAGCTTGGGGAGGTTGCACCTACGTGAGCATCATCTTATCCATCTTTACCTTCAAAGAAATTTATTTGTTTTGTCATTGTCTTGCATCTTTTCATTTCAGTTTGCATATTTTATTTTCAGTTTTGCATTGTGTGTTGCATTTTTTATTTCGGGTTGCATTTGTTAGTGTCATTTTATTTTCAATTTTTCATATAAAATTAAAAAACACATAAAAACTTGCTAAAATGGGAGAAATAACTAAGTTGTGTGACTACACAAACACTCCTAATGATCAATTTATCACAAGAGCTATTGCCACACCTGAGATTAAAGCTGATAGTTATGAAGTAAGTCCTAGTTTGTTGAACTTGATAACTAGGGAACAATTTGGTGGTAGTGCTATGGAGAATGCCTCTATGCATCTTCATGATTTTGTTGAAATATGTGACATGCAAAAGTTTAAAAATGTGGAAAGTGATATCCTAAAATTGAAATTATTTTCTTTCTCACTTAGAGGAAAAGCTAAAGAGTGGTTGCATTCATTGCCATCTGGTAGTATTAATTCTTGGATGATTTAAAAGAAGCTTTCATTAAGAAATATTATCCTCCTGTTAAAATTTTGCAAAATAGAAACAACATTCTTTCTTTTAGTTAAAATGAAAATGAACATATTGCTATGGCTTGGGATAGGATAAAACTTATGCTTAGAACTTGTCCATCACATGGGTTAATGAATGGACCATATTACACTCTTTCTACAATGGTTTAAACTACATGTCTAGAAATATACTTGATTCTGCTGCTGGAGGTGCTTTGATGGGAAAAACTATAGTAGAAGCTAAGAATATATTGGAAAGCATTTTGCAAAACTATAGTCAATGGCATACTGATAGAGCACCTAATCCTTCTAAGAAAATAAACTCTATTTAAGAAACAAATGATTTGTCATCTAAAATGGATACTATTCTTGCTTTGCTTAATAAACCTAATGTTGAAAATGTTCCTTTGCAAGAACTAGTTGGTAATAATTCTGAAAATGTTGATGTCAATGATGACCCACAAGTATAGGGGATCGCAACAGTCTTCGAGGGAAGTAAAACCCAAATTTATTGATTCGACACAAGGGGAGCCAAAGAATATTTGTAAGCCTTAATAGATGAATTGTCAGTTCAGCTGCACCTGTGAATAGACTTGCTCGACACAGATTATCGGTAGCAACAGTTTTATAGCAGTAGCAGTAGTGAAATAATAGCAGCAGTAAAGTAAAGACAGCAGTAGTGATTGCGGTAAATAGCAGGATTAAAATACTGTAGGCATAGGGATGGATGAATGGGCGTTGCATGGATAAGATAGTTCATATAATAATCAAAACATAGGCATTGCAGATAATAATGATAAAGCATCCAAGTACTAAGTAACCATAGGCATGTGTTCCGTATATAGTCGTACGTGCTCGCAATGAGAAACTTGCACAACATCTTCTGTCCTACCAGCCCGTTGCAGCGGGGCCTCAAGGGAAATTACTGGTAATTAAGGTACTCCTTTTAATAAAGTACCGGAGCAAAGCATTAACACTCCGTGAACACATGTGATCCTCACATCACAGCCATCCCCTCCGGTTGTCCCAATTATTGTCACTTTGGGGCCTCGGGTTCCGGACAATTATGTGTGTAAACAACTTGCAGATATGATCTAAAACAATGATTATCCTCATGAAACAATAACATGTTCAGATCTGAAATCATGGCACTCGGGCCCTAGTGACAAGCATTAAGCATAACAAGTTGCAACAATGTCATAAAGTACTAACAACGGATACTAGGCACCATGCCCTAATGATCTTATATCTATTACATGAACGATCTCATCCAATCCCTACCATCCCCTTCAGCCTACAGCAGGGATTTACTCACACATGGATGGGGGAAACATGGATGGTCAATGGAGAAACGTCGGTGATGATGATGGCGATGATCTCCTCCAATTCCCCGTCCCGGCGGAGTGCCAGAACGGAGTTTCTGATCCCCGAAATAGGGTTTTCGGTGGCGGCGGCGTTCGGAGGTTTTTCTAGAAGAAGTGGTTGACCCCCCGAGGTTTTTAGGTCAAATGCCTTAAGTAGTCGAAAGAGGGGCACCAGGGGGCGGCTGAGCCGGCCACACCATGTGGTGGCGCGGCCCAGGACCCACCGCACCACCACGTGGTGTGGGTCCCTCGTGGCCCGCCTCCGTCTCATCTTCTGGCTCCGTGGGTCTTCTGGAAAAATAGGAACTTTGCGATATTTTCTGGAGATTTTCCCGAAAGTTGACTTTCTGCACAAAAATAAGACACCAGGGCAATTCTTCTGAAAACAGCGTTAGTCCATGTTAGTTGTATTCAAAACACACAAATTAGAGGTAAAACAATAGCAAAAGTGTTCGGGAAAGTAGATACGTTTTGGACGTATCAACTCCCCCCAAGCTTAGCTTATTGCTTGTTCTCAAGCAATTCAGTTAACAACTGAGTGCGATAAAAGAAACTTTCACGAACACATTTGCTTCATATGATGTATACATTCTCACTATATGATCAAGTGCTTAGGCAATTCAATATAAAATGTATGCAAATAATGTTACCTAATAGCCATGTAAACCATGAAAAGATGCCAACATACTAATAACAAACAACATGAAACATATCTATCTACAAGATTGTAATGCTCATAACAAGATATGATAAGGTGGTATCCCGCTTGCCCGTATTTGTACAACAAAACATAAATGCCCAGGCACCTCTGAAGTTCAAGGGAAGACTAGAAGTAAAGATATCAAAGATAAAAGCATCAAAGTTATACCACAGTTAACCGCATTCTGGGACAAGCACATTACACTAAGAATGACAACCATGCTCTCGAGAAAGTGCTCAAAGAAAGGATGGTGACTCAACATAAAAGTAAAAGATAGGCCCTTCGCAGAGGGAAGCAGTGATTAACATGTGCTAGAGCTTTTTATTTTTAAAACATAGGTAAAATTGTTTTGGGAGGTGGTTGTTCCTGTCAACGATTAGCAATAGAGTTTCTGTTATCTTCCATACTAAACAAGTTGAGAGCGGTTCCGAGATGTTGATATTAAGCATGTATATCATGCACTTTATATATTGTTTGACACTCCTCCCAACCTTGCTTACACAAGCCATGGCTAACCGAATCCTCGGGTGCCTTGCAACAATCACATACCATGGAGGAGTGTCTATTTACTTGTATTTAGCTTTTTGATGTTATAATGGACTAACCAGCTCTTTGCAAAATTAGTGACAAGCAGATGAAGCATGCAAGTCGGGGTACTTAATTTAGTATGGAAGATAACAAACCCAACTACTATTTCCTCATGAGCTAAAAACAGTGTCACAAAATGAGAAGTAATTTGAAGGTTTTAAAGGTAGCACATGAAAATTTACTTGAATGGTTTGAAATGCCATGCATAGGAATTTATAGTGGACTTTTGGAATAACTTGGTTTTCAGGGATTTGGAAGCACAAGCAGCATTCCCGCTCAGTACAAGTGGAGGCTAACAAAAGACTGGGAAGCGACAATCAAGAGAGCAATAACCGTCATAATCATGCTTGCGACAAAACAAAATTAATGGAGGCATAAAAGTGTTACAAGAACTCTGAGGCAAAAATAAATCATCGAGGCTTGATTGACCTTTTGTTTTTCAGTCATAGCATGCGTGAGCATGTGCCAAGTCAATTCAAATGAATCATTCTGAGGAGGATACCACAGTGTCATAACCTTTTATGAATAGAACAATGCAAGCAAACATCAATATAACATGCTACCTACTATTAATAAATTGGAACTGATCATAAGAGAACATGAACTACTAAGCATCCACTAAATAACATATACTTCACATGAACCAACTAAGCATGCTCACATGGATGAGTATATGTACAAAAATGAAAAACAAATAGAGTTCATACCAGCCTCTCACCCCAACTCGAATCGTCGTAAATCATCATTATTGCTTTTCACTTGTGTGGCTTGAATGATATGAAATGATAACCAAGCTCCACTGGAGTCACGGAAGGCTGTCGAACTCTACAGCAAACCATACAAAATCGAAAAAGAACAACAAATATTTTTGGGTTTTTCGAATTTAAAACAAGAGAAAAAAGAAGCAAGCAATAAAGCAAAATATTTTTGGATTTTTGAATAACAAACCGAATTTAAACAACTAAGCAAAGTAATACTAAAGACTTAAAGAAACGAATAAAGGGAAACAACAGAAATATTTTTGGTCTTTTTGTGTTTTGGAAAACAGAAATAAACAGCAATCAACAAAAAGAAAGAAAGAAAACCGAAGCATGAATATACAAAGTACCGACATGATATGATATGTAAATGAGTGAGATGTCGGTATACCTCCCCCCAAGCTTAGGCTTTTGGCCTAAGTGGGGATCAATCATAACGCGGGTAGGAACTCCAGGCTGGTGGATCATACCTGGCGTGCTCATACTTTGGTTCCACTAAGGAAGAGGAAGCTGAAGGCCCAGCGTACCCAGGGTGTGGGTGTGAGTAACTAGTTGTGACAAGGACTGGGCGAAGTCATCTTCAGCCCACTCTCCATCCTCTGCATGATGGCCATGTTGCTCTATGTATGCATTGAATTCCTCCTCAGAGATTGACCAACTAGTCCTGGAATCAAGGTTAAACAAAAGAGGCGCAGGCAAACCGACTATTCGATCTGATCTAACTACTTTCCAAACCACTTTCTTGAAAAAGGTTATCTCATAAGATAGGTTATTCAAATCTGACCAATTAGAAACAAAGTTGTGTTTTATCATGGAGGCAATATCAAGTTTCTCTATGGGAAGCTGAATATCAAGAGGGTGAGGTACTACACCATGCATAGTCAATAAACGAGAAGCAATGAGACCCCCACAAAATCCCCCTTTCTCACGGTTAGTAGCAAGACGGAAAGCTATTAAAGCACCCAAATTATAACACCTATCTTGCTGCAAAGCCGCTGCTAGGAAAGCCAAATCATGAACAGATAACTTACTTGCAACCTTCCTAGCAAGAACACACTTTGAAACGAAGTACGCAAAATATCGAATAGATGGGAGTTGAATATTTTGAATTTTACCATTCTCGTCTGAGAAGCTTCTTCCTTGGCAAATTGCCTTGTACAAATCTATCAATGGCTTCGGCTGCCCCCTTATCTTCTCTCGTGACCCCCATTGGGGCACCCTAATGGCTGCATAAAAATCATCAAAGGGCAAGTTGACAGTTTTATTGTAAATTTTGTAGCGAACCATGGGGTTAGGTGAAGACCAATCGAAACTGAAATCCTGCACCACAGACACAGTTAGCTTTGCATATTGGTAAGGTTCACCAACAACAAAATCACTCAATCTTGCATTAGAGATTAGAGTTTGAAAATCTTGCAGAATCCCTGCACTTCTCATGAATTCTGAGCATGGATAGACGGAGGGGAAACATACCAGAGAACAAATGCCCCAAATATCAGCAGCTGGGATGGGCTGAGCAAGGAGATCGAAAATCGCGAGGAAGAATAGCAAGAACTCGGGTTTGAACAGAGGAAATGTGTTTGGTCATGAAAGAGGAAGGAGTGGTAGGTGGATGAGTGAGTGGAGGCCCAGGTGGGGCCCTCACCATGCCATGGCGCGACCAGGAGCCATCCGCGCCACCATGTGGTGAGGTGGCATGGTGGGTCCCCCTGGTAATCCCCAGGCACTCCCACGATGCATTTTCAAAAATAAGACCAGTGGTAATTTTTTTACAATTTTATGAAAACTTTCAATTTGGACAAATTCTGGGTACTTAAGCCAACGAAAAAATAGCGGGCTATGTCGGCGCTATTAGCGCGCTATAGCGTATTTTGAGAGCAAACGCTATATATAGCCTTAAGTTAGCGCTACAGCGCTAATGGAGTTATAAACGTGCTAAATCGCGCTAAACGTGTAGCGCGCTACAAAAAATCCTCCACGCTACAAAAAATCTGAACTCCTGGCGACTCGAGAGCCCATCGGCCCAAAAAGGCCCCGACAGTATACCTCGCAAGGCCTCCTCCTCAGTCCTCTCCTCACAACCCAAACAAAATCCTCCACGCTCTTAACGGGAGCGAGGCAGCGACGGCGTCTAGTTGAGTTGCAGCGGCGGCGGGAGCCCTCCCTCCACCGGCTGATCGAGTTCTTCCACCACGTTGAGCTGCAGTGGCATCGGGAGCGCTTGCTCCACCGGTGGGTCGACCTCTTCCTCTAAGGCGAGTTGCGGCGGCGACGGCTTCCGTGCCTCTTCAAGCTCCACCATCGGCGGCTTTCGTTCTTCCTCAAGCTCCACCATCGGTGGCAGCTTCATCTAGCCGAAAGGAGTCAGCCCACGATGTCCTCCACGCCGGCTGCAAGTCAGCCACAAACGGGTGAGAATAAGATAGGCCCTGTTCCTTG
Organism: Poa pratensis; assembly: GCA_947311845.1. NCBI lineage: Eukaryota > Viridiplantae > Streptophyta > Magnoliopsida > Poales > Poaceae > Poa > Poa pratensis. Next base: position 47,916,806 of record CAMZMU010000027.1, on the reverse strand, counting down.
ATTCGTTCAGTAGCTACTAGCTACGTGCAACTATAGTTCCTTGATCAGTAGCTATTAGCTAGGTAGTACAAAGATGGTAGTCCATTGGTTCCTGTAGTAGTTCATTAGCCAATAGTTCGTTGATTCCTAAGCTTGCAAAAATGTCAATGTATGAAGTTGTAATTGGTCTTCTTGTCCGATTGTAGGCGTTCGCGTGTCAATGTATGAACCTGAAGCAACATCAGAAAGACGTAGAGTTTCTCATCGTAGGAGGAGGTTGCTTCCTGTTTTAGGTGATGATGATGTGCAATCTGATGGCTCTTCCAGTGATTCTGATTAAAATAGTTTGTGTTAGAGAGTTTATTATTTAGATGTTCATGGATTTAAGCCTCATATTTGTATTTGTGCCATGAATTTGGACTTGACATTTGAATGTGGTTACCTGGTTATGCATGTATATTGCTTCTGGACAGATTATTAGTGCTGAAATCTTTAATATTTGCGCTATTTCTCGCATTTTTTTCATCATGCTATTTTATATGTAACTTCGCTATATCACGCTATATCTTCTATAGCTTCTGGAGAAGGGCCACGCTATTTTCGATAGCACGCTATTTTTTTCCTTGAATTAAGCTAATAAGAATCAAGCAGAAAAATGATTTTCAAAATCCAAATAAACTAAACTTTTGCAAACTAAGTAGCATTACAGTAGGTAAAACAAGGATGAGGAATAAAATGTTGTTTAGAACCTTCATGTGTATAAAGTGTACTTGTTAACAAGGTTGATCAAGTCTTGTCACCAAATATATTTTATATGACACAAATGAATTAAACATCATGAGACAATCATGTTACCTTGAATTGTATTGATATGGATCCAATCATAATATTTTGATATCCTTCTTGATGATCATATATAGGGCAATCAATACTTCCCACTTTGATAGTTCTAAGATTAGAGATTGTATTAACTCCATAAACCTTGTCACTTTCTTGGGGAAATAAACAGTGTGCTCTTTGTCATTCACATTAAAAGTTACTTTTCCTTTATTGCAATCAATAACAGCACCTGCAGTATTTACAAAGGGTCTCCCAAGAATAATAGACATATTATCATCTTCAGGCATTTCAAACACAACAAAATCAGTTAAAATCAAACAATTATTAGCCACTTGAACAGGGACATCCTCACAAATGCCAACAGGAACAGCAGTAGATTTATCAGCCATTTGCAAAGATATATCAGTAGGTATCAGCTTATCAAGATAAAGCCTCTTATAGAGAGAGAAAGGCATAACACTAACTCCTGCTCCCAAATCACATAGAGCAGTTTTAACATAATTATTTTGATAGAACAAAGAATGGTTGGTATACCTGGATCTCCAAGCTTCTTTGGAACCTTGCCATTGAAAGAATAATTAGCAAGCATAGTAGAAATTTCCTCATTGGGAATTTTCCTTTTGTTAGAAACAATATCTTTCATATACTTTGAATAAGGAGGCAATTTAATAGCATCAGTCAAAGGAATTTGCAAGAACAAAGGTTTCATCCAATTCACAAAATTTATTATAGTGTTCTTCTTCCTTCGATTTTAGTTTCTTAGCAGGAAAAGGCATTTGCTTTTGAACCCAAGGTTCCCTTTCATTACCATGTTTCTTAGCAAGAAATCTTCCTTAGTGTACTTTTTATTTTTAGCATGCTTTTCCGGTTCCTCTTCAACCTCTTCTTTATCAGAAGCATCATTCTTATCATTATCATTATCATTGTTATGTTCATTACCACTTTCAGTTTCAGCATCAGAAATAGATATACTATTAGGATCATTAGCAGGTTCAGAGGATTCTACAACAGTTTTATATTTCTTCTTCTTTTTCTTAGAAGGAGCACTAGTTTCATTAACATGTTGAGAATCTTGTTCAATTCTTTTAGGATGTCCCTCAGGATATAAAGGATCCTGAGTTGAAATACCTCCTCTAGTTGTTACTTCACAAACATGTTTCTCTTTATTTCTAGAGGCATTCACTAACAGATCTTTTTGCACTTTAGTGAGTTGATCAATTTGAGTTTGAACCATATGAAAATGTTTAATAAGCATCTTAACATCATTGGAGGTTCTCTCCACAATATCATGCAATTTACTAATAGCTTGAGAATTTTCCATCAAATGATTTTCCCTCTCATATTAAAGTTATCTTGCTTAACAACATAATTATCAAATTCATCTAAGCATTGATCAGGAGGTTTAGAGTAGGGAATATCTCCTCATCAAACCGTTGGAGAGAGTGTACCTCAATTATGGATGAACGGGAATTGGCTTACATAATCTTCTATTGGTGGAAGGTTCTTCACATCTTCAGATTTAATACCCTTCTCCTTGAGAGTCTTCTTGGCTTCCCTCATTGATTCATCATTTAATTCAATAATACCCCTCTTCTTCAATGGTGGTGTCGGTGCTGATGTTGGGGTCGGCTCAGGCAAGGTCCAATCATCATGATTTTGGCTTATTTTAGCCATTAATTCTTCAGCTTCGTCTGGAGTTCTTTTCCTGAAAACACAACCAGCGCAACTATCCAGATATGCTCTAGATTCAATAGTTAGTCCACTATAAAATATATCAAGAAGATCATGCTTTTCCAAATCATGTCCAGGCCGAGCTCTAATTAGAGAGCAAAACCTTGTCCAGGCTTAGGCAGTTTCTCCCATCTTCCTGGTCAAAGTTATAAATTTTCTGCAAAGCACATGTTGAGCACTAGCAGGAAAATATTTCTGAAAGAAAACATTAAGCAAACCAGTAGGACTATCAATGGAACCAGGAGGCAAATTATTATACCAAGTTTTAGCATCATCCTTTAATGAGAAAGGAAAAAATTTAGCAACAAAGTAACTACGCTTCTTGATATCATCAGAAAACAAGCTACTCAAGGTAGAGAGCTCATTCATGTGCTCTACAGCACTTTCTTTTTCAGTACCACAAAAAGGAGTTTTCTCAACAATAGATATATGAGAGAAATCAAGAGAGAAATCATAATCCTTATCTTTAATGTTTATGGAGAAGTGGCAAACTTAGGATCAGGAGACAGTTTGTATCTAACAGCATGTTGTGCAAGAAGATTTTTAATATTACTTGCACCAGTAGTAGCATTACATTTATCAATAAATCATCATCAAGTTCCACATAAGTTTCATCAGATCATCACAAGAGTGTTCTACAGACTCAGGTGAACCAACAGGTGTAAAAGGATTTTCATTAGGTGTTTCATCATTTTCAAGTTGTTTAGACTTAGCAATAGCAGCATCTAAAAGAGGACCTAATGGAATATTCTCATCAAGCACAGTTGAAGCATCATCAAAATTTCAAAGTAATTTCAGATTCAGCAGAAGTACCAACACGTGAAGCTTGTGGTGGTGTAACAAGTTGACTCATCACAGATGGTGAATCAAGAGCAGCGGCGGTACTAAGAGTCGTACCTTTCTTGTAGTGGATGGCAATATACGGACCTTCCATCACGAGCTTTACCCATGATGAATAAATTTCAGCGAGCAATATTAATCTCAAGTGAACTTACAAATAAAGCTATGCTCCCCGGCAACGGCGCCAGAAAATAGTCTTGATGACCCACAAGTATAGGGGATCGCAACAGTCTTCGAGGGAAGTAAAACCCAAATTTATTGATTCGACACAAGGGGAGCCAAAGAATATTTGTAAGCCTTAACAGATGAATTGTCAGTTCAGCTGCACCTGTGAATAGTTTGCTCGACACACATTATCAGTAGCAACAGTTTTATAGCAGTAGCAGTAGTGAAATAATAGCAGCAGTAAAGTAAAGACAGCAGTAGTGATTGCGGTAAACAGCAGGATTAAAATACTGTAGGCATAGGGATGGATGAACGGGCGTTGCATGGATAAGATAGTTCATATAATAATCAAGACATAGGCATTGCAGATAATAATGATAAAGCATCCAAGTACTAAGTAACCATAGGCATGTGTTCCGTATATAGTCGTACGTGCTCGCAATGAGAAACTTGCACAACATCTTCTGTCCTACCAGCCCGTTGCAGCGGGGCCTCAAGGGAAACTACTGGTAATTAAGGTACTCCTTTTAATAAAGTACCGGAGCAAAGCATTAACACTCCGTGAACACATGTGATCCTCACATCACAGCCATCCCCTCCGGTTGTCCCAATTATTGTCACTTTGGGGCCTCGGGTTCCGGACAATTATGTGTGTAAACAACTTGCAGATATGATCTAAAACAATGATTATCCTCATGAAACAATAACATGTTCAGATCTGAAATCATGGCACTCGGGCCCTAGTGACAAGCATTAAGCATAACAAGTTGCAACAATGTCATAAAGTACTAACAACGGATACTAGGCACCATGCCCTAATGATCTTATATCTATTACATGAACATCTCATCCAATCCCTACCATCCCCTTCAGCCTACAGCAGGGATTTACTCACACATGGATGGGGGAAACATGGATGGTCGATGGAGAAGCGTCGGTGATGATGATGGCGATGATATCCTCCAATTCCCCGTCCCGCGGAGTGCCAGAATAGAGTTTCTGATCCCCGAAATAGGGTTTTCGGTGGCGGCGGCGTTCAGAGGAGTTTCTAGAAGAAGTGGTCGACCCCCCGAGGTTTTTAGTTCAAATGCCTTAAGTAGTCGAAAGAGGGGCACCAGGGGGCGGCTGAGCCAGCCACACCATGTGGTGGCGCGGCCCAGGACCCACCGCGCCACCACGTGGTGTGGGTCCCTCGTGGCCCGCCTCCGTCTCATCTTCTGGCTCCGTGGGTCTTCTGGAAAAATAGGAACTTTGCGATATTTTCTGGAGATTTTCCCGAAAGTTGTCTTTCTGCACAAAAATAAGACACCAGGGCAATTCTGCTGAAAATAGCTTTAGTCCGTGTTAGTTGTTTTCAAAACACACAAATTAGAGGTAAAACAACAGCAAAAGTGTTCGGGAAAGTAGATACGTTTTGGACGTATCAACTCCCCCCAAGTTTAGCTTATTGCTTGTCCTCAAGCAATTCAGTTAACAACTGAGTGCGATAAAAGAAACTTTCATGAACACATTTGCTTCATATGATGTATACATTCTCACTATATGATCAAGTGCTTAGGCAATTCAATATAAAATGTATGCAAATAATGTTACCTAATAGCCATGTAAACCATGAAAAGATGCCAACATACTAATAACAAACAACATGAAACATATCTATCTACAAGATTGTAATGCTCATAACAAGATATGATAAGGTGGTATCTCGCTTGCCCGTATTTGTACAGCAAAACATAAATGCCCAGGCACCTCTGAAGTTCAAGGGAAGACTAGAAGTAAAGATATCAAAGATAAAAGCATCAAAGTTATACCACAGTTAACCGCATTCTGGGACAAGCACATTACACTAAGAATGACAACCATGCTCTCGAGAAAGTGCTCAAAGAAAGGATGGTGACTCAACATAAAAGTAAAAGATAGGCCCTTCGCAGAGGGAAGCAGTGATTAACATGTGCTAGAGCTTTTTATTTTTAAAACAGAGGTAAAATTGTTTTGGGAGGTGGTTGTTCCTGTCAACGATTGGCAATAGAGTTTCTGTTATCTTCCATACTAAACAAGTTGAGAGCGGTTCTGAGATGTTGATATTAAGTGTGTATATCATGCACTTTATATATTGTTTGACACTCCTCCCAACCTTGCTTACACAAGCCATGGCTAACCGAATCCTGGGGTGCCTTCCAACAATCACATACCATGGAGGAGTGCTATTTACTTGTTTTTAGCTTTTTGATGTTATAATGGACTAACCAGCTCTGTGCAAAATTAGTGACAAGCAGATGAAGCATGCAAGTCGGGTACTTAATTTAGTATGGAAGATAACAAACCCAACTACTACTTCCTCATGAGCTAAAAACAGTGTCACAAAATGAGAAGTAATTTGAAGGTTTTAAAGGTAGCACATGAAAATTTACTTTAATGGTTTGAAATGCCATGCATAGGAATTTATAGTGGACTTTTTGGAATAACTTGGTTTTCAGGGATTTGGAAGCACGAGCAGCATTCCCGCTCAGTACAAGTGGAGGCTAGCAAAAGACTGGGAAGCAACAATCAAGAGAGCAATAACCGTCATAATCATGCTTGTGACAAAACAAAATTAATGGAGGCATAAAAGTGATACAAGAACTCTGAGGCAAAATAAATCATCGAGGCTTAATTGACTTTTTGTTTTTCAGTCATAGCATGCGTGAGCATGTGCCAAGTCAATTCAAATGAATCATTCAGAGGAGGATACCACAGTGTCATAACATTTTATGAATAGAACAATGCAAGCAATCATCAATATAACATGCTACCCGCTATTAATAAATTGGAACTGATCATAAAGAACATGAACTACTAAGCATCCACTAAATAACATATACTTCACATGAACCAACTAAGCATGCTCACATGGATGAGTATATGTACAAAAATGAAAAACAAATAGAGTTCATACCAGCCTCTCACCCCAACTCGAATCGTCGTAAATCGTCATTATTGCTTTTCACTTGTGTGGCTTGAATGATATGAAATGATAACCAAGCTCCACTGGAGTCACGGAAGGCTATCGAACTCTGCAGCAAACCATACAAAATTGAAAAAGAACAACAAATATTTTTTGGTTTTTCGAATTTAAAACAAGAGAAAAAAGAAGCAAGCAATAAAGCAAAATATTTTTGGATTTTTGAATAACAAACCGAATTTAAACAACTAAGCAAAGTAATACTAAAGACTTAAAGAAACGAATAAAGGGAAACAACAGAAATATTTTTGGTCTTTTTGTGTTTTGGAAACAGAAATAAACAGCAATCAACAAAAAGAAAGAAAACCAAAGCATGAATATACAAAGTACCGACATGATATGATATGTAAATGAGTGAGATGTCGGTATACTCCCCCCAAGCTTAGGCTTTTGGCCTAAGTGGGGATCAATCATAACGCGGGTAGGAACTCCAGGCTGGTGGATCATACCTGGCATGCTCATACTCTGGTTCCACCGAGGAAGAGGAAGCTGAAGGCCCAGCGTACCCAGGGTGTGGGTGTGAGTAACTAGTTGTGTCAGAGGACTGGGTGAAGTCATCTTCAGCCCACTCTCCATCCTCTGCATGATGGCCATGTTGCTCCATGTATGCATTGAATTCCTCCTCAGAGATTGACCAACATTCCTGGAATCAAGGTTAAACAAAAGAGGCGCAGGCAAACCGACTATTCAATCCGATCTAACTACTTTCCAAACCACTTTCTTGAAAAAGGTTATCTCATAAGATAGGTTATTCAAATCAGACCAATTAGAAACAAAGTTGTGTTTTATCATGGAGGCAATATCAAGTTTCTCTATGGGAAGCTGAATATCAAGAGGGTGAGGTACTACACCATGCATAGTCAATAAACGAGAAGCAATGAGACCCCCACAAAATCCCCCTTTCTCACGGTTAGTAGCAAGACGGAAAGCTATTAAATAACCCAAATTATAACACCTATCTTGCTGCAAAGCCGCTGCTAGGAAAGCCAAATCATGAACAGATAACTTACTTGCAACCTTCCTAGCAAGAACACACTTTGAAATGAAGTACGCAAAATATCGAATAGATGGGAGTTGAATATTTTGAATTTTACCATTCTCGTCCGAGAAGCTTCTTCCTTGGCAAATTGCCTTGTACAAATCTGTCAATGGCTTCGGCTGCCCCCTTATCTTCTCTCATGACCCCCATTGGGGCACCCTAATGGCTGCACAAAAATCATCAAAGGGCAAGTTGACAGTTTTATTGTAAATTTTGTAGCGAACCATGGGTTAGGTGAAGACCAATCGAAACTGAAATCCTGCACCACAGACACAGTTAGCTTTGCATATTGGTAAGGTTCACCAACAACAAAATCACTCAATCCTGCATTAGAGATTAGAGTTTGAAAATCTTGCAGAATCCCTGCACTTCTCATGAATTCTGAGCATGGATAGACGGAGGGGAAACATACCAGAGAACAAATGCCCCAAATCTCAGCAGCTGGGATGGGCTGAGCAAGGAGATCAAAAATCGCTAGGAAGAATAGCAAGAACTCGGGTTTGAACAAAGGAAATGTGTTTGGTCATGAAAGAGGAAGGAGTGATAGGTGGATGAGTGAGTGGAGGCCCATGTGGGGCCCTCACCATGCCACGGCGCGGCCAGGAGCCATCCGCGCCACCATGTGGTGAGGTGGCATGGTGTGTCCCCCTGGTCATCCCCAGGCACTCCCACGATGCATTTTCAAAAATAAGACCAGTGGTAAATTTTTTACAAAATTTTGAAAACTTTCTATTTGGACAAATTCTGGGTACTTAAGCCAACGAAAAAAATAGCGGGCTATGTCGGCGCTATTAGCGCGCTATAGCGTATTTTGAGAGCAAACGCTATATATAGCCTTAAGTTAGCGCTACAGCGCTAATGGAGTTATAAACGCGCTAAATCGCGCTAAACGTGTAGCGCGCTACAAAAAATCCTCCACGCTACAAAAAATCTGAACTCCTGGAGACTCGAGAGCCCATCGGCCCAAAAAGGCCCCGACAGTATACCTCGCAAGGCCTCCTCCTCAGTCCTCACCTCACAACCCAAACAAAATCCTCCACGCTCTGGACGGGAGCGAGGCGGCGGCGGCGGCGTCTAGTTGAGTTGCAGCGGCGGTGGGAGCCCTTCCTCCACCGGATGATCGAGTTCTTCCTCCACGTTGAGCTGCAGTGGCATCGGGAGCGCTTGCTCCACCGGCGGGTCGACCTCTTTGACGAGGTGTGGACTCGGCAAATCCCTGGGTTGCGTACCCCGGGTTGATTGAGGGGAAGAGAGATGAGCGCTGGTGATCACGACGGCTGACAAGCAAGGCGTTTACCCAGGTTCAGGCTCCCGGAGGATAACACCCTACTTCCTGCTTGTCTAGTATTGAATGGCGAGTTGTGGCTATAATGGCGAGATGGCAATCTCGCTAGGGTTTGTGGTGGCGGCTATGAGCGTACCCTAGACGAAGGACCCTCCTAGCCTTTATATGGTAGGCTAGGTCTCAGGTGAACGGTGCCGATGGCGCTTACAAGCATGGCTGGAGTCTCATGACCTAACGTCGACTATCTTGGGCCGCACGTCGTCCTTGGGCCTTCCTTGGGCCCTCGTCATAAGGCTGATAGGCTTGGCGTGACCCAGGTATCCCCACCGTGGGGTAGTCGAAGAGTGACCCCACGACAGGAGCCCCCGAGTGCTTAGTCGAATCGTAGAGTCGGGTAAAGGACTCCTTCCTCCTGGGCACGCCGTCGGGTTCCTGAAAGGAACAAGTAAAATTAGTCGACTCCGGCCGTTCAGGGCTTATGGAGGATTCCTTAGTCGAACCGTCGACTGCTGGGTGAGATACTGTGCGTACAGCCTTAGTCGGTGATTTTTCGACTGTTGTTGTTCTGAGTCACTCGGGAGCGCGAACAGCGCTCCCGATGGGAGTAGCCCCCGAGATTAAGCTGAATTGCTTGCAATTGAGGTTAAACTCAATTTTTCTTCAGTCGAAAAGCCGCTCCCGATGGGAGTAAAGAAGGGACTCGACCTGTTGGAGTCGCGACTGGCTTTGCGTGACTTACTGTGTATTCGGCCGGTTTGGCTTACTGCACAAGTTTGTTCAGCTCTTGGAGCTTACTGAATCTTCTTGCACTCGAATGAACTGTTCGAGTTCTCAATCAGCCCGTTGGCTTACTTCCTACGCCTTCGCGGTTGACGTCAGCGCTGACGTTTTTGGCGCACTCTGTGTCCGATGGGACGTGACAGTGTGGTCCCACTGTCAGTATTGACTGGAGACAGCGGTTGCCGCTTTGTACTGACCGTTGGGCGCGAAAATTTCGCGGTGTGATGATGGCGCCTTGATTCCCGTGCGTAGTGGGCGGCGTGGCCGGCGACGGTTGCTATCTCCGCGCGACACGTGGACGGCCAGATGATGTGGAGTGCGGTTTCGCTGAGGACGGCCTGGATTAACTGGCCACGCGGTATATACTTTTCACCGCGGCGGCGAACAGTTCATTCCATCCCCATTCTGCCCTCGTCTCCGCTGCTCTCTCTCCGCCATTGTTGTTCTTTTCTGCCAGTTTCTTTCCTCCCCCTCCATGAGCAAGGCCGCGATGAAGAGGGGGAAGCCTGCTGCTGGCGCCGTCGCCGCCGCCGAGGCGAGCGTGATGAAGAAGCCCGACGGCGACTGGGTGAAATCGTCGGTGAAGAAGGCCGACCTCGAGGCCCTCCCGCGCAGGGCTGCTGCCGCCGGCAGACAGGCGACGGTGCGCGCTCCCGGGAAAGAGGTATTCCCCGCTCCTCGCGAGGGGGAACGCGTTTGCTTCGTGGATTTCCTTCCGCGGGGTTTCGGGTTCCCCCTCCACGATTTCGTCCGTGGTCTCTTGTACGCTTATGGGATTCAGATCCACGATCTGACTCCCAATAGCGTCTTGAGCATCGCGAGCTATTTCGTGCTCTGCGAGTGCTTCCTGGGAATCGCACCCAACTGGCTGCTGTGGAAGTCGCTATTCCTCGTGAGGAGGAACGTGGGGAAGAGCAAGCAGGTGTATCCAGTCGGCGGCTTCGGCATCCAGGTGCGTGGCGACACCTCCTACTTTCAGATGAAGAAGTCCGACTCCGTCCAGGGCTGGCGGAAGAAGTGGTTCTACATCAGGTGCGACCAGGAAGGGCTTCCCGACTTCGCGGCTGATCGCGAGTTGCGGAAGACGAACGCGTGGGCGCACCCGCTGTCGAAGGAGGACAGGGAGGCGACTCAGCCCTTGCTGACGCTTCTTCGTGGCCTTCTGAAAAGTCTTGGGCGCGAGACAGGTGGAGTTCACCTCATCGCCACCTTCTTCAGGCTTCGGGTGCAGCCGCTCCGCACTCGCGTCCACCCATGTGGGCGCGTGAGGATGTTGGCGATGAGCTCGATGATGACGCAGTCGAGTCGAAGGTGAGGAGCATCACTAGTCTCCGAGCCGCTGACCCGTGCAATGTCAAGTGCCCAGTCGAGCCGTATGGGCCTAATAACCCTGTGCCTGAGGTGAGCTTCGTTTGCTTTGCTTTTGTCTTGTATCTTCTGTCGAATCTTTTTGCCTGACTCGAATGCTTCATTTGCTGACAGGGTCGTTCGAGCTATGTCAGTCTTCCTCCGTTGATGGAGAATGGACCTCATGAAGAGGCAGAGTTCCCTGAGGAGGACGAGGTTGATGACGATGAAGTTCCCTCCGCCACCTCTCCGAGTGAAGAGTTGGAGGAGGATGAAGATGAGGAGCCGCTGCGGAAGCGGCAGAGGCGAAAGAGTGGCGACTCTGCTTCGGCTTCGTCACCCGTGAAGGAGGCGGGTGTGGAGAACGAGGAGGAGAGCGAGTCGTCTCGGGCGCTAGGCACACGAGTGACCTGGCTGAGCCTTTGTCGTGCCTCCCCTCGGCTCTGCACCGCCGACTGAGTTTGCGAGGATGGCCTCCGTATCCCTGGGAAGTGAAGATGATGTAGATGTCGCCAGGTTAGTCGCGTAACCATTGCCTCGTTTTTGTCGAGTGTGCTTTTTCACTTGCGAGTCCTTGAATTGAGTTATCTTGTCACAGCGACCGTACTGGCGCTGTTGTTCTTCCCCTCGTGAGATGGAGCACACTTCTGCTCCCATGATCGAGCAGACTGCGAAGACGACCGGAGAAGAGGCTCTGGCGGGTGACGCTTTGGCCTTGAAGACTTCGACCTCCTCCGTGCCAGAGAAAGCTGCTGATGCGACTCCGGTTGACGCTGGGCTGCTTGAGCATGTAAGTGTCCTTTGACTCGTTCTGCAAAATCTGTATCGGGTGCGCGAACAGCGCTCCCGATGGGAGTAGCCCCCGAAGATGTGCGTGACTAGAATAGTCGGGCGCAGATTGATGTCTTGTGTTTCCTGCAGCCATTTTATCGCCAGCAGATGGAGGGAGCCGCAGCCTTCGTTCGCATGGAGCAGGAGAGGGATCAGCTCCGCACTGCTCTGGAGCAAGCGAATAGTGAGTGTGAACCCTTGTGTTCGAGGGGTGCTTCGACTGCCTTTATTGCTAACTTTGCTCCGTTGATCCGTAGGCGAAAGGAGAGCATGAAGAAGCGGGTCGCGGAGCTGGAGAAGTCGCTGGGTGAAGCCCAAGAGCGTGAACAAGCTCGGGATGATCTGGAGAAGACCCAGGTCGACCGCTTGCTCGCACTCGCAGATGTTGTTGGAAGTAAGTATTTCGGCTCAGTGCCTACTTTGCCTTTGTCGACTTCTGATGTCTTACGGGTGTGGATTTCTTTTGATCAGAGACTTGCGGAGGTGCTCCTCCAGAAGGGACTTCCAGCGAGAATGTCGGCTTGGGGAGGCTGTTGGCTTCATGGACCGCGTCTGCGCGTATGCTTCGGCGGCGCTGCAGAAGTCGACAGGCGCCTTGGCGACTGTGCACCAGAGCATCTTCCCCAGCAAGCCACCGCCGGTTGCTGTGACGCGCTTGCGGCTCCGTTCGAAGGCAATGCGACCACCTTGGCGGACTACACGCGTGCGCAGACGGTACGCGGCTCAGAGCTCACTTTCCAGCTACTTCTTGGTCACCAAGTCGTAGGTGATTTTGAGAAGGTTGTCAGCGACTTCCCTCGGAAGCCTGATGGCAGGACCGCGTCCCTTAGCGGTGTGAAGGCGCAGGCGAGTCAGCTGGCTGCAAAGTTGGTCGCCACCTTCGAGAAGAGGATTGCCAAGGCTGCAGAGTTGGCTGCTAGGAAGAGCCGTTCCCAGTCGGAGTCTGTGATGTAGACTCCGTTCTTTTAGGATTCTTCTGCTTTTGGTTCTTGGTCTGTAATGAACTATATAGTTTGCGGGTCTTCTGGCCGCGAACATGCTGATGTTGAAATGTGAATTTGTGCCTTCGAGTCTTCTTTCATATCTAAGCTTGAATGAATGTGTTCTTTTCCTTGCTTGACGCTGTCGAACTTGGCAGTCTGAGATGGGCGAAGCTCCTGGGGTCGCTGGAACGACTGGTGCGGGCGACGAGGAGGACACCTCTTCGGCTGCACCCACTCGTCGTCGTCGAGCTCCTCCAGCTCCTGCGCGAAGCGTGAATGATCAACGAGTGATCACCTTCATGAGGAACAAGGTTGTTGAGCTCGAGTCGAAGTTGAAGAGCGCGGAGTTGGAGTTGGAGCGCTTGAGGTCGCGGCCCGTTGCGCCGTTCTCCAGCGAGAGGAGTTTCTGCTAGGCGAGATGGACTTGATCAGTCGGCAGCTGCAAGGTTGGTTTCTAGCACTGTGCTTCGACTTCTTTATCCTTTTACTGTTCTTAGCTCTGGGTCTTGATGCAGATGTGAACTCTGACTGGAAGGCCGAGCAAAGTCGAGTAGACGAGCGGGTGGAGAAAGAAGCCGCCGGTGACTCACCCGAAGCGCGTCAGTTTTGGTCAAATAAATCCAGAGGCAGTGTACTGGCTCGAATGTTGGATCGCACCTGGCGGGCTGCTGTGCTCTTGGAAGGTTGTAGAAAAACCCTCTGGCAGATCAACAGGGTGTACTTTCCGCACAACGAGCAGCCTAATGGACTGGCTGCGCTGCTGGAGAGGTTCCGTGAAGGCAGTGCGTTGAAGGAAGTCGTGCACACTCAACTTGTTGCCGGGGCGAACGTGGCGCTGGCGTACGTTCGAATGCACCGGCCTAATCTTCCACTGTACAAGGTGCTTGACGGCTTGCCTGGAGAGGGTGACTACGCCGATACTCTTGCGGCTGCGCGTCAGATGATTCAGCAGGTCCAGAGCTTTAGTGAGCACCTTGTAGGGCCACTCGATGCGCCAAAGGGCGAGCCTGTAGAATAAGAGTAGTAGACTGCTGTTGTATAGCGTTAGCTTGTAAAAGCAATTTTTCCAAGTGGAAATATGAGTGTATGTATGCCGAGGTGGGGGTAGCCCCCGAGTGAGTAAATTGTATCTTGTAGACTTCTGTAAACCTGTATGGCGCAGCCCCGAGCGGATCGAGTGCGGCCTAGGATTTTGAATTAGACATGTGCGGCGCAGCCCCGAGTGCTTCGAGTGCGGCCGAGGTGTGTCGAGTCAGACCTGTGCGGCGCAGCCCCCGAGTGCGTCGGGTGCGGCCTAGGATTTTGACTTGGACCTGTGCGGCGCAGCCCCCGAGTGCTCGGGTGGCGACCTAGGCTTTTCTTGGACCTGTACGGCGCAGCCCCCGAGTGCCGGGTGCGGCCTAGGTTTGACTTAGACCTGTGCGGCGCAGCCCCCGAGTGCTTCGGGTGGCGGCCTAGGATTTTTCGAGTTGGACCTGTATGGCGCAGCCCCGAGTGCTTCGGGTGCGGCCTAGGTTTGACTTAGACCTGTGCGGCGCAGCCCCCGAGTGCTTCGGGTGACGGCCAAGGATTTTTCGAGTTAGACCTGTATGGCGCAGCCCCGAGTGCGTCGGGTGCGACCTAGGTTTGACTTAGACCGTGCGGCGCAGCCCCCGAGTGCTTCGGGTGGCGGCCAGGATTTTCGAGTTGGACCTGTATGGCGCAGCCCCCGAGTGCTTCGGGTGCGGCCTAGGTTTGACTTAGACCTGTGCGGCGCAGCCCCCGAGTGCTTCGGGTGGCGGCCAGGATTTTTCGAGTTAGACCTGTATGGCGCAGCCCCCGAGTGCTTCGGGTGCGCCTAGGTTTGACTTAGACCTGTGCGGCGCAGCCCCCGAGTGCTTCGGGTGGCGGCC